>OY728121.1:491565349-492815349 GCA_963277665.1 Viscum album
TGTAACGAGATTTACCCTCTTCTCAGGTTGCATCTCTAAATTCTCAAAGATAGGTAGCATGGCCTCTATCCATGAATCTACAGTCTGTGGTCTTCCATCCCCAAAAAACTTGGGGATGCTACTTCTATAACTCACGTTTCAACTCTTCTATAGTCGAGGCAGGTCACGATGCTCCCTAAACGGTCAACATGAATCCCATAAATCCCTCACAAAACTTTGGATCAGCACCTATGTCTAATAAAACTACAGGTTCCTTAGATGGAACTACTAGTGGATCCACTAGTAGCCCATGGACCACCACCTCCAGTGTGTGGTTGTCACCACCCTTATAGCGTACAACTGGAGGTCATCAAGGTGGCATGCCTCTATAATTCTAAACACATGCCTCAACTCAAGATCATTATCAAAGTTTGCAACTTAAAAGCATAAATATTGAAATCATATAGGTACAAGCCTTACTATATAAGAATAAACCACTCTTCCTACTCTTAGAGTTGGGTCTGGATGACGTTCAGATCATATATAAGTAAGAGATACAACCTACTGCCCACTACTAAGATCGGGTCTGGGTCAAGTTCTCTTCTATAATAAATTTTAGTTTCCATCTCATTTTCTTTCACTTGAATTCATATATTCATTTCACATTTATATCATAATTATTTTAAATGGTTGAACCAATGGTTCACCAAATTTTGATCCTTAAGGGACCATACACCTCATGAATCAAAATGTGGTGCTCATCCAATCCACACCATAACACATTCTGGTATACCTATCAAAAAAATAATAATATCTATCATGACACCTATCACAACAACATGCAACAAGTAATGCATCCTAAATGGCATGACATAATGCATGGCATGATTCCTGTAAAGTTCTGAAAATGATGAATGAGATAGAATAACCTCATCTCATTGGGTTGTAACAAAATTGAACCCAAAATCATATTAATAATAACATCAAAATACAAGTACATCACCCAACGGTGGAATCAAATCAGCTATAATAGTCAAAATCCAGAAAATAGAAATTTTATTCGAGGAAGTTTGAATTTTTCCTATACACAGGTTAGTTATGCCTGGGAATAGCTTAATACCAAATCCCAATTCTTCCTATCTCTTTCTATTATCTCAAAATAATTAATAAAACCATAAAATAATCCTTTGATACCACTTTATAACATTCGGGACCCAGATGCCACTCAACAGGTGCCTTGATCCCAATGGGTCACATGGCTTCAAGCCCATCTCCCCAAATTCCAGAGGCTGCCGACTAACAACGAAGATCTAGGGTGTGTCCATGGGAAGAATATTCCCACATAACAGAGTGTAACACAACGAAATTTCAATAACAGATAAGTAGTGTAATTAGTAAATCATACAAATAATATATAAATAGTAGGAATATATAACAATTCCAAAAGGAAACTCATATAAAATGATGATGATACATGTCTCTACAAAACAACCAAAATAGGTATACAATAGAAAAATACAATACATGGAATAAAAGTACAAAAAGGCCAAAATTTATCTAGCTAGTATCACGATCTTCAACTCAGTCCTATGTCCCCCTTCTCCCAAGCAGCAATCAAGAACCTGAATCAAGGCATTTTCCCTTATCCATATCTGCAATCATATAGTCTCTTCAGGTACCCAAAGCAGCTCGAATAGGGTGTGATATATAATCTCAATAGGCAACCACCCAAGGTCTGGTTCTATCTAGTTAGTGAATATATGTAACAATATTGTAGGAAATAATGTAATAAGCAAATAATTACTAAAAGTAAACATCCTATAAATTCTAGTTTCTCATTTTTAATCAAGTTCATTTAATGATTCAAACTCATTTAAGTAAGTCTCAAAATCTAACATAAATCCCAACATCCCCCGTGATAACATAAGCAAAGGATTCTTAAACAGATCATCCATAAAGTATAAGACAAAGACTAAATCCAAGATTATTCTTTGGCTTGTCAAACATGTCATATAAACCATTCCATTCATTATCCATTTATGAACCTGATACCATCCATAGAATTCCTAATTTGGAATCCAGGTATTTCTCTAGGTATAATATAAACCAACACCTTACAAGCCCATCCATGGAAATCATCACAAGAAAATAGGTATCTCTCTAGGTGTGTTATAACATCTCTTTCATTCGAGTATGTCATTGGTTGTCCACTAAGGGGATACAAGTATCACCCATAGAATATATAATCAAATTCCCTTTGATTCCATCCTTGGTAGTCCCTATATAATCCAAGTATCACTTGGCATATAATAGTTATCCCATATGAATCCTTCCTTGGCATCCCATATAGGGAGTCCAAGTGTCACTTGAGTATAAGCATGGTAAAGTTCAAATGATTCTATCCATTCAATTCATCATTTAATCCATGTGTCACCCAAGTAATATTCATAATCATTAAATAACATTTAATCAATATCATTTAATAAATTCCACTTAACTATGTCAAGGTCAACATCGAAAACAATTCATTTACACCTCACATCAAAAGGTGGCTAAAGACACAGACTAAGCTTATAAGTCTTAGCCTTTAATTCTAATCACTTGGGAAATTAATTATAACAAGCATCTCATGCTTAATCAACCAATACATGGCACATGTTTAGGTACATGGCTTCTGTTCCTTTTTCTCTATCAGTTTAATTAATAGTTGATATTACAATTCAACTTATAATTCAACTCAATTCCAATTAAAAAATACAATATTAAACATCCCATGAAAAGGGTAAAGGGCACACCTAAAATGTATCCAATTTCATATATTATCATAATAGTCCATTTAATTAAACAAAACACCTAAAGGGATAGTTCCAATTTTCAAGATCGACAAGCTATAATCATTCATTGACAGACCTCTTTAATTACATAGGTCATACGTAACAATTTAATTCAAGGATTTAAATTCATTTCAAGGGTGATGCTCTTAGAATTGGTTGTGTGGCACAACGGTATATATAAACACTTTGACATTAAAGTAAAATCACAAGACCACCTATTATAGGTCTATAGGGGATAGTTCATCTAGTATCAGCTCGTGATTCTTCTCAGATCGGGAGAAAATCGAAGAACGGACGAAGAACCTATAAATATAGAAAATTAGCTTGCACTTAAATAGTACAGCCGATACCAAACCAAACAAGGAATGTAATAAAATTAATTTATAAATCATCTATGTGGATCCAATGAGAATGATGATGCTTGATTATGGTATCAGATAGAGACGATCTCTCGATTCCAAGAATAGTCATCAAGATGAGCTCTCAAAAGGGAGGGGTTATACAGCTTATAAAGAATGATAGAATTAGTTTAGAAATAGATTTAATTAGGGTAATTTTAGAAAATTCACAAAAATCTATGGGTCGCACATTTTGGATGCACAATTGGCCAAAAAAATTTCTAACTGTGTGCCCTTTTCTATAGGAATGGGTCACATCGAATGGTTTGTTTCATAGTTTGACTAACCGTGCGAAAATCATGCAAAACTTGTCTGTCAAAATTACAAACATTTTTTCATAATCATGCACCCCAAGTTTCATGGTTTATTAGACCATGAAACCTGTAGTACTCCATTTTCCAGCCTCGCATGGTTTTATCTAACCGTACGACCTACCTCGCACAGTTTATGCTAACCATGCGATGAGCCATTTTCACCCCAAAATCTTGGTTTTGGGCTCCGATCAAGACCTGAACACCTATGATACCACCCTGAACTCAAATGGTATATACATTAGGCCACATTTATATATTTAAACTAAAAATTGATGTAAATAAAAGGATTTATACCTCAAGGAAGAACTGGGTTCTTATAGTTTGTGTTGGATGATATGTGTTATGACTGTTTCTTTTGTTGTGATTGCTATGATATCAACCGAAAATGGAATTTGGATGACCAATTATATTTCTATAATAAAATGGTTTCCCCAAGATTATGGATTGTGTGATAATTCCCCTAAAATAAAGTAGAATTTGATAAAACCCCTTTTTAAGTCTGTAAAATGATCTTGGTGTGTTTTGATGTGTGGTCGTGCTTATGGGATGGTGATGTGTGGTTGTGATGGAGTGTGGGGAAATATGTGGTTGTTTGGATGTTCTTTTGGGGTGGCAAGGTGGTGGTTTGTTAGTCGTTATTTTGGGGCAGTGATGTGTTTTTTTTGCACATACTTTTGGGGCGGTGAGGTGGTGGTTTCTTTGTTCTAGATGTCTGGGTAGTGATAGATTAAATAATTGTTTAATAATGTTTGAAATGGAATGGGTTGGTTTGGTTAATGGGATGGAAATGGATAATGAATAAATAAATAATGGTTTGTGTGGTTAAATGTGGTTGATGATAAATAATGAAAATAATGATATGATTAAATGAAATTGGTTGTAAATGTGAAATGGGGATTGTGTCTTGTTGTGTGGTGTTGTGCATTTAGAGGTGGTAGGAAAAGTGATTATGTTTTGATTTGGTTAATATTTTTTTGTGAACTCATAGTTCAGAATTTTTTTTTGATATATTTATATACTTTTATATTCCTTTTGATTTCTATAGACACCCCACCCATGTCGATCACCATGTGTCGACGCCCGCATAGTCACGCAAGGGTGTTTTTTCTGACATCTGGTGATGAGAACGGATGGTTGGGTACCCACTCTTTATCGCTCTCTCTTCTATATGAGGTAGATATTTCACATGTTGTGATGGTCGGAGGTCTATTAATGAATTAGATGCTGGTTTTGATATCCTAGGTGTTTTTAGGTGAGGTTTGATAACCCATGTGTTTTCAGGCGAGAAGTGAATGTGCTTGTGGGGTAGTGTCCCATGTGTTTTCAGGAAAGATGTGATATGACCATGATTGTGGGGTGACTTCTTGTGGGGTTCATTCATGGTAGGATTAGTTAATGAGGTTGATGTCCTAAAAGTTTAAGATACCCTACTACTCTAGTTATGGAAGTGGTTGTATTGTGGCTCGGGTGTTTTCGAGTGAGATGTGATGTGGTTATGCTTGTGGGGAAGTGAGACGAGGTGTCTTTGGGAAAGCTGTGTTGTGACAATGCTTGTGTGGTACTATGATATATAGAAGATATAGAGGTGCCAGGATGTACTAAATTGGGGTTTGAGAGTGACATACCAACGGGAAAGTGGTTCAGGGTACCCTTATCGATGTGGTTCTTGTTATATTATATTACTTGACTTTTGTTATTTGGTGAGTGTGCCTTGGTGAGGTTGGATTTGGTTGGTATACCTATGTAGGTTCTGATTGGTTATTTTGTTTTCTCATGGGTGAATTAGTATGCTTATTTCACATGTACATGAGAGACTTTGGTTTTCCTACTAAGTATACTTGTATGATCAACCTAAGTATATAAACTATTTTTAGGTTTCCAAGAAGATTATGTGGACTGTGCTAGTCTTTACTAGCACAGACCATTTGATAGTTGTTGTTTCACTATTTAGATTTTCTTTTGGGTATTTAATTTTGGAGACCTTTATCTATATCAATTCTATTTATACATGAATTGTGGGATGGTTTTGGTTTATTTTTATATTATGTTATCGAATTTATTATGGATGATTCATCTTATCTCTCGGTCCTATTTATATTATAGAGGTTAATGTCATCCATACATGAGATTTGTATACCATCGATGTTAGTCGCCAACCCAGGACCTACTGGAGGTGAGACTTTGGGGGGTTAATTATCTCTCTCCCTTCATTATGGTATCTTTAGAGGGAGGGATCATGATAGAGTGGTATCATTAGTGATGGTTGAGAGATATGATGGAGTTTGGAGTTAGGTACGGTGAGGGTTTCATGGGTTAGTATGGAAATAGTGATAGTTGAACTTGATGGGTGACATAGGCCAAGGAAACCAGCTTGGACATGGGATTTTAGAGCCCCTTGTGATCTAGTGCATGGAATATGAGCTTATTGAATTACCAAGTTAGATGGACCTATTTGCAAGGTAGATACCTAGGAGAGGTGCATGCATCATTAAGACTTGTGTTCTTGTTTGAATTTGGATGTTTTTGGAACTTTAAAATGAATAAAGGGAAATAAAATGAATCTTAATAAAATTCCACACTACCAAGCTTAGGAAGTTCTTGTTTTATTTTTAGTTATAGCTCATGTTCATCTTCTGTGTGTGGCTCAGGCAGTTGAGGTTTAGCAGGATCATCTGTTTTATTATTGTAGGGTTGATCTGATAGAGGAGGATGGGGCTTGGTACAGGATGTTACATTCTTTATAGCAATAGGATTTGGGTAAGTATGAGGGTTGTGTTTCCAATATAGATACATAGATATGGTTAGATGAACTCGAGATAGATTTCAATTTAATCTAGGCCCTAGTGGAGTATTGGGTCCCTTTGACCATTAGTCAAATTTTAGGATTTGTGCATCAATGGTGGATGTTGTATCTGGGGGAATGGAAGGAGATAGAAGTTTTGTGGGTCAACATTCATAAAGAGTTATAAGTAGAGTTTATTTCTTCGACCATGAAGTAAGTGAAGGGGCGAGAGCTTCTTTCTCTTCAGCATAGGAGTATGTAAGTTCGGAAGTTGGGAATCAAGTTCAAGGACCTTCTGTGTTTTTTCCCAAATCTTTTTCCAGATGAGGAGTCTCATGATATATTTCTTGATGGGGTACTCCATCCTTCTATCCAGTATAAAGTTACTCCTTTTACATTACCAATGTATCTAGAGGTTCATAGGAAGGAGGAGGTGATTGAGCAGATGCACTCATGAGGAGGTTTACTGCAAAAGGGGAACCAGCAAGGTTCTTCGAGGAGAATATTTTTTAGTGGTTGGTCTCAGGCACTAGGACCTTTGAGGTTTCGACCATAAGTGAGTCAACCTCAGTAGCTTCCCTTCCAGACTTATAGTGCCAGTGGTTTCTATGATTTTCATGTGGGATTTGTGCCAGTGTGTTTTGGTTGTGGGGTTTGTGTTCATTGCCAAAACCAGTTGTGGAGGTGGACAGGTTCAGCACTAGCCTCAGAATCAGTTTTCAGTGTGACAATTTCAATAGTAGGGTCTGCAGGATTATGCTCTACTGAGGGGATATGAATCAAGTATAGGTAGACCACAATATATTCCTCATGTTTAGGGACCTCAGACCAAGTGTGGTCATAGAGGTGGTCATCAATAGATAGGTATAGGTTCTAGGTGTGGTCAGTTGCATGCGGTGGAGGCAGCAGTGCCAAAGGGGACAGAGATCTTCAAAGGTATGATCAGTTTTTTTAGTACCCTTGTTTGTGCCTTGTTTTATTCAGGATCTTCTCACTCCTTGGTTTCACCCACTCTATCTCATACTCTAGGAATAGATGTAGATAGGTTTCTCATTCCCCTCGTGTTGACTATGTCGTTGGAGGCCAGACCAACTTATTTGATGTGTGTTAGGGGTGTAGACTGATGATGGGTCCACATTAGTCCCATGGGGATCTTTTCTTGCTACAGATGCAATCCTATGATGTTATCTTCAGCATCGAATGGTTTTATTTTTTATGTGATGTTATTGACTGATTCCATAGGAGATTCATGTTCTCATATGTGGATGAACAGTATGTGGTTTTCATTGGTGAGTGGGGTTTTCAGGTAGGTAGTCGATGTGTGGAGCCCCTTCTTTATTTAATAGCTGAGTTTTTTGTGGAATCAGTGGATGTTGGGATGGTAGAGGTTCCTAGGGTCGTTGGGGAGTTCCTAGATGTTTTCCTAGAGGAGGTTGTGACATTACCCCCTCAACATGATGTTGAGTTTGAGATAGAATTACAGCCTGGTGATTCCCTGATTTCGATGGATCCTTATCGGATGTCACCTTCTGAGTTGTGGTAGTTGATGATTCAGATAGATGATCTGATGCAGAAGGGTTTTATCCAGACTAGTGTGTTATCGTGGGATGCTCCGGCGGTGTTCACTAAGAAGGAATATTGTGTTCTAAGGTTGTGTATAGACTACCGGAGGTTGAATCAAGTGATGGTTAAGAACTGTTACCCCCTTCTGAGGATATATGATCTTTTAAACCAACCGATAGGGGTGTGTTTGTTTTCTAAGATCAATCTATGTTTTCGGTATCACCTGTTGAGGGTGAAGGTGAGCGATATCCTGAATACTACCTTCAGATGAAGGTATGGGCACTTTGGGTTTGTAGTCATATCTTTCAGTGTGATGAATGAACCAGTTGTGTTCATGGGGATTATGAACTTTGTGTTCTGTGATTTATTAGGCTGATTCGTCATTATGTTCATCAATGATATCTTGGTCTACTTGAGGTTAGAGGAGGATCATTTCAAGCATCTCATAACTATCTTTCAGGTTATTCAACACCATTAACTCTATGTAAAGTTATCCAAGTGTAATTTTTTGACATGATAGGTGCATTTTCTATATCATGCGGTGTCTCAGCAGGGTGTGGTAGTGGACCCGTCGAAGGTCGAGGCCATTGTTTCTTGGGTAGAACCCAAGAACGTGGTAGAGGTTTATATTTTCCTTGGTCGTACATGTTATTATCAGAGGTTTGTACCTGATTTCTCTCGAGTTTCAACCCCGTTGACAGCTTTTATGAGGAAGTATTAGGATTTTGTGTGGATTGATCAGTGTCAAGCAGCATTTAGTTACTAGAAGGGGATGTTGGTCATTGCTCTAGTGCTTCAGTTACCTAAAGAGGGGGTGATGTTTGAGGTGTTTTGTGGGGATTCTCATCTGGGTTTAGGATGAATGTTGATGCAGTAAAGGGAAGTGGTCTCTTATAGTTCTAGGAAATTACACTTCCATGAGCATAAATATGTCACCCGTGATCTAGAGATAGCGGCAGTTGTGTTTGTACTAAATTTGTGGCAGTATTACCTCATTGGGGGTGATTTATGGTCTTAATAGATCACAAGATTTTGAGGTATATCTTTTCTTAATGTGATTTGAACTTGTGGTAGCGGAGGTGGATGGATTTTCTTTAGGATTTTGATTTTGAGATCTTCTACACCTTAAGAAAATTGAATTTTTTGGCCAATTATTTGAGTAGAAAGTTGTGGAAAGGTGTTGTTTGAGAGTTTAGGTAACCTTAGAGATCAATGGAGGAGTTATAAGCCTTTCAATTAAATGAAAGGATGGATGGTGGTAGAGGATATTTGTTTCACAAGATGGTGCAGTATTCCTTGATGCAACTGGTGGAGTCTCAGTGGGGAGACTCAAAGGTAGAGGTGATGCATGATCATATTATCCATGGTGATGGTCTAGAGGGATAGTCAGAGGATGGTCAGAACTGGGTGTATCTTCATGAGAGGTTTCTTGTTTCGGTAGTGATGCATAAGGGATCCCTTTGTGAGTTTCATAGCTCACATTTGGCAGTACACACAGGATTTTCCAAGATGTATTGTGGCTTGAGGATGCATTTTTGGTGGCCCAATATGAAACAAACAGTGGTAGAGTTTGTGGAAAAGTGCTTGGTTTTCCAGCAGGTAAAGGCTAAGCATCATGTACCTGGCAGTTTTTTGCAGCCTTTGGATATTCCCAAGTGATAATGGGATGAAATATCGATGTATTTCATCATAGAGTTACCAAGATCTCATAGAGTTTTTGATTCCATCTAGGTGGTCTTGGGTCAGTTGACGAAATTAGCCCACTTCTTGGCAATAAAGGAGTCAGGCATAGTGGATGCTTTGGTTAAGAGCTATGTGGATGAGGTGGTGTGGTTGCATGGAGTTATAAGGTTAATTGTCTCAAATTAGAACGCATGTTTTACATTGTGAGTCTTGAGGGGATTGCAATATGTTTTTGGAACTCAGTTACACCTCAAAAATGCTTTCCACCCTCAGGTGTACGAGAAGATGGAGAGAACTATCCAGACATTGGAGGATATGTTGCGAGCGTGTGTCTTTGAATTTGGTGGATATTGCATATGACACTTTCCCTTGGTTGAGTTTTCCTGCAACAACAGCTATCACTCTTCCATTGGCATAGCTCCATTTCAAGATTTGTACGAGAGGCTGTGTCATTCTCCATTATGCTAGATGAAGGTTGGGGAGGAAGCAGTTCTTGGACCTCATGTGGTACAGATCATGACATAGAAGGTTCAGTTTGTTTGTGAGAGGATGAAAGTAGTATAGGGCCGGAAAAAATCTTATGTCAATTGTAGGAGGAGGTCGTTGGAGGTTGAGGTTGGATACCACATGTTCTAGAAATCACTAATACAAAACACACTTTTAATAGTGGTTGTTTTGGGATTTATCAGCATTTTCAAAGTGTTGTCTACAAAAGTGAGGTTAAAAGTCAATCTTTATTAGTGCTTGGAAAAAGCGTTGATAAGGACACCCTTTAACAGCGTTAAAAAATCACTAATAAAGGGGGAATTTATTAGTGTTTTTATATGCACTAATAATGAGCCCCTTTATCAGCACTTTTTTTAAAGCACTCTTAAAGGGGGGGTTTGTTCAGTCCTCTCCCCACCATCAGCACTCCCCCTATCAATGATCCCCCCTTTATCAGTGCTTTTCATGCACTCATGTGCACCCCTTTAACATTGCTTTCCCCCACCCTTTAACAGCACTTTAGAAAATTCCAACCCTCCTGCACGCGTGGTTGGATTCGAACCTTGGACCTCCCCTTTAGGATTTGAACACTTTTACCACTGCATCATCTTTTTTTATTATATATTTTTTGGTATTTCTATTTATTTTTATATATATTTACATGCATATTTTTTATTCATATATTTATTTAATTATTTTTAAATACATTTATAAAATATATTTTTATGTTATATATATATATACTAATATTTATTTATATATATTATATACTAATATTCATTGACATATACTAGAATATAATATAAATATATATCCGTTTTTTAATACACATATATATGTATATATAAACATTATATATATATTTTTATATGTATATATATATATATATATTCATATATTTTTATAATGTAAATAATTGGTTAGATATTGTTTTAAATACATTTTAGAATGTCTATATATATTATATATTTAGATATAAATTTTATAAATTACATATATATTTATATGTCTATATACTTATATATTCACATATAATTGTATATATACATATAAATTTTTTATAATGTATTTATAAATATTTATTGCAAAATATTTTTATATACTATATTTAATGATAATGATTTATTTATAAAAATACATTTATAAATGATATATATACATAATATTGATACACATACGCATATTAACACACATGAGTATGCATTTATATTTCTCACATACACATATATATATTTACATAATATGTGTTTATTTACATATATTATAATATACATCTACATATATATTTGATTATTAACATACACATATTTATATATAAGCATTACTTGTATAGGTATATATATATATTAATTCATTTTTATAATGTAAAAAATGGATACTTTTTTAATTTAAATAAAATGAGTAATAAAAATTTATTTTATATATTTAAAAATTAATTTTTACATAAATGTGTTGATATATGTATTTATACAAGTTATTTATTATAACATCCCAATATTTTATGGTGCATCTCTTTTTAAATTCTTCAGTAGCTTACAAGCTTAAACAAATGATTAAATATTATTATTTAATTGTGATAGCTACCACCTTACCTTTATAATGGAGGTAATGAATGAGATTAACTAAATAATGAAAATATAATTTACACATAAATTCATTGGTTACCAAATAATTATAAATGAAAATAAAAAAAATTGAGCATAAATGATGTGTTTTTATAAAAAACTATTCTTATGACCACAGTGAAATTTTATCTTAATAAATTAAATTAATAAATATTATTGAACGATATTAATGAAATTTATATGATACAAATTCAATCAAATGTTTCTAAATTCAACCAATAAGTTTTATAGGCTTAAGATAAGAATAAATCCAATTTTAAGCATAAAAAGATATATATTATAAAAGGCAATTTACCACCTTTTTAATAGCGCACTTGTTTAAATCTAAATTTTGACACTTTTATAAATTATATTGAGAAAAATAAACTTCGTTTTTATAATTGGAATGTCAAAATAATCTTTTCATAAATTTTTGGTATTTTTTTGAAAAATATTTATTTTCTAATGAATAGTGAAAAATATCGATTTTTATAAAACTGTCAATTTATTTATATTAAAAGTCTATTTATAATTTTAATTTGATCTCAACGTAACTTAAATAAAATTTTTTTATAAATAATCTAATTTATTTTATTATACCTTATTTTGGTATACGTGCATTTTTTGCTTAAAAACACATTTTTCAATAAAATAGTTTTTCATTGTGGGGTTAATTTTAAATTAAATTCTGAAACTTATATGTTTTGGATATTGAAAAATTGATGTCATATTTGGATTCCTAATTTCCAAATTTATTAAATATGTCTCTTTTATTTTTGACTAATATGAATAGTAACATTGGTAATTTGCATTACCACGGTAAAGGGTAAATTGGGTAATTTAGGTTGAAAATAAAATGATAAAAATTATAAAATTACCCTAAAACATTCCCAAATATTATTTGATGATTTATATTCTAACCTTAACACCTAAGGTTTGAATTTTATTTATTTAATGGACACTTATCCATGAAAATGACTTTCATATTATTTAAATTAAAGAAAATCATGAAATGTCACATTCATATTTTTAATAAATATATATTTTTAATATGGTGTTATTCAGAAGATATCTTCAACTATAGATATTATTTTTAAAGATAAAATATTTATTTACATCATGGTATTTTATTTTTAATTTTTAATAAATAAATAATTATCTTAAATAATTATAAAATGATGATACAGTAATTATTTTATTAAGGAAATAATCAAATGAATGATGAATTTAATTAAAAATTAAATTTATCATATTTAGAAAATTATTTTCATAAAATGGAGTCCATTTTTGAAATCTATACGTTGAAAAATAGTTATGGTGAATTTTTGGGATTTGTCTAAAATAGTTGATTTTTTTATGAATAGTGAAATATGGTAATTTATAGTATTTAACATTATAAGTAAATAAATGAATAATTGAGTCATGGTTGATATATATATGAGTTAAGAACTCGTTTTTTAGAACTCATATGCTCTAGTTACTATATTTAGTCACAAGAATCGATATTATTGATAGTCTTAAGCCAAAATAATAAACTAATGAATAAAATAATAATAAAACATTCATCACCTCCACTATAAATACCAACCCTTCTCCTCACACTTTCTAAGCCTTGGAGTTTTCTTATATTCTGCTCAATTCCACTCTCAAACCTCTTCTCCACATTCTGGTCTTACTAGTCTCACTAATAGACCATTTTCAAGTGCCTTAAGGAGATTCTCAAGGAGACGACACTCAAGAGGTAAAATCCTCCCTCTTTCTCTTTTATTTTCTTTTTTTATCTTTCCCTCGCCTCCCCTATATAAAGTGGAATGGTAAATCTAGTATCATACATATACTAGAATTTTATTATGTTAATGTAATATCCATCATCAAGTCTATTCTCTTCACCTTTTATTCTGAAAATGAAAATATTGTCTGTGAGGTGTCAATTCACCATCTTCATAGATGGTGAGTTTTCATTTTTCATTATCACCTTCAAGGCTAGTCATAAAACCATTTTTATGGTTAAAAAAGATTATAATATGTTTATTATAACTTATTTAATGTTTTGGAACCAGTCTATAAATATAATATTAAATAAAACAATACTAGTTCATGATGGTCGTGAAAACCACCAAAATAAATTAAGACATTTTCATTAACAATTTATCTAATGAATCATCCTCATACCATGTAGAAAAATTATATATGATGTTATATTAACTTATATAAGTTCATTAATACTAAATAATTTCACTTCTAGATAATTTATTCCCATTTAACAAGAACTCTCACAATTATACACAAGGGAACAATCCATAAAACCATAAAACGAATGCTCCTGGAACAATGAAATTAATCATTATAACTCATTGTAATGGCCATAAATGAAATTAATAAAATTATAATAAGTAAAATATATGTTTAATAGGTTATTAATTAATTAATTAATTAATCTAATTTTATTTTATAATACATTAAGTACAAGTTCATAACGCTTTCAGACATAAGTTAAGGGTTTTCTCATCTCACTTTTATTTCTGTGAGATATGCTTTATTCACTACTTATTCCTTGTGTGTGGTGTATGTATACTTCTCGTTGATATATCATATCATGAATTTATTTATATTCATGGTATTAAATGTTTCATTTGATGGTCATTAATTTTATGAGGCATACGGTTCGACTGTTTACAAAGTGGTAAGGGAATTCTTAACCCAATTTTCATTCTTTGGGTCAAACTTATACTCCATTGATTATGTGATGCTATGATTATTTGTAAAATGAATTTTTATTATCTTATTTTGTATTTCCACTTGTTTTATGTGGATTTATAGCTGATACACATAATCTATTTATTTGGTTAACGCTCACACTTTCTTTTAAAAATAATCTTAAATGTTTCTTTTGGAAAAGTTTAAAGGAAATGTTTTTCTTAAACTTATATGGCATGAGAGAATTTTACTAATTTAATTATTCCTTAATGTCTTGAGGAAGCCTTTACAAGTTTACAATTTTATTTTCAAAGAAAATATTTTCTTTTATAATTCCACGGCTTTTTAAATAAATTATTTCTAAGTAATGTGGTATTTCTCTCAAGAATTTCTTAGTGATTTTATTAGATTATTTTCATCTATGTCAACACCATCTATTGGATATTACTATTAATTGAGGTTGATCTCTTATGATACCATCTACCATATTTTACTGAATTGTTTATGATCAGTTTGATTGTGGATGTGTTATTTTGATATCATTCATCATATTACACTAGATGGTTAATGATTGTTGTTTGGGAAAAGTTATTTCATATACTAGTTTCAATATGAATATATATATTGCTTATGTTTCACCTCTTTCATAAGAGGAATGCATTAGACTTAGTAAGTGTTGGATTGGGCCTGCTATAGTCCCTTTATGCATCGGTAGGTCTCATGAGTCAAACTAACCTGGTTTTGGCCAAGGCCTAACCCATTTATGTAGAACTCTTGGTCGAAGCCTTGATGGTATGTTTTAGACGTCCCACATTATGCATTCTCTCATTATGAGATTAGTTATTGAAAATCTATGTGATTATTCATCTAATAGAATATACATGGTTAAGTTTCATTCTCATGTGATTATTTATATGGCATTATTTGATCATCTTTTATCCATGGCATATTATACTCAAGATTATGTTTTAATGGAATTTGTTTTTAATTATTCACCTTGTCTTATTATTTTTGTTTATTTATGATAGATTTCGTTGTATGTTTACCCTTACTGAGCATCTAATATCACCCCTTTCTTATGTTTTATTTTTCCTTAGGGTTCCAAGAAGTTTATTATGTTTGACATACAGGGATAAACTAAGAGAATAGGGGTGTCTCCAATGGAGTTACTATGTTGCATTTCATTTCAAGTTGTAATGCAGTTTTTATGTATGTGCTTAGTTTTACAAAACTACTAAATTATTTGGTCCTTTAAGATTTTATTCCTTGTAATCATTTCAATGTAATAAATTAAGTCACCGACTCCGGGATACTAGGGTCAGGGTCTTTATATTTATTATAAGTAAATATAAGAAAATATGAATATATTTAATTATAAATAAAACTATATTATGAAAAATGATAAAGCTTTAAAACCATAATATCAATATGAATGTAATCCCTGAGAATAAATTCAATCCCCCACCAAAAAAAGACAATAAGATCCCCTTAACAAGGCTGAAATTCCATCGAATGTTAAAAAAATTGGAATACCCCGACTAAAAACTCAGTTTTAGATGACTTCTGAGCCTTTTTGCCTTAAAATGTAATTGGGGGTTCTCCCAGTCACACGGGTATAGAGCTCGTCACATTCTTCTATTTGATATGTGGTATAGCCCAAACGAACATCAAGATTAAAAGTTATGGTCGTTTGAAGTTCAAGTCATGTTTTCAACTTATCTTATATCATTCATTAATTTATTTAATTTTTATGTCATCCAACTGTTATTAAATTATTATTACTCAATAATAAATAGAAAAATATTAATTAATAATATTTTTTAATTATTTTATAAGCCATTTTCTCTAAATATCCTATATATTAAGTGTAAATTCCTATTTATCCTTATCTAAAACATATTTAAAAATATATATATTATATTTATATCAATATAAATATATTTATATATTAATGTATTATTTTTAATGAAATTAAAATTTTTTTATGAAATATACTCTTTATCAGTGCTAGAAAAAAAACACTAATAAAGGGTACCCTTTATCATTGATTTTTTTCTAACGTTGATAAAGGAGGGTTTTTATAGCCACTTTTTTACAAGCACTAATAAAGGTAAGCCTTTATCAATTATTTTTTTAGTGTTGATAAAGAATCCCCTTTATAAATGTTTTTTAGCACTAATAAAGGCCCCCTTTATCAGTGTTTATTCTAGCACTGATAAATGGCACCTTTATCAGCACTTTTAGCTAGCATTGTTAAAGTCCAAATCTATAGTAGTGAGGTTTCCCCTTGATGTGGGCAGTGGAGGTTTGGCAAGGGGAGTAAGATTTCTCCCAGGTTTTTTGAGGCCTTTGAGGTGTTGGGGTGAGTTGGTGAGGTGGCAGATCGGTTGGTGTTTCCACTGCAACTAGAGATGATCCATGACATCTTCCATGTCCCTTAGCTTTGTCAGTATATTCATGATGACTCTCGTGTCATTAACTATGGAGAGTTAGATATTGAGGACGATGCGTCATTTTTGGAGCAGCCAATAGAGATCCAGGATCACCAAGAGAAGGCACTTCATGGATGGACCATTTCTTTGGTTCATGTATTGTGGAGGCATGGTGTCCTAGAGGAGAGTACTTGGAAGATAGAGATGTAGATTCATGCCTAGTATCTGGAGTTTTTTAAGTTTTTCCTTTTCTATTTTTCTTGTGATGTGATGTTTGGATCTTATTTTATGATATGAGTTGTTTTCCCATGGTTGTGATGTATGATGTGTGATAAAGTCCTGACATATGAAAAGGGGATGACCTAATTCCTAACCGATATGCATTAACTGTGATGTGATTAAACTCATTTGGGTGAGTCAGTGATGCCCAGAACAGATGGTATCTTGACATAGATGATGGAATTTCTTGATTTGTATGTTTTGGATGGTGTGATTCTTTGGTTGTGCAGTGGTTGTGAGGTTGGATGGTTGTGGTGATGTGGTTTGTGGAAATGGGTTTGTGCGAGATGTTTATGGCCATTGGTTTGGAATGTTTGGCTAGTGGTAGCGTTAAGGTATGATGAGATCCTTTAGAGTTATCATGTGGGGTGGTTGTTCAGACCTCTTTCCTTCTGGGCTTGATTTTGGATTCTTGAGGGTGAGAATCGTTTGAGAAGTATTTGATGTAATAGTTTGTGTCTTCCTGGTTCGTTACTTTGCATTTTTTGATGGTTGGAGGTGTTTGGGGGAGGTTCCAGGAGTTTTCGGTGGAGGATGGAGTTGTAGCAGAGTTTTTGTTAGAAATACATGTCATGTAAGTGTATTACACGATGTGTAATGATGGTTCATGGCTTGTGTGAGGCTGGTTCATGACATGAAAAAATCGAGTGTTGTTTTTTAAAACGAAGGAAATTATATTAATAGTGAAGATCAGGAGTAACAAGATCTAACATCCACGAAGGGAAGCAATCAGTCCAGAGGTGGTTCTCTCTAGACAAACAATAAGTAGCCAGGTGATGTGCTGAATCATTTCCCTCCCTTTTGATGAATGAGAAAGAAAAAGGTGTAAATTTTCAACTGAGAGACTAGATTTTCCTGATGAGGAAGCCATAATATTGGAGGTCAAACACATTTTTGTTGATGGCCTTGATGATGTTGAGAAAATTAGGTTCGATGTGTATAGCATTCCATCCATAATCTTTTGCAAAGGTCAGACCAGCAAGTACAGCGTGGGCTTCGGCAATAGTGGGATCCCAAAAATCGTGGATTGAATCCTGTCTAGCCATGATGATCTTACCACCATGGTCCCATACCATCAATTTGATTCCAACAAGTCCATCCTGGGGTAAAGAAGCATCAACATTGATCTTAAAGATCCCTTCTAGAGGGGGATTCCATCTAGCTTCAGCTAATCGAGAATCAGAGAACCCATTTTGGTCAGGGTCCTAATTTCACCCATCAATTCAAGAAGTTGCTCATTAAATACAGAAACCACAGGGTTTTGAGATGTGATTAAAGATGAAATCATTCTTTTTATCCCATAAAATCCAAGTCACAATGCACAATGAGCCAACCGTATCAGCAGTGAATGTGGAAGACCACGTCATCAGTAGTGATGGGAGATCTGGCACCGCATCTAGCATAAACTCTATAATAGATCCCCAAGCCCTCCAAACCTCCTTAGCCCCTAGATAATGAATGATAGCATGCATGGGTGGTTCCATATCATATGAGAAAAAGGGGGAAAGATGGTTGTCCGTAACATGGCGAAAGGAGAGAAAATTCAAGGTTGGAACAATACCCATACAAATCTTCCACCAGAAGTAGCGGGTCTTTGGGGGATGTCCAAATGCCAAAGAATTTTCCAAAGCCCTTCTTTATCTTCAATGTGAGCATCAAGAGCAAGTTTGTATCCTAATTTCACTAAATAGGTTCCTAAGATATCATTGCTCTAAAAGAGACAGGCATTCCCTATATCTATTATACAGGGAATGCTAAGAATAATCATTTTATCCCTTTTATTAAACTAAGAGTTAATTTTATCCGGGCACCAACCAGAACCAGTATCATCGAACAGGAAGCATAAATTGGAATCCTTAGATCCAGGAAAAGTCAGGGAAGTATCCAACATGTTTTCTTTATCGATCAACCAAGGATTATTCCAATTGTTGACTTTTGTTCCATCCCCAATCCTCCAGCCAATTCCTTTATCAAGTAATTTTTTTAATCCCCAAATACTTCTCCATAGGAAGCTAGGGTGGAGGCCAAGAGAGGAGTTCTAGAAATCAGAGTGAGGAAAATATTTTGGATGGAGAATTCATGCACAAAGATATGATGGATGAGTTAGAAGGCGCCATCCCTACTTAGCTAATAGGGCATCATTAAACAGGTCGAGGTCCTGGAAGCCCATACTGCCACCCGCTTTAGGAGTGCATAGTGACTTCCAGGTAATCCAATGAATTTTGTTTCTCCCATTAAAATGGTCCCACCACAAGTTGGCAATACGAGAGTGAATCTGATCAACAATCGCACCAGGAAGCTTGAATAGTGACATGGTATAGCTTGGGATAGACTAAAGAGAAGCCTTGATGAGAGTTTCGTTTCCCTCTTTAGAAATTATTTTTGGAGACCAACCCTGAATTTTTGTCTCAATTCTATCCATAGTGGATGAGAAAATTTCTTTTTTTGATCGTTCTGCCATCGTGGGGAGCCCAATGTATTTATTATGTTTATCAACCATCTGAATTCCTGTGGTGGGGCAGAGTTCTGCTCTCTTGTTTGGTAGAACACCTGAGATGAAGGAAAGTTCCGATTTTTCCTGATTAATTGCTTGTCCAGAAGCCCTCTTATAGAGGCAGATCACATTAAAAATATAAAGGCATTCATCATGTGTGGCTCTTGAGAAGATAAGGAAGTCATCCAAAAAAAGAGATGAGAAATAGGCGGGCTAATCCGGTACACCTTTTCCCCATGAATCAAGTTAGAGGAAGCTATCATAGAAATGAGGTTGGAAAAAACATCAACCGCTAAGATAAAGAGAAAGGGGGAGAGGGGTCGCCTTGGTGAAGGCCTCGGGTGGGAGTAAAGCCTTGTGAAATTCCACCATTAATATTGATCTTGAAATAAACAGATGAAACACAGTGCATGATCATATCAATCCATATTGAGAAAAAACCCATTTTGGTCATAACAAATCGGAGGAAATGTCATTCGACTCTATCATACACCTTAGTCATATCCAATTTCTAGGTCATAGTTCCTCTTTCCACAGCTGAGCGTGTTTTCGTTGAATGGAACACCTCATGGGCCAAAATATCATTATCTGTGATGAGCCTTTTCGCAATGAAGGGACTTTGATTTTCAGAGATAATGGAAGGTAGCCAGCCACATGCCCAGTCAGTTGACTAGAATATTTGAGAAAATTTTATAGGAAACGTTGCATAAGTTGATTGGCATGAAGTCCAAAGCCAAGAGAGGTTTCTTCATCTTTGGAATGAGGGTTATAATGGTCTCGTTGAGAGAGAAGATGTTTATTTTCCCTGCCCAAATATCTCTCATAAGGGAAGAAATGTTAGGAGCAATAATGTGCCCATATTTCTTGAAGAAGAGAGCATGGAATCCATCTGGACCCGGGGCTTTTTCTGGAATGGATTTGCTTCAGAGCCCATAGGATCTCATATTCCAAAAAATCTTTTGTGAGTTGTTGATTCATTGCATCAGTGATCACGGGTTTGATACATGATTCCACCTCGGCCGATATAGTGGAATCCCCTACAGAAAAAAGATTTTGAAAATAACAGGAAATAATATCATGAATTCCTTCAACATTGGATGCAGATCTACCATGAGAATTTGAGAGGAAAGGATATAGTGTTTTTTCGGCATCTGGCGGAATCCTTCTGGTGGAAATAACTGGTGTTGGTGTCCCCTTATTTAATGTGGGCTTCACACGTGTGCATAGCCCAGAAGCTCTATTTAATACGAAAGGCCGCATCCAATTCACCTTGGAGGAAGTAAATTCTAGAAAGAATAGCATCATCCAGTGATCATGCAAAAAGGGCATTTAACTGTCTCTCGATTGAGTCAAAATGCTTATCGGGTTGAAAAAATTCAGTATTACTTCAAGAACTTAGCTTAGAAGCCTCTGCTGGAGGTTGGAACAAATGTCTGGATTTCCACCCTTCCAGCATGAGTAGACAATCTCTTTACATTCGCGATCGTTTACCCAGAAGCTTTCGAATCTAAAAGGTTTCCCATATCATTGATTGTGAATTTTGTGAGAGAAATCAATGATAATAGGGAATTGGTCCGATGAATTCGGTTCCAGGTGAGAGATATGGAACGTTCTAAATATGTTTGTCCATTTTGTTGAGCCCAAAAATCTGTCTAGATGCTCTGTAATGCATGTGATTTCCAAAAGACCGTGAAACCAGGTGAAGGGGCTACCTGTATATCCAAGACTCGACAGCTCTGCCCTGGAGATCACGTCTTGGAAGCCAAACATCACAGCAGAGGACAGAAAAACTCCCCTGCTTTTTTCATTCTGAAACAGAATCTAATTGAAGTCACCACCAAACAAGATAGGACCAAACATTCTTCATCGCAGTGAGTAGAGAAGCTCCCACAATTTCCATTTCTCATTTTGAGATGGCCATCCATAAAAACACACAAAATTCCATGGTGGAGAGGATCCATCATGGATTGATGCAGCCACATGATTTGAAGAGTAAGAGATGATTTTGACGTCAATGTTATCCTTCCATAAAAGACACCACCACCACCACCACCACCCCGAGTGGCCTTGGCGGGGGACCGGGAAGCAACCATAAAATCCATTTTTGTGTACAATGTCAGTGTTGTCCTTGTTTTCTAACATGGTTTCGAATAGGAAAACTATATCAGGGTGACTTTTAGCGAAATGGAGCTGGAGCATCCAAACCGTTCATGGGTTTCCAAGCCCACGACAGTTCCATCTTAGTATGATCATTCTGATAGGCGGGGCTGGTTTATTCCAACCTCCACCTCTTGTAATTCGAGCAGGGTTCCATCTTTAACAACTTTCCACCTTTTGGGGTGCCTTTCATTTTCCAATGGTTCCACTGACAATCTTTTTGATCCACTTGTTCCCGATGAGCCCATATCATAACCATAATCACCTCTTGCCTTCCTCTTCCACATACGTGGCATTTTAGGCTCAGGCACAGCGGTGGGGAGAAGGGCCTCACCTGGTTGTGTAGCCTGTAAGGTGGGACAACCCCTAGAAGTACTCATGATGTCTAGGGGGTCCGAGCAGATGTGTTTGGGGTTGGTCGGCGGCTGAGGAGAATCCTCAAAGGTTGGAGGACTAAAGCCTGTGGACATGGTCATTGTTATCGAGGATGCCATCTGGGGTTTGTCATTGTTTTGGGTTTCCACCGCCGGGGAATTATTCAGAAGTTGCTTTGAACCACTCAATTGCTCTGGGTTACATAAGTTTTCCTAGATGGGAGGAGGTCCAAAAAATGATTTTATTGTGCATGGGAGCCATTTATGCATTGAGAGCCTTGGCGAGTCTTTCTCTATCTCATTGTTTTTCTGCTTCGGGGATGAAAGACGTTCGCATATTTTTTGCGCGTAGCCATGGACCGTACTACATCAGCAGGTTACCATCTTTGTTTGTCACTTTTTCTGCACAATCTTTTTCTAAATGTCTAAGCCAACTGCAGAAAAGGCCGAAATTTGGCAGCTTTTCATATTTAAAGGATATCCAATGTTTCAATCCATCAAGTGTTAAGAAGGTACCTCTCATGAGAGGTTTGGAAACCTCAATCATCACTTTAATCCTTACTGATAGTCCCCAGTAGATGGGGTCCGATCAGTCCCATTTCATGAACTGGCCAATACGATTTCCAATTTCATGCATCACTCATTCTAGTCTTCTGTTTAAGGGAATGCCAGTTCAATGCAACTAGAAAGGGGACTTGGAAAATTCGGTAGTGAGGATATCTTCTCTGCTCTTTAGGTCTTCCATCATCAAAAAATGATTATCGAACGATCACAGCCTCCCTTGGAGCACTTTTTGTTTATCCTTTATATTGAAGAATTCAAAGATTAGATGTCCAGGTCTAACTTCCCTTATTCCCACTTCATCATCCAAACGCCATACCGACTGCAATTTTTCAGCACACCCAGGTTGAAAGGTCTTTCGGATATGGATTTACCGATTAATAATAGGGGCATACGTCATTCTAGTAAGGTATCATCATCGTTGTTGGTTATAATTGTATCTTTCTCTTTGTCTATAAGTGAGATATTTTCCCATCTATTGACTAGATCGTTCTCCATTGTAAAGGTGAAACCAGCTTTCCGAGATCATGAGCACAGGAAAACCCAGGAAAAACAGTTCCAGTTGCTGAATCAAATCCTCAACGAGCTGGGCCTTCGCGAGTAAAACCCATGGCGAGCAGAGACCTTCACGGGTTAGATGCCTTTGCAAGCCGCACCTAGCATAAGTGGGGCCTCTGCAAACCAAAATTCTAATAAAAAAAAACTCTCCACAAGTAAATACCCTATGCAGACCACACCTCCGCAAGCCATATTCGGGAAACCCTTCACGAATAGGACCTCGTGAACCGCCGTAACGATGAATTTCAGAAATTCCACCAGGGATCCCTTCGCATGAAAGAACACCGCGAACCGAGGAAGATGAAGATGTTAGGAGGCTTCCCACATACCGACCTTTTTTAGCAGTACCTCCAGCACCGCAGAATCCTCACAGACTCGCCAATCCATAGATCTCAAACGATTGGGGCCATTCACAGGTCATAGACAGTGAAAGGATCGGAAGCCGCAGAACATGAACAAAACAGAAATCTTTGAATGGAATGAAACCGATCGTGAGCCGAAAGAGGTTTGGATCTGGATTTCAAGCTGAAGCCGCTGAGAAAGAAGACTGAATGTCGAGGAAGAAACCCTAAATCACGGTTGGGTCAAAAGGTCAGGGAGCGAGGACGCTTAGCCGAGTGTGGGTATAACATGCCCAGAAGGAGGGCAAGATGTGAGGAATAGTGGGGAAAGATCACTGCAGGCTCGATCTAAAGAACAGGGCCGCCGTAGACGAAGGAATCACCAAACCCATTCCTAGGAGGAGTGCAATAAATCGGGTGTTTAATCCTTCGAGGTGATATGATTTTCGACGAAAGCTATAATTTTTTAGAAACCCAAAAATTACATATCATGTAAATGTCAGGATCTAGGTTTTAAGTTCTTTTTCTCGATCGATTCTCGTTCATCGGCCACCTCTCTTCCTCTCTCATTCTGAGTGAATCCTATGCACCCCAACGAGTCATTTAAGTTATCCTTCCTCCCTCTTTGATCTGTTGGTTCTGATGGTTGTTTATTAGCAATCTATGGTAAACTCTTCCTTCTTCTTAGTTAGTTTCCTCTTATTCTTCTTTAGAATTTTGTTGTGGTTGTGCGGTTTGGTTTGAGTTGTGTGTTTCGGTTACTTTTTGATGATCTTTGGGTGTGTGGTAGGTTGATCCACGGTTTCTTGTGGTGCGTTTGTGGTTTGTGGGTGTTCTTCTTCACCCTACGGTGCACAATGAGTCTGCAAATCTTCCTTGTGGCAGGGAATTCCTCGTTTCTCTTTTATTATGTATCATGTGGGAGGGGTTTGCTTTTGTTTACTTATGGGTGATGGTTGTGTTGGCTTAATTAAAGATAAAGAACCGGTTTAATTGAAATTGAAAGGGTAAGGGGGTTTGATTTGCATGTTTTTACATCTTTGTTATTATTTTGATATTGTGGATTGTACGAGTTTGATACCCCACTGAAAATTGTGGTCATTGGGGGCTTTGTTTGCTTTGGATGATATGTGATGTCACTACAGCTTTTGTTGTGATTTTTATTATATCACCCTAAAATGGAATTTGGATAACCACTTATATTTGGCTAATAAAATGGTTTCTCTAGGATTATGGATTGTGTGAAAACACCCCTAAAATAAAGTAGAATGTTATAAAATCCCCTTTGTAAATTTGTAAAATGAACTTGATGTGTCGTGATGTGTGGTTGTGCATGTGGGACGGCGATGTGAGGTTGTGATGGGGTGTGGGGCAATATGTGGTGGTTTGGTCGTGATTTTAGGGCAATGAGGTGATGGTTTGTTGGTCGTGCTTTTGGGGAGGTGAAGTGGTTTGTTTGGTCGTGATTTCGGCTCAACGAGGTGGTGGTTACTTCGTGCTAGATGCTCGTGTAGTGATGGAATAAATAAATGTTTAATAATATTTGAAATGGAATGGATTGGTTTGGTTGATGGGATGGAAATGGCTAATGAATAAATAAATGATGGGTTGTGAGGTTAAATATGGTTGATGATAAATAATGAAAAGAATTGGATGATTAAATGAAATTGGTTGGAAATATGAAATGGGGCTCATGGCTTGTTGTGTGGTGTTGTGCATTTAGATGTGGTAGCAAAAGTGATGATGTTGTGAGTTGGTTAGTGTTTCATTGTGAACCCATAGGTTGGGCTTATGTGTGGTTATATGTATATACTTGTATATTCCTTTTGATTTCCATATGCACCTCACCCACATCGAGCACCATGTGATGACACCTGTATAGTCATGCATGAGTGTTTCTTCCAACATCCGGTGAGGAGGACAGATGGTTGGGTACCCGCACTTTCCCTTTCTCTCTCTTCCAGGCGAGGTAGGTATTACACAGGTTGTGATGATCGAAGTTCTGTTAGTGCATTAGATGGTGGTTGTTATAGCGACCCGGCCTTTTCTAACATTACTATTACATCATTTCAAAGATAAACAACATAATAGTATTACACATGGAGGATCCAGAGGTTTAGTGTCTTGGGAAAACTAGGACCACACATAACAAATACAACATCAAGCATAAACATTCATTTAATTTCATCTTCTCTAGCTTCTTATTGGCACTTGTCCTCTTCTTAGTGCATGTAGTCACCTGAGGATATACATCAAAAGGGGTGAGCTAAAAGCCCAGTAAGAGGATAGATAAGAACAATATATCATGGGGTGAGCATAATCATGACATAGGAAGAAGATCTTGAACAAGAGAGGAGCATAAACAATCAACTTGAAATGTGGCAAAGCATAAAAATGAAACATCATGTCTTAGTGGTTAACTACCACACATAATTGTGAACAAAGCTAGCATCATGTTCACGCATCATTTCACATTTACTCATGAGATTCATCACTTTACCCAATGCATTGGAGCGCTATATAATTTCGGACGCACCCGTCACATTTAAACATTCATATTGCGCTATATAATTCCGGGCGCACCCGTCACATCATAACATTATCATTAGCATGCTTGCCACATAGAACACATATCAAACATGTACATAAATAACCCATGGAAAGGAATGAGTTTCATCTCATAATAACACATTCATAAGCTTTGGGTTCCCAAAAGAAAGAGGGAACAACATACTTGATATAAGAACCATCAACCTTGAATGAGAGGCAAAATGTGAGATCTTGAAAGAAGAGTTCTTTTGGAAAACATTTTGATGGACATAAAAACCAGTGACAAACATGTATATCCCAGAAAAGTAAAGGTAATGATGAACAAATGATCTTTGAGGAGTAACCATATCAAAAATGGAGTGAAAGAGGGAGAACCCGAAGGAAGAAAATTGGGTTCGAGATTTCCCCTTACCTTGTACTCGAATGCCTCCTTCTCTTTAATGTCCTGTATAATGACATTATATTCATTAATTAGAAATTACAGAACCTTGTATACATTAATAGGGTTCATTCTGGTTTCATTATTTCATATTATGTTCCTTTGGATGACTTATAAAGTTTAAAAACATTGATCGGGGATGTTCTTTTTCATGGTTTTCTTGAGCGGTCCACTTGTATTCTTAATTTTATGTTTGGGTAGATCATGGTTAAACATCCAGAACTGATATTACATGTAATTAATGATATTACAGAAGCTTGGATGATTTTATAATGAGTTATATTAGATCCATGTGGCCGAATTATTAGATAAGAGTTAAATGAAGATTATTTGGGCTAATTTGAGCGGTTTTTGGATCACAACCAACTCATTTTAACTTTTCACTTAGTAGTATGGCCATAGGTTATTTCCAGAACTTAAAATAGAACATAATACATATAAAACATTCTGGTTCAACCATAAAAATGGTTTCATGACCATATTGAAGGTATAAATGGAAGAAGAGAGCATGTTGTTTTTGAAGGTGATAAATTATCACCACATGAACAACGTTCTCTTTAATAAAATAAAAGGAAGGGGGAAATGGTGAGGGGTGATATAATATAACATTAGAATCATAATATTACAGTATATATATAATTCTGGATTTACAGAACAATTTGGATGAAGATAGATAGAGGGAGATCAAGAAAGGAACTTGAACTTGAAAGGAAATTAAAGGAGAAGAGGGAGAGAAATCACCTTTTGGATCCTCCTCTTGAGAACCTCCTTAAGGGCCTAAGCTTGGTCTTTTGATGAGACCAGAAGCTCTAGGACGTGGAGGAGAGGCTAGGGAAGATGATTGGGCAGAGCTTAGACAATGCTTGAAGCTTGAGAGGTGTGGTTTGGCAGGAGGAGGGGGAGGGCTTATTTATACATGAGGAGGGAGGTGTTTTTGGCATAAAATATTAAATAAAATAATATATCATAAGTTAGACTTGTATTAGTAGTTTTTTGACATCCTAGATCATATATTAATATAATAAAATTCGTTTTAGGCTTTAACTCTTCTTTATAATCCGAATTCATTACTTTATTAAAAGGAAAGTGAAAGAAAGAGAAAAAGACACTTTAAGAAATCACCTTTTTGACTTTAGGCTTTGGAAAGTTCTTTTTAAGTTTGAAAATTGAATTTATTGTATTTCAAGGAAAAATTTATGAAATTTCATATGTGTTGGCCGAAACTAAAGTTCTAGAATGTTTATTTCATCATTACATCATTAATGATGCAATTTAGTGTACACCGATTATGCGAAAAACTGTATTTTTTACTATTCACCCGAAAATTGAAGTATTTCAGAATAAACCAAAAAATTTACCCCTACCATTTTTTGACGTGTAGAATCCAAAAATGATGTCCATTTTTCAAAAATAATTTTCTAAATATCATTAATTTAATATTTAATTAAAATCATAATTTACTTAAAAAACAGTTTTTAAAATTAAAACTGATTTTGTAGTTCTTTTAAAAATTACGTAGGGTCTTATAAAATTATCTAAAAACTATTAGACATTGATTCAATAATTTATGAATATATTTCAGGAAAATAAATATCCTTTTAAATTTATTAATTATAATTAATTATTTATGACTTATGGAATACCAAAAACGTTTACTAAGGTCAAGTTGTCACTTTCTAAGATGTCCAAATTTTATTTTATTATTCATAGGTAATGTTACTCTTATTTACTATTTATAAGGGTCATATTACTATTCATAAGGGTAGGTTACTATTCATAAGGGTAGGTTACTATTCACCAAAAATTATTTTTATTTCATTGGACTCCAAAAACTATCTTGAACACAACCGTGAATGTTGGATTTTTAAAATTCCAAACATAGGGGTGACAAAATTATGTTTAACGGTCACTTATCACTTAGTAGTTCATTATTTTGTGTTTTTATGACATAGATATAAGAAGGGAATTTTCCATTGGAAAACTTTGGGTCGTTACATTCTTCCCCCCTTAAGAAATTTTGCCCCCGAAAATTCACTTTACACAAACAGGTGAGGGTACTTCTCCTTCATTGCCTCTTCCGGTTCCCAAGTTGCTTCCTCAAACTTTTGGTTCCTCCACAACACTTTGACAAGGCGGGTTCTCTTGTTGCGTAGAACCTTATCACTTCGGTCCAGAATTTTTACCGGCTGCTCCTCATATGAGAGATCATCTTCAACTGTACCACCTCTGAGTTTAGTACATGTGAGGGGTATGGAATGTACTTCCTCAGTAGTGATACGTGAAACACGTCATGGACTTGATCCATATTCGGTGGAAGTGCCAGACGATAGGCCACGGCTCCTATACGATCAAGGATCTCAAAGGGGCCAATGTACCTTGGGCTTAGCTTCCCTTTCTTCCCGAATCGCATGACTCTCTTCCATGGAGATATTCGAAGGAAGACTTTATCTCCAACGTCGAACTCCAAGTCCCTTCGACGATTGTCAGCATAGCTCTTTTGCCGACTTTGAGCAGCTTTGATATGTTTCTGGATGACTTGAACCTTCTCTGTCATCTCTTGAACAAGATCGGGACCAAGTAGTTTTCGTTCTCCAACTTCATCCCAACAGGTTGGAGTTCTACATCGCTTCCCATAAAGAGCTTCATACGGAGCCATCTGAATACTCGAGTGGAAGCTATTGTTGTATGAGAACTCAACCAATGGAAGGTGCTGATCCCATCCACCTTTGAATTCAAGAGAGCATGATCTTAGCATATCTTCAAGTGTCTGAATAGTCCTTTCAGACTGGCCATCAGTTTGGGGGTGATAGGCCATGCTGAAATTTAATTCAGTACTCAAAGCATGTTGAAGGCTCCTCCAGAATTTAGAAGTGAACCTTAGATCACGGTCAGAGACAATCGAGAGTGGAACACCGTGCAACCTCACTACTTCCTTCACATATATCCTTGCAAGTTGTTCAAGGGAGAGGTCTTCCCGAATAGCGATAAAATGGGCAGTCTTGGTGAGTCGGTCAACCACAGCCCATATCGCATTATTTCCTCTTGACGTTTTTGGGAGACCCATGACAAAGTCCATAGTGACATTTTCCCATTTCCACATGGGTATAGGCAATGGCTGCATCATTCCTTTGGACTTTTGTCGCTCAGCTTTAACTTGCTGACATACCAAGCACCTTGATATATATTCCGCAATCTCCTTCTTCATGTTATCCCACCAGAAGTGTTCTCGGAGATCACGATACATCTTGGTACTTCCAGGATGAATAGAGAAAGTTGAGCTATGTGCATTATCCAATAGATCCTTCTTTATTCCGGGTGATGAAGGCACACAAAGCCACGTTCCAAACCGAATCACACCATCATCGTTGATATGGAACTCTTGCAGCTTCCCTTCCTTTACTGCATTCACCCTCTTTTGTATCTCTACATCATCCCTTTGTGCTTCCTTAATCTTCTGTTGGATGGATGGTTGCGCAATCATTTGGGCAAGGTAGGATGTATCCCCTGCCCTTATGATTCCCAAATCCATCCTTTTCATATCCAAGAAGATAGGGTCTTTCTCAATCCTCAACATGGATAGAGTAGCAGGTTCTTTCCTGCTTAGAGCATTAGCTACCTTGTTCGCCTTTCCAGGATGATAGTGAATAGAGCAATCGTAATCCTTGATTAGCTCTAACCATCTCCTTTGACGCATGTTGAGCTCCTTTTGTGTGAATATATACTTTAGGCTCTTGTGGTCGGTGTATATGTCACACTTCTCACCATAAAGGTAGTGCCGCCAGATTTTCAAGGCAAAAATCACGGCTGCCAGCTCTAGATCATGCGTCGGGTAGTTCTGCTCATGGATCTTCAACTGTCGTGAGGTGTAGGCTATCACATTATCATTTTTCATGAGTACACAACCCAAGCCTTTCTTTGAAGCATCACTGTATATCACAAAACATTCTCCACTTTTCGGTAGTGTGAGTACAGGTGCAGTGATTAGCCTTCTCTTTAGCTCCTTGAAGCTTCCCTCACATTCATCCGTCCAGACATACTTTACCCCTTTCCTTGTTAACTTAGTTAGCGGGCTTGACAATCGGGAGAAGTTTCTCACAAAACGTCGGTAGTACCCAGCTAATCCAAGAAAACTACGGATTTCTGTGACACTAGAGGGTTTGGGCCATTCTTCAATTGCCTTTATCTTTGAAGGGTCCACAGAAATTCCCTCGCTTGTGATCACATGTCCCAAGAATGTGACTTGATTCATCCAAAAGTCACACTTGCTGAACTTGGCATACAACTTCTCCTTTATCAATGTCGCCAACACAAGTCTTAGATGTTCTTCATGTTCCTCCTTACTCTTGGAGTAAATGAGAATATCATCAATAAACACTACCACAAATTTGTCGAGGAAATGTCTAAAGAATCTATTCATCAAATCCATGAAGATTGTAGGGGCATTAGTAAGTCCGAAGGGCATCACCAAAAACTCATAGTGCCCATACCTTGTACGGAAGGCAATCTTCTGAATATCTTCCTTCTTCACCTTTACTTGATGATATCCAGAACGAAGATCCACCTTTGAGAAGTATTGAGCTCCTCTTAACTGATCGAACAAGTCATCAATCCTTGGTAGAGGATACTTGTTCTTTATGGTGATCTTTTTGAGTTCCCGATAATCGATACACAGCCGCATGGTTCCATCCTTCTTCTTCACAAAGAGCATTGGCGCACCCCAAGGTGATGCACTAGGGCGTATGAACCCTTTGTCCAGATGCTCTTGCAGCTGCTTCTTTAACTCCTCCAGTTCGATAGGAGCCATCCTATAGGGGCACTTCGAGATAGGAGTAGCTCCGGGTATGAGTTCAATTGAGAACTCTACCTCACGATCCGGGGGAATTCCGGGTAACTCTTCGGGAAATACATCACCATATTCCCTTACGATGGGCATTTCCTCAAGGTTGGAACTTTCCTTTGACTCAAAAATTTGGGCGAGGTACGCTTCTTCATAGGGAATCATCACCCACACCATTGAAGGATTTCTTAAAGGAGATTCATGATCTTCCTTGCATTTGTAGAGGAGCATGGGATGGTTCGGAATATGAAAATATATTTCCTTTTCCCGACATTTGATATGTGCTCTATATAACGAGAGCCAATCCATTCCCATTATAGCATTGAATTCCACCAAGGGAAGTATTACGATATTTTCCGGAAGAATCTTCCCACATACATCAATAGGAGAAGAATCAAACACTTGGGTTGCAATGATTGCACCACTTAGTGTTTTTACAGATATCTCTACTTCAAGGTTTCGGGGCTTTGATTCTATAGTTCTAGCAAACTTGAAAGATATAAAGGAATGCGTAGAACCAGAATCAAATAAGACTTTTTCCATTCTTGAGTGAATAGGAAGTGTACCTTGTACGACTTCATTATCATGTTCCACCTCCGCAGTAGTGATGGCATAAGCCTTCCCTTTTTCCTTTGGCTTTGGTGGTTGTTGGCGCTGATTACCCTCGAAAGCTCGAGGTTTAGTGCACTGGTTTGAATAGTGCCCTAGCTCCTTACAGTTGTAGCATTGAACCACGAGTGGTTCTATCCTTTCATCGGCTACATTATCCTTCCTTTTCATGTCTCTTAGACACTCGTGAGCTAGGTGTCCTTCTTTCCCACACTTGAAGCATTTCCCCATCCCTTTGAGGCAGTTCCCACTGTGCAACTTCCCACATTTTTGGCAAGTGGGTCGTTGTGTTTTCTTCCCATCTTTATCACTAGATCCACCAGCTTGAAACTCCATCTTTCTTTTCTTATCACCATAGCCATGGGACCATTCTCCAAACTCCATCTCCACTTTGAGAGCACACCGAACAACTTCTTCATAACTCCCAAAGTCTCGAATTGCAAGATCCTTTCGAAGATGTGGTTTTAATCCACTAAAGAATCTATCAATTTTGCTATCATTGTTGATAACAAAACCCGAAGCATACCTTGCGAGCCTTGTGAAATTTGCTTCATAGGTTGTGACAGATTCTCCTTCTTTTTGCTTGAGCTCTATGAATTCTCTCTCCATCTTCGTGCGAAGAGTTCGTGGGAAGTACCTATTAAGAAACATTATCTTAAAGTCTTCCCATTCCATCTCTTCAATTTCTTCCCTTGGCTTGGTGTTCTTAATCAAAGACCACTATTGATCAGCTTCTCCATCTAGACGATAAACGGCTAGAGTCACCTTCTCGATCTCAGAACAGTGAAGAACAGAAAAGATCTTCTCCATGGAGTTGACCCACTGTTCCGCAACTAGTGGATCAAAAGATCCACAAAACGTCGGTGGTCGTTGCCGCATAAAACTTTCGATAGCTAGTTGCTCCCTCTTTGGTGAAGGAGGGCGTTCCCCATTATTATGGTTATTATTCATAACCCGGGATAATTGGGTAAGAATCGCCATGAAGTTTTGAACTCCACCTCCAAAATCATTGGGGATGTCATTTGGGCAATCGTTGCATTGGCCTTCACAAGAGTTGTTGGCCTGATTTCTCTTGGTTCCCACCATTTTCTAAAATAGAAAAGGTTAGAACAAAACATAAGTAAACAAGTCATGTATAACTTATCCTTTTAAAAAATTATACCAAAAACATAACATATGGGATCCCTAGGTAAATATCCTTGTGTGCATATTTGTACTTAGTCTCATGCTAGAGGTTTTCTTTAGGGTTCACTAATCCTAATTCCCAAATTAACTAAACCTCCCTCTGATACCAACTATAGCGACCCGACCTTTTCTAACATTACTATTACATCATTTCAATGATAAACAACATAATAGTATTACACATGGAGGATCCAGAGGTTTAGTGTCTTGGGAAAACTAGGACCACACATAACAAATACAACATCAAGCATAAACATTAATTTAATTTCATCTTCTCTAGCTTCTTATTGGCACTTGTCCTCTTCTTAGTGCATGTAGCCACCTGAGGATATACATCAAAAGGGGTGAGCTAAAAGCCCAGTAATAGGATAGATAAGAACAATATATCATGGGGTGAGCATAATCATGACATAGGAAGAAGATCTTGAACAAGAGAGGAGCATAAACAATAAACTTGAAATGTGGCAAAGCATAAAAATGAAACATCATGTCTTAGTGGTTAACTACCACACATAATTGTGAACAAAGATAGCATCATGTTCACGCATCATTTCACATTTACTCATGAGATTCATCACTTTACCCAATGCATTGGAGCGCTATATAATTCCGGGCGCACCCGTCACATTTAAACATTCATATTACGCTATATAATTCTGGGCGCACCCGTCACATCATAACATTATCATTAGCATGCTTGCCACATAGAACACATATCAAACATGTACATAAATAAACCATGGAAAGGAATGGGTTTCATCTCATAATAACACATTCATAAGCTTTGGGTTCCCAAAAGAAAGAGGGAACAACATACTTGATATAAGAACCATCAACCTTGAATGAGAGGCAAAATGTGAGATCTTGAAAGAAGAGTTCTTTTGGAAAACATTTTGATGGACATAAAAACCAGTGAAAAACATGTATATCCCAGAAAAGTAAAGGGAATGATGAAAAAATGATCTTTGAGGAGTAACCATATCAAAAATGGAGTGAAAGAGGGAGAACCCGAAGGAAGAAAATTGGGTTCGAGATTTCCCCTTACCTTGTACTCGAATGCCTACTTCTCTTTAATGTCCTATATAATGACATTATATTCATTAATTAGAAATTACAGAACCTTTTATACATTAATAGGGTTCATTCTGGTTTCATTATTTCATATTATGTTCCTTTGGATGACTTATAGAGTTTAAAAACATTGATCGGGGATGTTCTTTTTCATGGTTTTCTTGAGCGGTCCACTTGTATTCTTAATTTTATGTTTGGGTAGATCATGGTTAAACATCCAGAACTGATATTACATGTAATTAATGATATTACAGAAGCTTGGATGATTTTATAATGAGTTATATTAGATCCATGTGGCCGAATTATTAGATAAGAGTTAAATGAAGATTATTTGGGCTAATTTGAGCGGTTTTTGGATCACAACCAACTCATTTTAACTTTTCACTTAGTAGTATGGCCATAGGTTATTTCCAGAACTTAAAATAGAAAATAATACATATAAAACATTCTGGTTCAACCATAAAAATGGTTTCATGACCAGATTGAAGGTATAAATGGAAGAAGAGAGCATGTTGTTTTTTAAGGTGATAAATTATCACCACATGAACAACGTTCTCTTTAATAAAATAAAAGGAAGGGGGAAAGGGTGAGGGTTGATATAATATAACATTAGAATCATAATATTACAGTATATATATAATACTGGATTTACAGAACAATTTGGATGAAGATAGATAGAGGGAGATCAAGAAAGGAACTTGAACTTGAAAGGAAATTAAAGGAGAAGAGGGAGAGAAATCACCTTTTGGATCCTCCTCTTGAGAACCTCCTTAAGGGCCTAAGCTTGGTCTTTTGATGAGACCAGAAGCTCTAGGACGTGGAGGAGAGTCTAGGGAAGATGATTGGGCAGAGCTTAGACAATGCTTGAAGCTTGAGAGGTGTGGTTTGGCAAGAGGAGGGGGAGGGCTTATTTATACATGAGGAGGGAGGTGTTTTTGGCATAAAATATTAAATAAAATAATATATCATAAGTTAGACTTGTATTAGTAGTTTTTTGACATCCTAAATCATATATTAATATAATAAAATTCGTTTTAGGCTTTAACTCTTCTTTATAATCCGAATTCATTACTTTATTAAAAGGAAAGTGAAAGAAAGAGAAAAAGACACTTTAAGAAATCACATTTTTGACTTTAGGATTTGGAAAGTTCTTTTTAGGTTTGAGAATTGAATTTATTGTATTTCAAGGAACAATTTATGAAATTTCATATGTGTTGGCCGAAACTAAAGTTCTAGAATGTTTATGTCATCAATACATCATTAATGATGCAATTTAGTGTACACTGATTATGCGAAAAACTGTATTTTTTACTATTCACCCGAAAATTGAAGTATTTCAGAATAAACCCAAAAATTTACCCCTACCATTTTTCGACGTGTAGAATCCAAAAATGATGTCCATTTTTCAAAAATAATTTTCTAAATATCATTAATTTAATATTTAATTAAAATCATAATTTACTTAAAAAAACAGTTTTTAAAATTAAAACTGATTTTGTAGTTCTTTTAAAAATTACTTAGGGTCTTATAAAATTATCTAAAAACTATTAGACATTGATTCAATAATTTATGAATATATTTCAGGAAAATAAATATCCTTTTAAATTAATTAATTATAATTAATTATTTATGACTTATGGAATACCAAAAACGTTTACTAAGGTCAAGTTGTCACTTTCTAAGATGTCCAAATTTTATTTTATTATTCATAGGTAATGTTACTCTTATTTACTATTTATAAGGGTCATATTACTATTCATAAGGGTAGGTTACTATTCACCAAAAATTATTTTTATTTCATTGGACTCCAAAAACTATCTTGAACACAACCGTGAATGTTGGATTTTTAAAATTCCAAACATAGGGGTGACAAAATTATGTTTAAAGGTCACTTATCACTTAGTAGTTCATTATTTTGTGTTTTTATGACATAGATATAAGAAGGGAATTTTCCATTGGAAAACTTTGGGTCGTTACAATTGTGATAGCTCAAGTGTTTTCAGGATAGATGTGATAGCTTAGGTGTTTTCGAGTGAGATGTGACTATGCTTGTGGGGCGGTGGCCCAGGTGTTTTTGAGTGATATGTGATATGACCGTGCTTGTGGAGTGACTTCTGGTGCGGGTCGTGCATGGTAGGATGAGGGCACAAGGTTGATGTGTCACGACCCCCTCCCCACAAAGTGTACCCCTCCTGGGCCTGCAATGTGAGAAGAGAGATAATGACCTCCGAGTCCCGCCTCCAATAGGCCCCGGGTTGGCGACTAGCACCGAGGGTATAATAAACACACAGATGGGAGGCATTACCCTCTAAGAGAACACATGTGGAAGAGAGAGATAGAACAGACACCAACCAACTCCAACTCAAAACTGAAATATAAAAGAAAACCCAAGTACATATATGAAATGCCATGAAAAAGTACTACAACTGAAAGGGAAAACTACAAGTACCCAAAAGAAAGTAAAAACGGCAGCGACCACAAGCCCGAACAGCTCCTCCAACCACAAGTTAGTAGTAACCAGCTTGATCTCCAACCTGCTCCAAGTGACCTGAAAAATAGTTTATATATACATAGGGTGAGTATAACAATATACTCAGTAGGATCCTCCCCGAAGCCTCTCATGCAAAAGTAAGAAAGCATGCTAAAGCACAGTGAACAACAAGTGAAACTAACTCGTCACCTAAACAGGTATACTAAATTCTCAACCTCACCATGGCTACTCTCACCAAGTAACGCATACAAGAATATATCATACAAGAAGGAATATCAAGGGTACCCCGCTCCTACTTCCCCACTGGTTTTCCTCTTTTCCCCAACGACCTACGTCATGTGCATCTCTCTCCAAAGGCTTGCCCGTATACACTTGGGCTAAGCTCCACAATCTGCACCTCGTGCACCACAAAGTCTTACCCGCAGACACCTGGGCGAAGCACCACACCGTCCTCACAACCAAAAGTAACCATGTATTTTTTGGGAGCCACCACAGCTCGCATAACGTGTATCATACGTCGGGTAGTATACCTCAATCCATTACAGCCCATACTCCGAGTAAGGATCCTCAAGCCATCACAGCCTATACACGTTACACCTATAGTAGTCCCTAGGATACTATATCCAGAATATATGTGTGTGAATAACCACAAGTCAATACAGCCCTCTACACACATATATGGGGTAACTAACCGTTGTGCCTCATGGCACAAGTATCTACCAAGAGAAGAGAGCATGGTCAAAGGGGGTAGTCAGCCATTCATCCTCCCATCAGAATGTTGGGGAAAACACCCCCCAGGGCTCAGAATCCCCGGGGTGTCAGTTTCCCTTACTGCCAGGGTGGAGTAGCGTATAGAAACACAAAAAGTACATAATATATTATAACTCACAACCACACTATGGGCATAACCTAGTCTTAAACACAACTGCGGCTAACGTCTCTCGGACTCCGGGCTTCCATTTCTAAGACTAGGTATCCTATAAGCACACAACCATTTAAAGGGATTTATTAGATTACTTCATTCCCTTTTTATCAATTCCACTGTACGTTAATTAATTCTTCAAACATTAATTAACCATGAGAAATTCCACATTAAATTCCATTAACGTCACATCCAAAACCCACTGTCCTTTCAAAAGTTCTCAACCTCATTATTATGTTTCAGCGAACACCAACCCCATGGGCTAACATCATTTAATCAAACATTCATTACAGAATTAATTTCCCATATTCCCAGGCATTCTAGAAAAGCATCCTATGCTACTAAACACAAGGGGGATCAACACAGTGAGTAGATGTACTACCCGTCGAGTCTTTGCCGCCTATAGAAAGAGCGTAGACTCATTATCCCTTAAGAGGCTAAAAACGGAAAGCATGTGGCATACCCCGCGTGTCTTCACCTCCTTCGGAAGAAGGGTAAGCAAGATCAGCTTCCTTGAGCAGTGGGGAAAAGTAAAGCAGATAAACAACCAAAGAATCCACAAGCATCCAACAATCGCATCCATCCCACTCCATCATCCCTGGTGTCCTCCTCGACACCCACATGCATAAACCGATGCATCTCGACACTCAAGGCATCATCCGCTGCCACAACCACAAGGCCTCCCTGCCTCCACATATCACAACACCTCTCCAGAGTCACATCACAACACAAGAAATAGGAAATCAAACATCACATCAAATGGTCTCTTGGACCTTTAACAATCAAGAGGGTAACTCAGAACACTTTAAGGAATTATCAAACATTTAGTACTTTAATCCATATTGAATTAACAGATTTATTATTCGTAGGTTCCAAATTCGGGAAACCTAATCAATAAGCTACCATAAATAATTAAACATGCTTACTGTGCCAATTTGATTAACATCAAATTACAACTCGAACCAGTTTCGTTTACATGCCTCTTTATCTTTAGCTAAAAAAATTATCAGTTAATCCCAATTTATGTTCTTTACCGATTTCCAACAAGAACGAACATCTAATCAAAGCAAGCATAGATATCACACTATCTAGAAAAACATGAGGCAATAACATACGATTGATATCAATTTATTTATCCGATTAAAATATTTATTATGTCAATTCCATTATCATCCAGTGGGATTAAACATGCTAACAATACTGTTGCATGTAAAGAAAGAGAAACAACGAATCCCCTACCTCGAAGATTTCTTGACGTTCTTTATCCACACAACGGGTCACGATCCTCCTCTCGTGCCAACTGCATCCACCCGAGGATTCCACGATGCGTCTTATATCGAATATTGATCGATACAGCTTGGTTGCATCAAAACAGAGCGGAACTGATCCGAGGAGTGAAGTTTGATTGTGAAACTCCTACGGGAAGGATTGAAAGGTTCTAGCGTCTCATAGCCAAGAACAAAGAGGAAGAACAAGGGAGGATGATATCTTGTCCCATTTAAAGAATTAATGGGGCGACGGTTTAAGACACGCTTAATTCCCCATTAAATACGGATCGCATTAACCCACGCAGTTTGACCAAGTAAAAACATCCCGATCCATAGGAATAATTAATATAGGATTTATGGTCTTTGAATCATCAGTCTTAATTTAAGGGTTGCAACGTCACGGACAGTTCGTCATTCCAACACCGTATGAAGGAGATATGTTGAATACAAGATCTCGTAATAATAAAAATATTTATTATTATTGGGTGTTTCATGGACCCGAGCCACGAACCATAATTTAATATCCCACATTAGACTTAAATCGATCGTAATAATGACAGGATCACATCGCCACTGAGGAGAAGTCAATTGGACGTCGCAAAAACCCGAAAAATGCATCCAATATTGGACTCATAAATTCCGTCTTAAAGTCAGGGTCGCACTGTCGCTGATGGTTCGTAAAACCGAGGTCGCACAAATAATTTACGGACAAAAACGTGTTTTACCAACAAAAATAATAATATGATTATTATATTTTTATTTTTATTTTAATTCATTTATTTCAAAAAAATCTATGTCACGCCCAAATCTATCAATTTGGTGCGCCTCACCCTATTCCACCTTGATTGATTTCCTTTTTTTAACTTATTTATTTTATTGCTTTAAATTTTAAATCTTTATTTACTTTAAACTCTTTCTCTCTCCAATCTCTTTACAATCTTCCAAAATTCCCTCATGCTCCAAAAAGTGGATCCTCCCCTTGATTGCCTTTCCTTTTTTTTCTTTTATTATTTCTCAACTTTTGATATCTCACATTCTCTCTCCAATCTAACTCTTCCACAATTCCCTCACTCCACCAAAAGTGGCGCCTCCCTTGATTGACTCCTCTTTTAACTTATTTATTTTATTTTAACATTATTGGCATTAATATCATAATGATTATTAAAATTGAATAAATGTTCAAACACTCACATACAAATCTATTTCTCACTTAAACTTTATTATTAATACAATTAATAATAATAACACCCATCATTATGGAAACACCCTATTTTATGGAAACAACAACATTATGAAAACATACATATTTATGGAAACTACCAACATTATGGAAACATCCAAATTAATGGAAACTATCTATATTATGGAAACTCTCCATTTATTACACACCAAAATCCACCATTACCATTATTATTTAATAGTAATAAATCCTCTTTCAATTTCATCAATGGGTCGCCATCCTTATCATTAATAATTATTATTATTATTGACGCTCATTACTATTATTATTATTATTATAATCTATTAAATGAATATTATTATAATTATTTTAATATTCCAAAATACAAGTTGTATTCAGCCGTAAGGGTTTGTGCCCCATGCATTTCATTCCTTTATAATTTATTACATGCGCCTCATTTATTATAATTTATTCCTTTATAATTTATTCCATGTGACTCCCCACATTGAACCTCATTGAATTAAACACATTTAATTTTATTTCTTTTATTTCATAATGAATAAATTAAAACCATTTGATCTAATTAACACCAAATATTTTCACGCCACCCTTATCAATTATTATTATCAAAACAATTTATTATTATAACACGCATCTTGTTTGACCACATCAAATTTTTACAAAGTAATGGACCAGAGAAGTTCGGGCCATTACATCAGATACCTCTCAAAACATTCTCGTCCTTGAGAATAAAAAAACAACTCGTAAAAAGGGAAAGGTCTGAACAACCACCCCGCAAGATACCTCTCAGGGCTCTCGTCATAATAGGAATCCGACCATTATCCTAATTATATGAGTCAGGGAATTCCTTCCCCCATGTCGAGATATTATCCGCTTTAGGCGGCACTGACTCGCCTGCATGGGTTTAATCGCATCCACATTAATGCATCTCGATTAAGGATTAGGTCTTCCCACCCCCATAATTTAGGATTTCTCATACACAAACTGCCTCCAACACCGCACAAAACAAGCAACACGCTGCCCCAACACATGGATTGGGGAATCCCTTCTCCCATGTCAAGATGAAAAGCTGAAAGTTCTTCCATTACTCTCTATGAATCATCGGATTCACGCAAAACATCACTATGTGACTTTCGGCTCAGCGCATCAGCTACAACATTCCCTTTCCCAGGTTTATACGATATTTCGAAGTCGTATTCCTGTAAGAACTCCATCCACTGATGCTGTCGTAAGTTCAAGTCATGTTGGGATAAAACATACCTCAAACTCTTATGATCAGTGAAAGCCACAAAGCACTCACCAACAAACTCCACTTGCTCTCCATCCGCACCAAGGAAAATGACCTTCCTGAAGCAATCCATGATAGCATGCACTGAATACAACCAATCCATGCCGAGGATGACATCATATGGTTGTATTCGTAAACAAAGTAATTCTCCCCAAGAGCGGTGTTACCCAAACACTAGCTCACAGTCTCTACATACTCCAAACAAGTCAGCTCAACCTCCAACTGGCGTAGTCAATGCCAAGGGCACTGAAAGCCTCTCTACCTCAAGTCCCAAAACATGGACAAGGGTAGGTGATATGAAGGAGTGTTTCACTCCTGAATCAAAAAAAAATCATACACCAAGGTAGAAAACAAGAAAAGGGTACCTCAGACGACGTCTGGATCGCCTGGAGCTGGCAACGCTAGAGCATGAAGCTGACCACGACCTCCTCCATGGCCTCTCTGACCCTGATGATGACCACCACCACAGCCGCGCTCTGCTCTCTGAGGACGAGGAGCGTCATGGGGCTATCCTCTACCTGCCCCATCTACCCTCTGCTGATCTAAAGCTGGTGCAACTGGCTGCTGCTGCCTCGGCTGGAACTGCCTCAATGGAGGAACCTGGAGCATAGCACCCGGTGCACGATGACCGCTCTGAAAGGTTGGGCACTCTCACTACTGATGACCATGACCACCACAAGAAAAACAAGTGTATGATCCCTTAGCATAGGCCTGGGAGTTGCTGCCTCCGGAGAAACGAGATGTAAAGGGCTGAGACCTACCCCCGGCTGAATGGAAACTCTTCTTCCCTGAAAACTGGGAACCCCAGACCACAGTTTTTCTTCGTGAGGGATCATAACAATCCCCCTCTCGTGATGATCCGGTCCTGGACAAAGTCCTCTCAACAACCCCTACCCTCGCCAACACCTCAAGATATGTCTTCAGCATAAATGGGGTGACCTAGCGCTGGATCTCTAGATGCAAAGCCTCCTCGAAATGCCTCGCCATGGCCTCCTCATCTGGTAACAGGTCCGAAGCATATCGTAAAAGATTCCTGAAACGGATTCCAAACTCTCGAACAGTAGAGCTCCCCTGTCGAAGGGCAAGAAGCTCTTGGCAACTGGATGCCTTCGCAGTCGAAGAAAGAAACTCGACTCTAAACATGTCTCAGAACTCCTCCCATGAGATCGATGAATCCTCACGATCCCCGAGGAACAACAACCACCACTGCCTTGCTTCTCCACGCAGCATCGTCACAACCAAGGACACCCAGTGCTCCTTTCGAGCACGGATCGAACTGAAGCCTATCTCGACCTCCTCCAACCAGTCTTCCATGACTTCATCTGAAACGGAGCCCTCATACTTCTGCAGACTCTGGCACTGAAACTCTCAGAGTTTCTTCCACCAAGTGTCGTCATCGTCAATCTCTACCCGACGACGATCTGCTAGAACAGCCTGCTGGACATCTTCTACGTAAACCAGATGAGGACGTCGACCTGGAGCCATACCTGTAAAATAAAAAACCGTTAGAGCTCTTAAGCCTAGATTATGGAAGACTAAACATTAATTAATTTATTTTTTTCTTTTGTTCATTTTAGGATAACCTATCCCAAGGTCTACCCATTCAAACACAGGCGCAAAGAAGAATGATGCATGATCTTTTCCTAGGTCTCTACCCTGCAACCAGTATCACCTTGTTTAGTAGCCAACGTAAACTTAAAGGTCCACGCAACAGATCATAGGGGTCCCTAAACGCCTATGTCTCTGCTGGTCTCCAGTGTTTACCCCACTTTCTAAACACAAATGGCAATGTTGCCCTATCAACCCATGCAACCTCACCTATGCCTAAATCCCATCTCCATCATATCCCACAACCCGCCTCTGATACCACTCTGTCACGACCCCCTCCCCACAAAGTGTACCCCTCCTGGGCCTGCAATGTGAGAAGAGAGATAATGACCCCCGAGTCCCGCCTCCAGTAGGCCCCGGGTTGGTGACTAGAACCGAGGGTATAATAAACACACAGATGGGAGGCATTGCCCTTTAAGAGAACACATGCGGAAGAGAGAGATAGAACAGACACCAACCAACTCCAACTCAAAACTGAAAATATAAAATAAAATCCAAGTACATATATGAAATGCCATGAAAAAGTACTACAACTGAAAGGGAAAACTAAAAGTACCCAAAAGAAAGTAAAAACGGCAACGACCACAAGCCCGAACAGTTCCTCCAACCACAAGCTAGTAGTAACCAGCTTGATCTCCAACATACTCCAAGTGACCTGAAAAACAGTTTATATATACATAGGGTGAGTATAACAATATACTCAGTAGGATACTCCCCGAAGCCTCTCGTGAAAAAGTAAGAAATCATGCTAAAGCACAGTGAACAACAAGTGAAACTAACTCGTTACCTAAATAGGTATACTAAATTCCCAACCTCACCATGGATACTCTCACCAAGTAATGCATACAAGAATATATCATATAAGAAATAATATCAAGGGTACCCCGCTACTACTTCCCCACTGGTTTGCCACTTTTCCCCAACGACCTACGTCTTGTGCATCTCTCTCCAAAGGCTTGCCTGTATACACTTGGGCTAAGCTCCACAATCTGCACCTCGTGCACCACAAAGGTTTGCCCGCAGACACCTGGGCGAAGCACCACACCGTCCTCACAACGAAAAGTAACCAGGTAGTTTCTGGGAGCCACCACAGCTCGCATAACGCGTATCATACGTCGAGTATTATACCTCAAGCCATTACAGCCATACTCCGAGTAAGGATCCTCAAGCCATCACAGCCTATACACGTTACACCTATAGTAGTCCATAGGAAACTATATCCAGAATATATGTGTTTGAATAACCACAAACCGTTACAGCCCTCTACACTCATATATGAGGTAACTAACTGTTGTGCCTCATGGCACAAGTATCTACCAAGAGAAGAGAGCGGGGTCAAAGGGGGTAGTCAGCCATTCATCCACCCATTAGAATGTTGGGGAAAACACCCCCCAGGCTCAGAATCCCCGGGGTGTTAGTTTTCCTTACTGCCAGGGTGGAGTAGTGTATAAAAACACAAAAAGTACAGAATATATTATAACTCACAACCACACTATGGGCATAACCTAGTCTTAGACACAACTGCATCTAACGTCTCTCAGACTCCGGGCTTCCACTTCTAAGACTAGGTATCCTATAAGCACACAACCATTTAAAGGGCTTTATTAGATTACTTCATTCCCTTTTTATCAATTCCACTGTACGTTAATTAATTCTTCAAACATTAATTAACCATGATCAATTCCACATTAAATTCCATTAACGTCACATCCAAAACCCACTGTCCTTTCAAAAGTTCTCAGCCTCATTATTATGTTTCAGCGAACACCAAACCCATGGGCTAACATCATTTAATCAAAAATTCATTACAGAATTAATTTCCCATATTCCCAGGCATTCTAAAAAAGCATCCTATGCTACTAAACACAAGGGGGATCAATACGGTGAGTAGATGTACTACCCGTCGAGTCTTTGCCGCCTATAGAAAGAGCATAGACTCATTCTCCCTTGAGAGGCTAAACACGGAAAGCACGTGGCATACCCCGTGTGTCTTTGCCTCCTTCGGAAGAAGGGTAAGCAAGACTAGCTGCCTTGAGCAGTGGGGAAAAGTAAAGTAGATAAACAACCAAAGAATCCACAAGCATCCAACAATCACATCCATCACATTCCATCACCCCTGGTGTCCTCCCCGGCACCCACATGCATAAACTGATGCATCTCGACACTCAAGGCGTCATCCGTTGCCACAACCACAAGGCCTCCCTGCCTCCACATATCACAACACCTCTCCAAGGTCACATCACAGCACAAGCAGTAGGAAATCAAACATCACATCAAATGGGCTCTTGGCCCTTTAACAATCAAGACGGTAACTTAGAACCCTATAAGGGATTATCAAACAATTAGTACTTTAATCCATATTGAATTAACATATTTATTATTCGTAGGTTCCAAATTAGGGAAACCTAATCAATAAGCTACCAAAAATAATTAAACATGCTTACTGTGCCAATTTGATTAACATCAAATTACAACTAGAACCAGTTTCGTTTACATGCCTCTTTATCTTTAGCCAAAAAAATTATCAGTTAGTCCCAATTTACGTTCTTTACTGATTTCCAACAAGAACAAACATCTAATCAAAGCAAGCATAGATATCACACTATATAGAAAAACATGAGGCAATAACATACGATTGATATCAATTTATTTATCCAGTTAAAATATTTATTATGTCAATTCCATTGTCATCCAGTGGGATTAAACATGCTAACAATACAATTGCATGTAAAGAAAGAGAAGCAACGAATCCCCTACCTTGAAGAGTTCTTGACATTCTTTATCAACACAACGGGTCACGATCCTCCTCTCATGCCAACTATATCCACCCGAGGATGCCACGATGCGTCTTATATCGAAGATTGATCAATACATCTTGGTTGCATCAAAACAGAGCGGAACCGATCCGAGGATTGAAGTTTGATTTCGAAACTCCTATGGGAAGTATTGAAAGGTTCTAGCATCTCATAGTCGAGAACAAAGAGGAAGAATAATGGAGGATGATATCTTGTCCTATTTAAAGAATCAATGGGGCGACGGTTTAAGACACGCTTAATTCCCCATTAAATGAAGATCGCATTAACCCACGCAGTTTGACCAAGTAAAACATCCTGAGCCATAGGAATAATTAATATAGTATTTATGGTCTTTGAATCATCAGTCTTAATTTAAGGGTTGCAACGTCACAGATGGTTCGTCATTCCAACATCGTATGAAGGAGATATGTTGAATATAAGATCTCGTAATAATAACAATATTTATTATTATTGGGTGTTTCAGGGACCCGAGCCACGAACCATAATTTAATATCCCACATTAGACTTAAATCGATCGTAATAATGACAGGATCACATCGCCACTGACGAGAAGTCAATCGGACGTCGCACACGGGAGTTATGGCGGGTCAAAGATTTAATAATAATATTAAATCTATTATTTTCCGAGCACTTCGGGTACCCGATCCAAAAACCCAAAAAATGCATCCAATATTGGACTCATAAATTCTGTCATGAAGTCAGGGTTGCACTGCTGCTGACGGTTCATAAAACCGAGGTCGCACGAATAAGTTACAGACAAAAAAGTGTTTTACCAACAAAAATAATAATATGATTATTATATGATTATTATTTTTTTAATTGATTTATTTCAAAAAAATCTATGTCACGCCCAAATCTATCAATTTGGTGCGCTTCACCCTATTCCACCTTGATTGATTTCTTTTTTTTAACTTATTTATTTTATTACTTTAAATTTCAAATCTTTATTTCCTTTAAACTCTTTCTCTCTCCTATCTCTTTCCAATCTTCCACAATTCCCTCATGCTCCAAAAAGTGGTGCCTCCCCTTGATTGTCTTTCCTTTTTTTTCTTTTATTATTTCTCAATTTTTGATATCTCACATTCTCTCTTCAATCTAACTCTTCCACAATTCCCTCACTCCACCAAAAGTGGTGTGTCCCTTGATTGACTCCTCTTTTAACTTATTTATTTTATTTTAACATTATTGGCATTAATATCATAATGATTATTAAAATTGAATAAATGTTCAAACACTCACACACAACTCTATTTCTCACTTAAACTTTATTATTAATACAATTAATAATAATAACACCCATCATTATGGAAACAACCTATTTTATGGAAACAACAACATTATGGAAACATACATATTTATAGAAACTACCAACATTATGGAAACATCCAAATTAATGGAAACTATCTATATTATGGAAACTCTCCATTTATTACACACCAAAATCCACCATTACCATTATTATTTAATAGTAATAAATCCTCTTTCAATTTCATCAACGGGGCGCCATCATTATCATTAATAATTATTGTTATTATTGACGCTCATTATTATTATTATTATTATTATAATCTATTAAATGAATATTATTATAATTATTTTAATATTCCAAAATACAAGTTGGATTCAGCCGTAAGGGGTTGTGCCCCATGCATTTCATTCCTTTATAATTTATTACATGCGCCTCATTTATTATAATTTATTCCTTTATAATTTATTCCATGCGGCTCCCCTCATTGAATTAAACACATTTAATTTTATTTCTTTTATTTCACAATGAATAAATTAAAACCATTTGATCTAATTAACACCAAATATTTTCGCGCCACCCTTATCAATTATTATTATCAAAACAATTTATTATTATAACATGAGTCTTGTTTGACCACATCAAATTTTTATAAAGTAATGGACCAGAGAAGTTCGGGTCATTACATGATGTCGTACATGTTCATGATACCCTACTACTCTGGTTATGGCATTAGTTGTGTTGTGGCCTAGGTGTTTTCGGATGAGATGTGATGTGGTCGTGCTTGTGGGGCAGTGAGCTCAGATGTCTTTGGGAAATGTGTGTTGTGATCATGATTGTGGGGAGGTGTGGTATACAGAAGAGATGGAAGTGCCAAGATGTACGATGTTGGGGTGTGAGAGTGGCATACTAGCAGGAAAGTGGTGCGGGGTACCCTTATCGATATGATTCTTATTATATTATATTACTTGACTTGCATTATTTGGTGAGTGTGTCTTAGTGAGGTTGGGTTTGGTTGGTATAGATGTATAGGTGTTGTTTTGTTCTGTTGTTTTATCAGGGGTGAATTAGTATGCTTCTTTCACATATGCACGATAGACTTTGGTTTTCCTATTGAGTATACTTGTATGCCCAGCCTGTGTATATAAACTGTTTTCAAGTTTCTAGGAGGATTACATGACCGTGTTGGACTTTACTAGCTCAAACCTTTGGGTAGTTATTGTGTCACTTATTTAGCTTTTCTTTTGGGTATTTACTTTTGGAGACCTTTATCTGTATTATCTTTATTTATACATGCATTGTGGGATGGTTTTGGTTTCTTTTTATATTATGTCATGGATTTTATTGTGGATGATTCATCTTATCTCATGATTCTATTTATATTATAGAGGGTAATACATCTCATACATGATATTTTTATACCCATGATGCAGTTGTCAACCCAGGGCCTACTAGAGGTGGGACTCAGGGGTCATTATCTCTCTCCTCTCATTACGGTATCTTTGGAGGGAGTGAGTTGTGACATGCCCTCTTGAGAACAGATATTGAAGCAACAGATGGATTTACATATAGAGATGAAAAAATTATAACTATATTGGGAAAGCCAACGTAGGTAATGACCAATAATCTTGCCCGTATAGAGCATATTGTTGATCTACAATGTGATGTAACAATATTATACCGTTTCATGCATCAGAAACCTCCATCATTCAATGAGACTACAAATCCATTTGTATTTGAGAAATGGATAAGTTTCTTAAAGAAGATATTTCTCCCTTGGGGAAGTAAAGAATGAGAGAAAGTTGTCGTGGTAGTTTATTGTCTCTCAGGGGATATGGATCAATGGTGGTCATTAATTCAAAATACTAAGGATGAGGAGAAAATAGTGAGCATGGAATGGAATTTAAGGAAATTGTCTTGGGGAAAAATCTCACAAACAATGAGCAGATATAGAGATACATTTCTTGATTCAGAGACAAAAAGAAAAGGAAAATGTTGCTGAGTATGAAGGTATCTTTACAAGGTTAGCAAGACATGTTGCGGACTACGTATGTAATCCAAAATGAAAGATTGACCATTTCTTCGATGGGATTAAGAAAATCCATTGAAGGTCACTAGTCTCCTAGACATTCTCATCATATGAGGATATAATATCATGTGCAATAAAGACAGAAGTAATTATCTAAGTCTTATGGATTTGAAGAAAAGTAAGAGAAGAAGAGGGAAGCAGATAAAAAAACTGATAAGGTGAAGAATATAAGGGGGAATTTTCCAACATCTGATACTTGTGGAAAGAAACACATTGGTACATGCCTAAAAGGAAAAGGAGTTTTCTTCAAGTGTGGAGAAAAAGGTTATCATGCTCATGAATTTAAGACTAAGGGAGAAGCCATCAAAGTATATTCATTTAATTGTAATGATATGGGGTACTATCCCAACCAATGCCCCAAACGTCTGAAGGTTCCAGGCGCAGCAGAAGCTCGTGGGTGGATGTGCCCACTTGGCATTTTGTCATTAGAAATGATCAATTCGGGATCAATACGACGGTAAACGCCAATCTCCACGGATCGATTCACAGAAATAGACAAAGAAGAAGAAAGTTCCCAAAACCACAAAATTGGATCATCACACGTTGATTATAATTAATTTAATTAATTGACAAGAAATACCTTTTGGGTGTTCTTTCTTCGTTGATATTCTTGATCACGTTCTGATGTGATTCATCATTGCGTCGTAGAAGCCAAGGGTAGACTTCCTCTAGCGGTGATCCACACGTGCACCACGTATCTTTGGACGTCGGCAAAGGTTTCTCCGGGTGCTAGTGTGGAGAAACCTTTGCTTGCATTTCCCACCTTATATCATCTTGATCCGATGAAGAGGATCTCTCTCGGTCTTGAGAGAGTTCTTGGAGGAAAGAGTTTTTTCGGTCTTGAGAAAATTCTCCAGAATTGTTGTGCACAACGATTCTTTGAAAAAGAGTTGGGGTTGTGAGGATATTTATAATCAGGTTTGAGGTTGTAGAGTTATGACAATAAATAAAAACGTTACACGTTATATTTATTTCATTAACTTTTTTGAAAACCCCATGTTTAATCATTAATTCCTTGACATGCACCCACACTGATTATAATAAATATCATTTAATAAAATGATATTTCCTCAAAATCTCGACTGGAAAACTAAACGGCGTGTAATCATAAATACACAGCGTGTATTTGTTTTTCATTAAAAACTACACGGCGTGTAATCATTAATACACGGTGTGTACTTGTTTTCAAAATAAAAACCACACGGCGTGTAATCATTAATACACGACGTGTACTTGTTTTCATTTTATTTTTCCTCCAACATTAAAAAGATTTAGGCTTCCTTGAATAATTATTAAACCACATATGGGAATAATCTTTATTCTACTTGAGATACTTGGATACACTTAGTGTGTGACCCTCTAGGCCTCTTTCTCATTGGCATTAGGCGGGCTTACCTAAAGTCCAAGATTACTGTCTAGCAACGGGTCAAAGCACCCAAGAGAAAGAAGTTGACGCCACATTGACGTGTCACCTCATATGATCGCTTACTATGTAATTTAATCCATTTGTCTCAATATCTCATCAAGCAGGTTTCATGGCAGTGTCATAAACCTATATGCTTGATCTATCATTCTTTGACTTCTAGAAATAAACTCGTTGTGACACCATGGACATGGAATTTTTGCGACAGTTCTATTTCAATCAAAGGGGATGAGATATCTACTTTCATAAATATAGAAGGGAAAAATCCTTCCTCGACTTATCCATTAACAACATGTCATTCGTGACGCACCCAACATACCCTACTTCCCACCAACTCTCTTCGTGACGGTTTTCGTCAGCAAATCTAAGTGTGCGAGTCATGAAATGAGTTAATGATAATCTTTCAGTTTAAGGACCATTACACACGCTCATAGATAGCAATGTCCGATGACACCAAGACATGCGGAATTGCTACCGGTGGGTCTGTTCTCATAATCTCTCATCTTGGAGATTACTAAGTGTGAACTCTATGAGAGAGAGTCTCACCTTCTTATGAGTACTCGCACATGACGGTCTGTATACTATGTGTCCTATCATAGTATGTTATCCAACCGTAGAAATTTATTTAAGAATATTGTTATAGCATTTCAAGGTTCTCATTATAGCGGGGATCTGCCATGACCTTATTAATGAAACAAATATTCTAGGACATCATTATATTATAGTCATGGAGAACAATGAACAATATATAATAAGAGTACATTCATGTAATCAAAGTACAAAACAGTTGGTTCTTAGGACACCAACCCTTACAAACTCCCACTTGGACTAGAGCCAACTACCTACGACTTTTAGTCCGCTAGACCTCACATGATGATCATGTTTCTACTGAGTCAAGGCTTTAGTCAAGGGGTCTTCCACGTTGTCTTCTATGAAAATACTGCTCACTACAATTTCACCTCTCTAAGAAAAATACCTCAAGAGATGATACTTCTGAAGTATGTGTTTTGTCCGCTGATGTGACCTTGGCTCTTTTGCAAGTGTCACTGCTGCAATATTATCACAATAGAGTATGATAGAATCTTTACTGGTAGGTACTACATCCAGCTCTTGGATGAAGCTTCGCATCCATACTGCTTCTTTAGCTACCTCAGAAGCTGTGATATACTCGGACTCCACTGTAGAATATGCCACCACACTTTGTTTTGAGCTCTTCCAGCTCACTACACCTCCATTCAAACTGAAGATGTATCCAGTCTGCGAATTCATGTCATCTTGATCAGTCTGGAAACTAGCATCTACATGTCCTATGATGACTAGTTCCTCATCTCCTCCATAAACCAGAAACATATCCTTATTATGCCTCAGATACTTAAGGATAGTCTTGACTGCCATCCAATGGCGGTCTCCTGGATCAGCTTGATATCTGCCTACTGCACTTAATGCGTAAGCAACATCTAGCCTTGTACATAGGATAACATGCATGACTAACCCAATCACAGATGCGTAAGGGATCCTTGCCATTTTCTTTATTTCCTCATGTTTCTGAGGGCACATTTTCTTGGAAAGATGAATGTCATGTGACATTGGCAACAATCCCCTCTTGGATTGTTCCATACTGAATCTCTTCAGTATCTTGTCAATGTATGTACTTTGACTCAGGCCTATAATTCTCTTGGATCTATCACGATGGATCCTGATCCCAAGAATATATGCTGACTCGCCCAATTCTTTCATGGAGAAGCATTTATCTAACCATGTCTTAACTGACTGTAAGACAGGTACTTCATTTCCAATTAGTAATATGTCATCAACATATACTATTAGGAAAACGATTTCACTTCCACTAAACCTCTTGTAGATACAAGGATCACATTATTTCTTAACAAAGCCAAATTTCGTTACAGCTTCATCAAAATGAATGTTCCATGACCTTGATGCTTGCTTTAATCCATAAATGGATTTCTGTAACTTTCATACCTTGTTGGCATCCTTTGGAGTCACAAACCCTTTAGGTGGTGTCATGTAGACATCTTCCTGGAGGTTCCCGTTAAGGAATGCCGTTTTGACATCCATTTGCCAAATTTCATAGTCATGGTAAGCGGAAATGTCCAATAGGATTCTGATGGATTTCAGCATCGCAACCAGTGAAAAGGTTTCATCATAGTCAATTCCTTGACGCTGTCTAAAACCATTTGCAACCAGTCGTTCCTTATAGGTGCTGACTTGCCCCTCCATGTCCAGTTTCTTCTTGAATACCCATTTATTACCAATAGGCTTTACATTAACTGGAGGATCTACCAAAATCCAGACTTGGTTTTGGTACATGGAATCCATTTCAGAATTCATGGATTCTTTCCACTTAGAAACGTTTGTGCCTTCAACTGCTTCCTTGTAGGTAAGAGGATCATCATTGTCAACCAATAATGAGTCACCATCATCGGTGACAAGAAAACCATATCATTCTGGTTCTCTCACCTCTCTCGTGCTCCTACGCAGTTCTTGTGTCTCTGGAATAGATTGTTCTTCCACGGGGCTTTGTGGAATCTATTCTTATACCAACTCCTGTGTATCTTGAGCCTCAACTTCATCGAAGTCTATCTTGCTCCCACTATCTCTTTTAGATATGTGCTCCCTCTCAAGGAATATGGTGTGTCTTTCCACTGTAACCTTTTTGTCTGATGGGTTATATAGGTAATATCCCCTTGTTTCCTTGGGATATCCTATAAAGATACACTTTGTACCTCGGGGTTCAAGTTTGTTACCTGAAGAGGCCTTAACAAATGCTTCGCTACCCCACACATGTAAATTTGATAACATGGCTTTGCGTCCACTCCATAACTCATATGGAATACCATTTATCGATTTAGTTGGTACTTGGTTTAGTATGTGTGTTGATGTTTGTAATGAATATCCCCAAAAGGATAATGGAAGACTCTCATGACTCATCATTGATCTCACCATGTCCAACAGGGTGTGGTTCCTCCTTTCACTTACACCATTCCACTGAGGTGTGTAAGGAGAATTGAGTTGAGATAGAATCCCAAAATCCCGTAAGAAATCAATGAAGTCCTGATTAAGATATTATCCTCCTCTGTCTGAGCAGAGTTTCTTAATCTTCTTACCAATCTGGTTCTCAACTTCATTCTTGTATTCTTTGAACTGATCAAAAGAATATGACTTATACCTCATTAAGTAAATATATCCATATCTACTAAAATCATCAGTAAAAGTTATGAAGTACGAGAACCCACCCCTTGCTTCAACTGGAAATGGTCCACACACATCTGTGTGAACTAATTCTAGAAGCTCTTTATCCCTTTCACCTTTCCCACTAAATAGGGCTTTGGTCATTTTGCCTTGTAGACACGCATGACATACACCAAGTGGTTTTAGTTCGAAAGAATCTAAATACCCATCTTGATGTAATTTTGTCTAACGTTTCTCATTGACATGACCTAGCCGGTGATGCCAAAGTTGGGTGTGGTATGAGTCATGTGAATTAACTTTGTCATCAATTTTCATTACTTGGTTTGTGTAGTCTAACACATAAAGGTCGTTATATAAATGTTCCCTACCAAAACAAATGCTATCTTTATAAAAGTAGCAACATCCACTTCCAAACTTGAAGATGAATCCATCAGTATCTAATCTGGATACTGAAATAATGTTTTTAGTTATAGAGGGTACATAATAACATCATTTCAAAACCAAGACCATCCCAGTAGGCAATGTGAGGTGGTAGTCTCCGACAGCTATAGTAGCGAGTCTGGCTCCGATGGCTGCTCGTAGATCCGCCTCACCTTGGTCAATCTTTTTGAATCTACTTGGTTCCTGTATTTGGATACAGATGTGAGCACCACAAGAAGTATCTAATACCCAATTGGTAGAAACAGATAGATTGCATTCGATAACAAATGCACCTGAAGCTTTCCCTTGCTTCCTTGGCTGGGTGCAGTTTTTATTCCAGTGGCCCTTCTTGCCACATGCGAAACAAACAGCCTCCTGTTCTCTTGCCTCCCCTTTGATCTTCCTTTTCTTGGAAGTCCTTGAAGAATTTTTGGGCTTAAAGCTCTTTGCCTTCCCTTTACTTTTATTCACCATGAGGATAGAAGGTTTTTCATGCTTCATGTCATTGTCCACTTGGCGAATGAGGATAAGAAGATCATACATAGACTTATCAATGTTGTTCATGTTGAAGTTCACAACAAAGTTTGAGAAGCTCTGGGGGAGTGATGCAAGAATGAGATCGGTACCCAGTTCTTCGGGGAGTTTAAACACTAGAACCTCCAAGTGCTCAATGTAGCCAATGAGCTTGAATACATGAGGCCCGGCTGGGGCACCCTCTCCAAGCTTGCTCTGAAATAGAGCCTTAGAGATCTCAAACCTTTCCTGTCTTGCTCTCTCCTAGTATAGACTAAAATAGAGCCTTGGAGATCTCAAACCTTTCCTGTCTTGCTCTCTCCTGGTATAGACCACGGAGGTGCTCGAGCATGCTATAGGCATCCATGTCTTCATGAGACTTCATGAGCTCACTAGTCATTAATGATAGCATCAAACATTGAATGTCGAGTGCATCGTTCAAATGTTGATCATAGACCAGGAAATCTTCATCACTCGCCCCTTGGGCAGGAGAATCAGGAAGTGAGGACTCCAGCACGTAAAACTTTCGTTCATGGTGTAGGATAACCTGAAGGCACCTAAACCATTCCTAAAAGTTACTGCCGGTGAGGATATTGTCTTTGTCCAGAATTGATCGCAGAGAAAATGTGGTTGACGAGTTTGTCATATTGATTCTAAAAATTAAAAGAGTAGATTTATTAGTACCTTTTGATTACATTTTATGAAAAATAATAAATGAATTTATTAATTCTCCCACTATTTTATCAAGTCTCAATATCCCTCACCATTGAACCCAGAATGTCTAGTTGCTTTGACATTCTAGTGGCAAGGATCCATATTCCCCTTCGCATAACCCCAACAAGGGTTGGTCAAGCTATTTTAAGGTATTTAGATAGGAAGTTCTTTGTCAACTGTGAGGTTACAGTTCCTTGATCTGTTGAGTGGACTCCCCAATTCTGAAATCCTAACTTGGATTTCCTCAACCTTTTCCTCCAATATTACATCAAGTCTAGCAAGGGATACTCCTCTTTATGTAATATGGTTAAGTCAACCTGAAACCTTTCATAAGGGCTTCCTTTATAAAAGTAAGTGTCCCAACAAGGGCTGGTCAAACACATAGTTTTATTGAGTCTTGCCCTTAATCAAGTAACGAAAGGCTTGGTCTGACTTAATATGGTATTGAGGGATTTTAATCCTTTATGCGTAGTTTCTCATTATCACATGCTTGTTAATATTAAGTGATGCTTTCTTAAGTGATTAACCATGTTCTGATAATGTTTACGCATAGTCCTATTTTTATTTTATTCCATTTTTGCATGTTTGTTCATTTTATTAACTATGTGATCGTGACAACACATACATAATAAATAAACCATGCAATCAGACAGAAATAAAATAAGATGGCATAATCATGAGATTTTATTGGTTAGCTTATCTAGCGGTTTGATAAGATAACCCTGACCTAGGGAAAAACACCTTGAACCGATAGTTCGTGTTTTGCAGCTCCCACCTGTCCACCTTTGTATCTTCTTGAGTTGGTTTCACCTCAACTTCGGGTTTTGAACCGTCTCCTCTGGCTTGGGAGATCCTCCATTACATGAGGTTTACATTAAAGAAACCATGGGCACGCAGGCCCTACATTTTATTGGAAGAAGGCTCATAGACCAACGAATTTAAATTAAACAAATTTAAATGAAACCAAACACACATACAAAGGTTCTTTGGTCTAGCTCATGATCATCCATAGCATGCAACGACATTTACTCATATTTAGAATTCAAATTATTTTAATTGTTCTATTATTTAATATAAGTCGCACTTGAAATTAATTAATTATGATTTTATAATTAATCAATTCTTTATCTTAAATTCCTTTCTGAATTTCCTTGAGATTCTTCTCATCCATATCCCTTGTATAGGTCTTTGTACTTTTGGAGGAAACCTGGTGAAATTCCATTTCTGGAAAGTACACAGCGTGTAGTTTATATTTACACAGCGTGTATTTCTTTTCACCCTTTATCCAAAGTACACGTCGGGGGCTTTGGCGTTTTTTCTCTACTTTGGAAATTTCGGAGTACACGACGTGTAGATTAATCTAACACGACGTGTACTTCCTTGTTACGCAGTTATCGGCCTGACAATCCCGTGTACGTGGAACACGGTTTCTCCTTGTACACAGTTTCACTTGGGCCAGATCGGACTACACGGCGTGTTGATTCAACATACATGCCGTGTATTCCGGTTCCACACGTCGTTCATTTCTGGTCAACACGGTGTAATAAAACTCAAGTATACTCAATTCACACGGTGTGGTTTGGTGGACCAGTACTGGTTCGTTGAACCTAAGTACACGGCGTGTAGTTTTTATTATACGTCGTGTATTCCCGTGTTGTACAGACACAAAGAGCGGCTCCTCCAGATGAGTTCCTCATTTTTTATTTTAATCAAAATTATAATTAAAAGGTCGTTTCTGTGATGTGAATCGAGAAACGAAGGAGGAAGAACAGATCTCGTTCATTCAGTTTAAAAGAACGATTTATCACGAATTGAATCAAATATAAATGCATAAATTATCAACAAAAATTAAATAATTATAATCAACGTTGTAACCTCCCTCTAATACCAATTGAAGGTTTCGGGTGCAACGGAAGCTCGTGGGTGGATGTGCCCACTTGGCTTTTTGTCATTAGCAATGATCAATTCAGGATCAATACGATGATAAACGTCAGTCTCCACGGATCGATTCACAGAAATAGACAAAGAAGAAGAAAGGTCCCGGAACCACAAAAGTGGATCGTCACACGTTGATTATAATTAATTTAATTAATTGACAAGAAATACCTTTTGGGTGTTCTTTCTTCGTTGATATTCTTGATCACGTTTCGATGTGATTCGTCATTGCGTCGTAGAATCCAAGGGTAGACTTCCTCTAGCGGTGATCCACATGTGCACCACGTATCTCTGGATGTCTCCAAAGGTGTCTCTGGGTGCTAGCGTGGAGAAACTTTTGCTTGTGTTGCCCGCCTTAGATCGTCTTGATCCGATGAAGAAGATCTCTCTCAGTCTTGAGAGTGTTCTTGGAGGAAGGAGTTCTTTCAGTCTTGAGAGAACTCTCCAAAATTGTAGTGCACAACGATTCTTCAAAAAAGAGTTGGGGTTGTGAGGATATTTATAATAGGGGTTGAGGTTGTAGAGTTATGACAATAAATAAACGCGTTACGCATTTTATTTATTCCATTAACTCTTTTGAAAACCCCATGTCAAATCATTAATTCCTTGACATGCGCTCACACTGATTATAATAAATATCATTTAATAAAACGATATTTCCTCAAAATCCCGACTGGAAAACTAAATGGCGTGTAATCATAAATACACGGAGTGTACTTGTTTTTCATTAAAAACTACATGGCGTGTAATCATTAATACACGACGTGTACTTGTTTTCAAAATAAAAACTACACGGCATGTAATCATTAATACACAGTGTGTACTTGTTTTCATTTTATTCTTCCTCCAACATTAAAACGATTTAGGCTTCTTTGAATAATTATTAAACCACGTATGGGAATAATCTTTATTCTACTTGAGATACTTGGATACACTTAGTGTGTGGCCCTCTAGGCCTCTTTCTCGTTGGCATTAGACGAGCTTGCCTAAAGTCCAAGATTACTGTCTAGCAACGGGTCAAGACACCCAAGAGAAAGAAGTTGACGTCGCATTGACGTGTCACCTCATACGAACGCTTACTGTGTAATTTAATCCCTTTGTCTCAATATCTCATCAAGCAGGTTTCATGGCAGTGTCATAAACCTATATGCTTGATCTATCATTCTTTGACTTCTAGAAATAAACTCGCCGTGACACTATGGCAATGGAATTTGTGTGACAGTTCTATTTCAATCAAAGGGCCCGAGATATCTACTTCCATAAATATGGAAGGGACAAATCCTTTCTCGACTTATCCATTAACAACATGTCATTCGTGACGCACCCAAAGTACCCTACTTCCCGCCAACTCTCTTTGTGACGGTTTTCATCAGCAAGTCTAAGTGTGCAAGTCATGACATGAGTTAATGATAATCTTCCAGTCTAAGGACCATTACACACGCTCGTAGATAGCAATGTCCGATGACACCAAGACATGCGGAATTGCTATTGGCGGGTCTGTTCTCATAATCTCCCATCTTGGAGATTACCAAGTGCGAACTCCATGAGAGAGAGTCTTGTCTTCTTATGAGTACTCGCACATGACGGTCTGTATATTATGTGTCCTATCATAGTATGTCATCCAACCGTAGAACTTTATTTAAGAATATTGTTATAGCATTTCAAGGTTCTCATCATAGTGAGGATCTGTCATGACCTTATTAATGAAACAAATATTCCCGGACATCATTATATTATAGTCATGCAGAACAATGAACAATATATAATAAGAGTATATTCATGTAATCAAAGTACAAAATAGTTGGTTATCAGGACACCAACCCTTACAACGTCAAGTGAACTTACCACAAAAGAATCCAAGGGGAGAAAGCCAAGTTTATGCAATTACTACAGCCGACATGGAAGTTCCTAGCGATGTGGTGAAAGGTACACTTATCATCCACTCCAGGATTGTGAATGTTTTATTTGATTCTGGTTCTACCCACTCTTTTATATCTGAATAATTTTCAAAGGGTATCGCATCACCACCTCAACGATTAGATATTGAGTTGGTAGTGAAAACTCTTAATGGTAGGATGACCACATCTCAAGTTTATAACTCCTCTACGATAGACTTTTTTGGGAATATTCTTCCTACAAATCTTGTTATTCTTCCTCTAGTTGAGTTTAATGTAATTTTGGGTATGGATTGGTTATCCCAGTATAGTTCTCATATCAATTTTTGAAAAAGGGAAGTTACATTTGATATTTTGAATCAACCTTAAATCATCTATTAGTACGAGGATGAAACTAAAAACCAATGGAAATTACTTCCATCGTATGGGTTTTACTACCAATTCATGAGGGATATTTATCTCAAATGGTTTGAGAGAAACTCAACATTGAAAATGTGCCCATTGTTTGGGAATATGCTGATTTGTTTCCTGAGGAATTACTGATTATTCCCTTGAATTGTGAAGTTGAGTTTTCAAAAGAACTCATACCTGGTATTATGATTATTTAAAAGACTTTATATAGAATGACCCCAATTGAGTTACAGGAATTAAATAAGAAACTTTAGGAGAATTGAGATAATGGATTCATTCATCCTAGTGATTCACCATTAGGTGCATTTGTTCTTTGTGTTTAGAAGAAATATGGGCCAATGCATTTTTTTCATTGATTATCAGTAACTTAACAAGATCAATATTAAGAACAAGTATCATTTACCCTGTATCAATGATCTATTTGATCAAATATGAGGAGCTCTGTATTTTTCCAAGATTGATCTTCGATCTGGGTATCATCAGTTAAAGATCAAGGAGGATATACCCAAGATAGCCTTCCGCATGAGGTATGGTCATTATGAATTTATAGTAAATCCATTTGGACTTACCAATGCTTCAGATATCTTCATGGATTTAATGAATAAAGTCTTTAGATATTTCCTTGATCAGTTTTTAGTAGTCTTTATAGACGGTATTATTATATATTCAAAGAGAAAGGAAGAGCATGAATAATATTTTAGAATTGTTTTGAATACCCTGAGAAAGGAAAAGTTGTATGCCAAATTTACCAAGTGTGAATATTGGCTTTAGAAATTTTCATTCTTAGTTTATATAATCTCAAGTGAGGGTATATCGGTGGATCCTTCAAAGACAGAAGTTATTGAACATTGGCCCATACCAATATAACGAAACAAGTATATAACATATACTGAGATGTTATTATATTGATGCCATAACCTATATCCATCTTCTCTTCCATCAAATGAGAACTGAAACCATCAATCGTGTGTATGGTGGACTATCACCTCACAAACCGATGCAATTCATTTTCCATCACCGCCTCTCATGGATGGATATAATGATGGATTTATTGTATATATATGATATTTGTGATATAATTATACTTCTAGAATTATAATATCACATCTACATTCTTACCTTCCAATCTGTTGGAAAATGATAATGTTGCTCATGCATACATGTGGACTACCGCCTCCAAGAAACAATGTGATTCATTTTTCATTTTATTTTGAAATTGATAGTAATAATGATAGATTTAATGAATATATGTGATATATGTGATAGAATAATGATTCTAGAAAAGAGAATTACTATTTAACTTTCTTTTATTCCATCCATCGAAAAATAAAAACATTGTTCATGTGTGTGTATGACTTGCTATCTTCATGAATGGTGTAATCCATTTTTCTATCTATAACTATTATTGATGACTCTAAATATGTATATAATTAATATATATGATATTTATATCATGATTAAAATTATGGAGATGATGGAACCATGATCAAAGAACAAGGGCCGAAACTACCAAACCAAAACATACATGAAAAAAACAAAGCAGTTATTACCCAAAACATCGATTTTAACAAAGAACTGTTAATAAACTGGTGATAAAAAATTGTAAGTAAATCATATATGGTATAATATATATGAGTATGATTATAGAATATTTGTATAATAAATCTATATTTATTATGAAGAAGGTTCAGACACATATAAAAGAAGTATAACCTGAGGTTAGAGTTTATTTCACAATCTCATCATTATTTAGGATTGTTTATATTTAAATCTCCGTTGGGAGTATTATTTGATATTTTTATCTTAAACCCAATTTATTTTATTCTCCTCTGATTATTTATATAAATTAAAAAAAAATCTTTCATTTTCCTCTCTTTAAGCACTGAAGATGCTGAAATAATGTTTTTAAGGGAAACTAACCTTGTATTTTATTCTCATTTGGGAATCTTTCTATTTCATGTTCATATTTCCCTTAAATTTACTAAAATAATGTTTTTAACTTTGTCTAGTGATTTATTAAAGACATTTTTACCTATGTTTAACTTTTTACAAAATGGTTTAAAAGGAACCTTCTTGACGTTTTCGTAACGATGTAATTTTTGACCTTTTACAAAAGTGTGAAAGGAATTTTTTTTTACTTATACGACATGAACGGGATTCTCCATCATCATGACCACTCATTGATTTGAAGCATCCTTTACAAGTTTATGAAATTCCTTTCAAATAAAATGTTCTTCTTAATATTTTGGAAATATTTTAGACTTTAAATAAGTGGTTTCAAAGTGAAAATGGTATTTTCTTCAAGAAATTTGTCGGTGATCTTTTAAAGTATTTTCATATATGTCAAGATCATTTGTTGAATGTTATGCTGAATATATACTCTAATGATACCATCCACCATATTTCTCTGGATGTTTTATGATCAGTTTGAGTGGGAAAGTATTAATATTTCGTATATTAGTTCATCCAATAAAGACCGTTATTGATTTTTAAGGCATGTTGATTAAGTTGTATTGTTTATTTATATAATGAATGCATTGGACTTATTAAGTGATGGGTGGGTCCTAGAATAACATAACCCCTCGATGCATATATAGGCATTATGAGACAAACTAGATTGGGTATTTGGATGAGGTTTTACCCACTTATGTAAGATGTTTTGGCATGAAGCCTTGATGATAAGTTTCAGATCTCCGATATTATGCATTCCATCATTATGTAATCATTTATTGATGTCCAAGTGATTATTTCATTAGTTATAATATCCACGGATAAGTTTCAAACTCATGTGTTTACTTTTATGGAATTTTTTTATTATCATTTATTTCTGTCATATTATTCATGTCTTCTTAGCTTCCGTTGTACGCATACTCATACTAAGCATCTAACCTCACCTCTTTCTTATGTTTTCTTTCCCCAGGATGCTAGGAAGTGTATTATGATTGATATGTAGGGATATTTTAAAGGGATTAATGGTGTTCTCAAAGAAAATACTATATTACATTTTATATTTTTAGATATAATGTGAGATTCAAGTGTGTAATTGGTTTTCCAAGACTACTAAACTAATCGATCCTTTGAGGTGTGATCACTTATATCTAATATCAATGTAATAAAGCAACCATTGAATTTGGGCTACTAGCTTCTATCTATTATAAAATATGGTTGATAATTCTTCATCACTTCCAAATGTAAAATTAATCCCTTTAACTTCTGAAATCTTCTAAACTTATCTTCTGAAACAGCTTCAGTGTAATATGTAAGAGTAATCTCCTTAACTTCTAATAATACATAAAAGTAACTTCACTTAATACATAACGGTCATTTCTGAATGCACTATAATATATAAGAGTAAAAACTCGAATACATAAGAGTCTTTTCCTTTAAGAAAAATCTAGACATAAAATTTGATCTTCAATACATGAGAGTAATTTTCAAAATCCACACAATACGTGAGGGTAAAACCTCAGCTTTCATAGAATACATAAGGGTGATTTCCTTTACCAAAGTTTCGACAGTTGTCATACATTGAAGTACTTTCCTTATGTGTAAGAGTCTTTAAAAAAATCCTTTTAACATCAAATATGAGAAACCAGAATAATAATAATAATAATAATAATAATAATAATAATAAAGAATTAATAATGAACAAGAACAAATAATGAATAATATAAACATTGAGATAATAATAAAGAATAATAACAAATAATGAAAAGGAAATAATAATTAAAAAATAAATATAAATCAAAGTTAAAAAAGAATATATAATTATAAAAAAAAGTGGCATGGAGCCACTCAACATTAAGCTTAACCCGAACCTAGCTCATTTAATTAAACAAGTTGACCTACCCAACCAATTTATGAAGGGGTCAACCCTAACCTGACCTATTAACCCATTTAACTTTAAATATATAACATACACTACATCATGGCATGTTCAACTAGTTAATATTGCATAAATTCAATGACTTAACCAAATCATTTGAACTAAAAACAATCCAACTAATATGAAACATATGTCATTCATGTTGAAACATGGTCTTCTTAAACCATTTAAAATAAATAATGTGTTATAAGCATGTTGAATTGTTTCAAATTAAGATGATTGTAAGAACAAAATATATTATAAATAAATTGTTATTATATTTTTAATGTTTTATATTATCATTAAATTTTTAGTATGGTTACACAAGTTAAACTGGTGAAGAATAGTCAACCTGAACCTCACTCGAATATTACTCATGTCATATTTCTCAATCTGATTACAATCTGAACACATTTATGTTTGACCCAACCCCGTTTAACTTCTGTGGTGTCATGTAGGGTTCAAAATTTTCACATTTAGTGGTGAGGTTGAGTCCCACATTTGATGGTTTGAGTTTCCTTTGATTTTTATTTTTATTTTATGGGGTTTTTCTTTTGTATATGATCGACCCCCCAAATGATTGAGAGTATTCTATATGTATGACTCACTGAATACATTACATGTAAAATTTTTTAGGATGCAATATTTCATAAAAGATGGTTTCTAATTTTCATTTATTCTAAGCATATGGGAGGTTATTTACTTATTTATTTGATGTTTCAGTATCTATCTACATGCATGCTTGTCTACCTATTTATCTATCAATATGTCAATGTATTTCATTGATTAATTAATTAGTTTGTTGGTTAACTAGAAGGTTAACGTTTATTATTAAAATTGTGTAGGGTAAATCAAACTCCATTGATAATTCAGTGACACTCAAAGTCTGTCAACAAACTCTGGCGATTGGTGAGCGTGTTGAAGATCGGGGGTGTTCTTAGTCAAGTCAAACTATTGAGTTCAAGTTGAGACATTACATCAAGGGTGAATTAAAAAAATATTACTTGTCATCTCACCCTCACATAAAAATATATATATCAATTAATGATTTTACACTATAAGTTATCTAATATCATTCCAAGTATCCTAAAAAACTCACAAACATAGCCTACAGTGGATTTACGATTTCTCTATTGATGTTGTCATGCTCTCTCCTAATTGTTTTGATTCTCTAACCACCAATAACACCATTGTGCTCATTAAAGGTCAACCCACCATAGGGTACACTTTTCATTGGTGGATCTTCATGAATATAAAATGTCATCGAATGTTATGGACCCCCCCCCCACACACACACACATGCGCGCGCGCCTTGCCCATACTTTTTCTTAATTGTTTAGTACTTATTCGATTTTCCTTCACTTGAATTTATACCTCACACCATTTCATACATTAACACAAGAAAATTTGAAGAAAGTTCAACAAACCATATATCCATCACTTGTTTTAATTAGTTATCTTGCTTGTTCTAGAAATTATCTTCTGTTTTTGAGTTTCTCAAATCATTTGAATGCTCTAGGTTTGGATAAAAAGAAACTCTTACACAACTAGTGGCCCACGCAATACGACCAAAATCGAATTTCTATTCAAGGTTATATGTGATAAAATTTATCCATATCGAGTTTCATTTATGAAATGTTTACACTTCATTTGACATCATTTAGATATTTATTCTTATGTTTTCATGAAAACATTTCTTAGGTATTCATGGTGATGTGAAAATCTTAGATCTATCGATGATAAATTGACATCAACATCATCTTTCAACTTGAGAAGACATTTTTCAATAAGGTGAGAAATGTCGCCTTGAATTATTGTTCTTGAAAGTTAAAACTTTATTTTCTCAAAATATTTCCTCTTATTGGATCTAACAAAGATATTCTATATTGATTTAGATGCTATATGTTTTAAACATTTTGAATATGAGGATATTTCTCGACATTAGTAAATTATTGAGATGCGTGACTGAAAATTAATTTTGTATTAGCATAACCCCCTTTTAATGGGTAAGGGGGGAAACCAACATTACTTCAAGGACTTGAGGACATAAAATTGTGACCTAACAGCCCAAAAACCAACACTCATAACAAGCCAACAGGAACAACTCCTCCCCAACATCAAAATCGTTATGTCCAGCTTCCACCTTCTCATCGATGCTCAGCTAGTTGTTCCGTGCAGAGCTGCACTGGCCTGATACTGATGACAAAAGTCATACACTCTCAAACGTCCAAATTCATATAGCAATGAGCTGGTGAAAACTTTCTGCTCTGAACCTCATCTAAAGCCGCCCCTTAAAGGTATGGATGCAAGGCCCTTGAACGCAGGCCACAGGACAAGATAAACCACCACAAAAAACATTCACAAAGCCAAAAATATTCAAAAATCGACAACTACAAAGCCAACAACCCGGATGCCAGAATTGTCGCCAAACGACAGCTCCTCCCCAACATCAAAATCGTTACATTCAGCTTCCACCTTCTCATCATTGCTCGGCTAGATGTGTGTGTGACTAATTGAAACTTTCTTTTCTTGTAAACTTGTCTAAAGATGGAAAGCACGTTATCCTTGTTAGCTTATTTTATTTATTTATTGCATATGTCAAGTAAGAGTGCTTAATGGGTCTAGGACCCATGAATGGACCAATTAGTAGTAAAAGGAAAAGTTGAGGAATAAAACAAAGTACTCCTAAGATATTTGAGGAATAAAACAAAGTACTCCTAAGATATTCCATCAGCAAGATCTTTCAATGTCATGGAGGAATCAATGTAAAATCAACTCATCTCAGCAGCCCATTTTTGGGAAACTCTGACCCGGAACAAAGTCCCTAGTTCTTTACAGATGATTCCATAAAGATGCCTCCGCATGATAAATTCAGGAACCAGAACTGCATCAGATTCGACTTTACCATTGCAGGAATGAAGACATTTCTCTACTAATATGCATCACTTTTACATAAACCAACCACATCAAACATCTCCCATCCAATCTTCCAAATCTCATTCCCCAGAATGTCATTGGAACCATTCGAACACCACCACAGGAAGAACGAACACCACCGCTACGAAGATTATTACCACAAGGAGCAGTTTCCTCATACCCAGAGACGAGTGATTGAGCATGAAACCGAAATAGAACTCACTCACGACAAGAAGAAGCCTGCAAATATTGACAAGGAGGCCGATGAGTTTATCCAGATGGAGGCCAGGAAGTTAGGGATGCAAGAGTGGAAGCTCAAGCAGGCTGGCTAAGAAAAACATCGCATTCAGATACTCTACAATAAGTCCATGGCTGGTTTTCCGGGTGGACAAATAAATGGCGGCTTCATGTAAAGCCTCCACTCTGTGATTATTTTTTAATTTGTAATGTCTTCTTTTCTCTTCCTTGATTTGCATTTGATAGACAGCTTTTTGGAGATTGTTCCCTTGTTCTTTACCTCTTAGGGTATGTTTGGGGAGGTGAAAGGGGTAAGAAGTGCTGAATGGGTTTCTAATGTTTGGTAGGCAGTATTTGCAATATATTTGAAAATCAAAATTATGTCTCTCTCTCTCTTTCATATTCCCTTTCATTGCATACCAAAAAAAAAGACCTCTAAAAAAAGAGCTTCCCAAATAAGTCATGTTTTCCACAAAAGTATGACAAATTTCCTATGAAATTTCCAGACAGAACATCTGTTCATGGATTCATGTACCGAAACAACGAACAGGTTGGGTTTGTGTTGGGAATCCAAGATGACACGTATATGCGGTAACAGGGGTTGTGTTAAGAACGCCTTGTTTTCTGCAGCATAATACTAAACTTGGATGGAACACTGATCAATAAGAGTCGAGATCATTCGTCCCAAAATAACCATCAACATTTACCTATAATTAAAAGCAAGTTCTTCTGAACATTCAGCTCGCTTCAGGGTGGAAAATCGTAGTTCAAACACATTTCTGTTGGTTCTCCCTCGCACAGATAGTTTCAGGAGCATAAGACGAGTAAGAAATTATGAATTAATTACTCGGTAAAAGATGCATGTCTGTAATGCAGGATAATGTTGTCGTTATCGATCAGTTCAAGCAGAGGAAAACATCAAATCAACTGCGTTCAAATGAATTCACAGGATCAAAATATAAAATATTCAAATTCTGAAATCAGGATTCGACAGAAGCCCTGCAAACTAACCGATATCACAGCATCCAGATCGAAAATTCTGCGGAAAGGCTCAAGCAGCTGGAGACAGAAAAGAAAACGCAAACGAAGACTCAGAAGAGTCGAACCCGCACCCTTCCATCCCTTCTCGATCAACGGTACGAACACCGCGGGCAAGGTCGCAGCACCTCGAATGGCCGACACGACTGCAGTAACGGGAGGTAGTTTAGGAAGAGGCGTGTTCAAGCAATCCTCACACCGCCACAGATCTTACCAGAACCCTCCTTCCACCAGGCTCAAGCTTCCGTCGAACCCAGTCCAAGCAATCCTCACACCGCCACAAACTTTCACCTCTTCTTCCGCCACTGAACGAACCACCACAGATCAGATGAACTCATTACAGATCTGAAATCCAATTGCCGCTGATGGAGAAACTGAAGTCGATTCCGCCTTTCTCATAGCCACACCACCGAATCTGATGTATCACCGCGAAACAAAAGTAGACTGAACCCTGAAATAGAAGTCGTTGGCCGCCACCGAATGAACCCGAGGCCACGCCGCCGACTGAAGCCCAACTTGAAGCCGCCGCTCAGACTCGCCGTGGAGGTGTCACCGTCGGATCAGGAGGAGACGAGCCTAGAAGAAGACCGCTCGCCACTGGTATGAAGTTGCAACCCCACCGGTAGCCGCCGTCGAGGAAGTCTCGCCGCCTCCAGATCTGAGAACCAGGAGGAGATCCGCTGCCGCAAGAGATGGAGGCCGCCGCCTTCCGAGCTTCGCGACCGGATGCCGCACGCCGCCACCGCTTGAGGAGCCGTGGGAGAGCTGCGGCCGAAGACCCCTTCCACTTGCGCTGGATAGGGATAAAGTGGGGGGCAATGAAAAAAATATAGATAATATAAAAATATATAAAATAAAACAAAAACAAAACAAAATAATAAACTATATTAATAAAACTATAATAATAATAATAATAATAATTAAAATATAATCAATTATTAAAATAAAATAAAATAAAATAATCAAATATTGAATAATAACTTTAATTTTTTTATAAATCTAATAATTATTATAAATAAACATTGTAAATAAAGATTTAATTAGTGATGCAAAATGGGCTCGCGGGCTTTGCGGGTATGGGGAGGATGCGAGGTGGGCCTAAAAATTTTGACCGCTAAGAGCGCGGGCCAATGCGGGTTGAGCCCGGGTACGGGCCAAAGCGGGTTGAGCCCGCGCAGGTGGGGGCTGACCCGCAGGCCTAATTTAATTTTTTTTACAAGATATGCTTCTTTGGCATTTTAGTTTTTTTTAACATGATTAAACCATGACATATGATTTCTCACCGTAATAGTCATACTAATTCACCATTCATTTACATGTGAATTTTAAATAGGTCTATATTTATTGTTTTAATATGATATTATAATATTTATATAGTAATCATTAACCATATTCACATGGTGTGTCATCTCACCTCTCCAAAAATGGAACTCATCTCTCCTGCACTTGGTTTCAATTCTATAAGAGTTATTGTAATTATAATATTTTTTGGACCGATTTAATTTTGTTATTACTTAATTTTATTTTGTTATTAATAAAACATAAAAGGACCTCACGAGACCCTAATAGCCTCCTTTGAAACCGGTCATTGCTTGAAGTGTCATCGTTCATTTATAGGTCTAGTCATTCGCATCGCCACACAATCAATATCATCATTTTTCGCCCCTCATTGACCATTCATCTACTTTGCATTGCAACAGTTCACCACCACATCAGCATCGGCACATGACACCATTAACCCATAAAAAAATGTTTCATCACATCTCTTAAAACTATAACTATTGTAAATCCATACTTCTCCCAACAACTAAAATTAAGAAAGTAAAAAAATATAATATTTAAATGATTATAAATAGTATTTTTTTAAAACGCGGGCAGCCCGCGGGTTTAAGTGGGGCGAGGCGGGCTTGGATTTTTTTGTTCATATTATACGCGGGCTTTTGCGGACAAACCCGCGCGGGCTTGCACCCCCCCCGTTTCGCATTACTAGATTTAATTAATAATAATAATTAATAAAAGTTTTAAATAAAATAAATAAATAAAAATAATTAATAAAAATAATAATATTTACTAATTAATTAATTAATTAATATTTACTTTAATCTATTAACTGTATTCATAATTAATTTAATAAGTAATTTAAATATTTTTATTACGTTCAAAAATAAATTAATCGCTCTGTTTAACTGTACAGATACACTCCCCGCCCATAATCATGTCTAGATTCAACCTATCGCCTGAAGCAGTCAGTTAGAGGAGTTTTGATAATGACACGGGGATAACAGCAAATAAAGACATGTGTTCGGTGTCTGAGAAGATACCAACTAAAGTCGGTGGAAGCAGTGGGTGACTAACGACAAGACAACATGAGTTTAAAATTAGAAACAGAGGCAGATAAAGGAAGATAAATCATTCCATACATTCGACACTTCACATCGGGAGATCTGGAGAGCAAGAGCGGGAGATAGAGAACGGGAGACATGTGCGAGCAGGAGCAGAGTAGTAGAACGAGATTGAGAGGGAGTTTTCTTATCCTTTTCTTTTCAATTTCATTACTATGTAATCGAAAAATTTCATTTTTTGTAATGAATTTAATTCTAGGCTAAATACATTGTGTTTGGGTAATTTGATTTTCCGTTGGTTATTTTATTTCTCATCTCCGCTTGAAAATTTCAAACAAAGAACAAGATTCAACCGACAAAGTTGAATCTGATTCTTAAAATTAAAGTTATTTTTGCACCACAAAAACATAACTTCAAAACTCCATGATCTTTTGGCGAAAAATATCATGGATCCATCTTTACAAATCTTAAATTCATTACTACTAGATTAAATCGATGAGATTTATTACAGTATCTTTTACTCAATTGCTTTTGCAGTTTGGTGACTCTAGATGTGGTGAACTTCTAGAATCATTAACTATGTGATTAATCTTCTGGCGAGAGAGATTAATTGATCATTTTTAGAAGTTGTGAATTCAATAGCAGTTAAGTGAAGATGTTTTCTTTTAAGCCGATAGAGTTAGATTTTCTGGTCTTGTTTCTTGATTAGAATTTATTCTTAAGTATGAATGTCCCGAAGGCCTTTTTATTATTATTTTGATAATCCACCTTTCAAGGGGTGAGGTGAAACCCTTATAAGGCCCGAAGGCTTTAGAGGCAATTACATGACCCGTAGGTCTTAGAAAAAATCACCCAGACAAGACAACTTAGAACTGCTCCTCCCCAGCGCATGTCATGATAACAACACTCCACCTTTGCAAGGCTGGTTAACTAGCTGTTCTGTGCAGAGCTGCACAAGCCCGATACCGAAAACAATGTCATACCCTCTCATTCTTCCAATTCCGGTTAGCTCTGCTCTTGTGAATGTGCATGCTCTGAATCCTCATCTGGAGCCTTGTCCCTTTGTAGTCTGACTGGTACATCTGTAGATTCATGTGGCCTGAAGGTCTTGGGGTGGCCCAAAGGCCTTGAGGTGGCCCGAAGGCCTTGAGAGACAACTGGTCCAAAGGCCTTGAGTGCCCCGAAATCCTTGCAGGACCCGAGGACCAAACCGGTGGCCCAAAGGCCCGGATGGATGAATAGTTTCAGCTACTACAATACCGAACAATACATACTACAGTGTCTGCTACAAATACTGCTACATTACCCAAAAATATGTCTCTGCTCGAATTTGATCTTGGGTCTCTTGGATGCACTTGTCGAGTCCTCACCAACCGGGCTGAGGCTCATGTGCATTAGAATTTATTCATTTTCAATTCCTATCTCATGTTCACTGTTATTTCTACTACTCATCATATCTTTAATTTTCAATTTGTTCTAAAAAAAATAATTGTATCATTATTACTTTACATCAAAATATAAAAAAAAGTAAAAATTTTAAAAGAAAATTCACCCACTGTTAACAATAGTGGGGTTTTGTTTTGAAATTTGGTCACTCAAACTCATTTTTTTGTCTTCCCTATGGGTTCATCCCTGCTTATCATTATACAATAGTAAGTAAGAAATATAAATTTTTAAACTTCGGCATGTATTCAATGACGTGCATGTCAAGTTTTTGGCACCTTTGCTGGGAGAGATTTGAGTGGCAACTTTTCATTTCTAAAAATACATTTCAAAAAAAAGTTCACATATAAAAAAAATTAAAAAAAGAAAACTATTTAAAAAAAATTATGTTATTCCATTTACTGCTTGTTTTTGTTGTAGTTTGTTTCTGTTTCTTTCATTATGATTTTTCTAATCGTTACTACTTTTTACTATTTGTGCTGAATTTCATCTTGTTTTGTCCACTGCATGAGCACAAGGCCGTCTACTGATATACTAGAGCCCTTAAACCGAGAAATTGAAAAACATTTAAGTGCTCTAAAAAATAAAAATAAAACTAAAATTGAAAACTTTGGAGAGAGAGAGTTCCAGTTAACAATATACCAAACTTTCAACATGAACTCTTAAAAGAAAATTAGAGGCCTAGGATGAGGGAGTTTCAACTCCCTCAAGTTTCAAGTAATCCTTCTTCAATTAGACTTTCACCTAGAGCCATAAACTATGAACTCAAACAGTCCCACCTTTCTCTACTGCCAGGTTTTAATGGACTCTCTAATAAGGACTCTCTAGTATTCATTAGAGATTTCTATAATACAGTGCAACAACTACCACTCTTATGAATCACTAAAAACGAGCTTAGAATGCGAGTATTTCCCTTTTTTCTTAAAATAGAATGCTAGAAAATGATTTCTTAGTCTAGATGATAATATCTTTGATAACTGGGACCAAGTCTATAATTCATTTATCATGAAATTTTATCCCCAAAGATTAAAAGGTGAATTAATAACCAAATCACAAGTTTTTACCAAGAGGATGGTGAATCCTTTCATGAGTCTTGAGACAGATTTAGGGACTTTCTTATATAGTGTCCCCATCATCAACTCTCATCCCATGTTCTCATGGATACCTTCTATGAAGGACTCTCTTACTCTGGTCAAAACCTTGCGGACCGATCTACTGAGGGTAACTATAATGATAAGACTGATGAAGAATTCAAAAAAAAAAAAAAAATTAACAACCTTTCCATGAACTCTCATCACAAAAATTCAAGAAGGAAAATAGTGAACAAAAATGAAAACATTGGTTCTGGAACAAAAATGAATTTGCAACTGGCTAAAATAACAAACCAACTTCAAACTTTAATGAAAAAAAATTCCAAAACAAACTATTAATCAAGTGGGATTTCAAAACATAAATCAATCTCTTAGGGAACAGTGTTCTCAGTGTGACATGTTTGGGCAGACTAAGAATTTCTATCCAAACTTTAACATGCCATCCCAATAATAAGAAAATTCAAAGTTTGTTAACTATGGTCCTAAGATTCCCGCCAAAGATGATACATTTTCAAATAACTATAACCAAGGCTATAGGAACCATCCCAACCTCTCCTAGAAAGAACAAGGCATGATAAAACAACCCACTGCCCCTGCCTACCAAAACCAACCTAGAAAAAACTTTCAAAACCAACAAAGGGTAGAATCTTCTAATTCACAAGGAAATTTTGAGGGTCAAATGTTTTCAAAACTGGATCAAATATTAAATATAATGGAATATCAAGATGAAAAATTCAAGACTCAATTGAATAAACAACAAGCCCAATATGATTCTGATAAAATTCAATATGATTCTAGAATGAAAAATATGGAAACTCAATTGGGCCAACTAACTAGAGACTTGACTTCTAGGGATATGGGAAGGTTGAATAGCACAACTGAAATCAACCCTAGGGAGAATGTCATGGCGGTTACAACAATAAGTGGACTTAACACTCAAACTGAAGCTAAAAAAGACACTAGAAATTCCTAAACTAAAAAATTGTATGATTTTGGAAATAAAAATATGTTGCACACAAATTCTGGAAATGAGGAGAAAAATGCTGAAAATGAGGAAAATTTAAATCTTTCATCTGATAATCAAGCTGAAATCTGAACTAAATAAGAATAAGGATAAGAATAAATATGTAGAAGTATTATGGGATTTACCTTCTGTTCTTAGGAATTATGCCCCACCCATCCCTTTCCCTGGAAAATTAAAACCAAAAAGTAATACCATGGTTGAGCTTCTTCAGTTCCTTGGGATTTTAGCTAAGCTCCAATTCAATATTCCTTTTATCCAAGCCTTGATCAAGATTCCATCATATCTCAAATCTCTCAAAAAAATTGTTTCCAAAAAAAAAATCTTGAATAATTTTCCACCTACAGCCCACTGAAGAGTGTAGTGTTTTCCTTCAAAAGAAAATCTCTCCAAAGTTAAAATACCCAGGTATCTTTGTCATTCCCTACACATTAGGGAATAGTGTCCAACTCAATTGGTTATGTGAGTTTGGTGCTAGCATTAACCTGATCCCTTTATCACCATTTCAATAGTTGAGATTGGGTGATCTTCAACCCACCACTGTCATCCTATAGTTGGTTGACCGATCATTCACACATCCTTTAGGGAGGATAGATTATCTTTTAGTCAGAGTAGGCAAGTTGTTTATACCTATTGATTTTCTAGTGCTAGATATGGAGTGTGACCAAGTAGTGCCCATAATTCTGGGTAGGCCCTCTTGGAAATCGATGGAGCTTTTATTTATGTGTCTAAGGGTCAATTTATTTTTAAAATTGGGGAGTAAAAAGAAGAATTTAATGTCTTTAAAAATGTCAAAGGACCAACCTTTTCTGAAAATTATTCTAAGATAGAGTCCTTAGAATATGAAAATTCATTTGAAAATCTTGAAGAATATGAAAATAAACCCTTTGGTGAAGAATAAAATTTTGAAGTTGAAAATAACCTTTCACATGTTTTGAATCTGCTCAAATTGAAAATCTAGAAAATTTTCCAGAACTGGACAATAGTCTAGTTTCTGCTTCTACTGGAGATTTTTCTTCTGCATCTGAACTTAGAGAATTTCTGAGAGAACTTGAGGGTGAATCTGCTTTCACCAACACTTAAGGAAAATTTTATTTAGTTGAGGGAGAGTTGATAAAACAAATGGATGATTTTTATTTGATTAATCTCTTAAATTCTGATTTGAAAAATCTGGAGAGTGAACTATCCATTTTGGATAGCAGAGAGGAAAACCTCAATTTTGGTCATGATATTGAAAATATTTCAACATTTAAGACTCTATAACAAATACATGTTGAAGAACTTGGACCTCCTAGGCCCAAGATTCTTCCTTCAAGTTAAAAATCACTCACCTTGGAGCTTAAACCACTCCCTACACATCTTAAATACTCTTTTTTAGGAGAGAATTTTACACTACCTGTCATTATCTATGTTGAACTGAAAGATATCCAAGAAGAAAAATTGTTAAATGTGTTGAAGAAATTTAAATCTATCATAGGTTAGACCATATCTGATATTAAAGGTATTATCCATTCATTCTATATACATAAGATCCCTATGGAGCTAGACCACAAACCTAGAGTTGAGTGTTAAAGAAGATTGAATCCTAATATGAAAGAAGTTGTGAGAGAGAAATTTATCAAATTGCTGGACACTAGAATTATCCATCCTATATATGAAAATACTTGGGTTAGTCTGGTCCAAGTAGTCCCTAAAAAAGTAGGTTTCACTGTTGTCACTAATGAAAAAATAGATAAATTCAAGTTAGAAAAGCAACCGAATGGAGAGTGTGTGTCGATTAATGGAAGATTAATTCAACCACTAGTAAGGACCATTTTCTAATTCCCTTACTTGATTAAATTCTTGAGAGGATTTCTTGGAATGAATTCTTTTGTTTTCTTGATGGCTATTCTGGCTACAACCATATTCCAGTAGCCTTAGAGGATCAGGAGAAAACTACCTTCATATGCCCCTTTGGGACATTTTCCTACTGGTGGATTACTTTTGGGTTGTGTGATGCTCTAGAAACCTTTCAAAGGTGTATGATGGCCATATTTTATGATATAATTGAGAGGATTTCATGGATTATTTCTCTATATTTGGTAGCACATTTGATACTTGTTTGAAAAATCTGGAATTGGTGTTAGAGATATATTTAGAGACCATCCTAGTTTTTAACTGGGGAAAATACCAATTTATGGTTACTAAAGGGTTTTTTGGGATATAAGGTGTCCAAGAGGGGTTTAAAAGTTTAAACTGCCAAATTTTATGTTATTCAAATATTACCACCTCCTAAAAATTTTAAGGATTTTAGGAGTTTCTTAGGGCATGCTGATTTTTACCAAAGGTTTATAAAAGATTTCTAAAAAAATCCCTTGTGTTCCATTATTATCAAGGATTCACCCTTCATTTTTGATCAAAATTGTCTTGAATCTTTTAATATATTAAAAGAAAAACTCACTTCATCACCTATCATCACTACACCTGATTAGAAATTGCCTTTTTAATTAATGTGTGATGCTAGTGACATGGTTGTTGGAGCTGTCTTAGGATAGAGGAGAGATAAGAAGTTACATGTGGTCTATTATGCTAGAAGGATGATAGATGAGTAAAAAAGTAACTATACCACTACTAAAAAGGAGTTGTTAGTAGTGGTATTTTCTTTAGAAAAATTTAGGCAGTATCTTCTAGGTTCTGAAGTCATTATATTTATTAATCATTCTACCCTAAAGTACATTTTTCCTAAGAAAGAGGCCAGACCTAGAATTATTAAATGGATTTTGTTATTACAAGAAATTTAATTGGAAATTAGAGATAAAAAGAGAGTTTAAAATTTAGTTATAGACCAAATTTATAGGCTTCTTAATACTCATTGTGAAGATCCAAGGGAGATAAACTCTTCTTTTCCTGATGATAAGCTTCTCACTATTTCAATTAGGTAGTCTGCCTGGTTTGTAGATTTTGAAAATTTTCTAGTAGTTAGTATTATTCCTAGGGATTTGTTAAAAAAACAAAGAAAAAAAATTCATTTTAGAGATTAAGTACTATATTTGGGATGAAAACTTATTGTTTAGGAGATGTGCTGATGTAATTCTTATAAGGTGTGTGCCGGAAGAATAAATGCTTCATATACTGTAGATTTGTCAGTCCACACATTAGGGAGGACATCATGGTGGAGAAAGGACAACCCAAAAGGTCCTTCAAAATGAATTTTATTAGCCAACCTTATTCAAGTATTCCAGGATCTATGTAGTTGGCTGTGATAGATTCCAAAGGATGGAAAATGTTGGGAGGAAGTAGGAGCAACCATAGAAAGGTATTCTGGAAGTTGAGATATTTGATATTTGGGGTTTAGACTTTATGAGACCATTTCCATCATCTCATGGGAATGAGTACATCTTACTTGTTGTTTATTATGTGTCTAAGTGGGTTGAGGCAGTAACAACTCCCAACAATCAAGCCAACAATATAATCAAGTTTGTTAAAAAGAATATATTTTCAAGGTTTGGGGTGCCAAGAGTCTTCATCATTGATAATGGAACCCAGTTTAAAAATTATAAATTTAAGGATTTAATGGATAAATATGGATGCACCCATAGGACCAATACTTCCCACCATCCATAGTCTAGTGTATAGGTAGAAATCTCTAACAGGGAGCTAAAATAGATTTTGGAGAAAACTATCTCAAACTCTAGGAAAGATTGGTCTCTGAAGTTAGATGAAGTTTTATGGGCCTATAGAATAGATTTTAAGACCCTAATTGGCATGTATCCATACAATCTATTATTTGGGAAATTCTATCATTTTCCTTTGGAGTAGCAACACAAGTCATATTGGGCAGTTAAATCTCTAAATTTTTATTTTAAGAGTGTTGGAGAGAGAAGGATGCTTGAGCTGAGTGAGTTAGATGAGATAACAAGAGAGTCTTATGATAACTCTAGGATTTACAAAGAGAGGTCCATTTTTTTCATGATACTTTCATCCAAAATAGATAATTTAAACCTATATAGAAGGTCCTTCTATTTAATTCAATACTTAAACTCTTTCCTAGAAATTTTAAATATAAATGTTCTGGACATTTTACAGTTGTCAAAGTGATGAAACATGGTGTTGTAGAGATTTTAGGAGAGGAAAAAATCCTATACTTGTTAATGTTCAAAGAATAAAACTATATTTTGAAGTCCAAACAAAGGGCTTGATTGCCTTCACTGTGCTGGAAAACTAATTATTAATAAATTCTAACTAAAGACTTAAAATTCAGTACTTCATGGGAGCAAACCCATGGTTTTTCTATGTTTTTAATTTTGTTTTTATTTGTTTTGAATAAAATTTTGATTATTGTATCCTTATATTATTTATCTTCTAGATATGTGTTCTTGGTATTGCTAGTTATTGTTCTTAGAGTAAAAAGGATGCTGCTGTTGGTGTCATTAAAGGAGCATAATTCTCTTTTCTATTCAAAACACAAGGAACTGTTGGCGAAACATTAATGGATAAAATTTAATTAGGTAAGTTCATTACTTTTAATTCTGCATCTATTATCTATTACTTTTATTTTCTATTACTTTAATACTAAAAAATAATTCCCTCACTCATTGTTGCACTTGAGTCATTGTTTCACTACTAGTGGCGAGTCACCACAATGGTGACTCACTAGTATGGCAGTGGTGGCAAGTCATTGATTTTCTTGCTACAGTTAGAAATTTTTTCTGCATGCATTTATTTGCTAAAATTTTGTGTCATTGCTTTATTCTATATTTTAAATTCACTCACTATTAGAAATTAAGTCTGGGAGGAATTACCCCTGGCTAGTTGTTCTTTAAGTAGGGTGTTTAGAATATATTTTTCTACTCTATTGTAAATCTGTTGAATCAAAATTTTAAAATTGCTTAAAACCTATTCACTGTGTACTCATGATTCACATGCTATTATTTTGAACTTAATAGAAAAATATATTCACACTTTCTTAATGAAAATGCATGTGATCTTGCTGTAAAATATTTTTTGTGGAAAAATTACTTTATGAGTTTCACTATGACCCTCAATATGTCACCAATATGAATTAATGAAATTTTATTGTGAGATTTAAAAGTAAAATTGTTTTTATTCTAAATTTGAATTAAAATTTGTGGACAAATTTGGGTTTTAAGTGTGGGGAAGGGGGTCAAATTATGCTTAGGTTGATCTAATTTGTGCTTTAAGCCCATCAAATCCCACTACCCTTTAAGTTTTTTTGATTAAAAAATGGTCAATTTTTTTCAAAATTATCTTATAATATTAAGTTATTTAGGCTTCATAATGTACTTAAAATAAGTATTTCCTAAGGATAATATCTTATTGGTAGTTAAGAGTTTCTTTGAATCTAAAACTTTTTAGGATGAATGATTGCTGAGTAAATTTTCTTAGTGATTTATGAATATTCTATTTAGGAACTATGTTTGAGAGTGATATATGATATATTTTTTGTGGAGTTATAATCTTAACCTTAGGAAATTGGAAGTTTGAACTTTATCCTAGGGGAATTAATTTTTAATTATAAAAAAATTAACCACCTTATTGAACCAATTTAAATGGTGTTCATATTAATATTTTGAAATTGGAGTAAAATGGGAATTTGGGAACCCACAGTTAATTTATGAGACACTAGGCACAATGTGTGTGAGTAATACTTATATACAATTCTAATAAGTTCATATTCAAAGTGCTAAACACAAGTTACATGGTTGGGTAAAATTTAAATAAATAAAAATAAAAATAAAGTGCCTAGTTTTCAAAAACAAGTTCATTAAGGTGAAGGAAATTATGAATGATAGATGAAGAAGGGGATAATTGATTTATATGAAAATAATTTTAATTATATCAATAATGTGATAAAAAATTAAATTAATTTCTTCCTTTTGGAAACTAGGAGAAAGTCAAAGTATAAGGTGTCTTTTTTAAGTTTTTAATTACACTTATATTTAACCTTTTATCACTCTTAAAACTTGAACTTGAATATAAGTGTAACACCCCAGGTAAATAAAGAATATGACATTTTCACATTTATCCATATTTGTGAATAAAATATTAATATGACTTTAAAGGGGACGCTATGCTCAATGGCGTACCCAACACGCAACAACGAGTTTCTTGGGAATCTTACGTTGCACTCTAATAATAAAATAATATTATTTTAAATGGTAGTTAAAATGTAGCCGTTGTATTGGCGGGAATGGATAGAAATAACTAAAATATGATTATATATGTTTTTAAATGTTTTTACATTTATCCAATAAAAGCTAAAGGCTTAAAATACATAAAGAATTCAATTTTAGGCGTATATGCCCTAGTTTTTACTAAAGGTTCACTTATCGCCTTTTAATGGAGAACTGTCATTAAATATAGTTTTGTTCACTCTTATAATTCTATTGGACCAAATAAAACTCTTCTTAAGAATCGGGACATCAAATTTTACTTTGTGTGATTTTTTGGTATTTTTCCGATAAAGTTCATTTTTTAATGAATAGTGTAAAATGTTGTGTTTTAATTCAAAAACTCTTTTTAATATAATTTATTTATATGATTAGATAATATTTTGAATTAGTTTTAAAGTGAAATTAGAAAATATTTTTACCATTAAATCCAATAGTGGTCGTTGGAATTAATTTCACTTTGAAATCAGACTTAAACTAGTGTCAATCTTTTGATACTTATTGTTTTATAAAAACACGCTATTTGCTCTAACAGCGGGAATTAATTATTAAATTAATTAATGTGACTAATATGTTTTGAATTTTGTAAAACGGACTTCATTTTTGAATTCGGAATATCAAATATATCTTAGGGTGAAGTTTTGGTATTTTTCTGAAAAACTCCAATTTTTGATGAATAGTGAAACCACTAAGTGGTAATCAAGCAAACTGATTTTTCAGTTAAATGAAAGTTTACCACTAATGTGTATTGAATTTTGAAAATCCGATATACATGGTTGTCGTTAAGAAGTAAAATGTGGTTCAATGGGATAAAAATAATTTTTTGGTGAATAGTAACTTATTAAGTTTTTAATCGCGATTAGTGGTAATTAGTGTAGTTTAAGGTATAAATAATGCTTTAATAATATGAAATGACCTAGACAGATGTCCCAACCTTATTGGTTGTGTCATGGCCGACCAAGACAAGCCATGGGTCAACTTGGGGACCCCATGGAGACACTTTGGTTGGGAAATGACATAAATAACTTTTTATTTAATGTAAAAGTAAAAATAACACAAACATAATATGTTTTACGAAAACAATTTTTAAATGGGGTTATACAAGTCAGATTTTTGATTATAAATAGTCATTGGAAAGATAAAAAGATTTCCTACATCATAGTAGTTTTTTTATAATTTTTAGACATTAAATAAATTAAATTATTTATGACATAATAATGATGCAGCGATGACATCATTATTTGACGATTTAAATAAAATGAAAAGATAATGTAAAATATATGAACTACACATGGCCAAAACCAATTGGATGAGTAGATTTCGAACCCTTATCACCTTATCCACGAATTATATCAATGTGGGACCTTTTAAAACCGAAACAAATTTTCAAATAAACTAATATTTCTTTACTTTCCAAAAGTGCCCCTCCTCTCCTCTTATAAAAGGCCCCCACCTCTACCTCATTTCACACACTCCTCAAGCCTTTGGCTCAGCCAAAACCTGCCCATTTACTCTCTCCACATCCCTCTCCTCATCCTAGAGGATTCCATTTGGGCAGAATCCTTTCAAAAGAAGCCTTTAGGCTCAAATCAAAAGGAGTTACACTTTTAAAGGTAATTCATTCTCTCATGTTCATTTGTTTTATTTTGCTTCTCCAACCCCCTAAACTCTTTTTATTTATTTCTTTTGTAACAACACCAGTATATTAAATATACTAGGATGTTGTTATAAGATTTATTCGAGCTACACTCTCACACAACTACATCAAATGGTTAAAGAACATACGGTTTCCGTGGATGGCGAAATTGTGCCTCCCGAAACGATGATTGTTCAATACTCATTTAACACCTTCAAAGGTGGCCATTATGATGTCACTATTTTTATATATGATATATAATATGTTTATGTTTTACTTATGCTTCTTTATTTTTCATTTGTGTCTTACCTTTATGGCTTCCATTATGGGTATACGCGATATCTTCATTTTAGGAAGTGCGGACTACCGCCCCCTCAAAGTGATGTGATTCGCTAATGCCATACGTGGGACGTATAAAGGATGGATTTAATGTTATTATATATGATTTTATACTGGAATTATTATTTACCTCTATATCATTATTATTTCTTTCCATTAAAGTATGAGATAGAAATGAAAGTAGCGTTCATGCGTACGTACGACTTACCGTCTCCATGAACGGTGCATTTCATTTCTTTCCTCTAAATGATTATGTGATTTTATAAATACATGTATATGATGGATATATATGATATATATGATATCCAAATCAGGAATTTCATTTTTGGATATGAAGAACCTTTGACCACACGAACAACATGTAATTGTAAGAAGTCCACTTTCGACTTAAGAACCAAATATCGACAAAACAAACATGATTAACTTAAATGATTAAATAATGTTTATAACATGGTAATAAGTGATATAAAAGGAATAATGAACTTTAAAAAGGTTATTAAGAAAGTATAAATTAACTCAAGTTTATTATTCAGGAGATTAAAGAACGATCGAGTCAAGTCGGACCCGAGGTAAGGGATCCTACACCTCTCTTTCTTTTTAAGTACACTCTTTTATGTCATTCCTTTTAAAGCTCATCTTTATTGTTATTGGGATTTTCTTTTATATTATTATTACTGTAATTTTTATGTTCATGTGATGAGAGACCCTATTCTCTCTCATCAATCCATTTCGGAAGTTTTATGTGGCGCCGTTAGGCTGCCGAGTTTTCGTAAGGGATTTTTTCATCTCACTTTTATTCCCGTGAGATTTATGCTACATTTGCCACAAATTCCATTGAGTGGTGTATGTAATTCCAATTATTCTACTCTGTGTAATATACTTTCGTTTATGAGTATTTACATCAATGATCTATTGTCCTTCTTTCATGGGGTGTATGTTTTGAAAGATACCCAAGTCGGTAAGGGAACCTTTCACCCTCCTCTTTTTTAAAAGACTTCTTTTGTTGGGTCTTTTAATTTACATATTTTTATGATTGGGATATGTTATCATATATCCTTATTGATGTAAATTTTATGTCCAAGTGATGAGATAGACTTTTTATCTCTCATCAACTCATTTGGATGTGATGCCGTTAGGCTGTCAAGGGAACTTTTTAACCCAATTTCGATTTCTTTGGGTTCAACATGTAGTCATTGAATATGTCATCCATTGAATATGTGTGAATGACCTTTTATTGTTTTACACTTAATATCCACTTATATTGGGTGTATTTATATTTGTCACACATATTTTTGAGATTGATTTGTCCTTAATTTAAGGATACCTTCTTTATAAGGGATTTCATCACATTTGACATTTCTATTGAGGGCTCATTGCTGTTATGCACCAATTCACTCTTATATGGTGTATATACTGTCCTTTGGAGTATTATATCATGAATCCATTTATTCTCATGATATTATAAAGTTCTGACTAAATGTTATTCCTCAATTATTGTATTCAAGTGCCTCTAATTTTGGGTAAAACCCCTTTAACAAAAATGTCGTTTTAAATGTTTTAATTATTTGTTCTTATTAATATCCATGTTTTAAAAATGGTTTTAAGGATTTATTTATATGGATATTAATGGTTTAAAATTTTAAGCTTCAAGGTGGTATGGGACACTTTGATTCAAAAATATCTTTATTAAATGTTTTAAATGGTTTTGAAAATGGTTTTGATAAAGGATTCTATTATGATATATTGTGATGTGGAAATGTTATCATTCATTTATATTGGTTTTATGTTTTATGATTTTATATTGGTACTTGGACATTTTAACGGGTGGTTACGTTATAAACCATATGACGGGTGGTGCCGTGAATACCAGGATGGGTGGTTACGTTATAACCTCCAATGCATTGGGTATGGAAGTCGGCCGTATGGCTATTCCATTAAGTATGTATGGAAATTGGCCGTATGGCTATTCCATTAAGTGATATGTGTGGGAGTCGACCGTATGGTTATTCCACTTAAGTATGTTTATGTCCCAAGTTACCTTTATATATGTTATGTGTTCTTTATATGGGTTTTATGGTAATACTTTGGTTACAAAAAGGTAAGTAATGATATTTTGTTCAGTGAAGAGTTTTTACTACTTCATAAAGGTGAAAAGTATTACCTTGATAAAGTATACATGGTTTACTATTTGTTTTGATAAACTAACAGTTTTTATTCTTTGTGTATCCCTTACTGAGTTTTTATGCTCATCCTAAGTTTTTGAAATGTTTTTCACAGGACTTAGCATGGAATAGGGTCAAGGATGGGATCAAGGGAAAGTCATGCTACCTAAAACATGAAACTAGACATGTTTCTTTTTAAGAATTTTTATTTTATGGAAATTTAGTAGAAGAGACTACTTTGTAATCTTTTGAGATGTAATACTTATGTCCTAATTCTCTAAAACTCTAAACCTGAAAAGATCCTCAATGTGAATTATTCATTTAATTCAATTTTAAGTAAGGTTTAAGGCTGGGGCCTTATAGTTGGTATCAAAGGTTGGTTTAGATAACTTTAGAGGTTAGGGTATTCTCTAAGCACAAGTGACATTACCATAATGGTTAGGATTTAAGAAAGAGTCCTAGTTTTAGATAAAGTGAATGAGTAAGTGTATCTTAGTGTTTATCTTCCTCATTAGTACATGATGGTTTTGTTGATATACTCACACTGAAATTTCTGTTTTAGTGAATGGATGGATCTAGCAGGCACCAAAGAGACAACAGGTTTGAAGGAAACTGTGGTGGTTCTCTGATTAAGATACTAGATAAAATGGAGGATTCAATGAGGAAACTCGTGGTTGTTCTAAACCAAATATCAAGGAGTCATGATCAACCACTTCAACCTTGGTGAGTTCTCTAATGCATCATGTATGAGATGGCCAACCCGATGTGGAAATTCAGGTAATAATTATTAAGGTAACCATTAGGGTTTATATGATACTTAATTTTTAGGTAATTATGGGTTACTCTATGATATGATGGAAAATGAAAGGAATGAGATAAACTTGAGGTTAAAATATGTTATGATTATTCTTGAAGATTTTATCTCATTTTGGGGAATGTTTTAAGAATTATATAGTTTTGGAAAAAGGACAACACGTAGACCGTGTGACATCCCGTCACGTCGGACAAAGCTGCGGGAATCAAACCCACAAACAATGTGCGACTGGTATTTATCGCCTACCACTGGACTACGTGATGTCCCTGGTTAGTTTGACTGATTCTTTTTAGTTATATGATTTTATGAATTAAGAGTAAGTTGATTTTGGGTTATTTATGAAAATGATTAACCTATCATGGAGGATATGTGATTAGGTTAATTACTTTTCAATATGAGACTTTAGGAGCAACTGATGTTGTTTGGAGATAAATGTTACGATTTAACTTGGAAGACTATGTGACTAAATCCTTCAAATATTTGGGTTTCAATCTTATATTGGTTTACTTTGAAGAATTTTATGGACAAATTGTTTATCGAATGGTCCTCGTTGAACTTTGGGTTTTGTTGGACAAATTTTGGAGATTAAGAATAGATTTTCTTTCTAATGGGTTATCCTTTTATGGGTTATCTGATCTTGTACTAATCTTTTGGGTTTTGGTTTTGGTTAAAGTCTAAAGACATGGGAAGTATATAGTTCTCTTTTGTGGATTAGGTGATTCTCTAGAAATTGATTATAGTACTCTTAATGCAAACAAGTCTCCCTAAATACTCGTCTTTTGGAAAAAATATGAGTTTGTGTAAGGAATCTAATAAAAGTTGAAAGTCAATATGATAAGTGATTATGTTTCCTTATGAATAAATTCCTCAATAAAAAGTAACTTAAAACGAAAATGTTGTCTATTAGCTTTTCCTACTGGGGAATCGAATACCGTTTAACCCATCACAAGTTTGTGATTCTCTCATGGTTAACTTTCTCCTAAACATGTTTTCTATCACTCTCCATCAGAACATGACCCTTTGTTTTTTCCTCCATGTCCATATTTTCATACTTGGAATCCTAGTATGGGTTAACTCGGGTGACCTTTGTACTTATCTCTCTTTATTTTAAAGTGTTTGTTTTACCGACTTTTGTTCCGATGTGCGACTTTCAAGGATGTTTCCAAGCCCAATTTTAAAAATTGCGAGGACGCAATTCCCAAAAGGGGGGAAGGATGTAACACCCCAGGTAAATAAAGAATATGACATTTTCACATTTATCCATATTTGTGAATAAAATATTAATATGACTTTAAAGGGGACGCTATGCTCGATGGCGTACCCAACACGCAACAACGAGTTTCTTGGGAATCTTACGTTGCACTCTAATAATAAAATAATATTATTTTAAATGGTAGTTAAAATGTAGCCATTGTATTGGCGGGAATGGATAGAAATAACTAAAATATTATTATATATGTTTTTAAATGTTTTTACATTTATCCAATAAAAGCTAAAGGCTTAAAATACGTAAAGAATTCAATTTTAGGCGTATATGCCCTAGTATTTACTAAAGGTTCACTTATCGCCTTTTAATGGAGAACTGTCATTAAATATAGTTTTGTTCACTCTTATAAATTCTATTGGACCAAATAAAACTCTTCTTAAGAATCGGGACATCAAATTTTACTTTGTGTGATTTTTTGGTATTTTTTCCGATAAAGTTCATTTTTTAATGAATAGTGTAAAATGTTGTGTTTTAATTCAAAACCTCTTTTTAATATAATTTATTTATATGATTAGATAATATTTTGAATTGGTTTTAAAGTGAAATTAGAAAATATTTTTACCATTAAATCCAATAGTGGTCGTTGGAATTAATTTCACTTTGAAATCAGACTTAAACTAGTGTCAATCTTTTGATACTTATTGTTTTATAAAAACACGCTATTTGCTCTGACAACGGGAATTAATTATTAAATTAATTAATTTGACTAATATGTTTTGAATTTTGTAAAACGGACTTCATTTTTGAATTCGTAATATCAAATATAGCTTAGGGTGAAGTTTTGGTATTTTTCTGAAAAACTCCATTTTTTGATGAATAGTGAAACCACTAAGTGGTAATCAAGCAAACTGATTTTTCAGTTAAATGAAAGTTTACCACTAATGTGTATTGAATTTTGAAAATCCGACATACATGGTTGTCGTTAAGAAGTAAAATGTGGTTCAATGGGATAAAAATAATTTTTTGGTGAATAGTAACTTATTAAGTTTTTAATCGCGATTAGTGGTAATTAGTGTAGTTTAAGGTATAAATAATGCTTTAATAATATTAAATGACCAAGAAACGTGTCCCAACCTTATTGGTTGTGTCATGGCCGACCAAGACAAGCCATGGGTCAACTTGGGGACCCTATGGAGACACTTTGGTTGGGAAATGACATAAATAACTTTTTATTTAATGTAAAAGTAAAAATAACACAAACATAATATGTTTTACGAAAACAATTTTTAAATGGGGTTATACAAGTCAAATTTTTGATTATAAATAGTAATTGGAAAGCTAAAAAGATTTCCTACATCATAGTATTTTTTTTATAATTTTTAGACATTAAATAAATTAAATTATTTATGACATAATAATGATGCAGCGATGACATCATTATTTGACGATTTAAATAAAATGGAAAGATAATGTAAAATCTATGAACTACACATGGCCAAAAACAATTGGATGAGTAGATTTAGAACCCTTATCACCTTATCCACGAATTATATCAATGTGGGACCTTTTAAAACCGAAACAAATTTTCAAATAAAGTAATATTTCTTTACTTTCCAAAAGTGCCCCTCCTCTCCTCTTATAAAAGGCCCCCACCTCTACCTCATTTCACACACTCCTCAAGCCTTTGGCTCGGCCAACCCCTGCCCATTTACTCTCTCCAAATCCCTCTCCTCATCCTAGAGGATTCCCTTTGGGCATAATCCTTTCAAAGGAAGCCTTTAGGCTCAAATCAAAAGGAGTTACACTTTTAAAGGTAATTCATTCTCTCATGTTCATTTGTTTTATTTTGCTTCTCCAACCCCCTAAACTCTTTTTATTTATTTCTTTTGTAACAACACCAGTATCTTCAATATACTAGGATTTTGTTATAAGATTTATTCGAGCTACACTCTCACACAACTACATCAAATGGTTAAAGAACATACGGTTTCTGTGGATGGCGAAATTGTGCCTCCCGAAACGATGATTGTTCAATACTCATTTAACACCTTCAAAGGTGGCCATTATGATGTCACTATTTTTATATATGATATATAATATGTTTATGTTTTACTTATTCTTCTTTATTTTTCATTTGTGTCTTACCTTTATGGCTTCCATTATGGGTATACGCGATATCTTCATTTTAGGAAGTGCGGACTACCGCCCCCTCAAAGTGATGTGATTCGCTAATGCCATACGTGGGACGTATAAAGGATGGATTTAATGTTATTATATATGATGTTATACTGGAATTATTATTTACCTCTATATCATTATTATTTCTTTCCATTAAAGTATGAGATAGAAATGAAAGTAGCGTTCATGCGTACGTACGGCTTACCGTCTCCATGAACGGTGCATTTCATTTCTTTCCTCTAAATGATTATGTGATTTTATAAATACATGTATATGCTGGATATATATTATATATATGATATCCAAATCAGGAATGTCATTTTTGGATATGAAGAACCTTTGACCACACGAACAACATGTAATTGTAAGAAGTCCACTTTCGACTTAAGAACCAAATATCGACAAAACAAACATGATTAACTTAAATGATTAAATAATGTTTATAACATGGTAATAAGTGATATAAAAGGAATAATGAACTTTAAAAAGGTTCTTAAGAAAGTATAAATTAACTCAAGTTTATTATTCAGGAGATTAAAGAACGATCGAGTCAAGTCGGACCCGAGGTAAGGGATCCTACACCTCTCTTTCTTTTTAAGTACACTCTTTTATGTCATTCCTTTTAAAGCTCATCTTTATTGTTATTGGGATTTTCTTTTATATTAATATTACTATAATTTTTATGTTCATGTGATGAGAGACCCTATTCTCTCTCATCAATCCAGTTCGGAAGTTTTATGTGGCGCCGTTAGGCTGCTGAGTTTTCGTAAGGGATTTTTTCATCTCACTTTTATTCCCGTGAGATTTATGCTACATTTGCCACAAATTCCATTGAGTGGTGTATGTACTGCCCATTATTCTACTCTTTGTGTAATATACTTTCGTTTATGAGTATTTACATCAATGATCTATTGTCCTTCTTTCATGGGGTGTATGTTTTGAAAGATACCCAAGTCAGTAAGGGAACCTTTCACCCTCCTCTTTTTTAAAAGACTTCTTTTGTTGGGTCTTTTAATTTACATATTGTTATGATTGGGATATGTTCTCATATATCCTTATTGATGTAAATTTTATGTCCAAGTGATGAGATACACTTTTTATCTCTCATCAACTCATTTTGATGTGATGCCGTTAGGCTGTTAAGGGAACTTTTTAACCCAATTTCGATTTCTTTGGGTTCAACATGTAGTCATTGAATATGTCATCCATTGAATATGTGTGAATGACCTTTTATTGTTTTACACTTAATATCCACTTATATTGGGTGTATTTATATTTGTCACACATATTTTTGAGATTGATTTGTCCTTAATTTAAGGATACCTTCTTTATAAGGGATTTCATCACATTTGACATTTCTATTGAGGGCTCATTGCTGTTATGCACCAATTAAATCTTATATGGTGTATATACTGTCCTTTGGAGTATTATATCATGAATCCATTTATTCTCATGATATTATAAAGTTATGACTAAATGTTATTCCTCAATTATTGTATTCAAGTGTCTCTAATTTTGGGTAAAACCCCTTTAACAAAAATGTCATTTTAAATGTTTTAATTATTTGTTCTTATTAATATCCATGTTTTCAAAATGGTTTTAAGGATTTATTTATATGGATATTAATGGTTTAAAATTTTAAGCTTCAAGGTGGTATGGGACACTTTGATTCAAAAATATCTTTATTAAATGTTTTAAATGGTTTTGAAAATGGTTTTGATAAAGGATTCTATTATGATATATTGTGATGTGGAAATGTTATCATTCATTTATATTGGTTTTATGTTTTATGATTTTATATTGGTACTTGGACATTTTAACAGGTGGTTACGTTATAAACCATATGATGGGTGGTGCCGTGAATACCAGGACGGGTGGTTACGTTATAACCTCCAATGCATTGGGTATGAAAGTCGGCCGTATGGCTATTCCATTAAGTATGTATGGAAATTGGTCGTATGGCTATTCCATTAAGTGATATGTGTGGGAGTCGACCGTATGGTTATTCCACTTAAGTATGTTTATGTCCCAAGTTACCTTTATATATGTTATGTGTTCTTTATATGGGTTTTATGGTAATACTTTGGTTATAAAAAGGTAAGTAATGATATTTTGTTCAGTGAAGAGTTTTTACTACTTCATAAAGGTGAAAAGTATTACCTTGATAAAGTATACATGGTTTACTATTTGTTTTCATAAACTAACAGTTTTTATTCTTTGTGTATCCCTTACTGAGTTTTTATGCTCATCCCAAGTTTTTGAAATGTTCTTCACAGGACTTAGTATGGAATAGGGTCAAGGATGAGATCAAGGGAAAGTCATGCTACCTAAAACATGAAACTGGACATGTTTCTTTTTAAGAATTTTTATTTTATGGAAATTTAGTAGAAGAGACTACTTTGTAATCTTTTGAGATGTAATAGTTATGTCCTAATTCTCTAAAACTCTAAACCTGAAAAGATCCTCAATGTGAATTATTCATTTAATTCAATTTTAAGTAAGGTTTAAGGCTGGGGCCTTATAAGAAGTCAGTAGGTAGTTTCATATATGAGGCATGATTTCCTTAGAAGTAGATGATTCATTTCTTCCTTGATCACTTAGTGAGTATTTGAAGTTATACATGACTAATTTTAAACATTCCTTTTGAAAAGGTAATTTCACAATTTTTGGTCCTCTGCTTTTAAATTGCTAGACATGCTTCATTTTGAGACTTTATGTAAAAAATTGTTTCTATTTTTCAAAATGATTAAAGCATGATAATTGATTGAGGACAATCAATGACTAAGAGTGTGGGGGGGGGGGGGGATTTTATGTGGCCTTAAATTTTTTTCCACATCTTTTTACTTGAATTTCAATCATTTAATTAATTAATTTTTTAGTTTTTACTAATTAATTTCACTTTTTTAATTTAATAATTAAATTCATTATTTAATCATTTTTTGTAATTTACATTGTATTTGCAGGCTTTAAAATCATTATTTTTGTTTTTCTTTGTTTTTAGGTTTTTGATTTTTTTATTTTCTCTTTATAATTTTGTATTCTTCTTGACTTAATAATTTTAGTTTTTTTTTATTTCACTAACTAATCAATTAATCAATCCATTCTACTTTTTTAACTTAATATTTAATTTAAGTTTTTATCTCTATTTTTTTATTATTAATATAGATTAACTTTAATTTTAAATTTAAGTTTTTAATTTTATTATCTTAATAATTAATTTAATCTTTTGTTTTAATTCAATTTATTTATCTAAAATTAAAGTATAATTTCATTTTTATTTTTAATTTTAGTTAATTTTCAATTTAAGTTTAGTTTTAGTATTTAGTTTTATATTTAATCAATTATTCATTTGTTTTAAATCTATTATTAATTTAGTTTTATTAATTTAATTTGTTTAGATAGTTTTTATTTTCTTTAATTTTTTTGTTTTAATTTATTTTAACTGTCAACTGATTATTATTTTTATTTTTGCTAGTTCAAAAATTTAAGTCACCGCTACCTGAGTCACCATTGGAAAATTTCCAACGGTGGCTCACCCTTTGACAATTTTTTATTTTCTAGCGGTGCATCATAACACACCGCCAGAGGGTTTTTTTTTAAATACGTTTTAAAAAAAAAATATTTTTTAAAAAACGCCCAGGTTAAAAATATTTTTAAAACTGCCCCTCAAAGGCGGCAGGCGCGATGCCGCCTTTGCGTTTCGGGGCAAAGGCGGCATCGCGCCTGCCGCCTTCAGCCTTTACCCGAAAGGCGGCATCCGCGATGCCGCCTTTCCCCTAAAAAAATTTTAATTTTTTTTTTGAAATTTTTTATTTTGTTTTGTTTTGTTTATATATATATATATATATATATATATATATATTTATATATATATATATATATATAAATAAAACAAAAATTTTCAGCAGAATTTCTCTGCTACTAAATATCCAGCGGTACTGCCATTACAGCAGTCTGGATTCTGACAGAAACCCTCACCCAGACCTCCCTTTTATAAGATGCCTTGCTCTGGAAATCATTCTGCATTTTCGATGTGGGATTCAGGTTCTCCCTTTCCTGCGCAGTACATTCTGCATTTCCGATGTGAGATTCTATTTCAAGTGCGTGACTTTGAAAGACAATAAAATATAAACTATAAGACCAATATAAATGAATTTTTAAATATTGATTAAACATATAATTAATAGTTGAAATCAAAAAGAATTTCCTTAAAAAAGATGATGCAAAATAATTTATAAGGTTTCAAAACCGCTTACTTGAAATTTAAAAAAGTTTCAAGTACGTGAATTTGAAAGACTATAAAATATAAAATATAAAACGAATATAATTGAAACTTTAAAGATTGATTAAAGATATAAGAAATAGTTGAAAACAAAAGGAATTTCATAAAAAAGATTGATAGAAAATAATTTATAACCTCTCAAAACCGCTTACTTGAAATTTAAAAATGTTTCAAGCACGTGAATTTGAGTGACTATAAAATATAAACTATAGAACAAATATAATTGAAACTTTAAACATTGATTAAACATATAATAAATAGTTGAAAACAAGAGGAATTTCATAAAAAATGTTAATGGAAAATAATTTATAAGCTCTCAAAATCGCCTACTTGAAACTTAAAAACGCTTCAAATACGTAAATTTGAACGAGTATAATTATATAAGTAATAATTAATAAGTAATAAGTAATAATTATAATGAATAATAATAATTAATATTTATATTACTTATTAATAATTAATAAATAATAATTACTAATTACTAACTAATTAATTATAATTATTAATTATATTACCAATTAACTAAATAATTAGTATATATATAATAATTAATAAGTAATAAGTAATAATTATTAATTATTAATTATAATAAATAATAATAATAATTAATATTTATATTACCAATTACTAATTAATAATTAATAATTAATAATTACTAATTAATTACTAATAATTATAATGAATAATAATAATAATAATTAATTACTAATAATTACAAATTAATTATTAATTAATTACTAATAATTATAATGAACAATAATAATAATTAATATTTATATTACTAATGAACTAATTAATAATTAATTTGTAATTAGTTAATTAGTAATATAAATATTAATTATTAATTAGTTCATTAGTAATATAAATATTAATTATTATTATTCATTATAATTATTAGTAATTAATTAGTTAATTGGTAATATAAATATTAATTATTATTATTCATTATATATGTAATAATTAATAAATAATTATTAATTAGTTAATTATTAATTAGTTAATTAATAATGATTAATTAATTACTAATAATTATTAATTAATTACTAATAATGATTAATTAATTACTAATAATTATTAGTTAATTATTATTAGTTAATTATTAATTAGTTAATTAATAATTATTAAATAATTATTAATTAGTTAATTATTAATAATTGTTAATTAGTTAATTATTAATTAATTATTAATTAGTTAATTATTAATTAATTACTAATAATTATTAATTAATTACTAATAATGATTAATTAATTATTAATTAGTTAATTATTAATAATTATTAATTAGTTAATTATTATTAATTACTAATTAATTATTAATTAGTTAATTATTATTAATTACTAATTAATTATTAATTAGTTAATTATTAATTAATTACTAATAATTATTAATTAATTACTAATAATGATTAATTAATTACTAATAATTATTAGTAATAATTAGTAATATAAATATTAATTAACTAATTAATAATTAATTAATAATTATTAATTAACTAATTAATAATTGACTAATAATAATTATTAACTAATTAGTAATTAACTAACTAATAATTAATTAACTAATTAATAATTATTAGTAATATAATTAATAATGATTAATTAATTATTAATTAATAATTATTAATGATTAATTAACTAATTTATAATTATTAATTAACTAATTAATAATTATTAATTAACTAATTAATAATTATTAATTAAGTAATTAATAATTATTAGTAATATAATTAATAATGATTAATTAATTATTAATTAATTATTAACTAATAATTACTAATTAATAATTAATAATGATTAATTAATTATTAATTAATAATTATTAGTAATATAAGTAATAATCATTTAGTTAATTAGTAATATAATTAATAATTGTAACTAATTAATTAGTAATTAGTAATTAGTAATTATTAATTATTAATTATTAATTAGTAATTGGTAATATAAATATTAATTATTATTATTATTTATTATAATTAATAATTAATAATTATTAATTATTACTTATTAATTATTATATATATAATAATTATTTAGTTAATTGGTAATATAATTAATAATTATTACTAATTAATTAGTAATTAGTAATTATTAATTATTAATTATTAATAAGTAATATAAATATTAATTATTATTATTCATTATAATTATTACTTATTACTTATTAATTATTACTTATTTAATTATACTCGTTCAAATTTACGTATTTGAAGCGTTTTTAAGTTTCAAGTAGGCGGTTTTGAGAGCTTATAAATTATTTTCCATTAACATTTTTTATGAAATTTCTTTTGTTTTCAACTATTTCTTATATGTTTAATCAATGTTTAAAGTTTCAATTATATTTGTTCTATAGTTTATATTTTATAGTCACTCAGTTTCACGTGCTTGAAACATTTTTAAATTTCAAGTAAGCGGTTTTGAGAGGTTATAAATTATTTTCTATCAATCTTTTTTATGAAAATCTTTTTGTTTTCAACTATTTCTTATATCTTTAATCAATCTTTAAAGTTTCAATTATATTCATTTTATATTTTATATTTTATAGTCTTTCAAATTCACGTACTTGAAACTTTTTTAAATTTCAAGTAAGCGGTTTTGAAACCTTATAAATTATTTTGCATCATCATTTTTAAGGAAATTCTTTTTGATTTCAACTATTAATTATATGTTTAATCAATATTTAAAATTTCATTTATATTGGTCTTATAGTTTATATTTTATTGTCTTTCAAAGTCACGCACTTGAAACAGAATCCCACATCAGAAATGCAGAATGTACTGCGCAGGAAAGGGAGAACCTGAATCCCACATCGAAAATGCAGAATGATTTCCAGGGCAAGACATCTTATAAAAGGGAGGTCTGGGTGAGGGTTTCTGTCAGAATCCAGACTGCTGTAATGGCAGTACCGCTGGATATTTAGTAGCAGAGAAATTCTGCTGAAAATTTTTGTTTTATTTATATATATATATATATATATATATATATATAAACAAAACAAAAAAAAATAAAAATAAAAATTTTCAAAAAAAATTAAAATTTTTTTAGGGGAAAGGCGGCATCGCGGATGCCGCCTTTCGGGTAAAGGCCAAAGGCGGCAGGCGCGATGCCGCCTTTGCCCCGAAACACAAAGGCGGCATCGCGCCTGCCGCCTTTGAGGGGCAGTTTTAAAAATATTTTTAACCTGGGCGTTTTTTATAAAATATTTTTTTTAAAAAACGTATTTAAAAAAAAAATCCCACCGCCAGACATATGGCCAACAATGTCTCATAAGACACCGCCAGCCTCAACTCACAGCCAAAGAATTTCCTCTGCCTTCAGAAACCGCCTACTCTCCTCTGCTACCACTCACCATTGCACTCCAAATCAACCCAATGGTGTCTCGTTGAGACACCTCCACCTCTATATCCTACCTTCCACCACACCTCATTGCTTCCGCTGCAATCACACCGCCAGGTAGAAGGAAATCCACAAACTGCCACAACCAGATCTTCTCATACCATCATCCCCACTACAAGTATTGAGACACTGGTAGAGATGCCACCTACAGTGGTGTCTTGACACACTACCAACTTCAGCAAGAGTGAGGCACCGCTAAAAGATCTTCTCGACACACCGTTGTACCCAATCTTCCACCACAAATCTTACCCAAACCCTCCTTCCACCAGGCTCAAGCTTTCGTCAAACCCAGTCCAAGCAATCCTCACATCACCACAAACCTTCAACTCTTCTTCCACCATTGAAATAACCACTAAAGATCATATGAAATCGTTACAGATAAGAAATCCAATTGCTGCTGATGGAGAAACTGAATCCGATTCCACATTTCTCATAGCCACACCACTGAATCTGATGTATCACCGCAAAACCAAAGCAGGACGAATCCTGAAATAGAAGCCTCCGACCTCCACCGGATGAACCCGAGGCCGTGATTATAAGTGAATCCCAACTTGAAGCTGCCGCTCGGACTCATCGTGGAGGTGTCACCGTCGAATTATGAGATGAGCCTAGAAGAATACCGCTCGCCGCAGGTCTGCAGTCACTGCCCCATCGGTAGCCGTCACTAAGGAAGTCTCACTGCCTACAGATTTGAGAACCAGGAGGAGAACTGCTGCCTCCGAGCCGCTACCGTTAGAGATGGAGGCTACCGCCATATGATCTTTGCGATTGGATTCCGCACGTTGACGCCGCTTGAGGAGCCGTGGTAAAGCTGCGGCTGAAGACCCCCCTGCGCACAACACTGGATAGGGATAAGGGTGGGGGATGAAAAAAATATAAAAAATATAAAAATATATATAATAAAAATAAAATAAAATAAAGCAAAAATAAAACAAAATAATAAACTATATTAATAAAACTAAAATAATAATAATAATAATAATAATTAAAATATAATCAATTATTAAAATAAAATAATATACTCAAATATTGAATAATAACTTTATTTTTTTTATAAATCTAATAATAATTATAAATAAACATTATAAATAAAGATTTAATTAATAATAACAATTAATAAATTTTTTAAATAAAATAAATTTATTTAAATAATTAATTTAAATAATAATATTTACAAATAAATTAATAATTTAACATTTACTTTAATCTATTAATTGTATTCATAATTAATTTAATAAGCAATTTAAATCTTTTTATTATGTTAAAAAAATGAATTAATTGCTCTCTTTAACTGTGCAGATACACTCCCCACCCATAATCACGTCCAGATTCAACCAACCGCCTGAAGCAGTCAATTAGAGGGGTTTTGATAAAGACACAGGGATGAAAGCAAATGAAGACAGATGTTCGATGTCTGGAAAGATACCAACTAAAGTCGGTGGAAGTAGTGGGTGACTAACGACAAGACAAAATAAGTTTAAAATTAGAAGTATAGGCATACCAAGGAAGATGGATCATTCCATACATTTGAAACTTCACATCAGGAGATCCGGAGAGCAGGAGCGGGAGATAGAGACTAGGAGACCTACAAGAGCAAGAGCTGAGCAGAAGAACAAGATTGAGAGGGAGTTTTCTTATCATTTTCTTTTCAATTTCATTACTCTGTAATAAAACAATTTCAATTTTTGTAATAAATTTGATTTTTGGATAAATACATTATGTTCGGAGAATTTGATTTTCTACTGGTTATTTTATTTCTCATCTTCACTTGATAATTTCAAACAAAGAACTTGATTCAAATGGTGAAGTTGAATCTGATTCCTAAAATTAAAGTTTTATTTTCACCTCAAGAATATAACTTTAAAACTCTGTGATCTTTTGGTGAAAAAGATCATGGATGCATATTTAAAAATCTTAAATTCATTACTACTGGATTATATCAGTGATATTTATTCCAGCATCTTTTACTCAATTTTTTTTGTGCTTTGGTGACTCTAGATGTGGAGAACTTCTAAAATCATTAACTGTGTGATTAATCTCCTGGTGAGGGAGATTAATTGATCATTTTTAGAAGTTGTGAATTCAATAGCAATTAAGTGAAGTCATTTTATTTTAAACCAGTAGATTTAGATTCCCTAGCTTGTTTCTCGATTATAATTTACTCAGTTTCAATTCCTGTCTCCTATTCACTGTTATTTCTACTACTCATCATAACTTCAATTTTCAATTTGTTCTATAAAAAAGAACTATCTCATTACAACTTTACATCAATATATATATAAAAGTAAAAAGTTAAAAAATAAAATTCACCTACTATTAACAACATCAGTTTTTTTTTTTAAATTTGGTCACTCAAACTCATTTTTTTCCATCCCTGTGGGTTCAACCCTACTTATCACTATAAAATAGTTAGTAGGAAATATAATTTTTTTAAAATTTGACACATATTTAATGACATCCATGTCGATTACCAAGAAAATTTGTGCATGGTTGCTCGACTTTGAGTATGTGGCACATGTTTGGAACTATAATGTCACTTTTAAATGAAAGCACACACTTTCAGTCATAACAGCCACACTATGTGTCAAATTGACATGCAGTTAATTTACACTCATAAAAAACAAATCAAAAATATTTTTTCTAAATTATCAAGGCTATTCAATTGTGTTTTCTTGGTTTTGAATATGCAGTGTTCATTTTGAACTAAAATGTCAATTTTAAACTAAAAACGTGTGCTTTCAGTCATATTGGTCACACCGTGTGTCAAATTGATGTGAGGTTAATTCATAGATGTCAAAAATGAATTATCAATATTTTTATTAAAGTATTAAAATAATTTGATCATGTTTGATCAGTTTTGAGTATGTAACACGTGTTTTGAACTAAAATGCCACTTTCAAATGAAAATACTAACTTTTAGTTACAATGGCCACATTGTGTATCAGATTGATGTGCGATTAATTCATATATGTCAAAAATAAATCGCAGATCATTTTCCCAAATTATCAAGACAATAGAAGTGTGTTTTCTCAGTTATGAGTATGTGATGCATGTTTTGAACTAAAATGTCACTTTTAAACTGAAAGCATGCACTTTTGATCATATCGGCCACACTATGTATCAAATTGATGTGAGGATAATTACTACAACTAAAAAATGAATCATATTTATTTTCCCTAAATTATCAATACAATACAAGCACGTTTTCTTAGTTTTGAGTTCGTGACACACATTTGGAACTAAAATGTTACTTTCAAATGAAAATATATACTTTTGGTCATAACGACCACATTGTGTGTTATATTGACATATTGTTAATTTATACACATCAAGAATGATTCACAAATCTTTTTCTAAAAGTATCAAGATAATCTAAGTTCATTTCCTTAATTTTAATTATGTGATGCACATTTTGAACTAAAATGTCAATTTAAAACTAAAAACACGCACTTTCAGTCATATAGAACACACAATGTGTTAGATTAAATTGAGGTCAATTCTTATACATCACAAAAAATTATTGACCATTTCCCTAAATTATTAAGAAAATATGAGTGTGTTTGCTTGATTTAGAGCATGTGATGAGAGTTTTGAACTAAAATGTCATTTTTAAATAAAAACACACACTTTCAGTCATAAAATTCACACCATGAGTTAGATTGTCATGAAATTAATTTACTACATGTCAAAAATGAATCAAAGATTATTTTCCTAAATTATCAAGACAATATGAGTGTGTTTTCTTAGTTTTGAGTATGTGATGTGCATTTTGAACTAAAATACCACTTTTAAACTGAAAACATGAACTTTCAGTCAAACTACCCATATCACAGATTAGATTGTGTGAGGTTATTTTCTACATGTAAAAAATATATTATCAATATTTTTCCTAAATTATCAAGACAATATAACCGCGTTTTCTTGGTTTTGAGTATGCGACACGTGTTGAACTAAAATGTCACTTTTAAATGAATACATGCATTTTCAGTTAAGAACCACCACAATGTGTGTCAAATTAACACAAGGTTAACTCATACACATAAAAACGATTCATGAATTATTTTATAAAGTATCATGATAATCTGAGTATGTATGCTCGATTTTGAGTATGTGATGTGCATTTTGAACTAAAATGACACTTTTATATTAAAAACATATATTTGCAGTCATATCATCCCCACCGTGAATCAGATTAATGTGAGGTTAATTCAACATTCCATAAAATGAATTACCAATATTTTTTTATAAAGTATCAAGACAATATGAGTGTGTTTTCTTGGTTTTGAGGATGTGATGTGCGTTTGGACCTATAAGTCATTTTTAAATGAAAACACGCAATTCTAGTCATAATAGTCACACCAAGTGTCAAATTGATTTATAGTTAATTCCTACACATAAAAAATGAATCATGAATATTTTTCGTACAGCTTCAAGACAATCCAAGTATGTTTTCTCAGTTTTTCATATGCGATGTGCGTTTTGAACTAAAATATTATTTTTAAAATGAAAACACAAACTTATAGTTATACTAGTCACACCATGTGTTGGATTGATGTGAGTTTAATCCCTATACATCATAAATGAATTATTGATACTTTCCTTAAATAATAAATACATTTTGAGTGTTTTTTTATCAATTTTTAGTATGTGACACAGTTTTTGAATTAAAATTCCACTTTTAAATGAAAACACACACTTTCAGTCATAACAGTCACACTGTGTGTCAAATTTACACACAGTTAATTCCTACATATCAAAAATGAATCACAGATTTTTATACTAAAATATAAAGATAATAAAATTCTTTCCTTGGTTTTGAGTACGTGACTTGTGTTTTGAACTAAAATGTCACTTTTAAACTGAAAACATGCACTTTTAGTCATTACAATCATAGCTCGTGTCAGCATAACATGTGGTTAATTACTACACATTAAAAACGAGTCACGAATCATTTCATTAAAGTATCAAGACAATATGAGTGTGTTTGCTCATTTTTGAGTATATGATATGCGTTTTGAACTAAAATATCACTTTTAAACTGAAAATGTGAACTTTCAATCAAACCAACCACACTATATGTAAGATTGATTTTAGGTTAATTCCTATAAATCAAAAATTAATTATTGATATTTTTATTAAAGTATCAAGACAATCCAATTACGTTTTCTTAATTTTAAGTACGTGACATGCATTTTAGACTAACATGTCACTTTTAAATGAAAACATTCACTTTCATACATAATAGACACACTGTATATTAGATTTATGTGAGATTAATTACTACATGTCAGAATGAATGATGGATTATTTTCATAAAGTATCATAACAATTTGAGTTTATTTTCTTGATTTTGAGCATGTGACACCCATTTTGAACTAAAATTTCACTTTTAAAATGAAAACTTTCACTTTTAGTCATATTGAATACATCGTGTGTTAGATTGACATGAGGTTAATTAATAGATGTCAAAAATTAATTATAGGTATTTTTACTAAATTATAAAAACAATCCAAGAATATTTTATTGGTTTTGAGTATGTGACACTCATTTTGAACTAAAATATAACTTTTAAATGAAAAATGCACTTTCTGTCATAATCGACACATCATGTATATAATTGACACGTGGTTAATTATTATATATAAAAAATAAATCACAAATAATCTTACTAATATATCAAGATAATTTTAGTGTGTTTTCTTGGTTTTGAGTATGTGACGTGCGTTTTGAACTAAAATGTTACTTTTAAACCGAAAACATGCACTTTTAGTCATACTGGCTGCACCATGTGTTGGATTTACTTGAGGTTAATTAATAAACATATAAAACTAATTGTAGATATTTTTCCTAAAGTATAAAGAAAATATGAGCATGTTTACTCAGTTTTGAGTATGTGGCACACATTTTAAACTATAATTTCACATTTAAATGAAAACATGCACTTTTAGTCATAACAGTTACACCATGTTCCAGATTAATGTCCAATTAAATCCTAAAAATAAAAAATAAATCATGGAGAATTATTCTAAATTATCATAACTTTTAGAGTGTGTTTTCTCAGTTTTGAGTATGTGATATATGTTTTGAACTAAAATATCACTCTTAAAAAACATTCACTTTCATTCATATTAGCCACACCATGTGTTAGATTGATGTGAGGTTAATTTTTTCATACCATAAATAAATTATTGATATTTTAATTTTTTTTAGAAAATGTGGGGAAAATCCATTTATATAAAATAGAAAAAAATAAGGAACAAGGAAAGCATCAAGGTTCACTTGATTCAACAAAAGTTTCATCCCGACGTACCAAGTTTTTTTCTGATTTTTTCAGCAATTTTGCGCTTTTCATCTTGTAAATCTCCCCAATCTGTTCTTCATTCCCGTCCATGTCCATGACCCCTGGTGTGCAGTGCTTCCAATTTTCTTGCTTGTTGTAGAAGGTTTTCAATGTCTGAATCATCTGAGTCAGAAGCCAAAATTTGTTATTCTTTTGTAGACCAGTCCGCTCTTCCTTGCCCCCATCCACGACTTCTAGAGTGACGCCCCCTTTTCCAATTAGCTTATTTCCAGGAGCCTTCTTTCTCTTCTTCTCCTATGATAGAAAGTTGCTTCCCCAGTAGAGTCAATTCATCTATCCCCTGCTGAGAGGGTGAAGACAAAACTTTATGGTCCACCTTGGTGTCCTGAGGGTGGTCATTGACTCCCTCTCCATCAGTTGTCCCTGCAATATGAAGATTACAAATAGGATCATCAAGAGGGGTGGAAGTCACCTGCCTCTCACTGCACTTAAGGGCTGTTTGGGAGCCAACATTGTCCAGAACAGGAGAGCAAGCAAAGTTCTATCCTTGAGTGTTCTTGGTCTCCTCCTAAGAGATTTCCAAATCAGGTGCAAAGGCAATCTATTTTCCAGGTTTCACATCAGGAGAACTGTCTTTCCTAGGGACAATCATTGATCCCACATCTCTAATAACAGCCGAAGAAGAAGGAGCTTCATCATTTCTCAAAGATTCTGTAACAAATGAATCACAAACCATTTTTCTAATGTAACAAGAAAATTTGAGTGCATTTTTTTAGTTAGGAGTATGTGACATGTGTTTTTAATCAAAATATCACTTTTAAACTAAAAAAACACTTTAAGTCATACTAGACACACCGTGTATCCGGTTGATGTGAGGTTAATTCCTACACATAAAAAATAAACTATAAATAATTTTCCTGAATCATCAATACAAAACAAGAATGGTTTCTTAGTTTTGAGTATGTAATGTATTTTTTAAACTAAAATGTCAATTTTAAACTGAAAACATTCAATTTCAGTCATATTAGCTACACCATGTGTCAGATTATTGTGAGGTTAATTCCTATACATCATAAATTAAGTATCAATATTTTCTTAAATAATTAAGACAATACTAGCATGTTTGGTCAATTTTGATTATGTAACACTTATTTTTAACTAAAATGTAACTTTTAAATGAAAACACACACTTTCAGTCATAACAGCCATGATACATGTCATATTGATGCGTGGTTAATCCATAAATGTAAAAAATGAATCATGGATTATTTTTCTAAATTATAATGATATTATGAGTATTTTTTCTCATTTTTGAGTATGCAACATGCATTTTGAACTAAAATTTTACTCTTAAATGAAAACATTAACTTTCAGTCATAACCGACACACCGTGTTTTAGATTGATGTGAGGTTAATTCCTACACATTAAAAACGAATCAAAAGTATTTTTCATGAAGTATCAAGAAAATATGAGTATGTTTTATTGGTTTTGAGTTTGTGATGCATGTTTTGAACAAAAAATTTATTTTAGGTAAACCTATACCCCTTTTAATAAGTGAATTTATCATTAAGATTACTATATTAACAAATTCATACCTAGGAATTCTTCTAAAATTATAATATGTTCATATTATTCATTTATATATAATATAATATTATTAATTAAACAACCATTGTAATATAATACTTGAACATGTGGTCATACAACTATCCATCAAAGTCATTCTGAAATTAAATTCATATTTTCAGATAACTCCTTAAAAATACAATCACAAAACCATCCAATAAACTATTTATTTTGTGTATTTGATATCTATATTTTATCCTTTGATGGATATAAATATCTAAGAATTAATTTTTTATTTTCAATATATGGAATAGCCACTAAAATATTATTCAAAACATAAATATTATTTTTATACTACCATGTAATGGTAATTGTGATGGAATATCTTCTTGAAATTATTTTACTCACATGGTTCCCACTATGATGAGATTTTGGAAGACTAATGATATTCACATCAGAGAGTTAGTTGGTACATAATTCAATGTCACCCTCAACAATATTTCTCTCTAAAATACAACCTTCTAGAAAAATTTGATTTTTATGTACTCTTTAAAAAAATTCATATACTTTTTAATGTGGTACATCCATCTATAATGTATAGGACTACATATTCAGATATATTTAAAAAAATGAACTATTATATCAAAGAATAATGGTGGGAATAACTTCTCTAATTCACATAACATGACAAAAATTTCCTTTTCAACAATTAGAAAATTTTCTGAGCCTATAACTTTACAATATATAGATTTGAATAATAAGAAAAGTATGTTTAATGTGAGTCATAACTTTTTAGGTATAATTAAATATAAATCCAAATGAATTAAATCTTACATCAAATAATAACAGTCATGTGATTTAAATCCCTTTAACTTCAAATAAATCATTGAAATGATATTATTGATATTTTACGAATACCCCTTTGGAACCTTTACACCATTAAATAAGTTGAAAAACTTAAATCTCTCTTACCTAGAAATATTGTAAGTCTCAATAGGAGGAAAAGTCTATCTTCCACCCTTCACTATCACAAAATCTTCCCTAACCCCCATATCAATCATGTTCAACCTAGCCATAATGACATATTTTGTTTTTATGAGTGAATTTAGTGATGTTCCAATGATAATATCACACATTTTTTTACATGCATGCCTATTTTTGATGAAAACCCCATTTTGATTATTTCCATGTCTATTTTGAGTCATCATGGACTGGATTTCCAAAGGCAGGCGATCACCGGGAATTTACCATCAACTCTTTATAATATGTGTTGGTTGAGAGGATGAGAGGTCAGTCTCATCACACCCTTCAAGGGGAATTATTTCATACTATGGGACTCTCTTATAGATTTACAATATGTTCATGAATACTTCCCAAATATGAGTGTGGGACTGGTTATCACTATGCTAATGATTGATCAAAACCATGTATTGATGTATACATATGTATTTATTAGAGGTTCTCCATATTTCTCTTGTTAATTATTGATGATTTGATTTAAATCCATACATATCATAACTATGGAGTTCAGTTCCATTTAGGAAGGCATTAGATATTGTGAAGTTGGGAGTGATCCCATGATAACAGATTCATATGTATTCTTTTTAAGAGAATTAGAACCCACGTTGTTCGGTCCCAATTAATATGACACATCATACCTTTTAAGGTTGTGTGACAATGACCATGGTGGTGCCTTTTAAGGACATGGATCCATGAATAAGTGAATTTCCTTTTAACGTAATGCATTCAGGACTTGAAAACTACTAGGATAAAGATGTATTTCAATAGTTGGTGTGAGACTTATGCATGATAGTACCTTTAGGTTCTTATCATAGAGAATATACCCCTTTAAGGAAGGTTATATCATAGGGAATATGACCCTTTGATGGGGTATTGTAACAACCCAAAAATGATAAAGGGTTAAATGGCTAAATGATATGACTCATGTCAACAAGGTGAACCTTCCTTTTCAGGAGCCTCCCCGATTAGAACTCCACAATTAAGTGTGCTTGGCCTGGAGTAGTGGTCATGATGAGTGACCTTCTGGGAAGTTACCCACAGTGTGTAAGAGTGAGGAAAAAGCACACTAGAAAGGACATGTATTGGCCTGTGGGGACTATTATTAGTCAGATGACCCATTCAGGCACATGGGTGGGCCCCAGGGTGGGGACCACATGTCTGCGAGGCAACTGGGGGTACCTGGTGGGCCAGGACCTGACGACCATGTTAAGGCGGGGTGTCTGTGCTGTCACCGAGACTGAGTTGTCACATTTGGTATCAGAGGTAGTACCCAGCCTTAAATGCGGTGCATAGCCTAGGTTTATATGTAGGGCCCACAATGAGGGCGTTGTGCTCTAGAGGGGGGGGGGGGGTGATTGTAACACCCCAAAAATGATAAAGGGTTAAATGGCTAAATGATATGACTCATGTCAACAAGGCACACCTTCCTTTTCGAGAGCCTTCCTGATTAGAACTCCACAGTTAAGTGTGCTTCGCCTAGAGTAGTGGTCAGGATGGGTGACCTTCTGGGAAGTTACCCAGGGTGTGTGTGAGTGAGGAAAAAACACACTAGAAAGGACATGTGTTGGCCTGTGGGGACTATCATTAGTCAGATAACCCATTCAAGCACGTGGGTGAGCCCCAGAGTGGGGATCACGTGTCTGCGGGGCAACTGGTGGTACCTGGTGGGCCAGGACCTGACAACCATGTTAAGGCGGGGTGTCTATGCTGTCAGCGGGCCCTAGTTGTTACATTTATTATATGGATATTGGGGAATATAGACTGATGAAGAGTGGTATGGATCACAAGGAATATGGACTAGTCATGATTGGTTCCATAAAGAATATGACCTAGTGGGGATGGGTATCGCATGAAATATGGAATGACATGAAAAGTTTCAAAGGAAATATGGCTCATCAAGGAGGAAAAAACACACTGGAAAGGACATGTGTTGGCCTGTGGGGACCATCATTAGTCAGATGACCCGTTCAGGCATGTGGGTGGTCCCCAGGTTGGGGACCACGTGTCTGCGGGGCAACTGGTGGTACCTAGTTGTCCAGGACCCAACGACCATGTTAAGGCGGGGTGTATGTGCTGTCACCGGGACCGAGTTGTCACATTTGGTATCAGAGGTGGTACCCATCCTTAAATGAGGTGCATTTCCTAGGTTGATATATAGGGACCACAACGAGGATGTTGTGCTCTAAGGGGGGGGGGGTGATTGTAACACCCCAAAAATGATAAAGGGTTAAATGGCTAAATGATATGACTCATGTCAACAAGGTGCACCTTCCTTTTCGGGAGCCTTCCTGATTAGAACTCCACAGTTAAGTGTGCTTCGCCTGGAGTAGTGGTCAGGATGGGTGACCTTCTGGAAAGTTACCCAGGGTATGTGTGAGTGAGGACAAAGCACACTGGAAAGGACATGTGTTGGCATGTAGGGACCATCATTAGTCAGATGACCCGTTCAGGCACGTGGGTGGGCCCCAGGTTGGGGACCACGTGTCTGCGGGGCAACTGGTGGTACTTAGTGGGCCAGGACCCGACGACCATGTTAAGGCGGGGTGTATGTGCTATCACCGGGACCGAGTTGTCACATTTGGTATCAGAGGTGGTACCTATCCTTAAATAAGGTGCATTTCCTAGGTTGATATATAGGGACCAAAACGAGGATATTGTGCTCTAAAGGGGGGGGGGGGGGGGTGATTGTAATACCCCAAAAATGATAAAGGGTTAAATGAATAAATGATATGACTCATTTCAACAAGGTGCACCTTCCTTTTCGGGAGACTTCCTGATTAGAACTCCACAGTTAAGTGTGCTTCGCCTGGAGTAGTGGTCAGGATGGGTGACCTTCTGGGAAGTTACCCAGGGTATGAGTGAGTGAGGACAAAGCACACTGGAAAGGACATATGTTGGCCTGTGATGGCCATCATTAGTCAGATGACCCGTTCAGGCACGTGGGTGGGCCCCAGGTTGGGGACCACGTGTCTGCGGGGCAACTGGTGGTACCTGGTGGGCCAGGACCTGATGACCATGTTAAGGCGGGGTGTATGTGCTGTCACCGGGACCGAGTTGTCACATTTGGTATCAGAGGTGGTACCCATCCTTAAATGAGGTGCATTTCCTAGGTTGATATGTAGGGACCACAACGAGGATGTTGTGCTCTAAAGGGGGGGGGGGGGGGGGTGATTGTAACACCCCAAAAATGATAAAGGGTTAAATGGATAAATGATATGACTCATGTCAACAAGGTGCACCTTCCTTTTCGGGAGCCTTCCTGATTAGAACTCCACAGTTAAGTGTGATTCACCTGGAGTAGTGGTCAGGATGGGTGACCTTCTGGGATGTTACCCAGGGTGTGTGTGAGTGAGGAAAAAGCACACTAGAAAGGACATGTGTTGGCCTGTGGGGACTATCATTAGTCAGATGACTCGTTCAGGCACGTGGGTGGGCCCCAGGGTGGGGACCACGTGTCTGCGGGGCACCACGTGTCTGCGGGGGAAACTGGTGGTACCTGGTGGGCCTGGACCCGACAACCATGTTAAGGTGGGGTGTCTGTGCTGTCAACGGGTTAAATGGATAAATGATATGACTCATGTCAATAAGGTGCACCTTCCTTTTCAGGAGCCTTCCTGATTAGAACTCCACAGTTAAGTGTGTTTCGCCTGGAGTAGTGGTCAGGATGGGTGACCTTCTGGGAAGTTACCTAGGGTGTGTGTGAGTGAGGAAAAAGCACACTAGAAAGGACATGTGTTATCCTGTGGGGACTATCATTAGTCAGATGAACCGTTCAGGTACATGGGTGGGCCTCAGTGTGGGGACCACGTGTCTGCGGGGCAACTGGTGGGCCAGGACCCGATAACCATGTTAAGGCGGGGTGTCTGTGCTGTCAGCGGGCCCTAGTTGTTACATGTATTATATGGATATTGGGGAATATAGACTGATGAGGAGTGGTATGGATCACAAGGAATATGGACTAGTGAGGATTGGTTTCATAAGGAATATGACCTAGTGGGGATGGGTATCGCACGAAATATGGAATGACATGAAAAGTTTCAAAGGGAATATGGATCATCAAGGAGGACAAAACACACTGGAAAGGAAATGTGTTGGCATGTGGGGACCATCATTAGTCAGATGACCCGTTCAGGCACGTGGGTGGGCCCCAGGTTGGGGACCACGTGTCTGCGGGGCAACTGGTGGTACCTGGTGGGCCAGGACCCGACGACCATGTTAAGGCGGGGTGTATGTGCTGTCACCGGGACCGATTTGTCACATTTGGTATCAGAGGTGGTACCCATCCTTAAATGAGGTTCATTTCCTAGGTTGATATGTAGGGACCACAACGAGGACATTGTTCTCTAAAGGGGGGGGGGGGATTGTAACACCCCAAAAATGATAAAGGGTTAAATTTCTAAATGATATGACTCATGTCAACAAGGTGCACCTTCCTTTTCGGAAGCCTGCCTGATTATACCTCCACAGTTAAGTGTGCTTGGCCTGGAGTAGTGGTCAGGATGAGTGACCTTTTGGGAAGTTACCGAGGGTGTCTGTGAGTGAGGACAAAGCACACTGGAAAGGACATGTGTTGGCCTGTGGGGACTATCATTAGTCAGATGACCCGTTTAGGCACGTGGGTGGGCTCTAGGGTGGGGACCACGTGTCTGCGGGGAAACTGGTGGTACCTGGTGGGCCAGGAATTGACGACCATGTTAAGGTGTGGTGTCTGTGCTATCAGTGGGGCCTAGTTGTTACAGTTATTATATGGATATTGGGGAATATAGACTGATGAGGAGTGGTATGGATCACAAGGAATATGGACTGGTGAGGATTGGTTCCATAAGGAATATGGACTAGTGGGGATGGTTATCGCACTAAATATGGAATGACATGAAAAGTTTCAAAGGGAATATGGCTCATAAAGGATATGGTTTTGGATATTGTTGGGTTTTCACCTCAAAGAGACATCCTATGTATCATGGTTAATAGTTATCAAAACCTATGTAGTTTGAGTCACATAGTTTAAGGTCACATGATGGGATATTACCATGTAGTTTAACATCATAGGTAAATACATTTCCATGAATTTTTACACTGCATGAATCAGACGTTGTCATGCAGTTTTACACAAAGCGACTAGTATGTTATTATTTTATTTTACATCATGAAACTAAGACTTCTATGTCATGAAAGGGGTGAAAACAAAGGATAGATTTGGGCTTATACATGGGCGTCCTATGTTACTTCATCCTATTTATTGATAAGGAAATAAGAGAGGGTATATTTATATCATAGGGAATATGATAATTTAAGAAGGATTATTTACAAGGAATATAGATCTTTGAGAAGGATTCATCATAGAAAATATGTCCCTTTAAGGAGGATTTTCTAGGCGTATTCTTATGCTGCTCATCCAATGCTCAGGAACAAATGGCATGGATGATACCTAGATATTCATGAACTATTAGGCGAGTCATGTGAAAGAAATATTTTGGGGATTACTCCTAATAGGAGGAACTTGGAAGTTGGATTATGTATTATACCTAATAGGAGTACCATGAAAGTTTCTACCTCTTATCAGTAGTTGGTTGGATAAAAGGATGAATGGACTCATGGGGAATATGATCCCATGTGAAAGATTTTAGGGCTCACACACAGGCTACCCATTCATTATTTTACCTATATCATTGAATCATCATGGTAATGAAATCATCAATGAGATATGGTTAGGGATTATACTTAGGAAGGAGTCCCATATATTCATGGTTCATTAAGAGTACTAGGTCATCCAATGTGGAAAACATGATCTAAGGGAAGATTTTCAAATATCCTCATGATAGCGACCCTCATTATCAAGGGAGGACATGATCATGACAACCCAAGGGTCATATCATCCCGAGAGGAAAACCTTAGAACCTCCTTTTATCATGTGAATACTTGATTGATGAGGTGAATACTGGTATGCATGACTCTATCATGTACCTTAGGATATAATCATGTATTATTGGGTGAGTTCCACCTTATAATGATTTGACTTGGGCCAATGGGTGTCCAAAAGGTCTTTTGGGTAACTTTATTAGGCCATTTGAGAAACTTAAGTGAATGGGGTGTCCAAGAGTGGAAAATGGTGATCTAGTAGGGATATCTGGGTGAATTGGTTCCCTAATGGGTAGCTATGGAGAATGAAGTTCCCTAATGAAGGCTAGGATGAATGGGGAACCTTAGTGAAGGATAGAGTTAATGGGGTTCCCTAGTGAAGGATAGGGTGAAGTGTTTCCCTAATGACCATCTAGGGATAAGTGTTTCCCTAGTGAGAGTCTAGGGTGAATGGGATTACCTAGTGAATGATAGGGTGAATGAGGAACCCTAGTGAAGGATAAAGAAAAGTGTTCTACTAATGACCATCTAGGGTGAAGTTTTTCCCTAGTGCGATTCTTGGGTGAATGGGGCGCCCTAGTGAAGGCTAGGGTGAAGTGGTCACCCAGATATGAAAGCCTTGATAATGGAACACCTTAGTTATATTGAAGGTAAATTTATCTCCTTGATGAGAATACCTAGGTGAGGGTTAATCCTAGTGGAGATTCCTCCAGGTATGACTTGGGTTAGTGGTCCCCTAGTGTGTCATTCAATATGGGGAAATTCATTCTAGTTTTGGTGTGTTAGGGGAAAAGTGGTCTTCTTCAAAGGTTTAAATGTATTAAACCTCCAGGTAACATGATTAACCTATTTTCTAGTTAATTCCCTTAGTTTTTAGGATTAATTAAGCTACCTAAAGGGGGTTTGGATATTAGGGCACATAAATATTTTTAGGCATAATTTATTATTCCATGAGGTCCAATTCATATCAAATGAGGACCCTTGGGATATATTTATAGAAAAATCGATGAACTTGGGTGTGTAATAGATGGGTGCTAGAGAGGTTCATGTAGGTAACTAGGGTGCACGACATGAATGTGATGGCTATCTCATTAAAGTTATAAGGAACTCAACTAAGGAACAAGTGTGGTGAGTGCATAGGTTGGGTGAAGGACACAAAGATGAATTATTTGGGAATATCAAATGTGTTACATTTGGTGTCCTAAGAACGAACTATTTGTACTTTGATTACGTGAATGAACACTTATTATATATTGTTCATTGTTCTGCATGACTATAATATAATAATGTCCTGGAATATTTGTTGCATTAATAAGGTCATGATAGATCCCCACTATGATGAGAACCTTGAAATGCTATAACAATATTCTTAAATAAAGTTCTACAGTTGAATGAAATACTATGATAGGACACATAGTATACAGACTGTCATTTGCAAGTACTCGTAAGAAGACAAGACTCTCTCTCATGGAGTTCTCACTTGGTAATCTCTAAGATGGAAGATTATGAGAACAGACCCGCCAGTAGTAATTCCGCATGTCTTGGTGTCATCAGACATTACTATATATGAGCACGTGTAATGGTTCTTATACTGGAAGATTATCATTAACTCATGTCATGACTCGTGCACTTAGATTTGCTGACCAAAACCATCACGAAGACAGTTGGCGGGAAGTAGGGTACATTGGGTGCGTCACAAATGACATGTTGTTATTGGATAATTCAAAGAAGGATTGTTCCCTTACATATTTATGGAAGTAGATATCTCGGGCCCTTTGATTGAAATAGAACTATCACCCAAATTCTATGGCCATGGTGTAATGACAAGTTTATTTCTGGAAGTCAAAGAATGACAGATCAAGCATATAGGTTTATGAAACTGCCATGAAACCTACTTGATGAGATATTGAGACAAAAGGATTAAATTACACGGTAATCATTCGTATGAGGTGACACGTCAATGCATCATCAACTTCTTTCTCTTGGGTTCCTTGACCCGTTGCTAGACAGTAATCTTGGACTTTAGGAAAGCCCGCCTAATGCCAACGATAAAGAGGCCTAGAGGGCCACACACTAAGTGTATTCAAGTATCTAAAGTATAATAAATATTATTCCCATACATGGTTTAATAATTATTCAAGGAATCCTAAATTGTTTTAATTTTGGAGGAAGAATAAAATGAAAACAAGTACACACCATGTATTAATGATTACACACCATGTAGTTTTTATTTTGAAAACAAGTACACGCCATGTATTAATGATTACACGCTGTGTAGTTTTCATTTTGGAAAGGAAATGAAAAACAAGTACATACTATGTATTAATGATTATACACGGTGTAGTTTTTTATGAAAAACAAGTACACGCCGTGTATTAATGATTACACGACGTGTAGTTTTTCCAATCGAGATTTTGAGGATATAATATTGTTTTATTAAATGATATTTATTATAATCAGCGTGGACGCATATCAAGGAATTAATTATTCGACATGGGGGTTTTTAATAAGAGTTAATGAAATAAATAAAACATTTAACGTGTTTATTTATTATCATAACTCTATAACCTAAAACCCAATTATAAACATCCTCACAACCCCAACACTTTTCCTTAATCGTTGTGCACAACAATTCTGAAGAATTACCTTAAGGATGAGAGAACTCATTCCTCCAAGAACGCTCTCAAGACCAAGAGAGATCCTCCTCCATCGGATCAAAACGATCTAAGACGAACAACGCAAGAAAAGGTTTCTCCATGCTAACACCCAGAGAATCCTTTGGTGACATCCAGAGATACATGGTGCACGTGTGGATCACCGCTAGAGGAAGTCTACACTTGGCTTCTGTGATGTAATGATGAATCACATCAGAACGTGATCAAGAATATCAATAAAGAAATAACACCCAAAAAGGTACTTCTTGTTAATTAATTAAATTAATTATAATCAACCTGTGATGGTCCTCATTTGTGGTTCCAAGACCATCCTTCTTCTTTGTCTATTTCTGTGATTCGATCTGTGGAGACTGACATTTATCATCATATTAAGCCCAGATTGATCATTGCTAATGACAAAAAGCCAAGTGGGAACATCCACCCACGAGCTTCTGCTGCGCCCAGAACCTTCAAATGGTATCATAGGGAGGTTACAATGTTGATTATAGTTATTTAATTTTTGTTGATAATTTACACATTTATATTTGATTCAATTTAAGATAAATCATTCTATAAAACTGAATGAATGATATCTGTTCTTCCTCCTTCGTTTCTCGATTCACATCATAAAAAATACTTTCTAATTTTAATTTTGATTAAAATAAAAATGAGGAACTCATACGGAGTAGCCGCTCTTTATATCTGTACAACATAAGAATACATGACATGTAGTGAATACTACACACCATGTGCTTAGGTTCAACGAACCAGTACTGGTCTGCCAAACCACGCCATGTGAATTAATCATGCCTAAGTATTTATTACACCGTGTTGACCAGAATTTAACGGTTCATGGAAACCAGAACACACGGCGTGTTTGTTGAATCAACACGTCGTGTAGTCCGATCCGACCTAGGTAAAACCGTGTACAAGGAGAAGCCATGTACCACGTACACGGGATTTCCAGGCCGGTAACCACGTAACAAGGAAGTACACGTCGTGCTAGATTAATCTACACGCCATGTAATCAAAAATTTCCAAAGTACAAAAAACACGCCAAAGCCCCCGGCATGTACTTTGGATAAAGGGTGAAAAATACACGTCGTGTAATATATCCTACATGCCGTGTACTTTTCAGAAATGGAATTTCACCAGGTTTCCTCCAAAGTACAAAGAATTGTACAAGGAATATGGATGAGAAGAATCTCAAGGAAATTTAGATTGGAATTTAAGATAAATAATTTATTAATTATAAGATCATAATTAATTGAATTCAAGTGCGACTTATCTTAAATGAAAGAAAGATTAAAAGAATTTGAATTCTAAATATGATTAAATATCGTTGCATGCTATGGATGATCATGAGCTAGACCAAAGAACCTTTGTGTGTGTATGGTTTTATTTAAATTTATTTAATTTAAATTCGTTGGCCTGTGAGCCTTCTTCCAATAATATGTAGGGCCTGCATGCACATGGTTTCTTTAATGTAAAAACCATGTAATGGAGGATCTCCCAAGTCAGAGGAGATGGTTCAAAACCCAAAGCTGAGGAAAAAACAACCCAAGAAGATACAAATGTGGATAGGTGGTAGCTGCAAAACATGAACCATCAGGTTCAAGGTGTTTTTCCATAGGTCAGGGTTAGCTTATCAAAACCGCTAGATAAGCTAACCAATAGAAGCTCATGATCATGCCATATTATTTTATTTCTGTCTGATTTCATGGTTTATTTATTATGTATGTGTTGTCACGATCACATAATTAATTAAATAAACAAGCATGCAAATATGGAATAAAATAAAAACTGGACTATGCGTAAACATTATCAGAACATGGTTAATCACTTAAGCAAGAATCATTTAATATTAACAAGCACGTGATAATGAAAAACTATGCATAAAGAATAAAATCCCTCAAATGCCATATTAAGTCAGACCAAGCCTTCCATTACATGATTAAGGTAAAGACTCAATAAAACTATGTGTTTGACCAACCCTTGTTGGGACACTTACTTTTATAAAGGAATCTCTTATGAATGTTTCAGGTTGACTTAAAAATTTTACATCAAGAGGAGTAACCCTTGCTAGACTTGTTATAAAATGAAGTCAAGTGTTGAGGAAATCCAAGTCAAGATTTCAGGATTGGGGAGTCCACTCAACAGATCAAGGAACTGTAAGCTCATTGTTGGAAAAGACTTGCCTACCTAAATACCTTCAAATAGATTTACCAACCCTTGTTGGGGTTATGCTAAGGGGAATATGGATCCTTTACACTAGAATGTCATGGAAACTGGACATTCCAAGTTCAATAGTGAGCTCCATTGGGACTTGATAAAATAGTGGGAGAATTAATAAATTCATTTATTATTTTTTACAAAATGTAATCAAAAGGTACTGATAAATTTTCTCTTTTAATTTGTAGAATCAATATGAAAAACTCATCAACCACATTTTCTCTATGATCAATTCTGGATAAAGACAATATCCTCAATGGTAGTAACTTTCAGGAATGGTTTAGGCGCCTTCGGGTTATCCTACGCCATGAACGAAATTTTTATGTGCTGGAGTCCTCACTTCCTAATTCTCCCACCCAAGGGGTGAGTGATGAATATTTCCTGGTCTATGATCAACATTTGAATGATTCACTTGATGTTCAATGTTTTATGCTATCATTAATGTCTAGTGAGATCATGAAGTCTCATAAAGACATGGATGCCTATAGCATACTCGAGCACCTCCGTGGTCTATAATAGGAGAGAGCAAGACATGAAAGGTTTGAGATATCCAAGGCTATATTCCAGAGCAAGCTTGGAGAGGGTGCCCTAGCTGGGCCTCATGTAGTCAAGATCATTGGCTACATTAAGCACTTGAAGGTTTTAGGGTTTAAACTCCCCGAAGAACTGGGTACCAATCCCATTATTGTATCACTCCCCCAGAGCTTCTCTAAATTTGTTGTAAATTTCATCATGAACAACATTGAGAAGTCTCTATCTGATCTCTTTATCCTCATTCACCAAGTGGACAATGATATGAAGCATGAAAAGCCTTCTGTCCTTATGGTGAATAAAAGGAAAGGGAAGGTGAAGAGATTTAAGAGCAAATCTTCTTCAAGTCCTTCCAAGAAAAGGAAGATAAAATGAGAGGCAAGAGAATAGGAGGCTGTTTGTTTTGCATGTGGAAAGAAGGGCCACTGGAAGAAAAACTACACCCATACAAGGAAGCAAGGGGAAGCTTCAGGTGCGTTTGTTATCAAATGAAATCTATCTATTTCTACTAATTGGGTATTAGATACTTCTTGTGGTGCTCATATTTGTATCCAAATACAGGAACCAAGTAGATTCAGAAAGATTGACTGAGGTGAGGTGGATCTGTGAGCAGCCAACGGAGCCAGACTCGTTGCTGTAGCTATCAGAGACTACCACCTCACATTTCCTACTGGGATGGTCTTGGTATTGAAAGGATGTCATTATGTATCCTCTGTAACCAAAAACATTATTTTAGTATCCAAATTAAATACTAATGGATTCATCTTCAAGTTTGTAAATGAATGTTGATACTTTTATAAAGATATCATTTGTTTTGGTAGGGCACATTTATATAATGACCTTTATGTTATAGAATACACAAACCAAGTAATGGAAATCGATGAAAAATTTAATTCACATGACTCGTAGCACACCCAACTTTGGAATCATCATCTAGGTCATGTCAATGAGAAACGTTTGAAAAAATTACATCAAGATGGGTATTTAGATTCTTTCGAACTAAAACCACTTGGTGTATCTCATGCGCGTCTACAAGGCAAAATGACCAAAGCCCCATTTAGTCGGAAAGGTGAAAGGGCTAAAGAGATTCTAGAATTAGTTCACAAAAATGTGTGTAGACCATTTCTAGTTGAATCAAGGGGTGGTTTCTTGTACTTCATAACTTTTACTGATGATTTTAGAAGATATGGATATATTTACTTAATGAGGTATAAGTCAGATTATTTTGATCAGTTCAAAGAATACAAGAATGAATTTGAGAACCAGCTTGGTAAGAAGATTAAGAAACTCCACTCAGATAGAGGAGGAGAATATCTCAATAAGGACTTCATTGATTTCTTACGGGAGTTTGGGATTCTATCTCAACTCACTCCTCCTTACACACCTCAGTGGAATGGTGTAAGTGAAAGGAGGAACTACACCTTGTTGGACATGGTGAGATCAATGATGAGTCATGCGAGTATTCCATTATCCTTTTGGGGATATGCATTAAAAACAGAAGCACACATACTAAACCAAGTACTAACTAAATCTATAAATGGTATTCCATAGGAGTTATGGAGTGGACACAAATCCATGTTATCGAATTTACATGTGTGGGGTAGATAAGCATTTGTTAAGGCCTCTTCAGGTAACAAACTTGCACCCTGAGGTACAAAGTGTATCTTTATAGGATATCCCAAGGAAACAAGGGGATATTACCTATACAACCCCTCAAATAAAAAGGTTATAGTGGCAAGACATGCCATATTCCTTAATAGGGAGCACATTCCAAAAGAGATAGTGTGAGCGAGATAGACTTCAATGAAGTCGAGGCTCAAGATACATAGGAGATGGTACAAGAATAAATTTCACAAAGCCCCATGGAAGAACAATTTGTTCCAGAGACACAAGAACTGTGTAGGCGCACGAGAGAGGTGAGAGAACTAGAACGATATGGTTTTCTTGTCACCGAGGATGGTGACTCATTATTGGTTGACAATGATGATCCTATTACCTACAAGGAAGCAGTTGAAGGCACAAACGTTTCCAAGTGGCAAGAAGCCATGAATTCTGAAATGGATTCCATGTATCAAAACCAAGTCTAGATTTTGGTAGATCCTCCAGTTGATGTAAAGCCTATTGGTAATAAGTGCTTATTCAAGAAGAAACTGGACATGGAGGGACAATTCAACACCTATAAAGCACGACTAGTTGCAAAAGGTTTTAGACATCGTCAAGTAATTGACTATGATGAAACCTTTTCACCAGTTGCGATGATGAAATCCATCATAATCCTATTTTCCATTGACGCTTACCATGATTATGAAATTTGTCAAATAGATGTCAAAATAGCATTCATTAACGGGAACCTTGAGGAAGATTTCTACATGACATGACCTGAAGGGTTTGTGACTCCAAAGGATGCCAACAAGGTATGAAAGTTACAAGAATCCATTTATGGATTAAAGAAAGCATCAAGGTCATAGAAGATTCATTTTGATGAAGCCGTAATGGAATTTGGATTTGTTAAGAATGAATGTGAGCATTGTGTCTACAAAAGGTTTAGTGGAAGTGCAATCATTTTCCAAATAGTATATGTTGATGACATATTACTAATTGGAAACGAAGTACCTGTATTATAGTCAGTTAAGGCATGATTGGATAAATGATTCTCTATGAAAGACTTGGGAGATACAACACATATTTTTTGGATCAAGATCCATCATGATAGATCCAAGAGAATGCTGGGCCTGAGTCAAAGTACATACATTGACAAGATACTGAGGAGATTCAGTATGGAACAGTCTAAGAGGGGATTGTTTCCAGTGTCACATGGCATTCATCTTTTCAAGAAAATGTGTCCTCAAACACATGAGGAAATAAAGAAAATGTCAAGGATCCCTTATGCATCTACGATTGGGTCAGTCATGTATGCTATGCTATGTATAAGGCTAGATGTTGCTTACGCATTAAGTGCGGTAGCCAGATATCAATATAATCTAGGAGACCACCATTGGATGGCAGTCACGACTATCCTTAAGTATTTGAGGCATACTAAGGATATGTTTTTGGTTTATGGAGGAGATGAGGAACTAGTCATCAGAGGATATGTAGATTCTAGTTTCCAAACTGATCAAGATGACATGAAGTCAAAGACTAGATACATCTTTAGTTTGAATGGGGGTGCAGTGAGCTGGAAGAGCTCAAAGCAAGGTGTGGTCGCAGATTCTACAGTAGATTCCGAGTATATCGCAGATTCTGAGGTAGCTAAAGAGGCAGTATGGATGCAAAGCTTCATCTAAGAGTTGGATGTATTACCTAGCAGTAAAGATCCTATCACACTCTATTGTGATAATACTGCAGCGGTGGCACTTGGATAAGATCCAAGGTCATATCAGCGGACAAAGCACAAACTTTGAAAGTATCATCTCTTGAGGGATTTTTCTCAAAGAGGTGAAGTTGTAGTGAGCAGTATTTCCACAGAAGACAACATGATGGACCCCTTGGCTAAAACCTTGACTCAGCATAAATATGATCATCACGTGAGGTCTAGTGGACTAAAAGTAGTAGGCAGTTGGCTCTAGTCTAAGTGGGAGTTTGTTAGAGTTGTTTTCCTAAGAACCAAATATTTTTTACTTTGATTATGTGAATGTACACTTGTTATATATTTTTCATTGTTCTGGATGACTATAATATAATAATTTCCCAGAATATTTGTTGCATTAATAAGGTCATGGAAGATCCCCACTATGATGAGAACCTTGAAATGATGTAACAATATTCTTAAATAAAGTTATACGGTTGGATTCCATACTATGATAGGACATATAATATATAGACTTTCATGTGCGAGTACTCATAAGAAGATGAGACTCTCCCTCATGGAGTTCGCACTTGGTAATCTCCAAGATGTGAGATTATGAGAACAGACCCGCCAGTAGTAATTCTGCATGTCTTGATGTCATCATAAATTACTATCTACGAGCGTGTGTAATGGTATATAGACTGGAATATTATCATTAACTCATGTCATGACTCACACACTTAGATTTGCTGATGAAAACCGTCACGAAGACAGTTGGAAGGAAGTAGGGTATGTTGGGTGCATCACGAATGACATATTGTTATTGGATAAGTTGAGGAAGTATTTGTCCCTTCCATATTTATGGAAGTATATATCTCAGGCCCTTTGATTGAAATAGAACTATCACCCAAATTCCATGGCCATGGTGTAATGATGAGTTTATTTCTGGAAGTCAAATAATGAAGGATCAAGCATATAGGTTTATGACACTACCATGAAACCTTCTTGATGAGATATTGAGACAAAAAGATTAAATTACACGGTAAGATTTCTTATGAGGTGACACATCAATTCAACGTCAACATCTTTCTCTTGGGTGCCTTGACCTGTTTCTAGACAGTAATCTTAGACTTTAGGTAAGCCCACCTAATTCCAATGAGAAAGAGGCCTAGAGGGTCACACACTAAGTGTATTCAAGTATCTCAAGTAGAATAAAGATTATTCCCGTACGTGGTTTAATAATTATTCAAAGAAACCTAAATCGTCTTAATGTTGGAGGAAGAATAAAATGAAAACAATTACACACCATGTATTAATGATTACACACCGTGTAGTTTTTATTTTGAAAACAAGTACATGCCATGTATTAATGATTACACGTCGTGTAGTTTTCATTTTGGAAAGGAAATGAAAAACAAGTACACACCGTGTATTAATGATTACATTCTGTGTAGTTTTTTATGAAAAACAAGTACACGCCATGTATTAATGATTCCACGCCGTGTAGTTTTTCTAGTCGGGATTTTGAGAATATAATATTGTTTTATTAAATGATATTTATTATAATCATCTTGGGCGCATGTCAAGGAATTAATTATTCAACATGGGGGTTTTCAATAAGAGTTAATGAAATAAATAAAATGCGTAATGCGTTTATTTATTGTCATAACTCTATAACCTCAAACCCGATTATAAATATCCTCACAACCCCAACACTTTTCCTTAATCATTGTGGACAACAATTCCTAAGAATTCCCTCAAGGCCGAGAGAACTCCTTCCTCCAAGAATGCTCTCAAGACCGAGAGAGATCCTCCTCCATCAGATCAAAATGATATAAGGAGGACAACACAAGAAAATGTTTCTCCACGCTAGCACCCAAAGAATCCTTTGGCGACGTCCAGAGATACGTAGTGCATGTGTGGATCACCGCTAGAGGAAGTCTACACTTGGCTTATGCGACGCAACGACGAATCACATTGAAACGTGATCAAGAGTATTAAGGAAGAAAGAACACCCAAAAAGGTACTTCTTTTCAATTAATTAAATTAATTATAATAAACCTATGACCGTTCTCGTTTGTGGTTCTGGGACCATCCTTCTTCTTTGTCTATTTCTATGATTCGATCCCTAGAGACTGGCGTTTATCGTCATATTGATCCCGGATTGATCCTTGCTAATGACAAAAATTCAAGTGGGAACATCCACCCATGAGCTTCCATGGCACCCAAAACATTCAAAATGGGTTCTTGGACCTATTTGATTCATCTTGATAACATGTTAAAGGCTTTGGTTGAAGTGATATTCCCCCTCTTGGGGCCTTTTCCTATTTCGCATCAAGGTTTTTATCCTTTATATCAAAGGATAAAAAACCATTGCCCCAATAATTTGATCTAGTAGGAACAATGAGGATCTAATTCTAAGGTATATATGAATTTTTCATGAATATTTTCTTTCATGAGAGAGTATTTAGAAACTAGGTTAGAATAGGGTGAAACTAATGCATAATCACCCTCATCTATGTTATGTGAATGCTAATATTTGGGTTACACACACTATTCTTTGCATGTTAACACCTAGTAAAATGGAATGGGAGATCACCTAGAAGAATGATGTAGCACTGCTTATAAATACTGCCCCTACTTTTTCATTCACTCTAATAACTTGAGTATTCCTTGTATATTCAAACTCTATGATCACCCAAGTTGTTTATGATAACTTAGGTAAGCACATTTTCATTACTTTTTTTCCCTGGACTAAGGATAAAAGTTATTGGAACATGAGTTTCATGAAGGCATCTGAGTTAGGGTAACTTAGGTGAAACCTTTTGGTAGAAACCACCTAGGTTAAGTACCCTAGGTGAAGTACCCTAACTGAACACACTTGGGTAAAAAAATGAATTCTCCAAATTTCTTCACATTTTTTTGTGATTAGATTATCCTCACCTTAGTGGAATTTTATTTATTTATAATTTATCTTATTAATAAATTGGGGAAATAATTTTTAGGCATAAGATGTACAGTACTTAATCATTATTTTACTTACTGAAACTCCCACTCGAATCAAAGAGATAGTTGAGGACATTGAGCCCAACTCGTAGTATATGATCACTATGTACCATAAGGACCTAGAAAACCTATTTAAACCAACTATTATCAACTACCTGATGTCAACTAAACTTCCTTTATATGGATTAATCATTCAAATTGACACTCCCATTACCAGAAACAAATCTCTCTACCATCCAAATTTAATTAACTTGAGGTATTGTCTCAGTGAATATTTCTAATGATGAGTAGATCATCCAGTAATTTAACATTGAGGTTTCACACTATACCTAGCTAGTATATGAACAAGTGGTGGTAATAGTTTATCTTGAGTCCTATTCAACCATAAAGGAGTATTTCATTCAAAGTCATATAAGTAGATAAATTCTCAAGAATTACCTTCATCCTAGAGGTAACTTCTCTATATAATTTTCATCACCCTATTGGGTGAGTTAAACTTGTGTTGAGCTGGAAGAACATTTGAAAGCTATCAGGATTGACAAGGCCATTTCTGATTCACAATTCTTGGTTTACCACCACCCTAATCTCATACCTAAGCTAGAAATATGATAGTTTTCTAAGAACAAAACCATTCATTTTTCATATGGGTAAGTAATCAGTAGTATTTGGGATATCTATAAGATGGGGTAAATCCCATGTATGATGAGTTTCTCCCTCCCCATAGTGACTATGGTTTACCACCACATCAATATCATCCTTAATCTAGTCATTTAATTGTGTTATAAGACCAAAACATTTCATTTTTCATATGGGAAAGTTAGCACTAGTCTTTGGGATATCTATAATATTGGGGGAATCCCATTCCTAGGAGACATGTACAATGAGTTTCTCCTTCCCCTTAGTGATTGGGACAATTCTAGTCAAATTACTATATCATAGATGTATATGCTAATACTAGTTGTGGGAGATCCAATAAAGGAAGTTATATAATCCCTTGACATCTCTTTTAGTACCTAGATAAAAAATGTTCCTACTTCCCCATAGATCAAGACCTAGGGTGGAAAGGATGCGGACCTGCTTGACCTAGCATGCCAATGGGCCATGAAATAATTATTATTTTATACTTGATGATGGATAATACACATCATGTGACTACCATACCAAATTGGAGATAATACTTGATGTTAAAATAGTAGGACTTACAACCTTTCCTTAGTGTATGGTTGTTTCTTGACTGAGATTATTTTACTGGGTAAGGGAAACCACTATCTTGATAACTACTCAACTAGCATTAATGTACTAGCTAATATCATTATTCTGATCCTAGGAAGACTTTATTAGGTGCTAGGTCAAGTTTAATGAGGCGAGACCCCCATAGGATTTACAACCTAATCCAATTTCTACATGGATGGATAGCAATGCACCTTGGTGGTTACATCCGAAGACACAAAATCCTCACTCCTCAACTTGCTCTCAGGTCCACACTACTAAATATTATGGGTAAAAAACTCATAATCATGGGCGATTGATCTTTCAATCACATAACATGAGATAATTATTAGTTTTTATTCACTCACTATGCCACCCCATTAGCACAAAAGAGGATAGTACCAACATTTTTGTCATAGTTTATTCATAAAAGATTACGTTGTAGGATGGTGTCGTTGAAAAAAAGGTTGATGGGGTCTCAATTTGTTAACCTTGTATACCATCTAATCTCAGGTGATAGTTTTGGTAAATATAGTAGGTGATCTTTCCCCCCTTCCATGAGGTGTGTGGTGAGAATAATATGATGATCTTACACTAATTTTGGCTAATTATGACACACAAAGACATTTATTATTTGATCACCCTACCATTAGTTGAAGTTTTAATTGGATTATCCCTAGAATATGCTCGATCATGGGTTGAATGCTACCACAACATGGTTTTAAGGGGGGATACTCTATGAATAAATGGACCTCACTTTTAGACTAAGGTGGAGGACTAGGAGGAAGAAGAGTGGGGTAATGACCTTATTAAGTTGGGCTCCTCAATAGATGAAGGATCATTTCTTGTTCTTCACCATAATGTCATGATTTATAAGTCCCTAGAACAAGATACTCATGCAACGGCCCCAGATGCTCCCATAAATTTTGACATCTATGGAACCTCTATAGGTCAAACCTCCTCGATAAAAACTTCTCCTAACATAGAAATCATAAATAACATTTTCATCATGTCTTCTCTAGTGGTATGGACTTTCTCAATAGGAAAAAATATCCTAGAATATTTTTTTCCTTAAAAATGAAGTGACTCCCATCACTGAAGCTGCCTCCATGGATTGAATAACATGTGAAATGGTGTGGTAGAATGTATATTCTTTGATTAAATAAACTCCAATTATTGAAATGGGGATAAGATACAACCACCTCTTCTAACTATTCATGGGTTTAGAGATAGGTAGATTCAACTACTAGGTACAACACTCAATTTCCCATAAAATCATGTCTATCTAAGAGAAACCGATGATCCAAGAGAAGGAACTTTATAATTTTAAAAGTGAAAACCACCAAGTAGAATTTTCATAATAGGCTATTTGTGAGTTGACTCAATAGACTATCAAGGAATCACAACTTCAAGAAAAAGTGTCTATATTATCTGTGGAACTAAAAGAATATAAATCTCCTATACTAATAATTAGAGAAATCCCATTAGAAGATACCATTGATATCGAGTCCAATGGGTGGAGGAACCAAGATTTTTATGAGAAGATTAAGTAAATCTATCCTCTAGATGAGGATAAGCCTTCCAAGCACACAAACCTTCAACAATCAATCAAAAATTCTCACCAAGCACTGTCCAATTTGTAGCACTTGACTAATCAAATCTATCTTATATAATTTCACTTATTTTTCATTATATATTATGAGAAAGATAGACTCTGATATCAATCACACATACATTATAATTTGATGAGATACCAAAATATTTCTAAAGATTCTAAGACTTGGGGAAAGAACGTGGTTTCTAAGGTGAAGAATATCCATCATATTAAGATCGAAGATATAGAGTTGGTCGAAATTGATGCATTATTGATGAATCCTAAAAATCAATTGATGGAATTTTAGCCTTTATAGAGATAATTTTTTAATATATCACTATCATTAATATACACTCCAATTTATAGATACTCGTCTTCCTCTTATTCAATATGAATGAAAACTGATCCCTCTCTCATTCATTTGTATTTATTTGACTCTTGTCTAACTCTGATAATCATGTCATCATAACCCATGAAAACCTAAAAGAGTGATATCAACATAACTTGAACCCAATTGAACATTTAATTTGAATGTATTAAGTTAATCAAGGTTATCAAACACAAAATTCAGAGATATTTCTTCCTAATCATGTGCTCATGGATGGGTATATGAATGAGTACCATCACTGTATACTAGAATTAGTCCATTTGGATATGGATATGATTTCCTTCTAGATGTGTGGTCATGGAAGGATGTAGGAATTTTTACCATCACCATAACACTAGATTTGGTCCTTTTGGATATATATGATGATTTACTCTTGGGAATGTTCTCAAAAATTTGTATAGGCATGTGTACCATCATCGTAACACTAGAGTAAATCCATTAAGATATGAATGATGATTTTCTTCTAGGTGTGTTCTCATGTATGGGTATAGGAATGTTTACCACCATCACAACATTATATTCGGTCCATTCTAACATGGATAGGGGAAACTAAATATGACGAGGACCACTGGGGGGTAGAATGATGATTACAGTGTTTAAAAAGTATATAGTACCCTATAATTACATCTTTATACATTTTAAAAGTATGATATAAACCAATTCATTAGGGGAACTTAAGGATACTCTAACATTTTCCTAGGTCAAGGAATTTAGCAACCATGGATCGAATATTACTAGGATTGTGTAGGGAACCTAAAAATACTTATATCTTTTCTTTAATAGCCCCAAATTTAGCCTAATCCTCACATGGGAGAGTCTTCATGGTAAAGAAATTGACTTTTTCTTAGTTTTCTATTTATAGGTTTTCAACCTGACATGTTTTTTGCCTTCTACTTTTCAAAAACTCAATTTTTTATAGATCAATTGAGGTACATATCCAATGATAGGAGATTTAACTTTTTCCCAAGACACCCTTTATGAGTTTTCAACTTGGTGAGTGTTATATATATTTCCTTGGTATGTTCATTGCCTTGCATGCTGGACCATTATAGATTCAGTTTTAGGTCAAATATATTTAACTAAAAAGAGGTGAGGTGGTATGAATAGAAATAAAATCCAAGAAAACCCAATGTGAATAGAGAGACTAATGTCACAAATACAGTCAACCTTGAGGAATGGTGCATGTAATTTAAGGTCATAATGCTTAAACCATAAGGGGATAGTGTACATGTTCACATAACTTTGACCAATAAGGTGATGAATTCTATCCAATATTGATGGAAAAAATAAGACTCGATGTGAATGAGGGATCTATAACTACTAACATAAATATCCTCATATATGGGTATATGAAGTTTAGGGTCCCAATTCTTGTAAAATTATGCAATGTAGTTTAAGGTCACATGATGAGGTCCAAAAGGGTTTAAGAATTATATGTAATATTCTTGATTTTAAAATGTATATGATGCATGATTGTGTAACATTAAGGGTATCTAATATACTTTGAATAATTGGATTATAGGTTACTATAAACTATAACTCAAGATATTGGAGTTAGGGTATGATGATATGGAAAAAGTACATAAGGTATTACCACTAACCACATTTAAATGATGGGTTCTATTGTGATTTAGTCAAGGTGTGAAAATATTAGAGGACCTTATCTTTGGGATAGAGACTCTACTGTTTGGTAGGGTCGAATATGGAGAAACTGATGACCATTACCAAATAGAGGTGTCCTTTATAGTTGGATACACTCATTATTAATAGTAGTGAAAGGTTTATGAGGATTCAATAACTTAAGTAATTAATTATGATTATATAGAGAAGGATATTAAAGAAGGGTTCAAGCACCCTAAAGGCTATGGAACTATGTATTGAACATAGATTTGAGGTGAAGAGACATGACATGAAATCAATATTACTTTTACCCAAACTAATGAGTCCACCATGCATAGTTTAGATTTTTCCAGGGCCATATGGTGTGACCTACAAGATTTATTCATTATTCTATTCACACTGTAACTTTTTCTTAGGCCATTAAAAGGATGACCTAGAAAGTAGATACTTGAATTATACTCTAGAAACCCTTTAGAGTTTTTTGACCACATAAGTTTATATCTTTTTTTTTATTTTAAATTTAAGGATCATGAAATTCATACCTTTAGGGGATATAGTTTAAGGCCACAAAACTTTGAATTTTTTTTTCTAGGGTTTAAGTTTGTATAAATTTTAAAAAAGTCAATATAGTCTAACTAACAAGGACACAATGGAACCCCATGTGAATATGTAACCCAACACTAGTATGGACCATCTCAAAAGGGGATACACAAATTTTAAGTCCATATTACTTGGAACAATGAGGCTAAAATTTAGTTTCACATAACTTTGAACCAAAAAAACGAGGTAGTCTACCTAGTGACAAGGTAAAGGTTGACCCGACATGAATATAATCCCATCATCACTAATGTAGATATCCTCGAGGGAGGTGTGCAAAGTTTAAGGTCATAGTTTTTGGACAAATGTGGGGAATAGAGTTTAAGGTCACATACATTGGAAAAAGGTGATAAATTCTACATATCAAGGGTGAGGTAAAAACTTACATTAATTGAAGAGATTAATACTAATGTAGACCATTTCAAAAAGGGGTGCACATAGTTTAAGGTCACGGTACTTGGACCATGACAAGGGAGATAACCTATGTAGTAAGTGATAGATAAACCTAACAAGAATAAGAAACTCAATGTTACTATAGTCCATCTTGGAGGTAGGCACATAGTTTAATGTAATAGTTCTTAGACCAATTTAGGTTTGAGATATAACAAACTAAATGGGGTTCAAAGGCTAAGAGTGCCTCAACACCTTTGAATGGGTAATAAAAACAATGTAAATAATGATATAGAGTATTTGAATAAGGAGGATGAGATGAGAAAAGTATGTCAAGGGTGACCACTAAACAATATTCAAATTATGGGTTCCACTTCAATATTTCCAGATACTTACAGATATTAGAGGGCCTTCTCCTCAGGATAAAGATTCCTATGGTTGGAAGGTCTAAATATGGTGACAATGATGATCATTATCAAACATAGATGTCCCTTGGAGATTGATACACTCATTATCGATAGACATGAAAGGTCTAAAAATACTCAAATATTTAATGCATAAAGTGTTATTTGTGGGAAAGAAACATTCAAAAAGTGAAAAAGGAATTTATTCTTAAACCAAGATCAATCATAATAATCCTTTAAAAAGTAGTAAATATGGATGTATATTTGTAGTTGGACCCAAAATACGACGTTCAAATGTCACAACATATCCTAAGATGATAAAAATCATGCTGCATGTAGCTCTTATAAAGGAAAATCCCTTTATCAATCTATATTAGATATAGAGGAGGTGAATTATCACATCTTGGCCTAGGATTGAAAACAAAAGAAGCCCCATGACTGTTCCCAAGGCACTACATTGGTGTATAGCCACACATAGATATGGGGAAACCAAACACTTTGGTTTTTAGGAGAAAAGGATTCTTTTATCATAGTATGGGGTCCCATATGTTATGTAAACTTACATGGATATATTTATCATGTAGGGTAATCAGGTCATGTGAAAAAAATCAATCTAATTAGTTCAAGGTCATGTAGGATGGACCACATGATTTGTAGTTTACCATTATGTGATATGGAATATGTGATAAAAAGTTTATTGTCATGTATCTAGGTCTCGAATGTCATGAAATTTACATAATATGATTAGAATCTTCTAAACTATGTACATTTTTACCCAGGTGTAGGTTTATGAATACAAAACTACATGTGAGGGGTCCTGTTCCATTCCTAATTGTGCATATAAAAGTATGTATTTGTCTCATTACTAGACCCATTGAGGGAAATCCATCATGAATGAGGATACCATACACAGAGAGGCAGATGAATACTATAGAATTTTTAGTTGGGCCTAGGACAAGAGATATATGCATCACTATATATTCTACGATGATAAGGATCAAGCCACACATATTTCTAATTAAAATACCCCTATATAAATTAAAATAACATATAATGGGAATTTTTTTCTCATTATAGTTTCATGGATAGAGATTCATACATCAGAGATCTCTTATGTAGATTTGGAACATACATAAGAGTGCTTGGTATCATGAAATGGACTGCTCAAAGTGGTTTAAGGTCATTTAGGGTGGGTCATGATAGATAATTTTTAATAAATATTGCTCATGTAGAAAAATTATATAGCTTTACCCCATTACTGAATCCATGGTGGAAAACCTAATGTGAATGAGGGATCCAACACTAGGATTAAAATATTATAAGTGGGAGAAATTTTCACTTATCTTAGATTTATGGGTATATTATCTGATGATGGTGAGTCTTATATAGATTCGGCTTGTATATAAGTGAAATAGAGCTCACCTCAAATCTCTTTTTTTTTGAATTTTCAGAAAGAAACTTTATGGTTAGTGGTAACCGTATATTAGGATTACAAAATTCAAATTTTAGGATTCAAAATTCAAAATTAAAACCAAACAAGATCCCTGAATTAAAAATAAAGTGATCCTTAATTCCAACCAAATCATCACCTCAAAGGCCGTGAGATCCACTGTGTGGACCGAGGACAGGCTTTTCGAGTCGCATCCATATAGTCACCACCACCATCACATCAATTTAAAAATCTTCCCTTCACCATAATCCCCTATCTAAGTGCCGTCATCATGAACATCACCAGCCATTGGCCAGAGGAACTACTGGCCTGTATCAGTACCAAGAGAATAGAAACACCAAAAAATAGATGAAGGAAGAAATCCCATATACCATCACAAACACCATCCTCATCACTAAATGAACTCAGAACCGTCGTGTCACCGACTTCACAACATCACAAGAAACACTATATTTGTCATGTAACTCCCCGACCCCAGTTACCCAGAGTCGGTGCATTATTTTAATACATTGGCATGATTACAAAGAATCAAGTCCCTAAGGACCAATCAATTCAGTAGTCTTGGAAAATAGATTACATACATGAACGTTACATTACATTATAAAATGAAAAACAACAACAAACTTGTCTCCATTGACCACATTCATATCCCTTAGACTATACCTGCAGGTCAGTCATAATATACTTCTTCGTATCCTAGGAAAAATAAAACATAGAAAGGGGTGAGATCAGATTCTCAGTAAGGATAACAATATAGTGAAAACTTTCATAAATAAGCATAAATATTTAAGGAAATGTATAAAACTAAAACAAAATCCTTTTAAACTTAAATTTCAGCATAGTATGGAAAAGATAAATCAAATAATACCATTTAATTAGTTACATGGATATTCTACTAGTCAAATAATCACATGTAATATCAAAAGCTAATTTCATAATTATGGAATGCATAATACCAGACTTCATAACCACATATTCAAGGCCTTGTGCCAAGACTACAAATAATATTTTGTCAAGGCCTTGTGACAAGACACTAGTTTGTCTCATGAGACCTACCGATTCATCGAAGAGTTATAGCGGGCTCCACCCATCACTTACTAAGTCCAATACATTCCTCATATAAAAATGTTGAAACATAACATAAACATTCGTATTAAAAATAGCATACAAAATGTCAATAATTTATCTATAAACCATGAATGGTATAAAAATAACACATCCATAGTCAAACATATCACAAAAAATTCAATACAATACGGATGATTTTCATCATAATAAATCAACCTCAATCAAGAATAATATCCTTTAAAGGATGTTGACATAGTTGAAAATGATCAGTAAAAATATTTGAGAGAAATATCCCTTTTTCATGAAATCATTTAAAAGTCACATAATTTATAAAGGAAGTAATTTAAAAGATAGTTTTGAATCAAAGTGTCCCATACCACTTTGAAACTTTTGAAAGGAATTAAAATTTTAAAACATTCATGTGCATATAAATAAATCCTTAAAACCATTTTGAAAACATGGACATTAATGAGAATGGTTTAGAAGAATAAATATTTAAAACATTTAAAATGAAGTTTTAGTAAAAATTTTCTATAAAAATAATCCCTTTGAAAACTCTTTTATGAAACATGGACATGGATAATAAATATGTCCCAGTAGATAATTACATAAAAACAACCACGGATAATAATGAGATTGTGAAATTAACCCTTACCTTGTACTTTTCCTTGGTCGAGGGTACATTAAACTCCTATATAATAGTTAAATAATTGTTATTAAATTATAAAAGAATCATATAAATAAATATGATATCATATACGATCTTCCAATATTGATTTGTTAATAATATTTTAGTATTATAATCGTTTCAGGTGTTAACTGATCCGTTTTCCTTTCTATGCTTGGTTATATAAGCCATGTTTGTTATGGATAGGATGTATTTGATTCATATACAGAATTATATTAAGTTCTTAAACATTAATTTTAATCATAAAATTAAAATTACTCTTGAATTATTACTATGGGGAATGAATCTCATCGCGTTCATGGAGACGGTAATCTGTACGTACACAAGAGAAAAAATATCATTATATTGATGGTGAAATCATATATAATTGGATGGTATATTATATATAAATAATAATTAACATGTTATATTTATTATTTAAATTAGTTATACTCATTATTATACCCATCCAAATAATGAAGTGTTTGAATAACAAACTACACCACGCCGTGGAGATGGTAAGCCATACGCACGCACGTATGGTGACTTTATCATTTATAGGATGGATAGAATAATGAATATGGTTGTAAAATATTTATAATAACATCAAAATATGTACAAGGTACTTGATTTATTATTTTGGTATGGAAACAACAAAGAAAGAGGAAGTGGAAGAAGAAAAGAACTTGAAAGAGGGTGGTGAAATTATTACATATTCTTCGGGTGTTTCCTTTTGAGTTGATAAAAATGGATCCTTAGGTTGGATTTCTGATCAAAGTAAGGCCTATAGGTTTAAAGGAGTATAGTTTATAGGATATTTGGGTAGGGTTTGGATCATCCAAATGGCTTTGGATGTGTGAAATTAAGAGAAGGGGAAGTTCCCTTTTATAAGAGGGGTGAGGGTCACTTTAGGAAAAGATTAAAATATTAATTTATTATACAATAATATTCAGTTTATAATGGCTATAAATGAATTTATTTCGAGACTTAGGTGGTTATGGGTCTAAATATTCTAAACTAATAGGTTTTAGACAATTTTTGGTTACCATTTTAACCTTATCTTTTAGATTTAACTCTTAGTTAAATAGTTTAAATTTTACTATGTCTTCTTGTATTCTTACACTATATGGTTAATAAACTTACTCTAAACTTCCAAGAGAACCTCAATTTATTCATTAATGACATATATAATATTATTTAATCCCTTTTTATGAACCTTATATTTTTAGGAATAATATATCAACCAATAACATAATATTTGTTTTAAAAACTAATTTATGTCAATTTTGACACTATTTGGTATTTTGTTTTTGTGAAAGTCATAACAACCTTATAACTTTGAAACAAATTTATCTGATAAAACATAACATGTAATATTAACCTATAAAATTAGTTTAATTCATCATAAGTTTCAATTTACATTTATTTTGATATTTATAATATCAATTATTTTAATATTTCATTAATAAGCTAATTACGCTATCATCATTGTGTCATAAATAAATTAAATTATTTAAGGTTTAAAAATTATAAATAAAATACCATTATGTAGGTAATCATTTTATATTTCTAATGAATATTTATAGTTGAATTTATATTGTGTGTAACCCTAAATAAAAAATGGTTTATTTATTAAACTTTGAATTTAACACTTTTAACTCTTCTTTAAATAAAATAATAATAAATGTCATAATCTAATACAAGTGGACCAAATAGGATCATATTTTATTCATAAGGTTTTTTGGGGTCTAATTAAACTTATCTAATAGAATTAGGACATGTGTAAGGGTAATTATAATATCTTTTTTACCTTTAATTACCCTATTTACTTTTAATCGCGGTAAATAAAAGTCAAAAGTTATTATTCACCAAAAATTATTTTCATCTTATTGAACCAAATTTTACTTACTGATGTCAACCGTGTCTCTCAGATTTTTTTAATTCAACTCACAGAATCGGTAAAGTTATGTTTTATACAATTTTTCAAATGCTCCTAGAAGGTGGGTAAAAAACGTTAAAAAGTTCAATAAAATTTTATAGATATAATTTTATTATAAAATGACTCCAATGAATTACATTGAAAATATATAGGAATTATATATCTATTTTGACTTAAAATAAATTTAAATAAAATAAATAATTATTTAAATAAAAAGCCGGTTTTAAATAATAACATAGTGTTTTTCACTATTCATCAAAAATTGAAAGTTTTCAGAAAAATACCAAAAATTTACCCTAAACTAATTTTGATATTCCGAATTCAAAATTTAAGTCAATTTACCAAATTAAAAACATAGAAGTTGCATTTATTAATTTAAATTAATTCCCGTTGTCAAAACCAAAAAGTAGGTTTTTGAAAAAGCAAAAACTATCAAAAGATTGACACGTGTTTATGTCAAATTTAAATGTGAAATTACTTACAACAACCTAAATTTTATTAAATGATAAAAATATAATCTAATTATACTTCAAAACCATTCAAATTCATAATTTAACACTATAAATTATTTTTATTAAAAAAGCTATTTTCAATTAAAACATAGTATTATTCACTATTCATAAAAATATGAAAGTTATCAGAAAAGTACCAAAAATTTGTCCAAACTAAATTTTTATGTCCCGCTTATAAATAAGAAGTTTATTTTTTCAAATTTAATATAAAAGTGTCAGATATTTCATTTAAAAAAAATTCACCATTAGTAGGTGGTAAAATTGCATTTTTGAAAAATACTTCCTTTATCTAAAAAATTGAATTGGTTATTATATTATGTCTAGGAAACACATAATATGGGTGTTAAAATTATATAGAGTATATAATATTCAAAATGCAGTTAATACTATTCATAATGGATTTTTGAACGGCTAGTTTGGTAAGTTGTGGTGCGTTCGAACTCGATGTTGCGTGTAGCGCAAGATATTGAATTACTTTAAGGAGATAACGTACTATAAAATCATGGGGTGTTACATTCTACCCTCCTTAAATAAATTGTTTCCTTGAAATTTGAAATTTTTCTTCAAAAATAAAATGTAAAAAATAGAAAAATACCTTTGTGGAAAACCCACATCGGAAATTGGGTTAATAAAATATAGTCTTAATAAGAGAGAAAGAGAATGAAAAAGTCCCCACCAAATTATGATCTCGATTAAGAGAACATTTTTGGAAATTAGAGACACATAATTGGAGGAAAACATAAATATTTATAGGGAGTGATTGAGGTCATCAATCACAAAAAAGTATAAAATTGAGGGCCTCAAATCCATCAATCTATGAAGATTTAAAATATCATTAGTTTAACAAAACATAAGGTATTAGGATAACACATTTTTGGTTTTAAGATCCCTTCCCTAAAGTTTAATAATTAATTTATTCATAGAATAAGAGGAAAAAAATATACTTGACAAGTAGAGTTTCATCCTTCAACTAATTCCTACCACAAACTCATCTTTAACTCCAAAAGATAATAGAATTCAAAAAAATATTCTATTTATCCTAATCGTATAGGGTTCCAAAAATAATTAATTTATAATTCATTTGTAAAACTATTTAAAAAAACTACATTATACAAACCAGGACATCACGTATGCTAGTGGTATGTGATCCACCTTTGTCGCCCTTTAGTTGCGGGTTCAAGTCTCACGGCCTTTCTGGATGCGACGTGTTATCGCCCAACCTCTGGGTTTTCCTTTTTATGAAAATCCAAAAATAATCTCAAGAAATCATTTAACCTTAACAATAGTATCCAATTTCAAACTTAATCTATTCCAACCTTTAGACTTATCCAAAATACTTCTGTCCAAACTCACAGTCCAAAATTTATAAGGAAGGTAAACACAATGAAGATCCTTTTTTCCATGTAATAACATGTGAATACCTTCATCATGTATTCTTTTAAAACACTATAACACCTTGAATTACCATAAAACCTTATTTATTACATTCATTCTCCCTTATTCCTTATAGAATACTGGATATACTCCTTCTATCCAAAAATGTTGTAAACTCCAACAATGATGGAATATACAAATCATTAATCAATTTCAAGGTTGTCAAGAATATCCAATATAATTTATCCAAATCAATTATATATTATTCCAAAATCACTACCTCAGTATCATAAATATATTATGGTTTATCTTTCTCTCAACCATATATTTTCCAAAAAATTTAACCTGCTGTTGAGTCACTTTTCTTGGTTCCACACAATCTCAAGTCCTTAATAAAATAGTACTACAGTACAATCTTTATATACTCTATAATTATTATAACATGTACATCATTAATACAATACTCAAATAACACAATACTTTATAAAAACATAGGAACTCTAATCATTCCTCTTCATCTTCGGTAGTATCATAATTTTATTATTATCCAATATCAGAATTTGGGGTATATTCTGATGATTTGGACATTGATTCGCGTAGTGTCCCAACTCCTTGCAGATGAAGCATTGTACATTTGAAACCTTTTTCTTACCCTTGCAATCACGTTCTTTGTGTCCTTTTTCTCCAAACTTATAACAAACTCCCATTCCCTTCAATCATTTACCAAGGTGATTCTTTACACAGTTATCACATATGGGAAAATCCTTCTTTCCCCTCTTCCCTTTATCCATATTTCTCTCTTACATCCTTTTCTTCTCTTGCTTCCCTTCAAATCCATAGGACTCAGATAATTCTTTACTTATCTTATTAACACATGATACTATTTCTTCATATGATGAGAATACATAGGATACTATTTACCTATTAAATTTTGGCTCAATACTATGAAAGATATGATCCTTCTTAATTTTTCGATCATGCGTATTCCTAGAATTATCGTTCATTTTACTAGGCGTCATTTCTAAACAATGGAATACACTAGGTTAGTTTATGAATCTAAATGCATAATTCCAAACTTGTAAAATACCTAACGTACATTGAAAATATTATGCATATAATCTATAATCATAAAATGTTTTCTTTGAGTAAGCATTTACTCCTACTCCAAATGGCCCGAAGGCCTTCTTTTTTTATTTTATTATAGATAATCCCCATTTTAAGGGTTGAAGGGGAACCCGTACATGACCCATAGGCCCAAGGCATAAGGCCCGACATGACCCACAATACATGACCCGAAGGCCCATAGGCATACCTTGCCCATACACGACCCATAGGCCCAGCCCACTAGAACTGCCCCTCCCCAGCGTCTTGCATCATTGATCACCTTAGCTCCCCACCTTGCATTGTTGATCATCAAGAATTGCCCCGTACAAAGCTGCACGGTGCCTGGTCCCGATGGTGGCTGCCATACCCTCTCATTCTTCCAATTCGGTTAGCTCTACATCTGGTGGCTGCTACTCCTTCTCCTCTGATCCTCTTCTGGGGCCTGTTTTGTGTGAACTAGGCTACTCCATGGTCTACGTGACCCAAATTCCCTATGGCCCGAAGGCCTTTGATGACCCGAAGGCCCTGGAGACCCGTAGGCCCAAACCGGTGGCCCGAAGGCCCAAATCGGGTGAATAGTTCCGGCTGCTACAGTACCGAGTAGTAACTGCTATAGTAATTGCTATAGTGACTGCTTCAGTGACTGCTACAGTGACTGCTATAGTAACCCAGAAATTCGCCTCCACCCGGTTTTGAACCCGGGTCTCTTGGATGCCAAGCAGAAGCCCTTACCACTCGGGTACGAGCTCGTTGGCAAGTAAGCATTTACTCCTAAATCCTTAATAATGTCTTGTAATGAAAATGTAAATTATCCTAAGCATATCCTCCAGGAGTGTCGTAACCAAGAGTGCAACAAGTCCCATTGTTGTGTACCAAGATACCCCAGGTCAAGCCCGAAACTCCTTGTCGGAGTTTTCACTCCTAGGTACATCTGTTCCAGAGCCGCCTCTACCTTCTCGTATCCAGACAGGGATATATTTCTTGGAAAATACAAAAAATCTCTACATTACCAAAATTTTAGGAAGTTCCTCTATACTAATCCTCAAAGTCTATCTTAGGGTAATGTTATCTAATCAGAGTTTATATAAATCTATTTCCAAGGTTGTTGCTAAACATCCACTGATACCAACTGTAACGCCCCGACCCCAGTTACCCAGAGTCAGTGCATTATTTTAATACATTGGCATGATTAAAAGGAATCAAGTCCTAAAGGACTGATCAGTTCAGCAGTCTTGGAAAATAGATTATATACATGAATGTTACATTACATTATAAAATGAAAAACAACAACATTGTCTCTATTGACCACATTCATATCCCTTAGACTATACCTGCAGGTCAGTCATAATATACTTCTTCGTATCCTGGGAAAAATAAAACACAGAAAGGGGTGATATTAGATGCTCAGTAAGGATAACAATATAGAGAAAACTTTCATAAATAAGAATAAATATTTAAGGAAATGTATAAAACTAAAACAAAAGCCTTTTAAACTTAAATTTCAGCATAATATGGAAAAGATAAATCAAATAATTCCATTTACTTATTCACATGGATATTCTACTAGTCAAATAATCACATGTAATATAAATAGCTAATTTCATAATTATGGAATGCATAATGCTAGACTTCATAACCACATAGTCAAGGCCTTGTGCCAAGACTACAAATAATATTTTGTTAAGGCCTTGTGCCAAGACACTAGTTTGTCTCATGAGACCTACCGATGCATAGAGGAGCTATAGCGGGCTCCACCCATCACTTACTAAGTCCAATTCATTCCTCATATGAAAATGTTGAAACATAACATAAACATTCGTATTAAAACTAGCATAAGAAATGTCAATAATTTATCCATAAACCATGAATGGTATAAAAATAATACATCCACAGTCAAACATATCACAAAACCTTCAATACAATATGGAAGATCTGTATCATAATAAATCAACCTCAATCAAGAATAATATCCCGTAAAGATGTTGACATAGTTGAAAATGATCAGTAAAAATCATTGAGAGAAATATCCCTTTTTCATGAAATCATTTAAAAGTCACATAATTTATAAAGGAAGTAATTTAAAAGATAGTTTTGAATTAAAGTGTCCCATAATACTTTGAAACTTTTTAAAGGAGTTACCATTTTAAAACATTCATGTCCATATAAATAAATCCTTAAAACCATTTTGAAAACATGGACATTAATGATAATGGTTTAGAATAATAAATCTTTAAAACATTTAAAATTATGTTCTAGGAAAAAAGAACCTTAAAAAGAATCCCTTTTAAAACTCTTTTTTGAAACATGTACATGGATAATAAATATGTCCCAGTAGATACTTACGTAAAAAAACCTCAGATAATAATGATATTGTGAAATTAACCCTTACCTTGTACTTTTCCTTGGTTGAGGGTAAATTAACCTCCTGTATAATAGTTAAATCATTTTTATTAAATTATAAAAGAACCATATACATAAATATGATATCATATATGATATTACAATATTTCTTTTTTAATAATATTTTAGTAGTATCATCGTTTCAGGTGTTAACTGATCCATTTTCCTTTCTATGCTTGGTTACGTAAGCCGTGTTTGTTATGTATAGGATGTATTTGATTCATATCCAGAATGATATTAAGTTCTTAAAAATTAATTTTAATTATAAAATGAAAATTACTCTTGAATGATTACTATGGAGAATTAATCTCATCACGTTCATGGAGACGTTAATTCGTACATACGCACGAGAAAAAAATATCATTATATTGATGGTGAAATCGTATGTAACTGGATGGTATATTATATATACAGAATCATTAAAATGTTATATTTATTATTTACATTATTTATACTCATTATTATACCCATTCAAATAATTAAGTGTTTGAATAAAAAACTACACCACGACGTGGAGACGGTAATCCGTACGTACACACGTATGGTGACTTTGTCATTTATAGGATGGATAGAATAACGAATATGGTTTTACCATATTTATAATAACATCAAAGTATGTAGAAGGTACCGGAGTTATTATTTTGGTATGGAAACAATAAAGAAAGAGGAAGTGGAAGAAGAAAAGAACTTGAAAGAGGGTGGTGAAATTATTACCTGTTCTTCGGTTGTTTCCTTTTGAGTTAATCAAAAGGGCTCCTTAGGTTGGATTTCTGATCAAAGGGGTGAGGTTCACTTTTGGAAAAGATTAAAATATTAATTTATTATAAATTCATATTCAGTTTATAATGGCTCAAAATGAATTTAATTAGAGCCTTAGGTGGTTATGGGTCTAAAACCTCTCAATAAATAGTTTTTAGACAAGTTTAGGTTACCATTTTAACCTTATCTTTTAGATTTAACTCTTAGTTAAATAGTTTAACTTTTACAGTGTCTTCTTGCATTATTATACTATATGGTTAATAAACTTACTCTAAAATTCCAAGAGAACCTCAAGTAGTTCATTAATGACATATATAATATTATTTAATCCATTTGGATGAACCTTATATTTTTAGTAATATTATATCAACCAATAACATAGTATTTGTTTTATAAACTAATTTATGTCAATTTTGACACTATTTGATATTTTGTTTTTGTGAAAGTCATAACAACCTTATAACTTAGAAAAAAATTTATATAATCAACCCTAACATGTCATATTAACCTATAAAATTAGTGTAATTCATCAGAAGTCTCAATTTACATTTATTTGGATATTTATAATATCAATTATTTTAATATTTCATTAATAAGGTAATTACTGCATCATCATTATGTCATAAATAAATTAAATTATTTAATTTCTAAAAATTATAAATAAAATACCATTATGTAGGAAATATTTTTATCTTTCTAATTAATATCTATAGTTGAATTTATATTCTGTGTAACCCTATATAAAAAATGTTTTAGTTATTAAACTTTGAATTTAACACTTTTAACTCTTCTTTAAATAAAATAATAATAAATGTCATAATCTAATCCAAGTGAACCAAAGAGGATCCTATTTTATTCCTAAGATTTTTTTTGGTCGAATTAAACTTATCCAATAGAATTAGGACATGTGTAAGGGTAATTATAATATCATTTTTACCCTTAATTACACTATTTACTTTTAACCGCAGTAAATAAAAGTCAAAAGTTACTATTCACCAAAAATTATTTTCATTTTATTGAACCACATTTTACTTACTGATGTCAACCATGTCTCTCAGATTTTTGAAATCCAACTCATAGAAGTGGTAAAGTTAAGTTTTATGCAATTTTGCAAATGCTCCTAGAAGGTGGGTAAAAAACGTTAAAAAGTTCAATAAAATTTTATACATCTAATTTTATTATAAAATGACTCTAATGAATTAAATTGAACATATATAGGTATTATATATCTATTTTGACTTAAAATAAATTTAAATATAATAAATAATTATTTAAATAAAAATTCGGTTTTAAATAATAACAGTGTTTTTCACTATTCATCAAAAATTTAAAGTTTTTAGAAAAATACCAGAAATTTACCATAAGATAATTATGATATTAAATTTTTAAAAATAAAGTCCATTTTACCAAATTAAGAAAATTTAAGTTTCATTTATTAATTTAAAATTAATTCCCGCTGTCAAAACCAAAAAGCGGGTTTTTAAAAAAGTAAAAACTATCAAAAGATTGACATGTGTTTATAGAAAATTTAAATGTGAAATTAATTATAATGACCTAAATTGTATTAAATGATAAAAATAAAATCTAATTATACTTAAAATCCATTCAAAATAATAATTTAACACTATAAATTATTTCGATTAAAAAGTTGTTTTCAATTAAAACATAGTATTTTTCACTATTCATCAAAATATGAAAGTTATCAGAAAAGTACCAAAAATTTGTCCAAACTAAATTTTTATGTCCCACTTATAAATAATAATTTTATTTTGTAAAATTTAATATAAGTGTCAGATATTGCATTTAAAAAAAATTCTCCACTATTAGGCGGTAAAACTTCAATTTTGAAAAATACTTCCTTTATCTAAAAAATTGAATTTGTTCTTATATTATGTATAAGAAACACATAATATGGGTGATAAAATTATATAGATTATATAAGATTCAAAATGCAGTTAATACTATTCATAACCTCTTTTTTAATGGCTAGTTTGGTAAGTTGTGGTGCTTTTTAACTCGATGTTGCGTGTAGCACAAGCTATTGAATTACTTTAATGAGATAACGTACTATAAAATAATGGGGTGTTACATGTCACCTCAAAACATCAGCAGATACCACCGTCGAACATAAAACACCATCAAGAGACATCGACCGATGTTCCCACAATAACCATTGCCTCATCTTCATACCACCAACGACCAACACCAGAGAACAAAACCACTATCGCAGATCATAAACCACCATCAAGGAAGAACACCAAAAGATAAACAAAACTGGGGTAGTATCCCTAAATGAAACCGAATCAAGAGGAAACTAGGAATGAAACCCAAACAATAGAAAAAAAAGAAGGCTGACCTGGGGGACTCTACGACCACCGAACTAGAAGGCCCAAAACCCCTATGTATCCATCTCTCCAAATCCGGCTTGGAGAGAAGCGGTGGAATGTTAGGTCAGAGGGGAACCTAGCATGAATGTTGAGGTCTGATCATTGAGATGAAGTGGGGGAATTGTTTTGAATTTATTTATGGGCCCAAAGTAAATGATCCAGGAATCACTACATATACTGTATTATTAGGAATAAAGCCACATGCAGTTCTTATAGAAAGGGAATTTCATCTCAATACCGGTCAATATATAGAAGAAGGGAATATGCACTGAGAACTCTTTCATAGATCTGAATCTAGTATAAGGAGAATGAGTCTAAAAAATTGACCAACCTAAATAGTTTGAGTGGTCTTGTATAGTGGGATTTTATGTTATCCATTTTAACATCATGTGACAAGGATAAAGGAAATATGTAGTTTAGGGTCATAGAATGAGAAAAAAAGTGTTATGAAGTTTAGGTTCATGTGATGAGGAACTTGGATATGTAGTTTAATCTCTTATAGTGAGGATGAGTATGATATTGGGGTATTTTATTCTTAGTGAAAACCAATGGATATAGACAAAAAATGCACTAGAAAATGCTACATGGATCTGGATCTTGTGTAGGGGATAGAGATTAATGGGGATTCATGAATAGGCCTATGATAATAAATTCATACATCACTACATATCTTGAAACATTTGGAATCAATCCACTTGTAGTTCTTATATATGTGATCCTATGAAAGTCAAGCTCTTATATAGGGAAGGGAATTTTACTTTGGTGTAGGCTAACGAAAGTAGGAAACCATACATTGAGAAATAATACATAGACCATTATCTCATGGAGGGGGATGAGGCTAATAAAATTAGACCTCCATGAGTAGTTTAACATCATACATGATAGATTTTACATTGTGTATTTTATAATAATACAGATAAGACTGGGATCTTTATATTTAGATGTGAGGTATATCAATTGTAATAATTAGAGTAACCAAGAAAAAATTCTATGTTCACATGAGTCATGATTAGTGTGATAAACAAGTTTCCATTGGTAGATCACTCGCATCACACAATCGCACATGTTAGGGGTGTTTATTAAACATGCATCTTTGTTTCAAATGGCGGGGGTTGTATTATGCTGTTTAAGGTAATTCCATGAAGACATACTCTTGGAATTTTAGCATCAAGTAGAGTGGAAACTATTCTATGTAGTTTAATTTCATGTCACTAAGATGTTACAACATACAATTTAACTTCATGCTACTAGGATAATGTAGCGCAATTTTACATTGTGCGCATTGGATGTTGTTGTGTAGTTTTACATCATGTGAATAGAGAATTTGTGCCCTCGACATGAAATTATGTTAAGTATTTAATAAGAAACATTAAATTAGTGGCTATCATTATATGATAACCATCTATTATTATCAAGGAATAAGATTTATTGGAGTGTATCTCTCTCCCACTTTGACTATTGCATTGGGATTTCTTCTTTGGTATCATTGGAGTTCTTAGAGATAGCACCAATTATCCTTAGAGGAATGAGAATAGGTGAAAATTCTTGTTTAATTCTCTCATGAATTTATTATGATGGATTTAATACAATGTGCGTAACCTTTTATCATCATGTCACTCTAACTCATCCAATCATATATGTGACTAGTCATCTTCAGATAACACGTTGCAGATAGTAGTGTAGACTGAGGGAAGTTAAAGATCAATGGGAAAGAATGCCTTTGTCCTGTATACAAGTGAATATGGGGTCTCCTATATAGTGTTATGGGTTATGGTGTGGTATCCCACAAAGAATGAATAAGTTTATCTGACAAAGACTTATTGTCCTTGTCCACCATATTTTGAAGGATGTTAGATATGGTCTTGTTTAAGTCCTCTATCTATTAGTTCACTGCTATATGATAACAAGATGAATGGTTAGACTAAATATAATATTTATAATACAACCTTTTCAACTCTAAAGAGTATAAATTAGTGCATTTTCCATTAATATCATGAGAGGAATACTAAATCTAGTAATAATATTAGTCTTCATGAAGTATATGATTACCATTATCCCAAATTCCTTGAGGGATATAACCTCATCCAACTTGGAGAATAAGTCGGTGGTAGTAAGGATGTACAAGAAATGTCTGGATACTACTGGAGTATATAGACCCATAATGTCAATTCCCCATATAGAAAATGACCAAGATTATTTGGTGGTGTGTATAAATTCTGGGGGTTGATGAATAAAGTTAGCATGTACATGTTAGGCATGGAACTTCTTTTTGAACTCTATATAGTAATGAATTATCGATGGCTATAAATATCCAAGTCTCCTAATTTGATGGAAGAAATTGGATCCTAACTAGTGGGTATCAAAGGTGCTATCATGGTCATCTTATATAACAGCGAGAGTATCCCCTCCATCAATTCATATAAGGAGTATTACCTTGAATCCTCACTTGTAGAGGATTTTATAGGAATTCATACCATTATAGATGGTGAAATTCATTACCCATATCTGGATCTGTTCTATATTAGCTCGATCTAACAGAATAATTCCACATTGGAGGTAGTCTATTATGAGATACATCCACCCAGTTGTGGATTCAGTTGTGGAGGATATCGGCTCACCTTGATTAGGGGTGGTATTAACTTCATTGGTCTCATCCATATCATTATTGATAAATAGTGTGACCACCCTATGTTGTGTAATGAAAATGGACATATTATCCTAGTTTGGGTCTTCCAGGCCATGGATACATTAGCCAATACACCATCTTGGTTATTCTGTAAGTGTGGGATGTGAGATAGTTCTAGTTATGAGGGAAACTAAGTTACCAACACTCATAGGTAATAAAGAAGAGGGATTAATTCTTCATTCTTAAGGGAATATTCACTATTTATCTACTTGATTACCAATTCTGAGTAACCCTTGATATTTAATCGGGTCACTAATATCTGAAGAACTTTCTCCAATCCTATAATTAGGGTTTGGTATTCTGCCTCATTATTAGTATATCCTTCTGATATAGTGAAGGATTATGGAAGAACATCTTTGGCTGGGGAGATGAGTACAATCCCTAAGCCAAACCTATTATCCTTAAAGATTTATAGTCTTCTTCCTATTGGGATTTTTGAAACACCATCAAAGTATATCTACTATATATGGGGAGTTTCAAGGATATAGAAAACCTATTTTTTAGGGAGATCTGTATTCTGTAGTGAATTCTCTGGGAAAAGGTGTTCTATGATGAAATTGGCTAATGCCTACCCTTTATTCACTTTATAAGACATGAAAATGATATAAAACTATTGTAGAATTACCACCCATAATTATAGATGTCTAGTTAACATTGGGAGACAAAGGATATATTTGAGTGAATACATACGAGATGTGAGTTGGACCTCATAATGTTATAGGTAATGCCACAAATTCTATACTGGTAAGATCAAAGAAAGGTAGTTCTTCTCAATTCATAAGTATCAAGTCTTAGCATCCATCATGGTTGTGCTAAGATAATAACAACTGTTCTCCTTTCCTATATCATTTTTCTAGGAAATGAATGCATCAAGCGATCATTATAAGGTTTCCACATAAATGATGAGAGGCTTACCTTCCATTGGTAGTATCAAAACCATTTAGCACATAAGATACTATTTTATATTGTTAAAATATTTCTAAAATTCTTCATCTAATTAATTGGAGAATCCCTTCTTCCTCAGCTTTATAAAGGGTAAGCATTAACAACGAGGTTAGTTATGAAACGTATGATACATGTAAGATTCACCTGGATCCCCCTCATTCATTTGATATTCCATGGTGGAGGAATATTAAGGATTTATCTAGTAATATTGGGATCGACTTCAATACCATTATGAAATACTATGAAGTTGAAATTTTTTCCCAAGGTTACCTCATAATCACATTTCAAGGGGTTTATCTATAGGATATGTTTTCAAATTTTGTTAAAAACCGTTTCAAGATTGGTAATATGATCAAAACACTATTGAGACTTGACCATAATGTTATCCACATAGAATTATGTTATTTTCCTAGAAAAGTATTGAAGATATAATGCATGGTCCATTGGTATGTAGTGTAAGTGTTCTTCAGGATAAAGGTAATAACTTGATAGCAATATACCCATTGGGATTCCCTAACATCAATGGATCATTTATTTAAAGTAACCATCTGGATTTGGTTATAGTTTGAATACCCATACATAAATAAAATAGACTTAATCAATCATTAATTTATTTATTGGGATTAGGAAGTTATCCTTTGGTAAGTACTGGTTGAGATCCCTAAAATCGATACAGAATCAGATTTTCCTAGTCTTATTCCTGATTAGGATAATATTAAAGATCCATTTTGGGTATTGAACTTACCAAATTCATTTTTATTTGATAATATCATAAACACTGGATTTTAACTAGTCAACATGTGTTGGATGCATTATATATGATACCTACTTATAACCACGTTGATCATCTGGAAAACCTATAGGGTGGGTAGACACATTAGTACCCAATGCAATCATCTATATATAGTTCTAGGAAAATATGTCCCACTGATTCTTGAGGAAGGAGATATAAAACTCTTATTATTTAGGGGACATGGAGACACTAATTAATATAGGTCGCAGATCATCCTCTATGACTAAATTAACCTATTTTAGTCCATCAATGGTTTTATAGAAACAATCCTTGAATTCTTAGGGGAATATTTAAGGACTTATTATTCCCCTTCAACGCCATTGGGGGTAGTAGATGCATCCAAATTCTAAGGACATGGAGATAATTCAGGGGAATTTTGGGATCTAGATGAAGATATGGGTATATTTTTATATCCTATTGATAATAAGTAGGTGTCTTTAGATCCTGAGGTTGCTAATATAGAGGCTTCATTATTAGGGGAAACTTAGATATTTCCTACCTCCCCCACACTATCATTCAGAGTAGATGCCATTACAAAATCTTGAGATTTATATGATGAAGTGGGGATATTAGAATAAAGGGTATTATTATATTTTCTGAGATCACATCACACTTCTACATGGATGTGTTTGGATAATGAAAATGATATCATGAGGATGGAGTCAAATGTTACTAAAACTCATGATTTACTTCTTCTACTAGGATTAATATCCACTTGGTCAATAACACTTGATTGGGTAGACTGAGATTGAAGATTAGTTAGACCTTAGTAGTGGTAAATATGCTCTGGAACCAAGTTGATATGCATGGATTGTGAAATAATATTTCATTTCCTTAGTAGTGGTTGTTCTGTAAGGACATACACCCAACCAGTGTAAGGAAATGAAGTGTTCTAATGTTGTAGATTATTATCATATAGCACTCACATGACTTAATGACTTCCTTGATCAGTATTTTCTTCCTCAATTTGATTAATGGGAATCACATAGTATTTATTGAGTTTTCTTCTTAGGCAGTCATGGATATACTCCAATCCATTGGGGGGAATTTATTTAGACATAATTGTATACCATCATTTTCTTAAACTTCATTTTATAAAACTATAAATCTATATACAGATGTTCATAAGACTAAAATGGGGATTTATCACTATACAACACTCTTCCTTACTCATTGACGTAGTACTTGAGGCACTAATGGTACGATGATAGTACCATTAATTTCTTATAGAGCCATGACCTTACCAGTTATATATTGATGGATATGTCTTAAAAAAACACCACAAATTTGGAGTTGGATATGAGATTATTGAACGAGAATATGATTTTGATCCTATCTAGTGTATTTTTTTCAATTTAATTATATCCCTAAATGTCTAGTTTAGTGGGATTTAGGTATACCTCATCATATCCCAAGCATTGGAGGGTCTAGACTGTATGAGGTTGATCCCAGATCCATTATAAATCAATTCCCGATGGATATTGATATCACCCAATTTTCTAGATATATATACAAGGTATTAAAGTTCTCTAGTATGGCTACTTCTCGATCTTATTTTATAAAGGAAATGGTAGCATGACAATCAATAGGACTAGTCATTTCATGATATGACTTAGCTATAGAAGTTTCTTCTAAAAACTATTAAAGGATCAAGGGAGAATCAATGAGGGATTCCTTGAGTTCCTTGAATAGGTGAATAAAATAAAAAATGGATGGCTTGGTTATAGTAATGTCCAAATGCTTTAGTATTTCATATTTCTAATCCAAGGGATTTTGTTTCCCATATTAGGGTGGTTCCTTAGCCTTTTACTTGGAGATCACCACTGACTAGGTCGATGGATCTCCTCCCTAATAAAAATGTGGGGTCATTTTTATGGTTCATAGTTTTGGCTAATCTAACCTTCCCATATCCTGATGTTTATTTGGAAACTATATACTTGCAAGTCAGTCATAAATTATGGTAGGATTTGAGAGAGCCCTGGATAACTCAAGATCAAATTGATGATTTTATTGGGCTCATTAGAGGGATTATATTCAGGTTTCTTCAGTGTATATATACTTAGAAAAAATAAATCCTAAATGTCAATGTCTATTTCAACCCCATTTTCCATAGACACATCGACCTCTATAACCTTGTCCAAAATTATATATGGGGGGTTCAAGTTTAGAAAATTACTTTACCTCACTAGTGAAGGGGTATACCAGGTGTATGATGTTAAATGAACTATAACAAGATTCCTATTTTGACAAGGATTCCATTTGATGGGGTGTTTACCATTGTCTTGTTTAGTGAGATGATGCTCACTACCTCATGTGGTGGGACGAAACCCATTTTCTTGTTTAGTGGGACGATTCCCATCCTCCAAATGATGGAGGTAAAAATTATAAGAGATTTTAAAATAAATTAAGTATCAGTAATGACTCCTCATATTGTGTCTTGTTCTACCAAGGACGATTGAACTTACTTTTGGATGGCTAAGATGATACAAGATGTCACCTCTGACATTATAAAAGGTTTTGGGGTCACAACTAGTAGGTTTAGTTACACCATGAGTATAGAGTGTGCCCAATTGAATGATTTTTTGACTATCAAGTCATTAAATTTATGTGCACACATTCTCTATACATCCTATAATTCTCATTCTTATGGTGGATCAGTATAAATATGAGTCATTTTACCCAGGGGTTTGACCAACTTTAACTACCTAAGATAAACCATAATCTAGAGTATATATTTTAAGACAACACATTTATGGATTTTGTGTGTCAGTATCTAATAAATGAGAAGTAATAAGGGAAGCAATATTGAACAACTTTATTGTGATTCTTAACCTCTAGTAGTTTAAGGAGTTTATTCTCTATAACCACAATGAAGTATCATGGAACCTGCTCCATTCATAAAAAGTATAATTTTTTCTTCTTATCCTTGAGTATAATATGTCTATTATCACTCTTCCCATACCAAAGAGAGAATTTTTATTTTTATTATCACTCAAGGGAGGCACCACGTGATATTTTGTAGGATTAAATTTTAGAGATAATATTGGTGCTGACTTGAGCATAATGATCATGGCCTCTTATTCGTAAATATTATTGCATTTTGTTAATGGTTTTGGTCAATAATTAACCTTATACCATCACATATCACCCTCAAAGCACTATACTATGACTAAAAACTCTCAAAATATGCAAGGATATTTTAATATATTTAGTGGTGTCTATAATTCATCATGGGGATTCCCAATGAAAATATCTAGAAACTACTCCTAAAAAATATACATGTTTATGGAATAGGTTATTCCCTTTCATATAGTGATAAAGTTCATGAACCCTCATTTTTTTATTTTTCTAGTTTATTTTTTCAAGGATAGTTTTCTTCTTCAGAATTGATCTGAATTGTTAATGGAACTTTCCTTAAATATCTTCTCAGTTAGAAATGGACCATGCCAGTAGATTACTATATAATATGAATTCTATTCCTTCATAGGTCTATAAAAATCATATGAGATTTAAAAATTATTGTTTCTATAATATTACCATCATTAGAACACATTGAGACATGAAGTGTGTCAGGTGCTACTCTGGGTATCACATGCCATTGAAAATGGGGAAAGTGGGATTCCCAAAATTAGGTGGTGGAGGGGTAGCATCCACCCAATAAGGATAAAATTTCTATCTAGTTGTATGAGTATGAGTTTACCCTCTAAAAATTCAATTTAGGTAGTGAGGGACTCAATGGATCCAAGGATATATAGTGGAAACATCTCCTGGTATGATTCCCTAATAGGAGACACCAGAAAATCCTGACATGGTCATCTTTCCTGTTGATATCCTATTTGATCCATCCCGGGGTAACTTGATTGAAATGAAATTGGTTATACCAGTAGAGGAAATCCTTAATATTTTCATCCATTAGGTTTAGATAAATTGATTTTATGAAATCAGGCTTAGCTGGGTGATTAGGATATGATATTATTGCTTGAGAAGTACTTTTTGATTGAACATATACCAGTGGTGAGTCATTGGCCTCTTCCTTGAAATTATACTAAAAAAAATATTTCCTCAGATCAGTTTAGCATTGACCCTCTTCAATTCTTCTAGTTTATCTTAAAATTGGAAAAACATTTCCTCAATGGAAACAAATTCAACTTCATCAGGAGGTGGGTGGTCTATGGATATAGCCACACATTTCCATTTCCATTTTATCAAATCACACCTAGTAAGTAATAATTGAGTATTTGATAGAGATCCTAGATCTTGATACTTACTTTGGTTCTGATTATGAACTTCCTCTCCATCAGTGTAATCCATGCCTTGGGCGTATGTCTCATCAACACATTCTTCAATATCATAGTAATTTTTGAAGTTATTCATGATGATGACTCCAATGATATCAACTATCACATATTTCACAAAAATAATATTTTCATTATCCTTCATAGGATAATAATGGGATTTACCACTCCCAAAATAACTACTATGGTGTGAATTGTGATCCTCATTAACTCTTTAATTTATAGTGGAATATTATTACTTATATACCCCATGAGGTTTTGGTTCCCCTCTTTGATGGATAATGAATTTAAGAGAGTCTCTAGTGAATTTAAACAAGTTCTCCCATGTTAAAGGAGTCGGATCATGAAAGGGGAGGAACTGTGAGGTTTCTTCCTATAGTGCTTCCTTGAACTAGAGAAGACTAATTTACTAAGTAGAGGAGGAGGTAATATAAATTAACCCACCCTTGTGAGCTATGTTTTACTTGGTTCTACCACTATCATGTCTTGTATCCACTATGGATTTGATGATTTAAGGGGTGGTGGTGGTGGTAAAAATTCTCTCAGTTTTTCAAGATGGGTTTTCTCCTATGAAACTATAGATACAGAGAATATCATAAAATTCTTTATTTTTTATGACTTTACACATGACTTGTCTAGGTGAAATTCATTTTCTAGATGCGATTTACTTAACAATAAGGTTTTTCTATGGTTTTGAGATTTTCTTGATTTAGATGGGATGGATGCTTAACTTTCTTAGATACTTTATACAAGATACTATATATGGACTACCCGCATTGAGTACACCATTTTTGAGATTTAGGAATGGCAGGGAACTATTTGGCAGACCAACTGGAATATATGGAGGTCGAGACTGAAATTTACCTTGAAGAAAGGAAATTACATATTATGCTTCCTAATAAAATATATTTCATAGTGAATAGGGGTGAAGTGTAAGGATATATATTATTACAATCTTATGGTATGTTTATCTTAGGAAGAATAAATGATTATCTAGTAGATAACCTTCATGTCATTGATGAAATCCTATCATATTCTGCATCACTACTTTGCTGCCTTAGGATTTTAGGCCACTAAGAGGGAAGAGTAATCAACCTGATGGAAGAGCTCAGTCATCAACTTGATGTAGTTAGTATATTATTTATAATAAAAATGTTTTTCCTTTAGATAGAGGAGATTCAACCACAAGGTCTAGCATAAATGAGGTATGTATTCCTATTGTATTATTTTTTGAACACTGTACCCTGGAATGTACAAGGTCCAGAACATGACTGGTATGTCAACTTCATCTAGTTATTTCCATGTGACCGTAAATTATCCTCATCCCCATGGAGGTATTCATTAACTTTATCTAACCATAAAAGCCTCATTTTTGCTGTCATATCAAGGGGGGAAGTATGAATTATAATCTCCTTATTTTAATCAAAGAATAAGAAGTATAGGGGAGGTACAGATGATGAGTGTCTCCCCAGGCTAACCTTTGGCTAAGATGAGATGTCACTAGTCAATGAAAAGGCACTTGGTGTATTAATCATTGAACTCTTGAGTGCCTCGTGATATGAGGGAAATCTTAGAGTGGTGTTGACACAAATAGGACCTTCATTCTAAGTTAGGATGTCATCATGGGAAGTACTTGTGCAATGAGCACCATAGGGAGGACCTCCTTGGCTATTGGATTGGATTCTATGGGAAGGACCTTGAGGAATACTAACTAATAGTGGGCTGGAAATGGGATGACCTTCTTGATTATTGATCTTTATAATGCGAGGATTAATTCCATAGATTTCACCATGGGAATGACCTAGATGGTTAATATATATATTACCATGGGGAGAACTTCCATGGATAGTACTCTATGGATGACCTCCAATGCTGAGGATGTATATTCAATATGGAGGAACTCCATGAACACTATGAAGGGTTTTTAGAGTCTAATAATAATTATTAGAAATAGTGTAATAAATTAAAACCCCTTTACTGAGTATCTCCATGAAATATAATATGAAACTATTTATAAAATAGAAATAAAGAACTAATGTAAATCTGGAATACCTTACATTGAAGATCCACTACATCATTCTTTATCTCCTTCAGATGAGTTTGAGAGTGATTACAAAGTGGAAAATAAAATCTTCCCACCTATATAGTGTATCCACGTGCTACATTGAATCATATGATTATCAAATGAGATTAATATTCCATTCATGATGTTCTATAATCTCATATATAAAGAAGGAAGATGAAAGAGAGATTCAGGTTCCTATGAGTCATTGGATGAATATCTAAACACCATTCCATCATATTCCTATAGAGTTTATATAGAACCCGAGGAAACTATTGGGTGGTGCCCATATTGATTCCTGCATTATAACACATGATTTAATGCATTTGGAAACTTCATGCATTTATATATATACATGAATGTCAATCATCCAGTCATTTCATATTATATAATGGATTATTTAATGATATAATTTATGATATAAACATAAAATGATAACAATTATCATTTTTATACAATCACATATTGTATAAAATAGTATAACCTTATGTGCATGCAAATCATAATTTTTATGTAATACAAAATGGCCCATATATATAATATATAAATATTTAGGGTATATTCCCATAAATCTACCACTTTTACTAAATCCTAAAATACATTGTTCCATTTAAATTTATATGGTATAATATATAATATATTGTTAAACTATATCCAAAAAATATTTCATATATCTTCCAAAACACTTTTGGGAAGCTATCATCAATTTCACCTTGTATCACATCATATGCAATACCTTGTGAATACCCATAAAAAACAATTTTTCATTAACTATAAAACAATATTAGAGTTTCTCTCTGAGTAAAAATAAATCCCCATTCATTGAACCATAACATGTTACCCCATTTACCTTTATATAATTGATAACATATATGAATCTCCAGATCCATATATGTAAGAAAAGAGCAACCTATATTAAAGTATCAATACAACTCAAGTTATAAATAAATGTAGAATGATCTCTATCAAATAAATGTATATATATACCTGTTTTCACCACTCTAAATCACATGAAAATGGAAATTATCATATTTTCCCTTTGTACAAGGCATCAAGTGTCCATGATACATGAAACATGCCAATCCCATATAACCAACTATTCTATTATAGACTCTATGAATGTAAACTGATTTGATCAATGAATACATCACATGCCATTAATACTTATGGATAATCACATCATATTTCCCATATTAGGATAAATATACATAATATCTAGGTGAAAATGAACACTCCTATAGTCTATCTCAATCGAGGGCCCAAATTCCATACTCATCATACAAGGGGAAAAATCCCATCTTGGTTTGACTCCAACCAATGATATGATCAACAACATACCCAACCACCCCTGAATTAGCTATGAAAATATATAGAATTTTTTAAATAGGGTATCAAATTATGAAGGTTCTCATTCTAGGTATCTCACCAACCTTAGGTAGTGGGGAATCAAACATGACCCATTCGCCCCTAGTATACCAAATACATCTCTGTATGAAAATCCATGTGGTATACTTATTAGGTTATCCAATGAACATAAGGAATCATATTATTTTATTTTTGCCTCATGATATTATTTTGTATTTCTATATAAGAATCATACTCATGCTAACCTTAACATTTTTTTACAACCTATAATACTCAAGGAAAAACATCAGTTAGGGATAAACTCGAAGTCATACTTTGAGAGGTAAATTATAATTTCACTTCAAGAAATGTGTATCTATATATAAATTTATGCATCCAATGTGAAATAATGATAAAACTAAGGTTTACTTTAATATGATACATTTTAATATTCTTAAACTCTTTAAGAATATTTAAAAAAACCAAAATAAGAACCAATTTATCATATCATATATGATAAGATTCTAAACCAACCTTATGGTTGCTATAATTTCTGGGATTTGTTAACACATTACATCATATATAATCCATGTCACATATCTATGTGACCATCTTATAAAACCCTTCCACTAAAATATTTAGTGATAAACATATATGAAGTAAGATAGTTTTAATAATGGAGAGACTCAGGAATCATATTCTTAACTATTCAACCTCTTGAACACATTCAAACATCTTAACTTCACAACATTAAATGTTATTATGTCAACTTCCATTGTCTACTTAAATCTATTTTTAAGTTCATCATCATCATCCTTGGAACCATATTACATCAATTTTTTTCCTTGAAATAATGTAACTAATTACATTATTTTTTACTAATACATCCTAACTCTCTTAGGATATTAGGTAAAATTCAATTTAAAAATATATTGGTGTAATTATTTATTTGTTAACTTTGATCTTATTTAAGTCCAAAAATAATCCCACTAGCCTCTTAGAAAATATATTCTCTTCAAAATATCTCTCGAAGATATAAAAACCCTTTTATATTAATAAATAGAATTTATTTCATTTCAGTAGGAATATTAAATAAATAAACTATATCATATATGGAATTATATGTGTTTGAAATATTTTTTCATTTAAAGGAAGACTTTATTAAAATATACCACTTATGGGTGGTGGGAAAAAATTCCCACATATTTTAACAAATATTTGGATAAAAATTATCCTGGATAAAACAATTTGATCCATATATTCTTCTCAAAACATGTTATAGAAATTGAAGAATCATAAACCATGTGTATACAATTAATCTTATCATACTTATTCATAAAAACTATTTTTTATAGAACATCATCTCTTATCACATAAGATAAATGAGATGAAGATACACATCTTTTACTTAGATTAATTTGATCTTGATAAAATCCCATAAAATAAAATCCTTGATGTAGTAACTATTTAATTCTTCTCGTGAATGTAAACTACAATCTTGATCAATTACTCCTTTGATTTTGAACTCATGTATATTTACAACACTTTTTAAAATCTATATTCAGTATCACATACTCTTCAAGATCAATGAATTAATTTCTATAACATCCAAACCTGACATGGACATTTCAGGGAGTTTCCTAAACTTCTTCAGGAATATCTTGGATAATCCAAACATATTGAATTATTACTATTAATTATTGAAAAAACTAGGTTTCAATAACCTTGATTGGATATTTAAAGAAACATTTTTGAAATTTTCAAACAAATTTTCTTCTTTTAGTTTGAAATTTTACATACTTGTATTGTCTATAAAATACTTTAAAACCTATAAATCATATTCATAGTTGTTGGACTCCTCATATATTAATCATGTTTTAATGATCACAAATCTCATTAATGATCCCAAATCTTATTAATAATCACAAATCTCATTAATGATCACAGATCTTATTCAACCTAGTTAAATCCTATAAATTATATCCAATCATGTGTATTTATTATTGAAGTTATATCATGCTTTATAATGGTTAAGCTCAATCCATTTCATACACATTACTGTTTAAGTCTGAATACAATCATTTTCCTAAGTATAAGACACCGTGAGCAAGACACAGTAAGCCAGACATAGTTAGCCTAACACAGTAAGCCTGACACTGTGAGCAAGACACCGTGAAGATATGACACCATGAAAAAGACACCGTGAAGACTAGACACCGTGAAGATCAGACACTATGAAGATCAGACAATGTGAGGAAGACACTGTGAAGACCAGACACCATGAACAAGACACTGTGACACTCAGACCATGACACTCAGACCGTGACACTCAGACCGTGACACTCAGACCATGTAAAGACCCAAAAATTTCAAGAATTTTTTTTTCTTAATTTATTTGAAATTTTACGAGTCTATGGCTTCTGAAGGCACTTGATTCCGAGTCTCGGTTTCCCGGAATCAATTTCTGAAGTTTAGCTCGGGTAAGTTCAGTAAACGAAGGAGCATATTTTTCTATCTTTAGAACCGGTGCTCAGAATTGAAATCTGAGGGCACCGATGAACTCGCAGTGCTAATAATTGCTTAAGGGGACCTTTACCGCAGTTTCTCTTTAAGCAGGTTGAGAATTTTTATTTGGGAATCTAGAATAAAATAAATAAAATTGGTAGTGTACAATTTTATTTATATCTTTGGTAGTTTTATCATACAAAGGGGAGTTAAGGGTGGAACCCACAACCACCTAACTACCCATGTGTGGATATATGATAGGTGGGGCCCACACGATCCCCAACCCTTCATCTCACTTGAAACCCCCCTTAAACCCCCCTTACATTTATTTCTTTTCTAACTCTTCCATTAATTATGTGAACCCTTTCACCTTCCTCTCTCTCATTTAATATGCCAACACTACAAGTTAATTAATCACCCACAATTAATTAATTACTTTTGTGTCATGAATTCTTTTTGAATTATTTTGTGTTGAATGGAACTTCTTTAAATGGGAGAAGTCTTTTTTAATATTTGCAATAGTAAATATTTCGGTGGGGAACCTATGGAGGATTAGAAAGAGAGGTGTTCTTCCCCCGACGAAGAACGCGAAGTCACCGACGACGTGCCTTCTCTTCTTCTTCCTCTGCATCAAGGGAGGAGACACCACTATGGGGAACATCGCCAACGATGAAGACTCTTCCTCCGACATCAACAGAATCTACACCATTCTTCCGCGGCGTCCGACCACCACGACGTTTGTCTTCCGTGGTTTGACGACGTGTGAATTCTTTGCGAGGTAGGGGAATATTGTATAATTATCATTTAAGTGGTTAATACTCTCGAGCATGAGAATTTATTTATAGGATGTTTGTATAATTTATTCTTGAATAAATTATACCCATTTCGTAGTTGAAAGAAAGTTTTTGATTATTTCCAATTGATAACGCCTAATGTGGAGGGCGCGAGCCGAACAAACACGGCCTGACAACCCTCCGATGGTTGTTTTTTTGTGAGAGAGATGATGGGAGACCTTGAAACGGGTCCAAAAAGGAAATTTGAAGCCGTCGTAGTGAAGAGAAGGCCCAGGGAGAGCCGTAGGTGCATACAGTGGGCGAATCGGACCACCGGAGCACGTCCGGTGGTCCGCAGAAGATGCTGCCGACGCGCCATGCCGGCACGGAGGCGCCGGAGTCCAGTGGCGGCGGCGTGCCGCCGGATCAGTCCGCAGTGGCTGAGCCACAACAGCGGTTGAAGACCGGAACAAATTTGCCGTTCTGGAGATGGAGGGGCGTGACATTAAGCCGCGCCAGCTAAGGGAGGCCGCGCCTCCGCTCGACCAGCTGGCCGAGCCAGCCTCCCCTGGCCGGGCTGGGGCGGGCCATGCGGGCTGGGCCACGCCAGCCGGGCCTGGCCGCGCCCAACCTGGCCAAACCCGGACCCGAGTTGGGTCGACCCGGTTCGGGCCGACCTAGGGTGGGTTGGGCTGGGTCGGACCGGGCCCAGACCCCCTTTTTCAGACTGTTTTCGGTTAAATGACCATAACTTGAGATAAGGACCTCCGATCGACGCACCATCAGTTGCGTAGGATTCCTTGGATCGATACGGTAGTTTTAGTATATTACACTCAAGGTTTTGTCGAATTTTGTGTACAAATGGGTTGGTTCAAACCTGAAACCAACCAGACCCTCGGAGCGGAAACGCTTATAACTTAAGGACCTGACGTCCGATTGACGTGCCGTCGACTGTGTTGGATTCCTATTGATGAGACGGTTCTTTTTGGAATAATATACACAAGATTTGGATGTGTTTTGAGCATATTCGGGTTGGATTGTACCCAAAATCCAACCGGGCCCCTGGAACGGAAATGCTAATAACTCACAGACCGGGCGTTCGATTGACGTGCCGTCTGTTGCGTTGAGACCCCTATGATGAGGCGGTCCATTGAGATACTTTTTCATGGGACTTCGAGACACTTGGAGTGTCGACCAGTAGCTCATGGAGCGGATCCTCCCAGAGATGAGCATACAGAGTACTGTGACCTTGTAGCTGGATGAGACCTGATAACTGCTTGTCCGATTCGATTCGGAGTGACTTGAATAGCCCAGTGGGGATCGCTACTGTGTTCGGGTGACAGACCCATGGCGGAGGAGCACTACTGTGTTGGGGTGGCAGACCCGCGGTACTCGACAGAAGGAGTACCTCTGTAGGCTATTAGGGGGAGCACTACTGTGTTGGGGCGGCAGACCCATGGCATGGATCGCTACTGTGTTGGGGCGACATACCCGCGGTACTCGACAGAGGAGGAGTACCTCAGCAGTCTAAGGTTAGTGAGTGGAACCTCGGAGTCGTGACAGGACTACTGCGCTCGACAGAAGAGGAGTTCTCCAGTAGTCGTGTTTTCGTCATCGTGAATGAAAATCCTGGTTTGAGCTGAGTCAATGACCTTTGTGTTTTCCTCATGATTGAGATGGGTTACTTGATAACTTAGGTATATGTATGGGAATATACCTAAGTAGAGGTTATCTGTTGAGATATTTCTTTGTGGTTTATCCTTGTTGGATTTAGTGAGACCTTGAGGGTCTCAGGGTCCCTACTGAGTATCGTTATACTCACCCTTGCACGGGCTATGCCCGCACCTCATTGTGTTGGATGCAGACGACGGACAACGCTAAAAGAGGCAGAGTGTACAAGGACTGGACGGTACCCAAAGGTGTATCTCACGACGAGTCAATACCCGGAGGACATGGACAGATGGATGGACGCGGAGTGCTGAGGAGGACATCTGTACCTACCCTTCAGTTAGGATCTATGGTGGATGATCCAGGAGCTGCTTGTCACCTTCCAGCTGTTTTGTCTTTTTCTATATACTTTATAGCTGGGATTTTATTTCCAGCCCCCTTTACTTTCAGCACTACTTTTGTATTCAGTTTTACCTAGAGTTTTTCTTCTGCTTGTTCTCTAGTTGTGTGAGTTTTATTTTAATAAAGGCAATTCCTTCCCAGTTATATAGATTTACGCCTTTGGTGCTAGTCGCCAGCCCCTGGACTATGGAAGGCGCGCTTGGGGTAGTTACGACACGGGCCCTGAGGGAAGGGTCTTGACAAATTGGTATCAGAGGAGTCGGTTATACCGCATAACATAGAACTATGATATTCTATTTCTGTGAATCAATAGTTTTAAGGGTACCGAGTGTGGTTTTTAGTTCAGAGAGTCCAATGTTGGTGCGGCGGCCAACATATCCATACACCAGGACCCTGAATTCTGATTTCTGACTCAGTGCACGAAAACAATGATTGCGTGTGTGTTTTCAAAAGTTTCTTTAAGCCATCTCAAGCAGGATAGCTCACAAGGTTTAAATCGTTTGACCAAGTCGCATCTATTCAGGATGCCTCCATGCGGACAGTCAGTTGGAGTTCCGAGAGAGTACCTGATGACGGTCCATCGAGTGATGAGGCTCCAGTGCAGGACCCTCTTACTATGATGGCACATTCGGGTGGTGTACTAGAAGCACCACCACCCATTGGGCAGCAGATTTCACCAACTGTACTAGCGGACGGTGCACGCTGATAGAGCGCGTTGCACGAGTTCCAGCAGTAAAGGCCTCCGAGGTTACGAGGCGAGACAGATTCCCAGGCATCAGTGGATTGGATGGAGGTGATTTCTAGAGTTCTACACCTAGTTTAGACACTAGAAGAGCAGATAGTGATCTTAACTACTGGTGTTTCCCAGTGAGTGACCATGAGGTTGGTCCTCATAGTGACGAGGCTTCAGTACATGGATCGATGCTTGAAATAGTACCTTCGGGTAGTGTGCCAGCTATATCACTACCTGTTGGTCTGCAGTTAGGACCAGCGGGTACCGATAGAGGACACTTATAGGCTTAGTGCCTTACATGTGTTTCAGCAACAGATACCCCTTAGGTTCTGAGGTGAGCCCGACTCACAGGTGGCTGAGGACTAGCTTGAGGAGGTGGCTGAGAGTTTTCTAGAGCTTATACAGCTTCGGCAGGACGACAAGTCGGTAGCTGAGTATTCATCAAGGCGTACTGATCGTTCCTGGTAATTTATGACTATGATACGATCAGTGCTTTATAGCTCAGACCTCAGAGCGAGGTGTGTTTAAAGGAAAACTGAGCCAACACTTTTACACTATGCATTCCTACTTATGCTAGGGTGCTAGAGAGAGCCTTTGTGGTTGAATGTTCTTTGGATGAATGGATATAGCTAGAGAATGTTAGCAGTGGGAAAGAAGGGAACTAGTGCTAGTCTCAGAGACTTGGGCAAGTAAAATGTTTCAAGAAGAGGAAGAGTTAAGGACATATGAATCTGTAGAGTAGCAGACATGGACACAGAGATAAGAGAGCAGCATGAGGTGGTGTACATATCAACATGTTACCACCACCCGCCTTTGTAGTCCCCTCCAGGCTCACAGAGCAGGAGGGCATGGGAAGAGAGTAACTGCATGCGGTCAAAGAGTGTGACCCAAGGGCTCTATGAATGATTCGAGGAATGGTTTGTGTATACTATTGGTTGCCGTAACAACACACATTGATACAAATCATTCCTTCCTTCCACGAATCTTGTACCAGACCTAGAGTTTCCGGTTAAGCCATTGACTTGACCCTCACGCCTGGAGATACCTTTGGGAGGAGACTCGATAATCACGCTTATACTGACGGTGTGATATGACCCTTGAGGCAGGAGTTTTGGTTGGAACCTCTTGGTGGCAGTGTCGAGAACTTAGAAAGTTAGTTTGGGCATGGACTAGGTAACCATAGTTTATACACATATTGACTATATTAGGAAAAAAGGTTGTGGTTTACCTATAATGTTCGGATGGGATTTCCTTGGTCGGTAAAAAGGAAACCCCAGGCAGCACAGGATGGAATCATGCATAAGTAGGTGCAGTTGATCACTCATGAGTCATCCAGACTTAGATTTGAGCCAGACTTCTCCAGAGTTGCTGCACCGCTTTTAGCATTGACGAAGAAGGGGAAAACCCTTTGTGTGGTCAGAGAGATACCAGCAGAGCTTTTTAGGAGCTGAGGCAAAGTTTGACCAATGCGCTCATATTGAGGATACCGGAGAAGGTTCATATCATCCTAGAGTAGATGAAGACTGCATAGAGAAGACAGAAGACCTATGCTGATAGGAGATAGTGACCACTGGAGTTCGAGGATGGCAATCACGTTTTCTTACAGGTCTCTCCTCGATGAGGTATATGGATATTTGGATGGGGCATCAAGTTTTCTCCACGATTATTCATACCTTACCAGGTCCTCAGCAGAGTAGGTGAGGTAGCTTACTGCCTAGCCCTTCCACTTCAGATGCACCGGGTGCACAGTGTCTTCCACGTATCTCAGTTGAGGAGATATGTGCAAGACCTGACCCACCTCATTGATCATGGGGAGATGGACATCGATGATGAGGCTACATTCATGGAGGTTCTAGTAGAGATTGAGGATCGATAGGAGCGGGTCCTACATGGACGATTTATTCCTCTAGTGTGCATTCACTGGCAGCACAGGAACCTCCAGGGAAGCACATGGGAGCAAGAGGCTCAGATGCGTGCTCAGTACCCCTTTAGTTTCCCTAGTGTGTGTTGTAGCTTTATGGGGATGTAAAGCCCTAAGGTGGGAGTAATGTAAAGACCTAGAAATTTCAAGGATATATTTTTCTTACTTTCTTTGGAATTTTACGAGTCCGTGGCTTCTGACGACACTTGAGTCCGAGGCTCGGTGTGCCTGGAATCAATTTCTGAAGTTTAGTTGGGGTACGTTCAGTAAACGAAGGAGCGGGTTTTTCTATCTTTAGAACTGGTGCTCGGAATTGAAATCCGAGGGCACCGATGAACTCGCAGTGCCGGTAATTGCTTAAGGGGACCTTTACCGCAGTTGAGTTTTAAGCAGGTTGAGAATTTTTATTTGGGAATCTAGAATAAAATAAATAAAATTGGTAGTGTACAATTTTATTTATATCTTTGGTAGTTTTATCCTACAAAGGGGAGTTAAGGGTGGAACCAACAACCACCTAACTACCCATGTGTGGATATATGAGAGCTGGGACCCACACAATCCCCAACCCTTCATCTCACTTGAAACCCCCCTTAAACTCCCCTTACATTGATTTCTTTTCCAACTCTTCCATTAATTATGTGAACCCTTTCACATTCCTCTCTCTCATTCAATATGCCAACACTACAAGTTAATTAATCACCCACAATTAATTAATTACTTGTGTGTCATGAATTATTTTTGAATTATTTTGTGTTTCATGGAACTTCTTTAAATGGGAGAAGTCTTTTGTAATATTTGTGATAGCAAATATTTCGGTGGGGAACCTATGGAGGATTAGAAAGAGAGGTGTTCTTCCTCTGACGAAGAACGTGAAGTCATCGAAGACATGCCTTCTCTTCTTCTTCCTCCACGTCAAGGGATGAGACACCGCTGTGGGGAACGTCACCAACGAAGATGGATCTTACTCCGACATCAACGGAATCGACACCATTCTTCCGTGATTTCTGACCACCGCGATGTTCGTCTTCCACAGTTTGATGACGTGCGACGTCTTTGTGAGGTAGGGGAATATTGTATAATTCTCATTTAAGTGGTTTATACTCTCGAGCATGAGTGTTTATTTATAGGATGTTTTTATAATTTATTATTGAATAAATTATACCCATGTTGTAGTTGAAAACAAGGGTTTGATTATTGCCAATTGATAATGCCTAAAGCAGAGGGCGCAGGCTGAACAAACACGGCCCGACGACCCTCTGCTGGTTGTTCGTTTGTGCGCGGGATGACGGGCGATGATGAAATAGGGTCGTAATGGCAATTTGAAGACGTCACACTAAAGAGCAGTCCCCGGGAGAGCCGCGGGCACAGACGATGGGTGAATCAGACCACCGGAACGCGTCCAGTAGTCCGCGGAAGACGCTGTCAATGCGCCACGCCGACACGATGGTGCCGACGTCCGGTGGCGGCAGCACGCCGCCAGAGAAATCCACCACGGATGAGCCACGACGGTGGTTGAAGACCGGAATGACTTTGCTGTTCCAGAGATGGAGGGGCGTGGCATTAAGCCGTGCCAGCTAAGGGAGGCCGGGCCTCCGCTCGGCCAACTGGCCAAGCCAGCCTCCCCCGGCTGGGCCGGGGCGGGCCATGCAGACCGGGCCTCGCCGGCCAGGCCGGGCCGCGCTGCGCTAGCCGGGAAGGGCCGCACCCAACCGGGCCGGACCCAGACCTGAGTCGGGTCGACCCGGTTCGGGCCGACCCAGGGTGGGTTGGGCCGGGTCAGACCGGGCCCAGACCCCCTTTTTCGGACCATTTTCGGTTAAACGGACATAACTTGATATAAAAACCACCAATCGACGCACCGTTAGTTGATTAGGATTCCTTGGATCGAGATGGTCGTTTTGGTATATTACACTCAAGGTTTCAGCGAAGTTTGGGTATGGCTGGGTTGGTTCGAACCCAAAACCAACCGGGCCCTCAGAGCGGAAACACTTATAACTTAAGGACCGAATGTACGATTGACGTGCCGTCGACTATGTTGGATTCCTATTGATGAGATGGTTCTTTTTGGAATACTCTACATAGGATTCAGATGTGGTTTGAGCATGTCCGGGTTGGATTATACTCGAAATCCAACCGGGCCCCTGGAACAGAAATGCTAATAACTCACAGACCGGGCGTCCGATTGACGCACCGTCTGTTGCGTTGAGACCCCTATGACGAGGTGGTACCTTGAGATACTTCTTCATGGGACTTAGAGACACTTGGAGTGTCTAATAGTAGCTCGTGGAATAGATCCTCTTAGAGACGAGCATACGGAGTATGGTGACCTTGTAGCTGGCTGAGACCTGATGACTGCTTGTCCGATTCGATTCGGAGTGACTTGACTAGACCAATGGGGATCAATACTGTGTTGGGGCAACAAACCCATGGCGGAGGAGTGCTACTGTGTTAGGGAGGGAGACCCGCAGTACTCGACAGGAGGAGTACCTCTGTAAGCTATTAGGGGGAGCGCTACTGTGTTGGGGCGACAGACCCATGGCGGGGATCACTACTGTGTTGGGGCGACATACCCGCGATACTTGACAGAGGAGGAGTACCTCAGTAGTCTAAGGTTAGTTAGTGGCACCTCGGAGTCGTTATATGACTACTGCACTCGATAGAGGAGGATTTCTCCAGCAGCCGTGTTTTCGTCATCGTGAATGAAAATCCTGGTTTGAGCCGAGTCAATGACCTTTGTGTTTTCTTCATGATTGAGATGAGTTACTTGATAACTTAGGTATATGTATGGGAATATACCTAAGTAGAGGTTATCTGTTGATATCTTTCTTTGTGGATTATCCTTGTTGGATTTTGTGAGACCATGAGGATCTCGGGGTCCCTATTAAGTATCATTATACACACCCCTGCACGGGCTATGCCCGCACCTTGTTGTGTTGGATGCAGACGACGGACAACGCTGAATGAGGAAGAGTGTACAAGGACTGGATGGTACCCGAAGGTGGATCTCATGACGAGTCGGTACCCGGAGGAGATGTATGGACGTAAGGATGCGGAGTGCTGAGGAGGACATTTGTACCTACCCTTCAGGTAGGATCTGTGGTGGACGATCCAGGAGCTGCTTGTCACCTTCCAGCTATTTTGTCTTTTTTCCTTGTACTTTACAGTTGGGATTGTATTTCTGGCCCCCTTTAATTTCAACACTACTTTTTTATTCAGTTTTACCTAGAGTTTTGCTTCCGCTTGTTCTCTGGTTGTGTGAGTTTTATTTTAATAAAGGCAATGACTTCCCAGTTATATGGATTTACGCCTTTGGTGCTAGTGTCCAGCCCCTGGCCTATGGAAGGCGGGCTTGGGGTAGTTACGACACGGGCCCCGGGGGACAGGTCATGACAGAACGTGACACTCAGACACCGTGTGAAGGATACACCATTTGCATAACATATTGTGACACCATTTCTTAAACTATTTTGTCGTCTTTCAATTTAATTCTCAACGGTCATATTTGATGCCTTTAATGCACTGACATAATTAATGTTTCTTTGTAGAAATAGTACGAGGTATGAGGTACGAAACACATGGAACCTGTTGGATAAAAAACATGCATTCAATGATAAAGAATGGAGAGTTCCCAACAACCATAGAGCGCGATACTGAATAGAAAACAAGTGTGTGAACACGACCATGAAGAACACTTTTCAAGATTTTCAAAGAAAGCATTTTCACATGCATGCAATCCAACTCTGCTGAAGAACATATGAAGTACACTGGAATCTAGAGAACATCTTCACATTATCAAAGCTCGTGGAGAATACAAGCTGAATCGCGACACTCTGTTTTTCAAGACAAAAACCAGAGAAGGAATCAGAAGCGTTTCTTCTTAATCAAAGGAGTCCAGAGCTGCACTTCAAATCACTAGATCTTTCTAAACTCATATCTACTATCTCTTAGTGATTCTTTTACTTACCTTTTGAGCAGTGTGTGTACTCTGTATATTCCACACACACACTGACTCCTGTGCTAAACTGAAGGGTTTCTAAATCATTAAAACAAACTCCTTATACTTTTGTTTACCCACGAAAACTGTGGAAGAGGTCCCTGTGTGGCCTGGTTATTGTTTTTTTCTACCCATGAAAACTGTGTAAGAGGTCCCTGTGTGACCTGGACAGTCTGTGTACTGTTGTTAACCCCAATCCAGGGTGTGGATCAAAGTTTATTTATATAAACTGCTTGGTGGCAGGTGATCACCAAGTGGAGTGGATTAAGTCTCATCTTGAGACTGAACCACTTTTTTCATATCCGCTGTGCTATTTAAATTTAGTCTTCTTTGTTTTACTGCTTTACTGCATAATCCAGAAAACTCTAATTTCACTTTGATAGTTAATCCTAGAAAGAAGTTATAACTGATTTGTCTTAGTAGGATAACTTCAAAAGTAATATTAATAACACATATTAAGATTACTGAGAATTAATCAATCTTCTAAGAAGTTGTTTAAACAGTCAAACTCTTATAATAGTATAACCTTGATTAACTGGGCTATATCTATTTTTGGGGAAAACCATTTCTTTTAAAATAATATATTTGTAACAATTTTTTTTATAGTTACTCAATTCACCCCTCCCCTCTTGAGTAAAATACTCCAACCAACAATAGTTCATATATATTCCCAAAACATTGAGAATATCATGTAAAAATTATTTTAATTCAATCATATTGTCAAAAATTTTTCATACATGAAAATAAGATAGATTCCCTAACTAGAACAAGACATTTTTAGTCTCCCCTTAAGAATTATGTTATAGAATTAAAAAAAATCATAAACCATGTGTATTAAAAAAACATATATAATTTCATTTAAACAAATATTTTTTAAATTCTCTTCTCAAGAGTTAAATGAGATAAAATACCCATCATATAATTAGTTTATCCAAGATTGAAGTATCCAAGTTATCAATGAAGTAAAACATTTTCTCCATTACTTTAAAACAAACCTCAAGCCCCAAACTTATATTATTTTCTCTTTATGACATTATATATATTTATGACACTTTTAAATCATACAATCGATATCATATATCTATAAGAATAATAAAATTTATTTCTATAACCATTAAAGTTTTAAGAAAACCTTTATTCTCATCGAGTCATCAACATATTTAATCATATTGAATATCATTTGACTCACCTAATCATATTGATTATATGAGACTAAAATTCCTTAAATCACTGACATAACCAATCATATTGAGTAAATGAGTAGAGACTAATATTCCTTTAGTCATTTATCATCTAATGAATTTTAAACCTTAATTGAATCATTATATATTTCTATAAACATCTAGATTCACTTGTTGAAAAACTTAAACACTTGGTTACTGAGGAAGGAACTGTTATGAGACGTTGAATTTTTCTTTAGAACTTTTCATAAGTTACCAGTATTAGGAGTATCTTACATTAAGCTTCTCATTTCAAGGATTGATCAATAAATTTATGTTTATGATGGTGATGATATTTATCTACAATAGAATATTTTATCAGATGAGTATCATGTATTATTAAACACATAATAAGGAATTTTATTTAATAGTCTCCTACTAAAATGACAACCCATTTTTTTAAAATTTATCATAACTATTATTGGCCCAAGATCCATATTTCACTAAGAAATTATTCTTATTTAACATTTATCTCACCACTTAATTATTTATGTGGGGGAATCATACAAATAAAATCATATATGATTATTGGATAGATAAGTGGGAAACCCTTTATCCAATTGATTATATTAAAAAACTCAACTCTATTCCTATGGTATCATAATTATTAGAGATTCCTAGATAAGTTTTACCCAAAGAAAACACAAAAAATAAGCTAATTAAGGACTATCCAGGGGAACTCAACTTTAGCATAAAACTACCTAAAAAGACAATATAGAGTCACTTATTACTTTATTTCTATACATAAAATAATACAAGGTCACCCAACATTGGTAAAAAACTACCCAATTGAATGATATAGGTCTTTAAAAGTGTTTCTTTGGAAGGAATCTTACACCTAGTATTTGAAGGGGATTTTAATATCACCATCTTATCTCATGTTATTACATTTTATGTATGAATGATTTTAGTAATTTAGTTTGGAATCCTATTTCCTCCACCTAATAAATATATTCAAACTATGTTGATGTGTAACTCTTTACACAACCCAAAAATTTGTGTTACATATCCAAAAATAGAATTCAAACATATTCATACATATCTAGATGCATCATATGCATAAGGTACATGAAAAATTCATGTAAATTCATAGATTTATCCACATGAGTAAGCCTAGATTGATATATATCCAACCCAATTCACCATAATAGATAAGGAATAATCCTCTAGGTAGGTAGGTAGTCCAGCCCTAAGTCCCTCTACCCAGGGATACTTTACTCAAGAGAGAATCCAATTCATCGTAACTCTAAAACCTAATATTTAAAAACTATATTCAACAACTAAATATAATTTCATAATTTTTTTTATAAACTAATGTCAAGGTAGATGAAAAACTTAATTCATTATAGAGACATTATTGGCATGTAATGTATAGTTATATCTAGAAGCAGTTTAACAATTAAACTAAAGCATACACATCCTTCACATTTCATAATTAATTTACTAAACATGAATATAGAAGTGATTAAACCTTAAATAAATGAAAAATTCAAATATTTAAACATGCGATAAAAATTTATAAACAATTCATAAATTAAATCTAATTATAAACCCTTTTATAATTTTTAGCTTTAACATTATGGACATTCCATAATTTTGAATATAAAAATTTTATATTCATTCTAATATGTACTCTTTCATATTTATCATTATATATAATTTAAAATTTAAAATATATCATATTTTATGAATTATAAACTATTCATAATCCAATTTATATTATGTAAAAATTTTACATAATCTGAATACCGTATACTTAATCATTTTTTAAACCTTGATCATATCAGTCATTATAACACTTTTAATGTGGATTAAATAATATCCAATTAATTACCCCTTTTATTTTGAAAAATTCTAAATAATTAATTATGAAAAATTCACAATTTAAATATAATATTTTTATATTTTAGCATTATCTCATAATTTATAACCCTTTATAAATGATTTCCTTAGTATTTTTGAATAAAAAATTTTATTTATAGATCATAATACATTCCATATAATTTAGTTAAAAGTTATTATAAATATTAATATTTAATTTTTGGGAATATAAATGTTTCATAAATAGTTATTTAATTTAATTATTAAAAATTTATAATTAATTAACTTTTAAACCTTTTATAAATTAAAATATCCCAAAATACATTTTATAATGATTTATATACATTTTATAAACCATTAAAACCATTTTATATGTTAATTTTTTTAAAATTTTTAAAATAATTCTGATTACCCTTATACATAGGGGAATTCCTACATAATGGTAAAGCCTTCTACCCTTACACAGGATTTATAGAAGCCCTTAAATAAATTTAAGTCACTAATTACCTTTATACATCTTAGGTGATGTTCAGAATATGTTGACACTCTCTTAAGTGATGTTCAAAATATTATTAAAATAATTGTAAACATTATAGATAATGGGGATGTGATAATGCTTGAATTATTTAGTCACTATCAAAATATTCCAACAAGATTCCTAGGTGAGGACAAGAATATGATTTTTCCCCTCAATGGGTTCCACAGGGATATGTCGATGGGGTTTATACATGTGGGAATGAATATGACATTTCCCTTATGTTGTTTCTAGAACATGTAATTGATATACTTTATAGGGAGAGATAATATAATAACACTCCTGAAAAAATTCAAAAATATGTTGGAAATATCTTGGGGTATTGGTAGGGATATGAACCTACGCTGAAGTGACTATTGGGACATACTAATAAACTCTAATTGGAAAAGGAATATGAGCTCACTCCGTATCTTAATTCTTAATTTGGATATGACAATGATCCTCTAGAATGGGAGTAGAAATATAGGACCACCCTTGAGAAGCTACTAGGATATTCTCATGAGCTTCTTTGATATTAGTCTGATATGGTGTTAGAAACCCATTGGGTTGTGTTGAATTTGTTGATAAGAGGTGAGTAATCAACTTAAGGTGATTTTTTGAAAACATTGGGAGATTATTGAATACCACTAAGTGAGTTTGATTTTTTTGACAAGTTTGTTGAGGTGAATCTTGAAGCTATTAGAAAATGTATCTTATGGATATATATGTTGGATTTTCTGACAAGTTTTGGAGTTATTTATATGGTATGAAGATGGAAGAGGTTAATCTTGGTGCATGGATCTCAATATGAAATAAATATGATTATATTTATAAATATAGCCATGTGACATTATTCATAGAAGTTCATGGGATCCCCCATGAAGACTAGAATCCATGGAAATTAAGGATATAAGTAGTTCATCACAATACTATATGAGTAGTATAAATCAAGAAAAATGGTGAAAAATAGATAAGTACTCATGAATGTGAATTTACAACATAAGGTAACTCAAAACATATTTGAATATGGTTATGTAAAGGATCCAGATATGGGAATTTGAGTGGTGTAAGAAAATTTAGTTTACCCATTCCCCCAATGTAAGGGATTTACCTATGTGTTTCACCACTAATTAATTTTTACATATACATATTTAAAAACATAGGGATTTATGTAGGTTATTGATGGAAACATAAGGGATTCATTGAAAAAAAGGATTTCATCTATGTGATCCACCACATATATGTTTTCACATATGCAATTTCATAGCTAGTGATCCACATAACCAAATGTCTTGATGTAGGAGATTTCTTAGTGAAATAGGGGGATATTCTTGTGTATTTATTTGGAACCTATACTATTAGTGAAATCACATTAAGAGATGAATGAACTACTTTTGAATGCTTCCAACATCATGGAACTTAAAATGGGATCCATGGTCCATGATGATAATGAAGAATGAAGTTATAAGTGTGATTTATTGAATTAAATGAAATATATTCATGTTTTAAGGAGTGATTCATGCCTCAAATGAATTATATCCTTCCATAATGTATCCTTCCTACATGAAACTCGAGGATATATTTTTATTCAAGATTCCATATTGGAAAGATGCAGGTGATGGGAGATCATAGATATAGAATATCTAGAGTCTTTCCACACAACACACTAATGAAAAATGTAGTGATGATGTGGAAGTTTTAGGAGTTGATACTTTCATGTATTTTAAATACTAATTTTTTATATAATATGGAAATTTGAAAGTATATTTTAAAATAGAGGTGTTCTAAGTATGGTTTTGTATATAATTCTTCTCAGTTTTCCATTTTTCGAAAAATGTAAAATCACTTCACATTGACATCTTTTGCAATAGGACTAAGGAATAAAAAAGGAGATCTCATTGGATATATTATATCTTACAAAATATAAGGTAATAAAGGAGGAATAATAGGAGATACACTGAATATGCTAGAAATTATTTGATAAATTCGTGAGAAGAGAAGAAGAGGATCTATGATTATTCATTGAAACACATGAATGAATTAGAAGAGGGGTTTGAATGTGATGTATGCTTGAATAAAATATTCCTAAATGTAGAAGAATAAAAGAACCAAGATCCTTCTTGAATATATTTATTCTTAGAAGATAAATGGAGATTTAGTAGAATAATAAAGGAAGAAGAAATTTGGAATAATTTTTATTCAACGGAGAATACATTCTAGATTTATTATGTAAATAGGATAAGAAGCTACAAATAATAGGAAATTTACAACAAAATTGTGAAATATAAGAATAGGAGATCCATGGTTCATCTACACATGCCAAGTATTCATTCAACCTAGATGATGTTGAAGATGGATGGACCCACATGTCCATAAATGGTGTAGTGTTATTCCTCAAAGTAGTGAGAAAAAGAGAAAAAAGGGCGGTGAGATTGTGGGGTCCTACCCTAGAGAAGTGTACAGAGGAGGTAGTGAGCCTTGGGTGGTAGATATCCAACCCAAAACCTTTTAAGGGTAGTTATCATTGGTGTAGAGTGACCAGAACTTTATAACCATTAAAATCAGTTAACACAATAGTTAATTGGTGCATAGAAAAAAATGTTTATAGCATGTTCCTTAGACTATATTAGTGTGGGTGAACCAAGTAAAAATAAAAATTTCCCTATATGAATTACATATTTTTATTAATATGTGAATTCAGTGAGTTTGAGGGTCAAGATAATGGTTGAAAATAGTTTTTATGCATGTGGGAACCTGTTCCCTAAAGGAAAATTAGAAAACAGGTTTAAAAGGTTTTAAATTGGGTGTACCCTAATTCAACCCCTCTCTTAGGGTTCCTAAGGTTACATAAAAATTTGCATGAAAGTATAATATTTTGACTATATGTTCAAACTCATAATAATTTTTTGAAGTTCTTAAACAAATGGAGATAATTGAAAATCCACCATTTTTCAGTGTTCAAAAATTTCAGAGCTGGGAAAAAGAGTTTATGGATTATATGGATGATTCTATTAGAGTCCCTCAGGAAGTTTTGTAATAAGGGATTTTTTTAGATAAAATAGAGTTATATTTGAGATAGATCATAGGAATATTGATATTTATGCTTTGGTCAAGGAGGAATTGATAGTTTATTAACAGAAGATGAGTACAAGGATATTTATGACTACATGTTTGACAAAGATATATGTATTCCATTAGAAGATTAATTTTAAAAATAACATAATATAGATGAGAATCTATTTATTTTAAAATTAAAGAGGAAAAAATATAAGAATAAGTCCATTGGGAGGATGAACTCTACCAATGAGTTGAAAAGGAGATATGACTTTGGTTAAGTAATAGCAACGAAATCAAGTTTCCAATTTAGAATGTTTTCATGAAACCACCAAGAAGAGGTGGAAAAGTGGGAAATTATACATGAAGTTTATATTTCCTTCTTATAATATTAGGACTTAGAAAATAAAAGTCTAAAAGGATTTGAATTGTCCTTGAACTTTGACATCAATAAGATGAGTGCAAAGACAAAAATCCCAAGTGATTTTATTGAATAGATGATCCAAGAAATTAGGAAGAAAATTGACACATAAAATGATATAAATACAAGATAAATTATTTCAAGACCCATCTTAAAGAACGAAGGTAGTCCAATATGGAATATGGGGATAAATTGATGAAGATAGATGCCTAGATAAAAGAAAAAAATGAGAATATCAGGGAACTTGAGGATATGATGAAACACTAAAATCATAATATGAAATTAACATAAAAGGTAGAATAAATATATATTAAAAAAATATAATTATATTTATTAAATCTTGATGTAAAATAATTATGGAATCTAGGAATAAAATAAAGGTTCATGAAAAATCTAGAAGAAATCGGGTCCAGAATAAGGTGGTTCCAAACTGATACTTCTGTGGAAGATTTTGGAATTCTATGGGCATGTTTTTTGAATGTCGAATTCCCAAAATTATGAGTAAATATACTATAATAACATCACAATTGATTGGTGACCATCCGAGGTATGATTTCTTTGGTAAATGTTTTGTTTGATCTAACCCTGGGTATGTGGTAAGAAATCAAAACTTTAGGAGAACCAAAAAAGTACAAAGGAACTCCTCCATTCTTGAAACATACAAGGAAAACATCAAACACAAAAATTATTATGTTAACTATAAACCTCATGGAATGAGAGATAACAAGTATGGAGGAAGAAGTAAGAATCTAATCTAGTTATGAGGAAGGTAGAAGAATACGAAAAGAAAAATACACTAGGAAAGAAGAAATTTGTGATGGCACAAATGACTATAAAAGATGAGGCATACCTAAGTGGTCTCAAAATAACCACTAAAATTAAATATATGAATATTGGTGGAATAATTATCCAATGGATATATAATAATTATGATCAAATTAGTGATAAGGCATCAAAAGTGGAAATGTTCCAAAGTGGTATTTCTATCATAATTAAGGAGAGGTAAAATACAAGAAAAGAGTCCCCCAAAGTAATAAATCAAGATGAAATGGATGTAATAAGTTTTAATCAAATGAAATACATTGAAAAGGGGATGAAAAATTCTACCATATAAAATGACCATGGTGAAATATAGGTGGATTATGTGATGGAATTCTATCAAGGCTAGACACATTCCTCAAACTGAGGTAATCAAAAGTACCCCTCACCACATGAATTAAATTTTTACTAATTTTTTTTAGTTGATGTATTTTTATGGGGGATAAACGATCCATGGGATAAGTGTGATAGAAAAAGAACTTGTGAACGAGCTGGATATCAAAATTTGGTTGAATCTAAAAAATGCATGCAATAAGTGATACACATGAGTATTTTAAGACCATATTTTTATCAATAATGAAACTATAATTCAAGGATAAACCTAAACTATACTATAGAATTTAAGAAAATTTTATCACTCATCATATGCACCTGTAATTTTCCTTATGGATGAAAATATAAAATATAGAAAAAAAACTACTCACTAGGATATAGAAGTACTGTTGATAAAAGAGATTGAAATGAAGATAGAATATGTGTCAAATAATATGTTTGAAATTAGTGGTATCATTATAAAAAAATTATTAGAATAATTAGTATTATGCCATTAAATGAGTGGAACCAATCTATAAGAGATAAGTGGATATATTTGTAGAAACAACAATAATATTTTTGCATTTCATGTTTATTTGTGTTTTTTATCTAATAGTTGGTATCAAATATCTACTATGTATAGGATACCCATTTATTCTAACCTATATATGTTTTCACTAACAAGTATAACACCAAAATTTATAAAAAACAATTGGTGTCAAAAGATAAAGACTCAGGGGGAGTTGGAGATGATCTTTCAAGGATGTTAGCATCATTTTTTCAAGGATGAAGCCTATAAAGAGCTAAAGTCTTGGAGTTCAAGTAGAGTCATTGTTTTAATTTTAAAAAATGGTATCAATTGATATTACATGTGGTATGTCTCACACTCAATGTGTTTTAAATCTTATACACTAACTATTTATTGATAAATTGAGATAGTGATCATATGTTGTTTTTGGTAAATTTTAAGACGAAGCTACTAGAATTTTATTGGTATCATAAGTGACACATATATATTTTTTGTTATATATGAAAACTCTTGTTTCATACACTGAGATAAGTCTCAATGTGATTAGAGTATTTGGTTTATAGCCTAAATTCCAAGTGGTCAATTCACTCACTAATTCTTTTGTGAAATTATAGGTGTGTGAGAGTTGTAAATTATATATTTGGTTGTTCAAATAGAAATTGATATTAAAAATTAGTGAATTGAGATAAAAGATCAATCACAAGTGAATTAACAAGGGGAGTAGATTAGAGTTTCTAAAAGGGAAGACCAGTAGCAAGAAAGATAGAACCTATTGTGTTTTAAAAGCGGTATTCTATACAAAAAAGTGTTTTAGAAGTTAAAAAAGTGGCAATTTTGGAATTGGGAAGTCCAACTAGAATGTTATAAAAAATAAGGTACATAGATATAAAAGGTTACTTGAAATGTTGGTGGAGACAAATAATTATTTCAAGTGAAAATTGGAAATATTAATCTCCCTCTATATGAAGTTGTAAAGAGATGACTCCATTCAAAGGGGGAGCATGAGTTGAGAAGAAGAACCCTATCACCAAGGGAGATTAGATCTAAGCACACCCTATGGAGGAGTAAATAATAGATCAACCATTCTCATAATTTCCTCCTTTTTATTTCATTTACAAATGGATATATATATTATAATGGTTTTATTATTAATAAAATATAAAGGGGGATATTTTTGGACACCCCTTGGGCAGTGTTGGATTTGTTGACAAGAGGTTAAGACTCAACTCAAGGTGATTTATTGACAACTTGGGGAGATTTTTGGATACACCTAAGTGAGTTGGAATTTTTGAAAAAGTTTCCAAGTTGAATTTTGAAGTTTTTATCAAATAGATCATATGAAAATATATGCTAGATTTGTTGAAAAGTTTTAGAGTTACTGCTATGGTCTAAATATGGATGAAGTGAAGCTTGGAGCATGAAACATGGTATGGAAGAACTATGATCATATGTATGAAGATAGTCATGTTATAGTAATTTGAGAAGTTTATGGGACCCCCCATGAAGGCCAGAATCCATAGAAATAAAGGCAAGAGGTTCTTTAGACTAAACCTGGAAGAGTATTAGAAATCTAGAAAAATGGTGAAAAAATGATAAGTTCTCATGTATATGAATTTCCCATGTAAGGTAATTTTCCACATATTTCAATATGGTAATGTAAAGGATGTATGTAAGGTACTTAAGGTGGAATAATAAAATTATTTATACCTATTTTTATGATTTAATGTATTCATATATGTGTTTCCCCACATATACAATTTTATATATGCATATTTGGATCTATAGGGATTCACATAGCCAATTGATGGATGATTAATGGATTTATCAAAATAAAGGATCTTTGATATATTATCCACCACAAAAGGGTTTTCATGAATTTAGTTTCATATCTAGTGATCCATATAACCTAATGGCCTGATGTAGGGTATTTCTCAATGATGTAGGGGATTCTTCCAGTATATTTTTATGGATTGTCGGCTAGCAGTGAAATTATATCAGGTGATTTAAGATCTATTTATGAATTCTTCCAACATCATGGAACTTAAAATGGGATCCTTGACATAATGCGATAATAAATAAAGAATTTTTGGGTGTGATTTATTGAATTAAATGAAATATTTTCACAATGTATGGAGTGTTTCATGCTGAAAATGAAGAAAGTCTAGCTGCAAAGAAGCCCACATACATGAAAATCGAGGATATTATTTTCTTTATTCAATATAGAATTTTTTAAAACTAAATGTGATGGGATATCATGAATATATAATCTCTAGAGGTTTTCCTTATAACACACCAATGAAAAAGGGAGTGGTGATGTTGAAGTTGTGGTAGTTGAGAGTTTTCTATATTTTAAGTACACATTCTTTATATCATTTGGAAATATGGAAAGATATTTAAAAATAGGGGATTTATGATGTGTAACTATATATAAGTGTTCTCGAGTTTCTATTTTCAATAAAATGAACATTAATATCACACTATTTTTTTTTGCAATAGGACCGAGGAAGTAAAAAAGGAGATCTCAAAGGAGATATTACATATTATAAAATAGAAGAGAAGAATGGAGGAAGAATAATATAGATGATTACTATGGTAGAAATTGTTTAATACATTCATGAGAAGAGTATAATAGGATTTGTGAGTATTCATCAGCACACTTGAAGTAATTATATGAGGAGTTTGACTATGTTGTGTGTCTAAAGACAAAATTCTTGCACATCGAAGAAGAATATAACCAAGTACCTTATTTAAGATATTTTTTCTCAGAATAATAAGGTATTTTTTAATACACAAAAAAAAAACAAAGTGGGAATCACTACCCTGTAGTGAAGAATAAATTCTAGATTTATTATTTAAATAAAGAGAATAAGTTGAAAAGAATATGGTGTTCACAACAAACCTATAAAGAAGTAGCATAAGAGATAAGAAATGAATCGACACATACAAAAGATGTATTCAGAGAATATTATGATGAATATTGATGGACTTACAAGTTTATAAATTGTGTAGTGTTATTTCCTAGAAGAAGTGTGCAAATGAGGAAGAAAGAGCATTGATCTCACAGTGTCCTAACCCAGAGCAATGTGAAAAAGAGGAGGAAAGGTAATGGGCCTTGGGTAACAGTGTCCTGACCTAGAACCCCGTAAGGATCATGATCCTAGGAATTGATTGACCATAAACTTTTAACCAATTAATGTTTTGGTCATGGTGGTTAATTGGTTCATCGACACAAAGTTGATAAAATGATCCTTGGAGTAGCCCAGTGCGGGTGAACCAACAAAAAATCAATGTGTCCCTATATTCATTACATATATACATTAATATATGAATTTGGTGAGGTCTAGGGTTAAGATAATGGTTGAATGTGGTTCTTATTAATGTGATATCTATATCCTTAAAGGAAAATAGGTAAAGAGGTTAAAAATGTTTTAAATTGGGAACACCTTGATTCACCCCCCTCTTACAGTGCCTAAGGGGACCTAAGAATTAAAATATGTTCGTCCCCCCTAATAGTCATTGTAATATGTCAAATATCATCTTTTTTTGCTGCTAGAATATATTATAATATTTTTAATATGTAGTAATGTATATAAGTTTATCTTTCCATTACTTCTAGGATATATTTATGGGATTATATAACATGAATAAGAATATGATCCCACTCTTAAATGAGAGTGGAGATATTATACCATTATAGTCCTGTATGTGTCGTTGGAATACGCCGATGGGTTTTATATACAGAGTAAATGATATGTTATTACTCCCTAAAAGTCATTGGAATATGTCGGCGTTCTTCCTCTGATGCTACTATGATATGTTGGTAGGCTTATTGAGCATAAATAGAAATACAAGGCTAATATTTTGTGTCTTATAGAGTATGGTGATATATAATTTAGTGTTAATGGGGATATATGCCTAAAACCTACCTTCCATGGCCTTATTCCCCTAATGGGACCTCCTCTTGGGTGCTCGGGTTTGAATGAACGAGACTGGGATGTCCTGGGCAACCTCTTTAAATAATTCATAAGGATCAGGGGATTCAAAACATTGGAGACATAAAAAATTAATAGGATCCTTCCTAGGAATATCCTTGATCATGGAGAGGATATTTTTTTATCTTCATCCATATCCCTCAAATAAGGGAGTTAGGTGTTGTCTCACTCCAAATACATGTTTCTGAATTCATTGGAGATGGTTGTCGGTTCCAATAGTTTGGTTGCAGTCCTATGTTGATGAGGTGATATATGGGGCTTGATTTTTTGGAGGATCTAATGGTATACATCCATGGTTGGTATCATACTATTTATATGATACTCTCTGGACAAATCATTTATCACTTACTTATGGAGATATTGAGTCAATGAAAGAATCCTCTTGGTCTTTAGGGACATAAAATTTGCAGTGGTTAAGGCATATGTCTCACTCTTTGGTGGATCTATTTTTTTGGATTAAAGAGTGTTTTGGGAATGGTTTAAAATTTCAAATATTACTTAAAGTCTTAAAAGTGTCAACAACTATAAACAATAAATATGTCAATTCAATATCACAAGTAAAACATGGTCGATCGATCACTTTCTCAGATAAAATATTCTTATCAAGTTTAACATTATGTTTTTGTTGGAAAGCCTGATACATTTTTAGCTACAACTATTTTGAGTGATATAATACTTTATTTACAAAGGTATATGGTCACTGGGAATTTTCCAGAGATGCTTTTGAATGTACATTGGTCAAGAAAATGAGAGTTTGACCTCATCACACCCTTTAGGGTGAATTGTTCCCTACCCCAGGAATCTTATGTATTTAAGATATTTTCATGAAAACTTCCTAAATCATAGTGTGGGAATGGTTACCACTGTGCTAATGATTTATTGAAACCATGTGATTATGTGGATTTATATATATATTATATATTATATTTTTTTTTTATTTTTATTAATTGATTCTAAGATTAAAGACACATAGCTTGGCACTCTAGATTTTAGTGGCATCCTAGAGGTAATTAGATGTTGATAATTTTGTATTAAGACCATGATAATGGATTCCCACATATCCCCATGAAGGGAATCAGAACCCACATAGTTTGGTTCCACTTAATGGGACATTCCATACCTTTTAAGTTCACATGGAAATGACTAAGGTGGTTCCTTTTAAGGTCATGAATCCATGACCAAGTGAAGTTTCTTTTAAGATTGTGTTTCTAGGACTTGTATACCACTAGATTAAAGATCCCTAGAAATGGTTGGTGTGGTAATTATGCATGATAATCCATTTTGGGTTCTTCTCATAAGGAATATATCCCTTTAATGAAGGTTATCTATCATGGAATATGTCCCTTAAAGATAAAATTATATGGATCCTGGGGAATATAGAATGATGAGGAGTGGTATGGCTCACAAAGAATATGGATTAGCGAGGATTGGTTCAACAAGGAATATGGCCCTGTAGGGATGGGTTTCTCAAGAAATATGGCATAATGAGAAAATTTTCACAGGGAATATATCCTGAAGAGGATATTATTTCAGATATTTTTGGGTTTAAAACTCAAATATTAATACTTTGTATCCTATTTAATAGGAATAAAAGTCTATTTAGTTTGAGTATCATAGTTTAAGGTCATGTTATGGGAATGTACTATACAGTTTAATGTCACACAGAAAGGATGTTGTTATGTAGTTTTATACCATCTGACTAGGATATTATTGTAAAATTTTACACATGTGACTAGAATATTTCCATGTAGTTTGTGAATAGTTTATTTATGTCATGAAAGGGGTGATAATAGAGGATAGAGTGAGGATTATGCATGGGAAGTCCATCATAATTTATCCTATTTATTGGTAATGAAACAAGAGTGTGTATATTTATCTCATAGGGAATATGGAACTTTGAGAAGGATGCCTTATAGGGAATATATACCATTTAGAAAGATGAATCCCAAGAAATATACCCCTTTGAGGAGGATTTTTGAGGCTTATGATTATGCCTCTTAGCCAGTTATTGGGAGAAACTAGCATGGATACTTATTGGAGATGCCTGACCTAGTAGGTGATTCAGGTGAAGGTAGGATTTTTAGGATTACGACTAATAGGGGGCCCTTTGAATATGAATTATGGATTATATGTAATATTAGTCCCATTAAATCATCCATCTCCTTCCGGATTATGATTAGATAAAAGGATGACTAGAATCATGAGGAATATAGTCCCATGGGAAAGAGGTTGAAGCTTATAAATGGGCTGACCATTTATGGATGTCCCAAGATTGTTGATTCATCATGGTGATGAAATCATCAATAGTAACATGGATAGGGATTACACTTAAGAATGAGGACCATGCATGCATGTATAATTTAGTGAACTAGGTCAGTAAGCATGAATCTTCAAAAAGAAAGGTGAAAACATGATCCAAGAGAATATTCACCTGTATCCTCATGAAAAGTACCCTTATTATCAAAAGAGTACATGATCATTAATACCTTTAGGGTTCTATTGTTATAAGAGGAAAACCTGAGAACCTCATTTTATTAAGGGAATAAATTATCAACAGAGTTCATGATGGCGTGCATGAACTAATAATGCATCTCAGGAGGCCATCAAGGAGACATGAGAGAATTATACATAGTAATGAGTTTAAATGGGCCAATGGGTGTTTTAAAGGTATTTTGGGAATATTTTTTAGTATTTTTGAGAATCCTAAGTGAATGGGGTGACCCAAAATATTTCATATGTGTTTTTCATAAGAGAATAAGAAAATGGTGCTCTATTTGGAATGGGTGGGTGAATTAGAACCTTAATGGAAATCTAGGGTGAATAAGTCACCATAGTGGAGGATAGGGTAAATGGGGTGCTCTAGTGAATGCTAGGGTAAATGGGGATCCCAATTGGAGACTAGAGATAAGTGTTTCCCAAATAACCATCTAGGTCGAAGTGTCACCCGTGTGAGAGTCTAGGGTGAATGGTAAACTCTAGTTAAGTCTAGGAAGAATGGGGTTCCCTAGTGAAATATATAAAAAATTGTTTCTGTAATGACCATATAGGAATAAGTGCATCTCTAGTGAGATTATATGGAGAATGGGGCACCCTAGTAAAGTATAGGATGAATTGGTCACCTAGATATGAGAGCCTTGATAATATATCACCCACGTTTTAAATTAGGGTGAAGTGTCACCCTGGTGAGAAAACTTAGGAAAGGGTTCCCCCTAGTGGTGAGGCCTCCAGGTATAAATTGGGTTAGTAGATACCTAGTGAGTCATTCAATGTGGTTTACTTCACCCTAGTTTTGTTGAACTAGGGGAAAAGTGGTATTCTGTGAAGATTTAAATGTATTAAACCTCAAGATAACACAATTAACCAATTTTTGGGTTAATTTTCTTAGGTTTTAGGCTTAATTAAGATAATTGAAGGGGGTTTGGATAGTAGAGAACACATATCTTCTTAGGAATCGTTTCATCTTCAAATAGGCCTAAGGAATATAAAACTAATACTCTTAGGGTAATATTTATAAAAAAATTAGTGGACATGAGCATGAAATGGTTGGTTTCTAGGGAGGTGTGCGTAGGTGACCATGGCGTGAAAGACGAGTGCACTGGTTCACTCACTCAAGTAGCACGACATTCATGAAATAAGCAGATGGTTTGGGAGAAGGCTAGCATAGTGTATTACTTGGGCACCTAGACTTGAGTAAATCATATTGAGCGCATGGTGAGGGACTTGGGTGAAGTGATATTCCCTATCTTGAGGTTTTTTCCTACAATTTATCAAGTTTTCTATCCTTTTTATAAAATGAGTGCCAACAATGACACAAATAAAATGTTTGATGTACAAAAAATTCCAATATAGTAATTCAAAAAAAAGCTGATCCCTTTTTTAAACATTTTTCTGTAAGGTTTTTTGAAAAGGATTTACCAAAAACTATGAAAATATCCTTCACTTTACCTAATTATTCATCACTTATTAATGGAAAAGGTGTTATATATTCTTTAAAATTCTATTCTAATGATGTTGTTTAGGATCAATATTTATGTTGATAGGGTAAAAATCTATGTTGTACTAGAAACACTATCTTCAAGAAATATTTCAACCTAAATAAGTGTTTATCTTCTTCATAAACGTGACACCCTAAAATTACTTTAATTATATATCTTGAAAAAATTCCATAATAAATAAAGTCATTTATCATCCTGATCAGGATAGGTATTAACATAGTCTCCTCATTTCTATGAGAATCATATAACATAACACCTGTATCTGAAATCAATTTTAGATATTTGATCAATGGAGTCAAATAAGCATCAATATAATTACTAGGCTATTTTTTTTTACCAAATATAAGCAAAGAAAAAAATAATATATTTTCACTTCATGAATAACCATAGTGGAAAGTTATAATTTACTTATATAATTAAACATATACTATGAGTGATACATTACACATCAAATGGATTAATTCAATATATAGACAACACATAATGGAGGTTTCTCATCTCATTTCCAAATTTAGGATACTCATGATTAATTTTATTCTATTAAGGTGAGTCTATTGGGTGATGAAGTTTCCCATATTGAATTCTTGTATCTACATGCCACATCAATTATCCTATAGTCTCCTCACTTCCATATATCCATCTAAACCTCAGAATGACTGGAAAGTACCATACAACTTTCAAAGGACTTGATTCATCTTTCTTGTATCAAGCCACACCACACTTAGGGTATTTTTTAAGTGATAAATTTTACTTATGAAATAGTATAAATTTATTTAGACTTCAATGTATTCTTTTAGAAATTAGACTCATTTAACATAAAATTCATTTATTTTAATGTTCTAAAAAAGTAGTTTGGGTTTGGGCTAGTGGTAAGCACCTGTAATAATACATCAAGGATGAGGGTTAAAAACCCATTGGGCACAGGTTACTATAGTAGCATTTTAGAGATACTATATTAGATATGTAACGGTGGAGGGAACTGTAGAAGGAACTGTAATGGTGGAGGTACTATAACATCTTAGGTACTGTAGTAGTACTATTCACTAGAGGGATTTTGTTCCAAAAATATGGTCCTTTAGGGCCATGTAATGGGATTTAATGCCCACTAGGCCGACGATCCATGTAATGGTTCCCCTATACCCAAAAAAGTGGGCCTTTATTTTAATAAAAAATAGGCTTCAGTCATGTGCTCGAAAGGGAAGCTTGTTATCTTCTAATAATATATCATTCAATAGAGAAAGTAGTTATGTAAAATTAGTGTCACTTTATCCATTGCAAAATTTCAAATTGTATAGATTCAATACACCTAACAATGTTGTATATTTAGTACAACTAGAATACAATGACATATATTCATAACTCTTTAACTTCTTAAATAATAATAAAAAATATCAATTGCCATCTTCAACTATCATTATCATTTACTCAATAAGATATTCATCATTGTTTATAGTAATACTCATATGAAATGATCCATAAACTATAGTATTATCAAAGACACTATCTATATTCAGTTCTTCCCCATGTTTATTCCAACATCTATAACTTTGATCTATTTAATGGAAGATTAATTTTTCTTCCAAATCATTTGGAAAAATTCATCTTGAAGAACAACAATGTAAACATGAACAAATGATTTAAGAAGGGTCACTTCAATGATTTACTGCAATCCTGATGAACTCTTTACCCCCATCCTTATAATCTTTTCCATATGATTGGATTCCATCCATTTTCAATTCTTATACATCCTATTTGCTTCAAAAATATTAATATTTAACAAAAAATAAATAAACACACATAAGGTATTCATATAATGTGTCATTTTTTACATTAATAAATTATATAAATTATAGATTTAAAATAATATTCATGGAAATTATGATAAATACACAAATTAAGATGAAAACTAAAATGTTTTTTCACAACTCACATATTGAACTAAAATTTTTATACAACTTCATAAAATTTACAATGGGAATCTTAATGTATAATCATTATGTGTTATGTCTTATAACATTGTTAGAATTATATTTAATGATTTATCATGATTTTTGTAAATCTCTACTTAAATTTTATACATATATGGAACCTTCTACAATGTATGTTTTATAATTTTCAGTCCATGTTTTGTTCTCTTGATTGTTAATATGTAGCCTTTAGTTTCTATTTATTTATTGAAATTACAGAAAAAATATATCACTCATTATGTTTATAAAAATTACTAATGTAATTACCCATGTTTCTTAGAAACATGATTAAATAAGGTTTCAGTAAATTTAGAAAATTTAGAATTGTTTATAGAAACATGTGTAAATGTAAATTCATTTTATGTAATTTTAAATTTATGATTTTTTAATTTTTTTTTAAAAATTATTCCCTAAATCCCCCCACTCATGACCACCTACACCCTTGTGTCATGTATGAGCATGTGACCCCCACATTATTCCCTTAGACATCGACTGACCCACCACCCCACCTACACCCTTTCACCACATTCAGATAGGTGATCACCCCTATGATTTGGGATGTAAATAAAACACAATGGTCATGAGAATCAAACCCATGACCTTTGAGTTCATAGAAAACACACATACCACTATGTCCATTTGTTTTATTATTTAAATTAGGTTATAATCTATATTTATATATATGTTAATATATTTGTATATAAATAAATAAATAAATAAATATATATAAATATATTAATATATATGTTAATATATTTGTGTGTGTGTATATATATATATATAAATTTATATATGTATATATATATAATTATATATATATATATACACAATTTAATATATAAATTAAAATATCTATTATTATATATTAATATACATGTTATTATATGTTATATATATGTGTGTTAATATACATTATTATATATTTATATATAAATTAATATATACTTTATTAAACATTGATATATATGTTATTATATGTTATTATTTATATATTTTAGTGTAAATATATATATATATATATAAATTAATATATATGTTATTATATGTTATATATATATGTTATCATATTTTATCATATATAAATACATGTGTTATATATTAATATATAAATTAATATATCCAATTTACATATATATAATTGAGAAAAGCTCAGGCCAAACCCCTTTATTAAAAAAATAAATACAAAGTCATAGAGAGGATGAGGATGGGGTTAGACATGACACAACCTTCCCTCATCCAAAAAAATCAGGTATGAGAATACATCAAATTTCATAGTCCATATGATTACAATCCTTATATTTCTCATACCATTCAGAATCATCTCTCAATGAATTGAAGTAATTAGCCTGTGACCTCCACCCATCTATAAAATAAGACAATCTAGTTCTCATGGTGGGCATGAGATTCAAGTAATACTTCCTTTATCTTTAATTATTCATTGTAACCAATAAAAAACCTTTAACATCTTTCTTTTTTCCATTAGTAGTAACATCCCTATAATATCTCTTCAGTACTAGATCATAATCCTCCATATCTATCCAGTCTCCATAAATCTTGTTTGATTTCCATTGATTATATATATCCTTTTTTATTTGAGAACCTAAAATATAGGAATCACTAAAATCTATATATATAGAATTTAAATTAATATCATCCTATCTAAGGGACCCTAGAGGTTTCCTTAAATCCAAATACAAAGTAGAGAAACTCTAATCCCCCTTGAAGAACCCACCCCCAGTCATACCATATTTTAAGATTCAAATAGCCCCACTTACATGGGATGTCAACATCCACCGATGGTTTCACCATTTTAGATTACACATGCACTTTTCTATGATCTAGAAATTTAGATCTCATATGAAAACCAATTTGATTGTTGAAACCTAAAGATGATTCCCCCAAAAAATCTATTTTTTGGGGACCCTACTTCTATAGTTGTGCACTGACCACCTATACACAATACCTATTATTAGAAGTCCCTATATTTTGAGCATTAAGTGAGACTATTCCCTCCAAGGAGGAGCCTCCCTGAGAAGAGTAATTCCCAAGCCCAACTTGATCACTTCACAAGCCTAACACCTTTTCCCGAATGGTGGTATTTCCCTACTCAGAGCAAAAAATAATACCGACAATAGTTACATCATATACTGATTAAATAACTACCACTTGAATAGACTCATAAAAATATGATCTAATGAAATTAATAGGCCATGATATTGCCTTACCCATTTTATCTCCAACTGCAACATCCTCACCTTGATAATTCTTTGTATGTGTTGGAGTTGGTGCCCTAGAACCAAATTCTGTGTACTTTATAATAACCTTGTATTCATGGTTTTAAATATTAATAAACTACTTATCACATCATGATTGTTATTATTCGTAACATAGTGTGTGATAATGTCCTAAGAGTAGCTGTCACACTAAAAGGTCATAACAGTTCCCTACTATGATAAGAACCCAAAAGTGCTACAACACTATTCTTGAATATATAAACTACATCTAGATGATATCATTTTAGGGACATAAATGATACAGGATATCAGGGGTGAATACTCATAGGAATTTGAGGCACCTTCTCATGGTGCACGCCCTTGGTAATGTCCAGTAGGATATTATGAGAACGAGACACACCGGTAGAGAATCTACATTTATATATGTCATTGGATGTTCCTATATGCAGATGTGTGTATTGGTTCTTAGACATTAATATTATTATTAATGAGTATTATGAGTCACTTACTTTGATGTATTGATGAAAAACATGATGAAATATGTTCGCGACGAAGTAGGATATGTTGGGTGTGTCATAATTAATAATGTATCAATGAATAATGTGAGAAAGGATTTTTCCCTTATGTTCTTTAATAGAAGTTGATATCTCAATCCATTTGATGGAAATGATATAGATTAAATAAATCCATGGCCATGGTGTTCTATATGCAAGTTCTATTTCTAGAAATTCAAAAAAAGATACATCGAGCACATAGGTTAATAGAACCGGCATGCGACCTGCTTTATTTGAGATATCGCGATGAAGTGATTATATTACACAGTAAGCATTCATATGAGGTATTATTTCATTGCAGCATTAACTTATTTATATATGGGTGCCTTGGCATGTCGCTAGACACTAACCTTGGACTTTAGGCCGCTCTACCTAATTCCACTGAGAAAGAGGCCTATAGGGTCACACAATAAGTGTATCTAGAATCTTAGTTAAATAATATATTATTATTTATTATTTAACAGGTTGAATAAATATTATTCTCGTATGTGATTTAATAATTATTCATGTATGCTTGGTCACATATAAATATTTATTTTTATTTTAGTAAATATAATATTTATTTATTTATTAGTGAATAATGCAGTGATATTTATTTAATAAATAAATAAAAATTATTTAAGGACTGATAAATGTTATATAGTAATGAAAGACTGAGAGTTTAGGTCCAGTGAGAAATTATAAATATTGAATATTATTTGATTAAATAATATTTAATTATAATTTTCAAGTTAAGCACATGTCAAGAAATAATGATATTATTATTATTATTTGACATGGGGTTTTGCTAGGATTTAATAAATAAATAACAGCACTTGTGAAATTATTTTATTTTAACCCTAGTGATATATAAACCCAATCGTGTTATTTTCTCAAGTGCCAATTTTATTTTTTTGGTTGCACACAACAATCTTAGAGAATCCTCTCAAGCCTAGAGATATCCCTTCTCCCAGAATGCTCCTAAGAACGGAGAGAAATTATCCTCCATTGGATCAAGGAGAACACTTTGGAAGTGGTTCTCAAAGCAATAAAAAATGGATGATTAAAACATGAGGATCTTCCATGCTAACACTTGGAGATTCCTTCAATTATGTATGGAGATTCTTGTAACATTTGTGGATCACCGCTTGAGGTAATCTGAACTTGATTCCTATAAAGTAACGATGCAATAATGCATATATGTTTCTTCATTCATAAATTAATAAAGAATCCCAACATATATAATTCTTTAATTAATTAAGTTAATTATAAATAATATGTGATGATCCTCACATTGGTTTCAGCATAATTTCTATTGTATGATTCTTTGATATAATTTCATTGATCATGATGTTCAACATTGTGTTAAATCTAGGATTAATCATCAGTCATGGAAAAAAGTAGAGTCAGGAACCGACCATCACACATTTCTGCTACACCTGAAACCTACAAGTGGTATCAGAAGGTCACATAATTATTTAAAATTATTTAAGATCATTGGCGATTTACGTATTTTAATTTAGCTTTTTCTATTCAGGGTTAATCATTATTTTAATCCGAATTGCGAGGTCTGCTTCTTCCTCATTTATTTCACATAGATCAAATCAAAACGATTAATTTTATGATTAAAATAAAATTAAAGAACTCATACGAAGGTTCCAAAGTTTTTGGATGGAAAACTCAGGATTACACACCATGTACTTATGGTTAATGCACCAGGAGTTAATTTGGAAATTACTCAAACCGTGTGCATTTATGATACACAATGTAATTAATTCTTACAACACATGTTGACCAGGACAAACCAATGCACGTTAAACTAAAGCACACACTGTGTTACCCGGACATGTAGTCCTTTCGATTTAAAGATGGGCTGTGTATTTAAATACATGACCTACTAGATTGGTGATCGTATAATTTGGAGATCACACAACATGTAACCCATTGGACACACCGTGTACTCCATTTTATAATGTAAGATTCACATACCGAGTCCCTAGGCATGTAACTTAGATAGATGGTGAGAGATGTACACTCTGTGTAGCTTGTATGCACACACGTGTACTTATTCCATGTTACACAGATTTAAAATTTATTTATTTTACAATGTAAACCTTAAGATATGTACTTGCGTGTGTTTATAAAGACAGGACATGCCATGTGATAGGTTTTAATATACATAAATATTTGAATTTGTAATTAATATCTGCATAATTTTCAGATCTCTAGATCATGTACGAGTTTTATTACAAGTTGTTACTCTACGTACATTTAAGCATAACACATAGCAAAAAAATCATGTAATTTTTGTAATCATCCATGAAGTACACATTGTGAAAGTACGTAATAAGTCTTGTATGCCATATGTCATAAGAGTAAAATAATATATGTGTATAATACATTCTGGGAAAAATCAGATTGGTATTCACCGTGTTTCCTCCATGGTAAATTTATGTACAAGGTTAATTTTAAATATTTTTTTTAATTTGTTTAAAATTATAATGGCTGATAATATCAAGGAATTTCGAATGAAAATTAAGATAAAATGATTCATTAATTAAAGATAATAATTAATCTATTCGAGCATGATTTATCTTAAATAATAATGATTAATAATTGAATGCTAGTTTTATTAAAATTTTAATTCATTGCATGTATGGGGATGATCATGATCTAGAACTGAACTTTTTTATGTCATTGGTTTTATTTAATTTATTATTAAATTAAATCATTGGCCTGAATGCCTTCTCTCCTTTCATTATGTATGGCCTACATGCCCATGGTTTCTTTTATGTAAACCCCATTTTCCCCTCACCTATTTGTGAGTAAAAGAAATATGTAATGGATGGAGCTCCCAAGATAGTGGAGGCAGTTCAAGTTTGAAGTGAGGTGAAACTAATACAAGGAGATACATAGGTGGATAGGTGGAAAACTACAACAAGAACCTTAAATGGTTCAAGGTGTTTTCCCCTAGGTCAATGGTTAGTTTATCAGCCACTAGATAAACTAACCAATAGTAAGATCACATGATCACACTGCTTTATTTTATTCCTATCACATAATTAATGAATTAATGAGCATGCCATATAGAACTAAAATAAACTATCTTATGCGTAAATATTATCTAAGACATGGTTAATCACTTAAGTAATCCCACTTAATATTAACAAGAGTCTGTTAAAGATAATAATTGGAAATTTATATATAAAAGGATAATATCCCTCAATAAAATATTAAGTCGGTATTTCCTTCCATTACTTTGGTTATAATCGAACCATAGCACAAAGTGCTTCACCAGCCAAAGTTGGGGTGCTTTTAATTATTGGGGAATTCTAACTTGAGGTTTTGGGTTTACTTAACTTAGTTAACATCAAGCATTGATTTCCAAAGTAGGACTTGGTGTAATTGAGAGGAAAAGGTTGAGTAAATATGAATTAATGATTTCAGGATTGGGGAGTCCACTTATGAGGTCAAGTAATTGTGATTTAATGTAATTGGAATTTTGAATTCCTACCTAAAACCATTCAAGTTGCTTGACCAACTAAAGTTAGGGTAATGAGAAGGGGAATATGGATCCTTTCCACTAGAATTTCCATGCAACAGTATATTCCAATGCCAATGATGTGGGCTATTGATTTTCGATAAAATAGTGAGAGATGAATTAATATAAAATTTATTTATTTGTCTAAATTTATCAGATAAAGTACTAAAAATTTGTTTATCTTATTTGTAGAAATAGTAATAAAATGACATCAAACATATCATTTCGATCCATACATGAGAAGGAAAACCTTCTCATTGACACAAATTTCCAAGAGTGGAAAAGGTGGCTATGTGTCATCCTTCACCATGAAAGGAAATTGTATATGCTGGAAGAACCTTTACCAGTTATGTCTAGAAATGAGGCAAGTGATGAAGAATTTTCTCTCTATGATAAAAATCTAAATGATTCTATAGATGTTCAGTACTTCATGCTATCATCCATTTCCAATGAGTTTTTAAAGAAACATGAGGATATGGATGCTTATAGTAAGATGTATCACCTTTAGGATATTTATCAAGAGAAGGAGAGACAAGAGAGGTATAAGATCTCAAATTCTTTGTTCACCACTAATATTAGAGAGTCTGTGCCAACTGTGCATCATGTAGTCAAGATTATCAGCTACATTGAATGCCTGAACATATTAGGGATTAAATTCCTAGATGATTTGTGTATATATCTTATAATTTAATCACTTCCCAAGACCTTCTACAGCTTTATTTTGAATTATAATATGAGCAATAATGAGAAGATACTTTCAAAACTTCGTATTTTAATTTTCCAAGTGGATAAGGACATAGGTAATGATAAAACCACAATCCTTATAGTGAATAAGAAAAGCTTACTGAGAATCCACACTTTCAGATTCGGCACTAAAGACATAAAATTTAAAAATGTGACCCAATTTTTTTCCATCAAAACTTACAACATCAAAAGGAAATAATGGGTCACTTACATACCCAAGGACCTTTTAGGTTTATAGTTTTAGAGAATTAGGAAAAAATATAAGAAACTTTGGTTAATAAAAAACTAGTTTATAAATAAACACACTCTATCTCTCACTATGTAAATATTTTCTTTTTTCATATTAGGTAATTGAAATCATCCATGTGAAATGATTCTTGGAAAAACTAATTTAACATCTTTCCTCTTAACCCAAGGAAAAGAAACATAAGAAAGGGTGAGATAAAATGATCAGTAAGGGTAAAAAAGAGAGATATGTAAGCATAAATATGAACATAAGGGTATGATAACATGATCATAATAGTAAAAGATAATACCCTATATATAAAATATCATAAATAGGAGTCATGGAATAAAGATTAGAAGTTTATAAGACATGAATAATAAGGAAATAAATAACATAATCCATAAAATAATAACATATGAATAAGAAATGGATTTTTTGGCAGACAAATAAGCACATAATATGATTTACATAGTAGCTGTGGCATCACTTCCAAGACCATAATCATGGAAAAATTCCTATACTGAATGGAGTTCACTCTTTATTCCATCCATATATTACTGAACCAAATTTACTTTCTATTCTACTCATGTCTATATCATTATATATAAATATTTACCCAATTCATTGGAGGGAGATATAGGTCCCACCCATATCATAATGAAATCATTCTTATATTTTCCACAAGAACATAGATCATTCATAACCCATGAAAATAAATGTGTTTTATAAATCACTTCATGATATCATAACTCATGGGAAAGAAACAAAATTCATAAGTATCAATACATAATAAATGTAAACCATTAAAAGAAATAATAATAATGGTATCATTGGTTCATATCCCCAATAAAACATAAGTTATATAAAATAACATGGTCTTAGTTGGAAAATAAATTTGAGAGAACTCTTGAAAATAGTTCTTGAGGAAAAGTATCCCTTTTTCTTTGAAAAATGATTTTCAGAACATAAATTTTTTTGAAAACTTTTTTCATTGAAAATAGTTCTTAAAAATTATAATGGAACAATTTATAACATAAAACATTTCTTTAAAATAATTTTCCTTTCAAATGAGCAAAATAGATCTTTTAAAAACATTTCTTAAGGAAAATAATCTTCAAACATTTAAATGTGTCCCATACCACTTTGAAACATTTGAATCACAATCCCCATGAAAAAATAAAAATAAAATAATCTTATAATATCATGAAAAGAAGTATATTTCTTATACAACATGTAAAATGATATTATATACACCTAATATAAGAATATAGGTGCATAATAAAACATGTGTCTCAATGAAGGAAAATTGAGACAAAAACTACCTTATTCAATTAGTAACTTTTGAATAGTGAAACCCCATGAAATAGAGATAATAAAATGGATATGTAAATATCCAGAAATTAAATTAAAAAAATAATAGAATACAATCATGGGATGTATTTACACCACACAAAAGAAATGAGTGGTGACTAAGGCATGTATCTCAATGAAATAAAAAGTGATATGAAATTCCCTTACCTTTGGTCGGGGTTTCTTTGTATGTATCAAAAAATGATTTATAATTGACTAAATAATGTTATTATCTTATTACAGAACCATATTTATATTTATGATATCATATTTGATCATATTATCACCCGTTTAATAATTTGTTTCACCCAAATTTACCCAAGTTCTAAGGGTTAAGCGGTCGCTTTCAGTGTAGCTTGGGTTATCAAATCCTCAGAGACCTAAGAAGATCCTTAGACGCACAATAAAAAGAGATGGGATTTTGGATATGAAGTGGCCAGCATGGGTTTATTTTATATGGTTTTAAAAGATCACTAAGAGATCTATGTGAATTAAAATTATGAGAAAATGAGTTTATCCTCGGTTATTGCTCGGGGTGGATTGGATGAATTATTTTTTTCTTTTACAATTTCAATTTCATTATCTCGAGAAGGATTCATACAATGAATTAAAACTAACCTCATCACTTACTGATTAAGAACCTTCAAAAACACATGCTAATAATCTATACACTTGTAGGATCATTTTAATGAGCACTCCAAGGTAAAGGATCTACTTAGCACATGAAAGTGGGGTGAATAAATTCAATAAGGAAGAGGAAGAGAGAAAATAATTGAATGAAAGAAACTCAAATAAAAGAAATTAATAACCTTTAGAGAGTGATAAATAACATCCCATCCATCCCCTTGATAATCCCTTAGATAAACCCATAAAATATTTAGCCCTCCATTTATGAAATTTTTGTCAACGGAAGAGAGAAGTAGACTTATGAGGGTGGAATTGAAGAAGTAAAAACAACAAAATAATTAACACTCCACCGTTGTGTGAAAAAAATCACAAGGTTTGGTGTGAAAACATTCACACCTTGAGGAAACGATATCAAGGTGATATTAATAAGAACATAATAATATAAGAATAATAACTTTTATTTAAAACTAAAGTGATTCGAACAACTTACATGAGAAGGAAGAACATTACAAAGACAAATTGGCATAATAACATGACAATGAAAACAAAGCTCCAAGATCCTTCAAATCCTCCACCAATACTGCCCTAAATAGTCATTTTGGAAGTCTTTGGCCAAGAACCCATCATCCCATGTTTCTTTAATTAAATTTTTTGGGGAAAGGTGGGTGGAAAATTAATGGAGATGTGACTTTTCCACTCTTCCCCTGAAATGGAATCCAGCTTGCATTCAATGGAAAGATATGCCGAAAGGACCTTATAGATGAACGAATTAGAGTGATACATAGAAGGAAAAAAATTATCCCCATATTTCCTCTAATGTACTATAAAATTTCATCCCTAAATAATATGATCTTCGTGAGATATGATTTAAACGGCGGACTATTTTTCTGGGCCTCAGAATCTGGCACTGAATTTCATCATCAAATTGGGACGCATGGAACACCATTAAAACATCCAAATTAGCTCGGAACACTGTTAAATGAAATGTTCCTAATAATATCCTCTATCATTTAAACTTTCAGAATCATTGGGCTTCAATTCTGTTCTCTACAATACTTTTATTGGGTTGCTTTACAAATCACTTCGCCCAGAATGTGGTTAGTTCAAATCCCACTTTGGTGGTCTTCCAAATTGAATCTCCAAGTGCTCGAAAATAATGAATTTTTACTTATATCATGAGAGACATGAAAAATAAAATATAAACATAAAATCAAGACTATTATGTGTTTTATGAGAAGATCAAGAAGGTACCATGCAATAGTGCATTTTAAAAATAAATTACAATCATAATGTGAAATAATGTTCAAAGTGTAAAATGCACTAATAATGGTTTCTATGATTAATAAAGAACATGAATATTAAATTATAAACAATGAATATTATCCTATTTTAGGGGCTAATTACACCCCAAACTTGAGTTTTTCTAGTCCCAAGCAAAATATTTGTCAAAAATATGAAATTTGAATTTCCTTTTCCAAAAAAATTTTAATACACATTTCTCACCCAAAGATCTAATACCAAAAAAAATTATGAAATCCATAAAAATAATTTAAAAAAAGTTAGGTACATAGAAATATCCCAAGCCCAAGACCATTCCTTTTTTCAAATTCATCGCCATATTTCATCCAATTTCAATTAAGCATGATGAAGTGTTGTGTGTCACAAAAGACATGGGGGTTCATTTTCATTTGAGGGAGAAAAGATGGAAGCGCTAGGAGTGATCAAAATTAAATATTAAGATGAGTATTCATTTTTTTTCAATTTTTTTTTGAAATTTTTCCATGGTAATTGAAATTAAACTCAATCGAGTCAACCCATGTAGCAAGACTTTGACAATGACTCCCAGGCTCAAAGACCTTAGGGCACCAAGTGAATCTCACATACTAGGGCATCATCTCGAGTTAACTCAAACAAAAAAAATTCAAATTACCAAAATAGAGATAAAATTACCAACTCTAGGCTAGAAAACTATGGAGTCACGATCTCCAAGTGCTGAAATCCACACATTAGGTCAATATATTGCTCTATGCGCAATTTTTTTTTTTGAATACTCATGTTAAAATTAAAATGATCACTAACCCTATGCAATTTATTATGGACCCCAAGAACTCAAACTAATACCCCACAATATAGAGTACGTGCATTGTGTTTTTTTAAATAAATGGATGAAAATATAAATGGTGAGAAATCACATCGGACAACCGTACTTTCCAAAATCTATGCACATGAACTTAAACTTGCATTAAAATCAGAATCAAGGCATTCAAAGTTATTTGATATCCAATCATGTTCAAGGTTTATGAAAAATTTCCTTCCACACATTTTATGATGAAAAAAATCAATTCTTTTATTTTATCTCTCCCCAACATAGAATAACACTGTCCCCAATGTTTAAAGAAATGAAAAATTAGAAGGGGTAGGGTAGAAATTCAAAGAAGACATTGAAAATTAAAATCATGGAATGAAGTCACCCGGTGGTTGATGTTGAAAATGCATTCCCCAGTCTCCCTTTAGTCTTGGTTCGAGTCCCAATGGCTTGTACGGTTGTGACCAGCTTTTCCCAATGACCTACGACATGCCTTAATTTTTTTTAATATATTTGTTTTTTATTTTTTAACCTAAAAAATATAAAAATAAAATAAAATAAACTGATGATGCATTGTCTTCTATTAAATTTCTGGGTAAGTTATTACTTAGGGATCACACCACGTAATACAAATGAATATGGTGATCCTCTTTCATACCCATCCTTACTCATAAAATAAGAACAGGTCAACAATCTAAATTATTATTATTATTATTATTTTTAACCTATAAAATCATAAAATTAAAATAAACTGATGATACATTGTCTTCTCTTAAATTTCGGGGTAAGGTATTACTCAGGGATCACACCACATGACATAGATGAATATGGTGCTCCCCTTCCATACCCATACTTACTCATTAAATAAGAACAGATCAACAGTCTGAAGTACTAATTAAATAAAATATAACATGAAAACCACGGGTTTCCTCCCTTACAATGCTTTTGTTTAACTTCGCTAGCTCGACGTGAACCCCCTAACTTACCCAATACCAACTTTAAACATTTTAAGGACCCCATATTTCTACACTTAAAATTTATTTAGATTGATTATTTTTTAATAATTTGTGTCATGTACAAACCTATGTTCTACAATGAGTGGGAAAATCCAAGGAATATAAAAAATGGTTGATCCAGTTTGCACTATAGTCTTTCCAAAGACATCAATGATCATTCCAAAATTTTTGGTTTCAGGATAAGAGTGAATTATAATTGAAATTTCATGATTATATCCTATGAAGGGATACTAGAGTGGGGAAGTAAGGAAAATTATTTTGATCTCAGTTTGGATAGGAGATTCAGTCAAAGGTTGAGAATTTGAATCCAACTCGGTTTCATTTTACAAATTCCTCAACAAAATTATTTCATTTTGAACAGAATATCCAACCAAAAAATTTGAAAGAATAGTGTTAGTAATGGGTATGAACTCAATGTTTTTTATTTCTCTCAATGTTTCAGGGATTGGTATTTTCGAAAAATCTTCAATAGAGTTATACTTAGGAGACTCAATCCACGATGTCAAATTTCCCTCTTGTGAATAAATAAAATCAATTTCTTCCTGATTTAAAGACCCTTCTAAAATTTATTTATTTACTTCCCCTAACCCAAATACAAAGGTTGGTTATTCAATAAACTCATGAGAGGTTTGTGGGAAACTAGACACTTCACATAAAATTTTGGAAGGTACAGTTGGTGTATAGATGAGTTCCTCACAATTATTAATGCATTGTAGTTCTAATCTCAAAGATGATACCTCAGAACTCATTATATACATTTGATTACACAATTTTTCAATCAGTTTTTGAGGATTAGGCTGGATAAGAGTTTGTAAACCGTGACCTTCATTAAGTTTGATCTCTTTAATCATCCTTGAGAGGGCTGGAAATTGATCCTTTAAACAATCATCATCCCATTGATTGTACATCTCATTAGTTGTGTGGTAATTAATCAAGGGTTGATCAAAGAAATTTTATAATTTAGGGGCTTCCCAATATTGATTTTTCACTTTATTCCAACATGAGTTTGTGACATGAAAATTTGGAAGATACTCCATTGGAGAAGATAGAAAGTTAGATTCTAGATTCTCAGGACACACACAAATAGAAAGAGGTAAAGATAAGAGAGATGGGTGTGAGAACAGAGAATGTGGGGTGATAAGAGGATGCTAGTGTATAAGTTAACTTAATTGTGTCCCCATAAACGCTGCCAAAAATTTTTTTTGCCCAAATTTACCCATGTTCTAAGGGTTAAGCGGTCTCTTATAGTGTAGTTTGGGTTGTCGAATCCTCAGAGACATAAGAAGACCCTTAGACACACAATAAAAAGAGATTGGTTTTTGGATATGAAGTTTCTAGCTTGGGTTGATTTTATATGGTTTTAAAATATCACTAAGAGATATATGTTAATTCAAATTACGAGAAAATGAGTGGATCCTAGGTTATTGCTCGGGGTCGATTGGATGATTTTTTTTCTTTTACAATTTCAATTTCATTATCTTGATAAGGATTCATACAATGAATTCAAACTAACCTCATAGATTACTGATTAAGCACCATAAAAAACACATGATAATAATCTATACACTTTTAGGATCATTTTCATGAGCACTCCAAGGTAAAATATCTACTTAGCACATGAAAGTGTGGTGAATAAATTCAATAAGGAAGAGGAAGAGAGAAAATCATTGAATGAAAGAAACTCAAATAAAAGAAATTAATAACCTTTAGAGAGTGATGAATAACATCCAATAAATCCCCTTGATACTCCCTTGGATCAACCCATAAATTATTTATCCCCCCAATGATGATATTTTTTCAACAGAAGCGGGAAGTAGACTTATGAGGGTGGAATTGAAGAAGTAAAAACAACAAAATAATTAACACTCCACCGTTGTGTGAAAAAAATCACAAGGTTTGGTGTGAAAACATTCACACCTTGAGGAAACGATATCAAGGTGATATTAATAAGAACATAATAATATAATAATAATAACTTTTTTTTAAAACTAAAGTGATTCGAACAACTTACATGAGAAGGAAGAACATTACAAAGACAAATTGGCAAAATAACATGCCAATAAAAACAAAGCTCCAAGATCCTTCAAATCCTCCACCAATACTGCCCTAAATAGTCATTTTGGAAGTCTTTGGCCAAGACCCCATCATCCCATGTTTCTTTAATTAAATTTTTTGGGGAAAGGTGGGTGGAAAATTAATGGAGATGTGACTTTTCCACTCTTCCCCTGAAATGGAATCCAGCTTGCATTCAATGGAAAGATATGCCGAAAGGACCTTATAGATGAACAAATTAGAGTGATACATAGAAGGAAAAAAATTATCCCCATATTTACTCTAATGTACTGTAAAATTTCATCCCTAAATAATATGATCTTCGTGAGATATGATTTAAACGGCGGACTATTTTTCTGGGCCTCAGAATCTGGCACTGAATTTCATCATCAAATTGGGACGCATGGAACACCATTAAAACATCAAAATTAGCTCGGAACACTGTTAAATGAAATGTTCCTAATAATATCCTCTATCATTTAAACTTTCAGAATCATTGGGCTTCAATTCTGTTCTCTACAATACTTTTATTGGGTTGCTTTACAAATCACTTCGCCCAGAATGTGGTTGGTTCAAATCCCACTTTGGTGGTCTTCCAAATTGAATCTCCAAGTGCTCGAAAATAATTAATTTTTACTTATATCATGAGAGACATGAAAAATAAAATATAAACATAAAATCAAGACTATTATGTGTTTCATGAGAAGATCAAGAAGGTACCATGCAATAGTGCATTTTAAAAATAAATTACAATCATAATGTGAAATAATGTTCAAAGTGTAAAATGCACTAATAATGGTTTCTATGATTAATAAAGAACATGAATATTAAATTATAAACAATGAATATTATCCTATTTTAGGGGCTAATTACACCCCAAACTTGAGTTTTTCTAGTCCCAAGCAAAATATTTGTCAAAAATATGAAATTTAAATTTCCTTTTCCAAAAAAATTTTAATACACATTTCTCACCCAAAGATCTAATACCAAAAAAAATTATGAAATCCATAAAAATAATTTAAAAAAAGTTAGGTACATAGGAATATCCCAAGCCCAAGACCATTCCTTTTTTCAAATTCATCGCCATATTTCATCCAATTTCAATTAAGCATGATGAAGTGTTGTGTGTCACAAAAGACATGGGGGTTCATTTTCATTTGAGGGAGAAAAGATGGAAGCGCTAGGAGTGATCAAAATTAAATATTAAGATGAGTATTCATTTTTTTTCAATTTTTTTTTGAAATTTTTACATGGTAATTGAAATTAAACTCAATCGAGTCAACCCATGTAGCAAGACTTTGACAATGACTCCCAGGCTCAAAGACCTTAGGGCACCAAGTGAATCTCACATACTAGGGCATCATCTCGAGTTAACTCAAACAAAAAAAATTCAAATTACCAAAATAGAGATAAAATTACCAACTCTAGGCCAGAAAACTATGGAGTCACGATCTCCAAGTGCTGAAATCCACACATTAGGTCAATATATTGCTCTATGCGCAATTTATTTTTTTTGAATACTCATGTTAAAAATAAAATGATCACTAACCCTATGCAATTTATTATGGACCCCAAGAACTCAAAGTAATACCCCACAATATAGAGTACGTGCATTGTGTTTTTTTAAATAAATGGATGAAAATATAAATGGTGAGAAATCACATCGGACAACCGTACTTTCCAAAATCTATGCACATGAACTTAAACTTGCATTAAAATCAGAATCAAGGCATTCAAAGTTATTTGATATCCAATCATGTTCAAGGTTTATGAAAAATTTCCTTCCACACATTTTATGATGAAAAAAATCAATTCTTTTATTTTATCTCTCCCCAACATAGAATAACACTGTCCCCAATGTTTAAAGAAATGAAAAATTAGAAGGGGGTAGGGTAGAAATTCAAAGAAGACATTGAAAATTAAAATCATGGAATGAAGTCACCCGGTGGTTGATGTTGAAAATGCATTCCCCAGTCTCCCTTTAGTCTTGGTTCGAGTCCCAATGGCTTGTACGGTTGTGACCAGCTTTTCCCAATGACCTACGACATGCCTTAATTTTTTTTAATATATTTGTTTTTTATTTTTTAACCTAAAAAAAATAAAAATAAAATAAAATAAACTGATGATGCATTGTCTTCTATTAAATTTCTGGGTAAGTTATTACTTAGGGATCACACCACGTAATACAAATGAATATGGTGATACTCTTTCATACCCATCCTTACTCATAAAATAAGAACAGGTCAACAATCTAAATTATTATTATTATTATTATTTTTAACCTATAAAATCATAAAATTAAAATAAACTGATGATACATTGTCTTCTCTTAAATTTCGGGGTAAGGTATTACTCAGGGATCACACCACATGACATAGATGAATATGGTGCTACCCTTCCATACCCATCCTTACTCATTAAATAAGAACAGATCAATAGTCTGAAGTACTAATTAAATAAAATATAACATGAAAACCACGGGTTTCCTCCCTTACAATGCTTTTGTTTAACTTCGCTAGATCGACGTGAACCCCCTAACTTACCCAATACCAACTTTAAACATTTTAAGGACCCCATATTTCTACACTTAAAATTTATTTAGATTGATTATTTTTTAATAATTTGTGTCATGTACAAACCTATGTTCTACAATGAGTGGGAAAATCCAAGGAATATAAAAAATGGTTGATCCAGTTTGCACTATAGTCTTTCCAAAGACATCAATGATCATTCCAAAATTTTTGGTTTCAGGATAAGAGTGAATTATAATTGAAATTTCATGATTATATCCTATGAAGGGATACTAGAGTGGGTAAGTAAGGAAAATTATTTTGATCTCAGTTTGGATAGGAGATTCAGTCAAAGGTTGAGAATTTGAATCCAACTCGGTTTCATTTTACAAATTCCTCAACAAAATTATTTCATTTTGAACAGAATATTCAACCAAAAAATTTGAAAAAATTCAACCGAGTTGAATTTGAATCCAACTCGGTTTCATTTTACAAATTCCTCAACAAAATTATTTCATTTTGAACAGAATATTCAACCAAAAAATTTGAAAGAATAGTGTTAGTAATGGGTATGAACTCAATGTTTTTTATTTCTCTCAATGGTTCAGGGATTGGTATTTTTGAAAAATCTTCAATAGAGTTATACTTAGGAGACTCAATCCACGATGTCAAATTTCCCTCTTGTGAATAAATAAAATCAATTTCTTCCTGATTTAAAGACCCTTCTAAAATTTATTTATTTACTTCCCCTAACCCAAATACAAAGGTTGGTTATTCAATAAACTCATGAGAGGTTTGTGGGAAACTAGACACTTCACATAAAATTTTGGAAGGTACAGTTGGTGTATAGATGAGTTCCTCACAATTATTAATGCATTGTAGTTCTAATCTCAAAGATGATACCTCAGAACTCATTATCTACATTTGATTACACAATTTTTCAATTAGTTTTTGAGGATTAGGCTGGATAGGAGTTTGTAAACCGTGACCTTCATTAAGTTTGATCTCTTTAATCATCCTTGAGAGGGCTGGAAATTGATCCTTTAAACAATCATCATCCCATTGATTTTACATCTCATTAGTTGTGTGGTAATTAATCAAGGGTTGATCAAAGAAATTTTATAATTTAGGGGCTTCCCAATATTGATTTTTCACTTGATTCCAACATGAGTTTGTGACATGAAAATTTGGAAGATACTCCATTGGAGAAGATAGAAAGTTAGATTCTAGATTCTCAGGACACACACAAATAGAAAGAGGTAAAGATAAGAGAGATGGGTGTGAGAACAGAGAATGTGGGGTGATAAGAGGATGCTAGTGTATAAGTTAACTTAATTGGGTCCCCATAAATTCTGCCAAAATTTGTTTTTGCCCAAATTTACCCATGTTCTAAGGGTTAAGCGGTCTCTTATAGTGTAGTTTGGGTTGTCGAATCCTCAGAGACATAAGAAGACCCTTAGACACACAATAAAAAGAGATTGGTTTTTGGATATGAAGTTTCTAGCTTGGGTTGATTTTATATGGTTTTAAAATATCACTAAGAGATATATGTTAATTCAAATTACGAGAAAATGAGTGGATCCTAGGTTATTGCTCGGGGTCGATTGGATGATTTTTTTTCTTTTACAATTTCAATTTCATTATCTTGATAAGGATTCATACAATGAATTCAAACTAACCTCATAGATTACTGATTAAGCACCATAAAAAACACATGATAATAATCTATACACTTTTAGGATCATTTTCATGAGCACTCCAAGGTAAAATATCTACTTAGCACATGAAAGTGTGGTGAATAAATTCAATAAGGAAGAGGAAGAGAGAAAATCATTGAATGAAAGAAACTCAAATAAAAGAAATTAATAACCTTTAGAGAGTGATGAATAACATCCAATAAATCCCCTTGATACTCCCTTGGATCAACCCATAAATTATTTATCCCCCCAATGATGATATTTTTTCAACAGAAGTGGGAAGTAGACTTATGAGGGTGGAATTGAAGAAGTAAAAACAACAAAATAACGAACACTCCTCCGTTGTGTGAACAAAATCACAAGGTTTGGTGTGAAAAAGTTCACAACTTTAAGAAACAGTATAAATTTGATATTAAGAAGAACATAATAAAAGAATAGGAATAACTTTTATTGAAAACTAAGGTGATTCTAACAACTTACATGAGAAGGAAGAACATTACAAAGACAAATTGGCATAATAACATTACAATGAAAACAAAGCTCCAAGATCCTTAAAATACTCTAACACTACTACCTTAAATAGGAATTTTGGAAGTATTTGGCCAATACCCCATCATCCCATGTGCCTTTAATTAATTTTTTTGGGGAAAGGTGGGTGGACAATTAATGGAGATGTGACTCTTCCACTCTTCCCCCGAAATGATATCCAGCTTGCATCCACCAGAAATATGCACCGAAATGACCTTATATATGAAAGAATTAGAGTGGTCCATATAAGGATAAAATGTATACCAGTATGTCCTATAATGTACTGTAAAATTTCAGTCTGAAATAATATGCTCTTCATGAGATATGATTTAAACGGTGGGCTGTTTTTCTGGACCTCAGAATCTGGTTCAGAATTTCATCATCAACTTGGGCCGCCTGGAAGACCATTAAAACATTATAATTAGCTTGTTACACTGTTAAATTAAATGTTCCCAATAATATCCTCTATCTTCATTTAAATTTTCATAATCATTGGGCTTCAATTATTTTCTATAAAATACTTTTATTGGGCTTCTGTCCAAATCACTTCTCCCAGAATGTGGTTGGTTCAAAGCCCACTTTTATGGTCTTCCAAATTGAATCTCCAAGTGATCCAAAATAATTAATTGTTCCTTATATAATGGGAGACCTGAAAATAAAATATAAACATAAAATCAAGACCATTATGTGTTTTATGAGAAGCTCAAGAAGGTACCATGTAATAGTGAATTTTAAGAAGGAATTACAATCATAATGTGAAATAATGTTCAAAGTGTAAAATGTACTAATAATGGTGTCTATGATTAATAAAGAACATGAATATTATATTATAAGAAATGAATATTAGCCTATTTTAGGGGCTAATAACACCCCCAACTTGAGTTTTGATAGTCCCGAGAAAAATATTTCTCAAAAATATGAAATTTGAATTCCCTTTTCCAAAAACATTTTATTACACATTTCTCACCCAAAGATATGATACCAAAAAAAATCATGAAACACAGAAAAATCAGTTAAAAAAATTTAGGTCCATAGGCATATCCCAAGACCAATCCCATTCCTTTGTTCAAATTCATCGCCATATTTCATCCAATTTCAATTAAGCATGATGAAGTGTTGTATGTCACAACAGACATCGGGGTTCATTTTCATTCGAGGGAGAAAAGATGGAAGTTCTAGGAATAATTAAAATTAAATATTAAGATGAGTATTCATTTTTTTTCAATTTTTTTTGCAATTTTTACATGGTAATTTAAATTGAACTCAATCGAGTCAACCCATGTAGAAAGACATTGCCGATGACTCCTAGACTCAAAGACCTTAGGGAACCAAGTGAAGCTCACATAATCAGGCATCATCTCGAGTTAACTCAATCAAAACAAATTAAAATTACCAAAAATAGAGATAAAATGCCCATCTCCGGGCCAGAAAACTATGTAGTCATGATCCCCAAGTGTCAAAAGGCACACATTAGGTCAATCCATTTCTCTATGCGCAATTGATTTTTTTTTGAATACTCATGTTAAAATAGAAATGATCCCCAACCCTATGCAATTTATTATAGACCCCAAGAACTCAAACTAATACCCCACAATATAGAGGACGCGCATTTTGTTTTTTTTAAATAAATGGATGCAAATATAAATGGTGAAAAATTACATCAGACAACCACACTTTCCAAAATCTATGCACATGAACTTAAACTTGCATTAAAATTAGAATCAAGGCATTCAAAATTATTTGATATCCAATCATGTTCAAGGTTTATGAAAATTTTCCTTCCACACATTTTATGGTGAAAAAAAAATCAATGATTTTATTTTATCTCCCCCCAACATAGAATAACACTGTCCCCAGTGTTTAAAGAAATGAAAAATTAGAAGGGGGTAGGGTAGAAGTTCAAATAAGACATTGAAAATTAAAATCATGGAATGAAGTCACCTAGTGGTTGATGTTGAAAATGCATTCCCCAGTCTCCCTTCAGTCCTAGTTCGAGTCCCAATGACTTGGAAGGTTGTGACCATATTTTCCCAATGACCTACGACATGCGTTAATTTTTTTTAATATATTTTTTTGTATTGTTTTAAACCTAAAAAAACATAAAAATAAAATAAAATAAACTGATGATACATTGTCTTCTCTTAAATTTCTGGGTAAGGTATTACTCAGGGATCACACCATGTAACACAGATGAATATGGTGCTCCCCTTTAATACTCATCCTTACTCATAAAAAAAGAACAGGTCAACAATCTAAATTATTATTATTTTATTTTTCTTTTAACGTACAAAAACATAAAAATAAAATAAACTAATGATACATTGTCTTCTCTTAAATTTCTGGGTAAGGTATTACTCATGGATCACACCACATGACACAGATGAATATGGTGCTCCCCTTTCATACCCATCCTTACTCATTAAAGAAGAACAGTTCAACAGTCTGAAGTACTAATTAAATAAAATATAACATGAAAACCACGGGTTGCATCACATGAAGCGCTTTTGTTTAACGTCTCTAGCTCGACATGAACCCCCTAACTTACCCAATACCAACTTTCAAAATTTTAAGGACCCCATATTTCTCTACTTCCACTTTATTTATATTGATTCTTTGTTTATAATTTGTGTCATGTAAAAACCCATGTTCTACAATGAGTGGGAAAATCTAAGGAATATCAGAAATGGTTGATCGAGTTTCCAGTATAGTCCTGCCAAAGACACCAATGATGATTCCAACATTTTTGGTTTCAAGATAAGAGTGAATTCTAATTGAAATGTCATGATTATATCCTATGAAGGGATAATTGAGCGGGTAAGTAAGGAAAATTATTTTGACCTCAGTTTGGATAGGACATTCAGACACATGTTGAGAATTTGAATCCAACTCAGTTTCATTTTCCAAATTCCTCAACAAAATTGTTTCATTTTGAACAAAAGATTAAACCACAAAATTTGAAAGAACAGTGTTAGGAATGGGTATAGACTAAATGTTTTTTATTTCTCTCAATTTTTTAGGGATTGGTGTTTTTGAAAAATCACCAATAGAGTTATACTTAGGAGACTCAATCCACAATGTCAAATTTACCTCTTGTGAATACATGAAATCAATTTCTTCCTGATTTAATGACCCTTCAACAATTTATTGATTCACTTCCCCTACCCCAAATCCAAAGGTTGGTTCTTCAATAAATTCATGATATGTTTTTGGGAAACTAGACACTTCACATAAGATTTTGGAAGGTACAATTGGTGTATAGATGAGTTCCTCACAAGTATTAACGAATTGTAGTTATAATCTCAAAGATGATACCTCAGAACTAATTATCTCCATTTTATTACACAATTGTTCAGTCAGTTTTTGAGGATTAGGCTGGATAGGATTTTGTAAATCATGACCTTAATTATGTTTGATCTCTTCAATCATCCTCGAGAGGGTTGGAAATTGATCCTTTAAACAATCATCATCCCATTGATTGTACATCTCACCAGTTGTGTGGTAATTAATCAAGGGTTGATCAAAGAAATTTTATAATTTAGGGGATTCCCAATATTGATTTTCCATTTGATTCCAGGATGAGTTAGTGACATGATAATTTGGAATATACTCCATTGGAGAAGATAGAAAGTTGAATTCTAGATTCTCAGGACACACACAAATAGAAAGGGGTAAAGATAATAGAGATTGGGGTGTAAACATAGAATGTGGGGTGAGAAGAGGATTATAGTGTCTAAGGAAACTTACTTGGGTCCTCATAAATGGCGCCAAAATTTGGTTTGACCCAAATTTACCCAAGTTCTAAGGGTTAAGCGGTCGCTTGTAGTGTAGCTTGGGTTGTCGAATCCTCAGAGACCTAAGAAGATCCTTAGACACACAATAAAAATAGATGGGTTTTTGGCTATGAAGTGGCCAACTTGGGTTGATTTTATATGGTTTTAAAAGATCACTAAGATATCTATGTGAATTCAAATTATGAGAAAATGAGTTGATCTTAGGTTATTGCTTGGGGTGGATTGGATGAATTATTTTTTTCTTTTACAATTTCAATTTCATTATCTTGAGAAGGATTCATACAATGAATTCAAACTAACCTCATAACTTACTGATGAAGAACCTTTAAAAACACATAATAATAATCTATACACTTTTAGGATCATTTTCATGAGTACTCCAAGGTAAAGGATCTACTTAGCACATGAAATTGGGGTGAATAAATTCAATAAGGAAGAGGAAGAGAGAAAATACTTGAATGAAATAAAATTAAATAAAAGAAATTAATAACCTTTATAGAGTGATAAATAACATCCAATACATATCCTTGATACCCCCTTGGATCAACCAATAAATGAGTTATCCCTCCATTGATTCCATTTTGTCAACAGAAGTGGGAAGTAGACTTACGAGGGTGGAATTGAAGAAGTAAAAACAACAAAATAACGAACATTACACCGTTGTGTGAACAAAATGACAAGGTTTGGTGTGAGAAAGTTAAAACCTTGAGGCAAATGTATCAAGGTGATATTAAAAAGAACATAATAAGAGAATAATAAGAACTTTTATTGAAAACTAAGGTGATTCGAACAACTTACATGAGAAGGAAGAACATTACAAAGACAAATTGACATAATAACATTACAATGAAAACAAAGCTCCAATATCCTTAAAATACTCCACCAATACTTCCTTAAATAGGAATTTTGTAATACTTTGGCCGAGATACCATCATCCCATGTTCCTTTAATTAATTGTGTTGGGGAAAGGTGGGTGGAAAATTAATGGAGATGTGACTTTTCCACTCTTCCCCCGAAATGGCATCCAACATGCATCCACCAGAAAGATGTGCCTAAAGTACCTTCTATAGTAAAGAATTAGATTATTACATATAAGGATAAAATGTATCCCTATATGAAATTTAGTGTCCTGTAAAATTTCAGCCCAAAATAATATGCTATTCGCGAGATATGGTTTAAATAGTGGGCAGTTTTTATGAGACTCATAATCTGGCCCAGAATTTCATCATCAACTTGGGATGCCTGGAACACCATTAAAAAATCCTAATTATCTTGATCCACTTATAAATTAAATGTTTCAAATAATATACTCTATCTTCATTTAAATTTTCAGAATCATTGGCCTTCAATTCTGTCCTCTACAATACTTTTATTGGGATGATGTCCAAATCACTTCGCCCAGAATGTGGTTGGTTCAAAGCCCACTTTGGTGGTCTTACAAATTGAATCTCCAAGTGTTCCAAAATAATTAATTGTTCCTTATATAATGGGAGACATTAAAATAAAATATAAACATAAAATCAAGACCATTATGTGTTTTATGAGATTCTCAAGAAGGTACCATGTAATAGTGCATTTTAAGAAGGAATTACAACCATAATGTGAAATAATGTTCAAAGTGTAAAATGAACTAATAATGGTGTCTATGATTAATAAATAACATGAATATTATATTATAAGAAATTAATATTATACTCTTTTAGGGGATAATCAATAATATTTCATTATTACTCTTCTTTCGGGTGTTAATTGTTTCATCTTTTCTAAGCATGTTTTGTCGTATAAGTCCAACATATTATTCATATGATATAATAATATAATTTATATAATGTAATTAAGGTAGTATATATCATATTTATTCATTATATATATTTATTTAATCATTCATTAATGGTGAATATGGAAAATTAATCTCATTGCGTTGTGGAGATGGTAGTCCGTACGTACGCACAAGCGATTGTATCATTTCCTTAATAGTAATAATTATAGAAGTGAATGGTGTATATGTTATGTATAGAATAAATATTATGCTATAATGATTATATATTTATTTTATTTTCATCATTATACCCATACAAATAAATTAGTGATGAAAAAAAAATTACACCACAGCGTGGAGACGGTAGGCTGTACGTACATATGTGTGGTGATTTCATTTTTTTCATTGGATAGATAGAAGGTGAAATATGGTTGTTACATAACCATAATATCATATAATAATAAAGATAATACTGGAGTTATTATATTATAATGGAAACAACATAATAAGAGGAAGTAGAAGAATAAATGATTATGAAAAGTCAGTAAGGAAGTTACCTCTTCTTCGACGATCACTCTCTGAATCTCTTCTTAGGAACACTAGAGTTTGTATTTTGAGAAGACAAAAACCAATAGAATGTGAATATTAATGTTTATAAGGGAAATATTCATAGGTTTTTTATATTCAATTCTAAAATGGGTGTGAATATTTGAGGTAGGAGGTGCCTTTTTATAATTGAGTTGAGGAGAACTTTTGAAATTCTTGAAAATATTAATTTATAATAATTTATAAATAATTAAAAATACTTAAAAATGATATATATTCTAATATAAGATATTATAGTATTGTAATATCATAAAACAATAAAATTCAGATAGGTTTTGATTTCAATTTAAACTTTATCTTTTTAATTAATCCTTAATTATCTATTTTAATTTTTACTAAGGTAACAACTTTTCCAACATTAAAAGTTTTGAATTTTACTTATTTTATGTCAAATAAACCATAAATGAATAATTTAGAATATTTTATAGAATATTATTATTATTATTTATTTTTAAAAATGTCTTATGTTTTTTAAATAATTTAATAAAACATTATTTTGATAAAATATCAATAGTATCATTTTAGACACTATTTATTTCATGGATTTTTCAAAATATCCAGATAATATGATAACCTAGAAAAAATATTTTATTAGATCCCTAATTGGTGAAGGTCGTCTATAAAATTAATTTTAAATATTAATTATCCAAAATTATATTTATTTTAATATTTTTAATATAATTCATTTGATATTTCCCTTAATAAAATAATTACTACATCAGTTTTGATTAATTATTTAATATATATAATTGTTCACTAAAAAATAAAAATAAAATACCACGATGAAGATAAATTTTATATTTTCAATAATAGATTTTATGGTCAAATATATCTTTTTTAAACCTATATTTAAAATGATATAGTATTAAAAATTTGAAAGTGAAAAGTTTGACTATACTTTAAATAAAATAATATAAATGTAATAATCCTTTCTATGTGGTTCTAAATTGTCAATAAATAGACCATTGGATTATTATGGTCGATATACAATTGAACAATAAGATTTGGTGAAGTTTTTGTATCTTTTAAGGGTTTTTATCATTTTAATAAAAATTAGTTTATTAATTTTTCATCATTTAAATAATGTATGCATCATCATTGTATAAGCCTTTAAGGTAATTATTTAGTCTCTAAAAATTATAAATAAATTACCATGATGTATATAATTTTATTATATTTATAGATAATATTTATTATCTATGTTTTATCATGTTTATAACTATATTAAAATTATTATACTTATAAGAAATAAGTGGGTGACATTTTGTCACTTTCATGTAACTTTCTTTTATTTTAATAATATTTATATGATTTTAAAGTAAAAAATTACATTAAATGAGTCAATTAAGATCCTTATGTGTCAAGGGTTTATGGTTACTCATCTTGTAGGATTTTTAAAGGTGTTAGGGTAATTTTATTTTCCTTATCATATTAATTTGTTATGTAAATTACTCGATTTACCTTTAACTGTGGTAAATAAAAATTACCAAAGTTACTATTCATAAATACAAAAAATAAAAGGATAATATTTACTTAATTTGGACCCAATTATTCTAAATATGGAATCCATTTTTAAAAATATAAAACAAAAAAGTTTCAGTAATTAAATTAAAATTAATCCCATTGTCGGAATGAAAAACGAGTTTTAAAAGTTAAAACATTACAAAAGATTGAAATGTTTTTACAGAAAGATTCATGGTAAAATTAATTCCAATGACCAAAATTATATTAAATGATAAAAATATATTTTATTTATACTTTAAAACCATTAAATAATATGATTTATCCACATAAATTATTTTGAAGAAAAAAGTTGTTTCCAATTAAAATTTAGTATATTTTTACTTTTCATCAAAACTTAAAACTTATGAGAAAATTATCAAAATTTTATACCAAGTAATTTTTTTTATCCTTATTACAAATAAGAAGTTTATTTTTTTAAATATAATATATAAAAGTATCAAAAACTATATTTATAATGGTTTCCCCATCAAAATGCGGCAAAAGTGTATTTTTTTGAAAAATACTTCTTTTATCTGAAACATCGAATCATGTTTAGAAAACATATAAGATAAATTTTAAACATTATATTGAATATATTAAACACATATTTAATTAATAAAATCCATTAATAGTGATTTTATTATTTTATAAGCTCACTTATTTTAATTTAAATAGTTTTTCAGAAAAATATTTCAATTTATTTAAAAAGGTTATTATTTTCATTTATAATTAATTTCTCACCAAAGAATTAAGAATATTTTCATAATTAAGTTAATAATATTCATAACCTATATTATAATGGTTATTTTATAAGGTAACATAATAATATTTAGTTTTTCTCTTAAACTCAGTTTTGTGTAAAATGAATTCTGTCAAAAGAACTCGAAATTGTGTGTAACACAAGCCAAACATTATGTTGCGTATATCGCAAGCTAATACAATGTTTCATGTATCACAAGATACTCTTGGTTTTGCGTACAACACATGAAATCAAATAAATTAAAAATAATCTATATCATAAAATCATGGGGTGCTACATTCTAACCCCTTTAAAATGAATTTCTCCCTCGAAATTCATCTAGGTTATAAAAGGATTAATACTTGAAAGTTTCTTTCATAGAAACCCACATAGTAAAAAGGAATAATAAAACTACAACTTTAAATGAAATAAATGTAAGTACTAAGTTCACCTAAGATAACAACTTCTAGGGTCCCATGTAGGAAAACATGGATATGAAAGAAAAAACTGACCATCAAGTTTTGATGGAGAGTGATAGAAAACACTATTAGGTGAAATTTAATAATAAAAAAACTATAAATTTGTGATGTGTTAATTGGTATTTGATTTTGTAGGAAGAAAAGTAAATGTTAAACCTTTTTTAAGACCTTTTTCATAGTATTGAGATACCTAGACTACGATCATAAGGAAATATAGTTACTTAACAAGTAGAGTTTAATCCTTTAATCAGTTTCCACCACAAACTCATCTTTTACTCCAAACGATGAGTTTTAAAAATGACTTTTTCACACCTATAGAACTAGAATCAACTTCTAGAGAATCACATAATTCACAAAATATTAAATATATATCTCTCATATATTTAGAAATTAACCAAAATGGTTAGTACAAGAGAAGATAATTCCCAAAAATAATAAACCTTATGTGATGAAAAACTAATTCAATCTCCAAAATTCAATAGTAACACTCAATGTTCAACCTAGACTATTCAAAAAATAACTACCCTCTAGAATTTCTTGACTAATATTGAAACCCAAAATTTAGAAGAATTTATTCACATAATCTTTTAAGATAAATTTTAACATTTATCTCTAAATAAAATCAACCACTATTAATGTATTATATAAAAATTAATTAACCTAATAACATATTCTCTATGATAGGTTTATTATTTTCATAAATAACCTAATTCCCCAAAAATCCATAATTAAAATAATATATTCTTACTAAATATAATTATACCATTACTCCTCTATTAAAATACCATAGTATTCTATTTACCATAATCATATAAAGTTCCCAAAATAATGAACGTCTTCCAAAATAATATTTATCACTTAAACCATAAATCATTTTCCTATAATAAGGATATCCATTTGATAAAACATAAGTTCCAAAAAAAACTTATTCTTATTCCATCAACTTGTTTACCTAAAAAATAAAAATTCATACTAATTAGGTACTTCACGTAGGCCAGTGGTAGGTGATAAACCCTTATCACCCTTCAGTCGCGGGTTAGATTCCTGTAACCTTGTCCGACGTGATGGGTTGTCACCCTTCCCATGGGTTATCTTTTTTTATAAAACTAAATAATTATTATAACATTCCCAAAATTATATAAAATCCTAAAAAATAACTATAACATATTTTAACCTTAAAGGTTGGATTATACCTGTCATTTTGCATCCCAAAAATGTAATAACCCTTAATTAACTCAAAAACTAAATTTCTCCAAAATACCATTAGTCGCCTTAAAATTTCAGAACCTAAAGCCTCAAAAGGGGGTTCTAAGAAAATGATCTTATTTTCAACCCTAAAATTATAATCCCACGGTGGTATGAATAACTCTTAAGAAAAAATCCTAATCTCCAAAGTTGTCTAAAATCTACTCTGATACCAAATGTAATAACCTAGAATCCAAAATTTTGGATTCAGCCATAAAGATATAAAATTTAAAAATGTGACCCAAATTTTTTTACCATCATAACTTACCACATCAAATGAAAATAATGGATCACTTACATACCCAAGGACCTTTTAGGTTTAGAGTTTTATAGAATTAAGAAAAACTCTTAGAAACTTTTGTTCATAAAAAACTGGTTCATAAATAAAAACACTCTGTCTCCCACTAAGTCAAGCTTTTCTTATTTCACATTAGGTCATCATCATCATACATGTGAAAAAATTCAAGGAAAAAATCATTTAACATCTTTCCTATTAACCTGGGGAAAAGAAACATAAGAAATGGTGGGTTCAAATGCTCATTAAGGCTAAACAAGAGATATATGTAAGCATAAACATGAACATAAGGGTATTAGAACATGATCATGACAGTAAAATATCATACCCTGTAAATCAAAGATCATAAAAAGGAGTCATATAATAAATATTGGAAGTTTATAAGACACAAATCACAAGGAAATGAAGAACATAAGCCATGAAATCATAATATATGAATAATACATGGAATGTTTATAGAAAAATAAGCACATAATATGATTTCTATAGTATCCAATGAATCACTTCCAAGACCATCATAGTGGATAAATTCTTATACTAAACAAAGTTCACTCTTCATTCCAGCCATGTATTACTGAACTAGATTTACTTGTCGTTCCAGTCATGCCTATCTCATGAGATATAAATCTTTACCCAATGCATTGGAATGAGATATAGGTCCCACCCATCTCATAATGAAATAATTCTTACATGTTCCACAAGAACATAGATCATTCATAACCAATGAAAAGAAATGGTTTTCATAAAACACTTCATCATAGCATAACTCATGGAAAATAAACCAAATTCATAAGTGTCAATCCATACTAAATGTAAACCATTAAAAGAAAGGATAATAATGGTATAATTGGTTCATATCACCAATAAAACATAATTAACATCAAATAACATGGTATTAGTTGGAAAATAATTTTGAGAGAACTCTTGAAAATAGTTATTGGGGAAAATATCAATTTTTCTTTGAAAAATGATTTTCAGAACATAATTTTTTTTTATTTTTCATTGAAAATAGATTTAAAAACGTATAATGGAACACTTTATAACATAAAACATTTATTTAAAACCATTTTCCTTGAAAATGAGGTGAAGAGTTCTTTTAAAAACATTTCTTGAACAAAATAATTTTTAAACATTTCAAAGTGTCCCATACCACTTTGAAAAATTTGAATCACAATCCCCATGCAATAAATAAAATAAAATAAGATTATAATATCATGAAAAGAAAGATATTTCTTATATAACATGTAACATGGTAGTATATACACCTCATATAATAACATAGGTTCATAATAAAACATGTGTCTCAAAGAAGGAAAATTGAGACAAAAACTACCTTAGTCAATTGGTAACTTTTGAATCATGAAACCCCATGAAATAGAGATCATAAAATGTTTATGTAAATATCAATAAATTAAAGTAAAAAATTCATAGAATAAATTCATGGGTATTATGTACACCACACAAAAGAAATGAGTGTTGAATAAAGCATGTATCTTAAAGAAATAAAAAGTGAGTTGAAATTCCCTTACCTTCAGTCAGGGTTTCTTTATACGTATCAAAAAATGATGTATAATTGACTAAATAATGTTATTATCTTATTATATAACCATATTTATATTTATGATATTATAAATGATCATATTATCACCCATTTAATAATATTTCATTATCACTCTTCTTTCAGGGGTTAATTGTTTCATCTTTTATATGCATTTTTGTCCTATAAGTCCAACATATTCTTCATAATTTATAGTAATATAATTTACAAAAAATAATTAAGGGATTATATATAATATTTATTCATTATATAGATTTATTTAATCATCCATGAATGGTGAATAAGGAAAATTAATCTCATCGCGTTGTGGAGATTATAGTCCGTGGGTACGAACAAGCGATAATATCATTTCCTTAATAGTAATAATTATGGAAGTGAATGGTGTATATGTTATTTCCAGAATAAATATCATGTTATAATTATTTTACATTTATATTACTTCCATAATTATACCCATCCCAATAAATTTGTGATGAAAAACAGATTACACCATGATGTGGAGATGGTAGGCCATACGTACGCACATGTGGTGATTGTGTTTTTTTCATTGGATGAATAGAAGGTGTAATATGGTTGTTCCATAATCATAATAATTTTTTTTAATATATTTAATAATGGAGTTATTATATTATAATTGAAACAACATAATAAGAGGAAGTAGAGGAAGAAATGATTTTGAAAATTCAGTAAGAAAGTTACCTCTTCTTCAATGATCATTCTATAAATCTCCTACTAGGAACACTAGAGTTGGTGTTTTGAGAAGAAAAGAACCTATAGAATTTGAATATGTATGTTTATAAGGGTAATTTTTAGAGGTTTTTATATCTTCAAGGCTCAAAGGGGTGTGAATATTTTAAGGAGGAGGTCCCCTTTTATAATTGAGGTGAGGGGCACTTTTTGAATTTTTGAAACTATTAATTTATAATAATTTAGAAATAAATAAAAATACCTCCAAAATGAGATATAGTAATATATAATATATGATAATATTTCAATATCATCAAAAAAAAATTATACAAGTTATTATGTCAATTTAAACTTTATATTTTTAATTAATCCTTAATTATCTATTTTAAATTTTACTAAGGTAATAACTTTTCCAGTATTAAAGGTTTTTAATTTTACTTATTTTATATAAATTAAACCAAAAATTAATAATTTAGAATACTATCTATCATATTATTATTATTTTATATTTTTAAATATGTTTTATGATTTTTAAATAATTTAATAAAAATTATTTTGACAAAATATCAATAGTGTAAATTTTGACACTATCCGTTTCATGGATTTTTAAAAATATCAAGACAACATGATAACCTATAATTTTTTGATTATATCCCTAAGGGTTCAAGATCATCTATAAAATTAATTTTAAATATTAATTAGTCCAAATTATATTTATTTAAATATTTTTAATATCAATCATTTAATATTTCTCTAAATAAAATAATTAATACACCAATTTTGATTGATTATTTAATATACATATTTATTCTCCAAAAATTTAAAATAAAATACCATGATTAAGATAAATTTTCTATATTACAAAATAGTATTTATAGTCAAATATATCATTTGTTTAACCCCATATTTAAAATTATATAGTATTAAACATATGAAAGTGACAACTTTGACTCTACTTTAAATAAAATAATATAAATGTCATAATCCTTTCTATGTGGTTAAAAATGATCAATAAATCGAAACTTGGATGATTATGGTAGATATATACTTGACCAATAATATTTGGTCAAGTTTTTGTGTCTTTTATGGGTTATTATAATTTTAATAAAAATTATTTTATTGATTTTTCATCAATTAAATAATTTCTGCATCATCATTGTATATGCCTTTAAGGTAATTATTTAGTCTCTAAAAATTCTAAATAAATTACCATGATGTATATTATTTTATTATATTTCTGTATAATACTTATTATCAATGTTTTATCATTTTTGTCACTATATTAAATTTATTATACTTATAAGAAATAAGAGGGTGACATTTTGTCACTTTCATGTCACTTTCTTTTATTTTAATAATATTTTTATCTTTTCCAAAGAAAAAATATCATTAAATCAGTAAATTATGATAATTAGGTGTCAAGGTTCTATTTTTACTCATCCAATAGTATTTTATCACGTGTTAGTGTAATTTTATTGTCCTTATCATATTAATTTGTTACCTAAATTACCCAATTTACCTTTAACCGTAGTAAATAAAAATTTCCAAAGTTTCTATTCATAAAAAAAATAAAAAATAAAAGGATACTATTTACATAATTTGGAAATAATTATTTCAAATATGGAATCCATTTTTAAAAATTTTAAACAAAAAATTTACGGTAAGTAAATTAAAATTAATCCCGTTGTTAGAATGAAAGATGAGTTTTAAAAGTTAAAACATTGTAAAATATTTAAATATTTTTACATCAAAATTCATGGTAAAATTAATGCCAATAAACAAAATTATATTAAATGATAAAAATATATTCTATTTATACTTTAAAACCATTCAATTATATAATTTATCAATATAAATTATTTTGATGAGAAAAGTTATTTTCAATTAAAATTTAGTATATTTTTACTATTCATCAAAAATTAAAACTTATCAGAAAAATATAAAAATTTCATCAAAATTAAATTTTTATATCCCAATTCCAAATAAATAGTTTATTTTTATAAATAAAATATATAAAAGTTTCAAAAACTAGATTTATAATGGGTGCACCATCAAAAGGCGGCAAAACTGTATTTTTTTGAAAATACTTCTTTTATATGAAAAATTGAATCATGTTTAGAAAAAATATAAGATGAATTTTAAACATTAGATTGATAATATTACACATATATTTCATTAATAAAATCCATCATGAGTGATTTTATTATTTTATAAACTCACTTATTTTCATTTAAATAGTTTTTTAGAAAAACATTTCCTTTTATTTAAAAAGGTTTTTATTTTCATTTATAATTAATTTCTCAACAAATAATTAATAATATTTTCATAATTCAGTTAATAATGTTCATAATCTCTGTTATAATGGTTATATAATAAGGTAACATAATAATATTTAGTTGTTTTCTTAAACTCGATTTTGTATAAAATGAATTCTATCAAAAGAACTCAAAATTTTGTGTAACACAAGCCAAACATAGTGTTGTGTATAACACAAGATAAGACAGTGTTATGTGTAGTGAAAGATACTCTTGGTGTATCATATAACACATGACATCAAAAAAATTAAAAAGAATCCATCTTGTAAAATCTTAGGGTGTTACAAAGGGGCCCAAGACTTATAAAAAATATAAATCTCCTAAGCACCGTCCTATCAAGAAGAAGAACATCCGAAGGTAGGGAAAGGAAAAGGAGGTAGTATGTTTTTGTCACTAACCAACCTATTTCAACCCTAAACTGGTCACTCTATCTGGTCCATGAAAAGGCCCAAATGGAATTCCCAATTCCCATGGGCGGGCAACTAGCACCGAGCATCAAAATAAAAGTTGGAAATGCCCTTCGGGCCTTGTTGTGGACCGACTCAGGTGACCGATTTAGGGTTGACCTAGGTTGGTTTGTGAAAAAATGGTATCAGAGCAGGCCTTTGTTATTTGGGATGTTATGTAGTTGGAGACTAGGACTATTAAGACTCATGAGGTAGGTATGGGAAGAGCATCAAAAAATCTTGCTCGTTATGATCCTCAAGTTTCTAGGGGAAGTCCATCATTTGAGTATTTGGTTTTGGTTTGTGTTGATGGGGGATGACCAAGGGAGTGGACCAATGTTTCATGATGGACTTACATAGAGTAGCGACCCATGTGGAGCCTGAGTGTATGGTTTGAGACACTTCTAGTGGTTGGTTCTTTCTTGGAGCATGGTTTTATAAACCATGTAGTCAGTTTAGGCATGACCACTAGTTCCTCATCTAGGTGCTTCAGTGTGAGTGTTGTTTTTGGTTTGGTTTTAGTTAATGAAAATTTAAATTGGTTTTGGGGTGATTTCTTGAGTTATTAAACGAGGCTTGATTGATAAAGGTCATATTTCAAAAAAAAGAAGGTTTTTTTGATAATGGAAAAGAAACTACTTTGAATTTCGAAAAGTTTTATAAAATGAGAAATGCGAATTAAGTTGTAAATACTTGGTTTTGATGGTGAAAGGGTATGTGTGAACCTTGGTATTACTTATGGATGTTCACATATGTGGATGTGTGTATTGAAAGTGCATGTTGGTATGTATGTGTGGACTAAATAAGAGGAAGTGGGATGCACACATATGTGATAGTTCATAAGATTTCACAAGTGCATATTTAAAATTAAAGATTTATCTTATAAAGGGGTATTATTTTCTAAAGATATTTTTGGTTTTAAAAGAAAAAATGTGAAGGTTTTTTGGATTATTAAGTGTATGTGTTCGAATGATTTTTTAAATGTAAAATGAATTTTGATTCAAACGATTATTAAATTTGAAAGTGGGTGAATTTGTAAAATGGTAATTTTCAAAAGAGGATTCTTGTATTGTTTTGTGAAGTTTTTGTGATTTTATTTTTGTTGAGATTTGATTCAGCCTCGGTTTGGTTTGTTATGTGTTGGTTTATGAGATTTTTATTTGGTTGTAGAATTCCTTTTTGGTTGATCTTGGGCAGGGTATTGATTCAGTTTTGTATTATTTTGTTATTTGAATTATGCTTCCCAGAAAGGTCCTAGATGTTTCTTATGTCTTTCAGTCTTTGGCCTTTCCCAGAATCCTAGTGGAGTGATGGGATCAAGTTCCTTTTAGTATTTTCCCATTTTTTGTGGTGATCGAGGTTTGTTAGGGGTAATAGAATGGATTGAAGAATTTAAAAATAATTTTTAGTAACTTCTGAAGCAGTGATGGTTCATGCTATTTTGAGTTTGTTTGGAGGTCCGACTTTGGACCGATGGAGGGTGTTCGTAACAGTATCACTGAAATTCAGAGTGTCCGGGTGAGTGTTTAATACCAATTTCATCTATTTATTTTTGTATGAGTATGTAAAGGTGAGGAAAATATAGGGTCTCATGAGTGTTTAGAAAAGTCAACGAATGATGAAGGCTTATGTTGACCAGATTAAGGAGTTAGTTTCCTTTTCTTTAGAGGAAGCATCAGAAGATCAGTTTGGGGAGTTAGTATATGAGGCATTTTTAGCTGACTTAGTTCTTGAAATGTAGGCATTTGGAAGTCCAATTTTTTTATTGGTTCCTATGAGGGTTCCCAATATAGTGGAGGATATATACTAGAGAAACCTATCCCTAATAAGTCTCTTTTTTGGTCCTAAATCTTCTTTCACTGGGTCTAATGCTTGTGTACTTCTAGTGTGGCTAGTTCAAGCATTCAAATACCGTCTTGTAAAAATCCTCTATATCTTTCTGATGATGTGGCCATCTAGGTCTCTTGGGGAAGTTCTGTAAGTGGTGTCATTTAAAAGAGAAAGTCTTGGTCTGATGATGTCAATGCCTAACTATGTGGCAGTCGATGGTTCAGTTATCAAGGCTCCAGTCATAGGTCTTGGAGTGAAGCTTGTGCACAGTTAGGAATTTTTAGGGATGTACAGGGAACCCATTGGCTCATTTTTTCCCTGTGAGGTGATGGAAATGTTTGAATTTTCCCTATCATAATTTTACTGTTGTTATAATTTCATCATTTTATTGTAATAAGTATGATGAACTTGTTTTATCATAATCTGAGCAGTTGTGTCCATATGAATGTAGATCTTTGAATAGTTTTTCCTTTCTTGAAGTTTTTATCCCTTATGTGGTTCGGTCTTGGTTTTAGATTTCTATTGTGTTTGTTTTGAAGATTATTTCATCCTATGGAGGTAATAAGTTGTGTTTTTTCTCTACTCTAACTTGGTTTTTTTGTTGGATCCCCCTTATGGTGGATTTTAGTATATGTGGGAGTTACAGGGTTGGTTCATGTTGGGGGTTCTTGATTTGGTCCATGTCATTAGTTCTAGAGTTGGTCAGTGCTGTATGTTCCAAGGTTTGTCTATGATTGTTAGTTCTTAAATGATGGGGAGACCCATCATGGATCTTGTTGTGGTTTCTTTATGTATTGGTTGGTAATAGATGATTTCTTGTGGTGGGGAGAACCCTCATATTTCACTCATGGTTCTTATAATTTTGGTTTCACTTAGAGTTGATCAAGTGTGACTGGTATAATGAAAGGTCACACCGAGTTCGTGGTTTCATTATCCTTGTTCAATTTTGATCTTGAGTTTGATTCCTCGTTTGAATGGGTGACTTTATGAGGGTAGAAAGTTTTTTTTGGTGGGGAGATTTGTCACACCCTAATCTCAAAAATTTAATTATTTTAGTTATTTTAATTATTTCAATCTTCTTTTTTGATTTCGGTCTAGGTTGGGTTAAATTTTAAAATTTTTAGGTAAGGAGGGGTCCTGCACACAGGTTGCACCCAATTATGAGTAACTGTGCGGAAACCATGCATGAGGGCCTGTTATCGGGATAGTTCCCTTTGGAACAGTTTGAGCATGGTTTTACCAACCATGTGTCTGCTTGTAGGTAACCATGTTAGGGTACCTGGCCTAAGCAGTGGCCAGTGCACGGTTAACACACGATCCAGTAAACTGTGTGCAAACTGTACAGGTTGCCCAGAATTTTAAAAACCGAATTTTTATTTTCATTTTCTTTTATTTATTTTCCCATAATTTTTTTCTTTCTCCCATTCTATTCCCTATGTCATGCGAGGTGATCCTCCCTCCCCTCCCATGTCCATGCGTAACCCCCTCCTTCAAGACCTCTCAGTCCGATGATTCCAATGGATTTATTACAATTTCTCGATCGACTTATCTAGGTAAGCTCTCTCATACCCCTATTCTCTCTATTCCAGTTGATTTCCCATCTTATCATCACCCTATTAGGTCTGACCAAACCCTAGTGTTTCAAATGTGGTGTTTTTTGACGCTCCTCTTGTTTCTCGGGCGTGCGATGGGCTCCTCAGGTCATCTTCGGGTGTGCTCCGACATCCACCGCTGAAGGTAAAGTGGATTGTCTCGTCTTGTCTTACTAACTACACACAGGGTTTGTCGAGAATCAAAGCTTGACGTACATGGAAATTAAATTAATATTGCAGAATACATAATACAAAACAAAAACAGACACCAAAGGACCGTAATAGTTTAGTGTCTTTGGAAACTCGGAACATAATCTTCTAATCATGGTGAAAGATCTTCAACATCTCCTATAAAGATCTTCCCCTTTTTATTTTACCAAAAACAATTCTTTATATCTTGGGGAAAAGAAAACATATAAAGGGTGAGATCAAATGCTCAGTAAGGGTAAGCATGGAGAAAATAAAACCAACCATATGCATTTGTACTTAAAAACATGAACATAATGTTTAAACTTTAAAATCTTGAGCAATGAAATAAAACATGGCAGTACGTAAGGCATAGATAATAATGGAACATAAATCATGATAAAATAGCATGGGAGTAAAACATGTAATTGTGGTAAAACATTAATCATATGATATGATTTCCATAGTAGCCGAGGAATTGCTGCCAAGACCATCTTAGTGGACAAAGTCCCTTACTGAACCGGGTTTACTTGCCGTTCCAGCCCTGTATTACTGAACCGGATTTACTTTCCATTCCATCCATGTATATCTCATGAGATATAAATCTTTACTCAATGCATTTGAGGGAGATATAGGTCCCACCCATCTCATAATGAAATCATTATTACTTGTGCCACAAAATAAACATAAATCATTCATCATAACCCAAAGAATAAAATGGGTTTCATAAACATCATCCCATCATATCGTAATCCATATAAAACAAATGGATATCATTTAATCATAAAAAGAATCAAACCATATAAATAATAGGTACATTATACTTGAAACATGATCATACTAAATAATATCATCTTAGATGGAAAATAGTTTTGATAAAACACTTGAAATGAATTCTTGAGGAAAATATCCTTTCTTCTTCAAAATAATTTTATTTTCACAAAATTAAATTCAATTTTAAAAGAAAAGGTTTTTTTTGAAAATAATAATGAAATTTTGTAGAGGAAGATTCATTTAAATAAGTTTCTATGAAACCGTAAAAATCCATTCAGGCCGTATAAGTTAAAAAAACATTCTTCTCATACTTTTGCCGGAAACGTCAAAAAGTACCTCGTATGGTAAATAAAAGAAAGATTCCTTACATACCATGTAGTAAAATTCAAAAAATGGGTAAAAATGAATTTAAAAATACATGAAACCATTTTTAGAAAATAAGGACATGTATGATAAACATAACCCTAGTAAATACTTACGAATAAACAATATCAGATAAAAACGAGATTGGAAAAGTTATCCCTTACCTTAGGTCCGATATGCTTCGTACGTATCCAAACCTCCTATATAATGATTTAAATAATGTCATTGACATATTAAAGAATAATATTCATTGTTATGATATCATATATGGTTCACTTATGACTTTATATTACCTATTCTTCTGTAAATTCCATGTTAAACCAGCATTTTGTGTAAAATCATTTTATTTATCGTACGTGTTTGAACTTGTTGTTCTTGATATTATTATTACTTATATCATTGATTAATTGATTAAAAAATTTAAATCATGATTTATATATCATATATATTCAGTATATATATATATATAATAGATAGATAAATGAAATGAAATACACCGTTCTTGGAGTCGGTAGGCCGTACGTACGCATGAACGCTGTTTTCCTTTCCTTACTGACTTGAATGGAAGTAAGTAGATGACATATATATATATATATATATATATATACATAAATACAGTAGATTTATCATGTCATATATTTCATTATTATTCATTATATATACTTTATAATCATTCTTGAGTGGTTAACATGGAGAATGAATTTCATCGCGTTGTGGAGACGGTAATCCGTACATACGCACGAGTGATGATATCGTTCCCATAATTATTGAATTTAGTTGGAGTGGATGATATAATATCTCAGAATTATTATGATATTATAATAACTATATATAGTTATTATTTACACCATTATACCCATCCAAGTAAGGTGGTGGTGGAAAAACAGATTACACCATGGCGTGGAGACGGTATTCCGTACGTACGCACGCGTGGTGATTTCGTTTTACATAGGATGGATAGAAGGTGAAATAGGGTTGTTTCATATTTATAATAACATATCAGTATATATGTAATACTTATTTTATTACTTTATAATGTAACAACTAAAGAAGAGGAAGTAGAAGAAGAAAGAAACTTGAAAGAATCGGTAGAAGAGATTACCTCTTCTTCGACGCACCTCCTTTAAACTTCTTCTTAGGGAACTAGGGTTGGTCTTTTAAGAAGAACAGAAACTCTATGATATAACTAGATAGGTTTAGAAGAGGAATTTTCAGGGGTTGGTCAATCTTCATGGCTCAAATGGGTGTGTATAGAAGTGGGAAGGGGTTCCCTTTTTATAAGGGATGAGAGGGGCACCTTTGAAAAAACTTAAAATATTATTTTATAATAAAGTAATATTCGGTTTATAATAGCTCCAAATTGATTTATTTAGAAGATAAAGTAAGGATACTTCGAAAGAATCTCAACAAATAGGTTTTAGACAAGTTTATGTTACTATTGTAACCTTATCATTTAGATTTAACTCTAAGTTAAATAATTTAACTTTTACAGTGTCTTCTTATTTTCTTACACTATATGGTTAATAAACTTACTATAACAAGACAAACGAACCCCAAGTGGTTCATTATTAATATATATAACCTTATCTAAGTCATTTGGACTAACCTTATATTTTTAGGAATAGAACAACAATTAATAATATAATATTTGTTTTAAAAACTATTTTATGTCAATTTTGACACTATTTGGTAATTGATTTTTGTGAAAATCATAACAACATGATTAGTTATAAAAAGTTAATTTAACCAATAATAACTTGTCATATTAACCTATAAAATTAGTGGAATTCATAAAAAGTCTCAAATTACATTTATTTGGGTATTTATAACTTCAATTATGTTAATATTTCATTAATAAGGTAATTACTGCATCATCATTGTGTCATAAATAAATTACATTATTTAATGTCTAAAAATTATAAATAAAATACCATTATGTATTAAATATTTTTATCTTTATAATGAATATTTATAGTCGAATTTATCTTATGTATAACCCAACATTAAAAATGTTTTATTTATTAAATTTTGATTTTAACTATTTTAACTCTTCTTTAAATATAATAATAATAAATGTCCTAACCTAATCCAAGTGGACCTAAAGGGTAATAGTTTATTCCTAAGGTTGTTTTTGGTCGAATTACACTTATACAATAGAATTAGGACATGTGTTAGGGTAATAATAATATCATTTTTACCCTTAATTACCCTATTTACTTTTAATCGTGGTAAATAAAAGTAAAAAGTTACTATTCACCAAAAATTATTTTTATCTTATTGAACCACATTTTACTCCTTGATATTAACCACGTCTCTCAGATTTTTGAAATTTCACTCATAGATGCGGTAAAATTAAGTTTTATGTAAATTTTCAAACTCTCCTAGGAGGTGGGTAAAGGACGGTGAAAAGTTCAATAAAATTTTCATATATCTAAAATTATTATAAAATGACTCCAATGAATTACATTGAACTTATATAGGTATTATGTATCAATTTTGACCTAAAGTAAATTTAAATAAAATAAATAATTATTTAAATAAAAAGTCTATTTTTAAATAGTAACCCATTGTTTTCACTATTCATAACAAATTGGAAGTTTTCAGAAAAATACCAAAAATTCAACCTAGGATAATTTCGATATTCCGAATCCAAAAATGAAGTCCATTTTGATAGATAAAATTTATAAAATTTTAAAAATATGGTATTACTATTCATAACGGTTAGTTTATATAACATATCGTTGTTTAGTGAAACTCGGTATTGCATACAACACACGCTATCGTGGAAGGTCGCGATTGTGTGTAATACAATCCAAGTTAGGGATGCATGTAGTGCAAGATCCTTTTGGTGTATCGTACAACACAATACATCAATGAAATTAAAAAGAAAATTTTTCATAAAATCTCGGGGTGTTACATTCTACCCCCCTTAAAATGAATTTCTCCCTCGAAATTCGTCGGGGTTATAAATGGTTTACTACTCAAAAGTTTTTTTAATAGAAACCCACATTGTAAACAGGAATACCAAAACTTATCTTTAAAAACTAAAGTATAAAACGTAACGGTTACCCAAATTAACTAATCACTGGGTTTCCACATAGGAGAACATAGGTGAAAATATGGATATGGAAGAGAAATCTAACCATCATGTTCTGATGGTGAGTGGTAGAGAACATGGATATGAAAAATTCTACAATCACAAAGCCATAAATTTATGATGATCTAAGGTACCATCTGATTCATCGGATATAAGGGCATTAGGACAACATTTTTGGTTTTCAAGATCATTTCCCTAAAGTTGAAGAATTTGAATTAGAAGAAATACTTACTTTATTTTTCTATAATCTCACCATTGTTCATGCCTTGAACAATTTACACTTCATCTCTTAAAGAAATTAAGTTGAATTTGTCATTTGTGAAGTGTTAGAAGATCATGTGATAGAATGATGGGTCATTCCATCTGTCTCAAACAAAAGGTTAGAAAAAGTTATCAAAAATACATAAGTCTATCTATAGTGATATTAATCATATATGGTTCCTAAAATGGACTTATAATTCATATATCCTACTTCTTAATATTATAAAACTATTTTCTACTAACCAGGGACTTCCTGTAGGCCAGTGGTAGACGATAAAGGCCTATCGCACTTCGGTTGTGGGTTCAATTCCCACAGCCTTGTCTGACGCGACGAGTTGTCACCCGTCCTGTAGGGTGTCCTTTTTCTAAAACTACATTATTATAACATTCCATAAATAATATCGAAAAATGTTCTAGCCTTAAACAATACTGACTCATGTCCAACATAATCCATTCTAATATTTAGGCTTTTCTAAAATACTTCTGTCCGATTACTAGAAATTTCATCTACCAAGCACGTGAATTCCTTCATTTGTCCCCCATATATCATAAGATATATCTTGTTGTTGGTCACATTCCAAACACGTGAATACCATAGTAATGTATTCTCTTGAAACATAAACTACCATAGAACCTTAGTGAAAACATGAATTCTATCAAAAGTTAACTCTTTCCACATACCAAAATCCAAAAAATTCTATATACTCAAACCATGATATAACTTTGTCCTTATATCAGTCATGAGATCATTTCATTTTTTTCTTTATCGCTTCATTATGTTCATATCATCTTCTTTCCAAAAATATTACAATAACTTTTCATGGTTACTGGTACCATATAATTATTGAAAACCAATACATAGATATTCCAAAATTCCACGATGTCATAAATGAGATTCCATGATACTATTTTGAAATCCCATTACATAAACACTTAATTATTACACAACATCATTTTCATACTCAACATCACAAATAGTGATCGCATGTGAATTCCCTTTATCCTTTTCCTTAAGAGGTTGCTCACTTTGATCATCATTAACCCTTGGATTAGGGCATTGATTAGCATAATGACCCATTTCCTTGAACTTGAAGCATTGAAGTATTGGTGGTGCGTTATCTGCAGTATTTTCTTTATTCACATCATTAGAAACCCTTTTTCCATTACTTCGATACTCAGCTACTTGATGACCTTATTTTACACACTTAAAACATTTTCTAGTCCCTTTAAGACAATCTACACCATACTTCTTTCCACACTTTGAGCATAAAGAAACATTCATATTCTTTTCACCATTATTATGAGATTTCTCCTTGAACTCCATCTTTCGTTTCTTGTCAAAACCATGAGATAAATATGTAACACCAACTTCCATTTCTACCTTGATATCACAACACAAAATTTCTTCATAGCTACCGAAGTCTCTTATAGCTAATTCCCTTCTAAGACTTGGTTTAGGCCACTAAAGAATCGATCAACTTTACTTTCAGGTTGGATGATAAAGCCAGATGCATACCTTGAAAGCCTTGTAAAATTTTCTTTGTATATACCAACAGATTCATCATCCTTTTTCTTAAGCTCAAGGAAATCCTTTTCCATATTTGTTCAAATAATATGAGGGAAGTACTTATTGAAAAATAAGTTCTTGAACTCATCCCATTCCATATATTCAATTTCATCTCGGGGCCTCGTATTCTTAATTAGAGTACACCATTGATCTGCTTCACCTTCTAAATGGTAAATAGCCAGAATGACTTTTTCATTTTCCGAACAGCGAAGTATGGAAAATATCTTTTCAATGGTACTGATCCATTGTTCCGCAATAAGTGGATCAGAAGACCAACTGAAAGAAGGTGGACGTTGCCTCATGAAGGACTCAATAGAATATTGTTCCCTTCTCTGCTCATTTAGAAGTCCAGAATGATTCATAGCTTGTGTAAGTATAGAAATAAGATTTTCCACTCCATCTCCCATAACATTGGTTTGTTCAAGAAGACAATAATTGAATTGTCCATTACATTTATCAACAAGGATCCTTCGGGTTTCAGCCATCGTCTAAAACCCAAAAAGAATAGTGTGAGAGGCAAAAATCATGCTAGGGAAAAAAACATAATAAAGGGGAAGTACCTTCAATATATAACATCTTAGGTTTAATTATAAGATCGTTACCGTAATTCTAGGACTATAACCTATACTTATACATAATCTTAGGGACATCCCTAGACATTCCTTAGAAATATCTCTAGGGATCTCACTAAAGTTTTCGCATCCTAGTTTCCAAAGGTTAACTAAACCTTTCCTCTGATACCAACTATAGAGACCCAAAGATTGACGTACATGAACATTACATTACTTTTGAGGAATACATAATACATAACAAAAACATACACCAAAGGACCGTAATAGTTTAGTGTCTTTGGAAACTCGGAACATAATCTTCTAATCATGGTGAAAGATATTCAACATCTCCCATAAAGATATTCCCCTTTTTTTACCTAAAACCTTTATTTATATCCTAGTGAAAAGAAAATATAGAAAGGGTGAGCTAAAATTCTCAGTAAGGGTAAGAATGGAGAAAATAAAACCATCCATATACATTTGAACTTAAAAACATGAACATAATGTTTAAACTTCAAAATCTTGAGAAATGAAATAAAACATGGTAGTACGTAAAGAATAGATCATAATGGAACATCAATAATGATAAATTAGCATGGGAATAAAACATGTAATTGTGGAAAAACATTAAGCACCTGATATTATTTCCATAGTAGCCAAGGCATTGCTGCCAAGACCATCTTAGTGGACAAAGTCCCTTACTGAACCGGGTTTACTTGCCGTTCCATCCCTGTATTACTGAACCAGATTTACTTTCCGTTCCAGCCATGTCTAAATCATTAGATATAAATCTTTACCCAATGAATTGGAGGGATATATAGGTCCCACCCATCTCATAATGAAATCATTATTACTTGTGCCACAAAATAAACATAAATCATTCATCATAACCCAAAGAATAAAATGGGTTTCATAAACATCATCCCATGATAACATAATCCATATAAAACAAATGGATATCATTTCATCATAAAAAGAATAAAACCATGTAAATAATAGGGATTTTATACTTGAAACATAATCATACAAAATAATATCATCTTAGATGGAAAATAGTTTTGACAACACACTTGAAATGAATTATTGAGGAAAATATCCTTTCTTCTTCAAAATCATTTTTTTTCACAAAATGCCATTCAATTTTAAAAGAAAAGGATTTTGTTGAAAATAATCATGAAATTTTGTAGAGGAAGATTCATTTAAATAAGTCATTATAAAACCGTAAAAATCCATTCAGGCCTTTAAGTTAAAAAAACATTCTTCTCTTACTTTTGTTGGAAATGTCAAAAAGTACCTTGTATGGTAAACAAAAGAAAGATTCCTTACATACCATGTAGTAAAAGTCAAAAATGGGTAAAAATGACTTTAAACATACATGAAACCATTTTTAGAAAAGAGGTACATGGATTATAAATATAACCCTAGTAAATACTTACGAATAAACAATCTCGGATAAAAACGAGATTGGAAAAGTTATCCCTTACCTTAGGTCCGATATGCTTCGTACGTATCCGAACCTCCTGTATAACGATTTAAATAATGTCATTGAAATATTACAGAATAATATTCATTGTTATGATATCATATATGGTTCATTTATGACTTTATATTACCTATTATTTTGTAAATTCCATGTTAAAGCAGCGTTTTGGGTAAAATCGTTTTATTTATCGTACGTGTTTGAACTTGTTGGTCTTGATATTATTATTAAATATATCATGGTTTAATTACTTACAGAATGTAAATAATGTTTTATATATCATATATATTCAGTATATATATATAATAGATAAATAAATGAAATGATATACACCGTTCATGGAGACGGTAGACCGTACGTACGCATGAACGTTGTTTTCCTTTTCTTATTGACTTGAATGGAAGTAAGTAGATGACACACACATATATATATATAGACACACACACACACATATAAATACAGTAGATTTATCATGTCATATATTTCATTATTATTCATTATATATACTTTATAATCATTCTTGAGTGGTTAACATGGAGAATGAATCTCATCGCGTCGTGGAGAAGGTAATCCGCATGCACGCACGAGTGATGATATCGTTCCCATAATTATTGAATTGAATTGAATTGGAGTGGATGATATAATATCTCAGAATCAGTATGATTTTATAATAACTATATATAGTTATTCTTTACACCATTATACCCATTCAAGTAAGGTGGTGGTGGAAAAACAGATTACACCACGGCATGGAGACGGCATTCCATACGTACGCATGCGCGGTGATTTCATTTTCCATAGGATGAATAGAAGGTGAAATAGGGTTGTTTAATATTTATAATAACATATCAGTATATATTTAATACTAATGTTATTACTTTATAATGAAACAACTAAAGAAGAGGAAGTAGAAGAAGAAAGAAACTTGAAAGAATCGGTAGAAGAGATTACCTCTTCTTCGACGCACCTCCTTTAAACTTCTTCTTAGGGCACTAGGGTTGGTATTTTGAGAAGATCAGAACCTCTATGATATAACTAGATATGTTGATAAGAGTAATTATCAGGGGTTTTCCAAGATTCAAGGCTCAAATGGGTGTGAAGAGAAGTGGGAAGGGGTGCCCTTTTTATATGGGAGGAGAGGGGCACCTTTGGAAAAACTTAAAATATTATTTTATAATAAAGTCATATTCGGTTTATAATAGCTTGAAATTAATTTATTTCAAATATAAAGTGGGGATGGGTCGAAATAATCTCAAAAAATAGGTTTTAGAACAATTTAGGTTACTATTGTAACCTTATCATTTAGATTTAACTCTAAGTTAAATAATTTAACTTTTACCGTGTTTTCTTGTTTTCTTACACTATATGGTTAATAAACTTACTATAACAAGCCAAACGAAACCCAAGTGGTTAATTATTAATATATATAACCCTATATAAGTAATTTGGCCGAACCTTATATTTTTAGGAATATAATAACAATTAATAATATAATATTTTTTTTAAAAACTATTTTATGTCAATTTTGACACTATTTGCTAATTGATTTTTGTGAAAATCATAACAACATGATTAGTTCAAAAAAGTTAATTGAATCAATACTAACTTGTGATATTAACCTATAAAATTATTGGAATTCATAAAAAGTCTCAAATTACATTTATTTGGGTATTTATAACATCAATTATGTTAATATTTCATTAATAAGGTAATTACTGCATCATCATTGTGTCATAAATAAATTACATCATTTAATGTATAAAAATTATAAATAAAATACCATTATGTAGTAAATCTTTTCGTATTTCTAATTAATATTTATAATAGAATTTATCTTATGTATAACCCGACATTAAAAATGTTTTAGTTATTAAACTTTGATTTTAACTATTTTAACTCTTCTTTAAATAAAATAATAATAAATGTCCTAATCTAATCCAAGTGGACCTAAAGGGTAATATTTTATTCCTAAGGTTGTTTTTGGTCAAATTAAACTTATCCAATAGAATTAGGACATGTGTTAAGGTAATAATAATATCATTTTTACCCTTAATTACCCTATTTACTTTTAATCGTGGTAAATAAAAGTAAAAAGTTACTATTCACCAAAAATTATTTTTATCTTATTAAACCACATTTTACTCCTTGATATTAACCGTGTCTCTCAGATTTTTGAAATTTCACTCACAGAAGCGGTAAAATTAAGTTTTATGTAAATTTTCAAACTCTCATAGGAGGTGGGTAAAAGACGGTGAAAAGTTCAATAAAATTTTTATATATCTAAAATTATTATAAAATGACTCCAATGAATTACATTGAACTTATATAGGTATTATTTATCAATTTTTACCTAATTTAAATTTAAATAAAATAAATAATTATTTAAATAAAAAGTCTGTTTTTAAATAGTAACCTAGTGTTTTCACTATTCATCAAAAATTGAAAGTTTTCAGAAAAATACCAAAAATTCACCCTAGGTTAATTATGATATTCCGAATCAAAAAATGAATTCCATTTTGATAGATAAAATTTATAAAATTTCAAAAAGTGGGTATTACTATTCATAACGGCTAGTTTATATAACATATCATTGTTTAGTGAAACTCGGTATTGCGTACAACACACACTATCATGGAAGGTCGCGATTGCATATAATGCAAGACAATTCAGGGATGTGTGTAGTGAAAGATCCTTTTGGTATAGCGTACAACACAATACATCAATGAAATTAAAAAGAATATTTTTCATAAAACCTTGGGGTGTTACAGGGTTAGGTTTGCTTCTTCTGTTTTATTTTGAACTTTTATTTTTGGGTCTTTAGTGATTATTGGTCTATCTAGGTTAATTAATTAGAGAATTGGTGGCTTCGGGAAGGCTTGCACACACACACATAGGTATGTGTATATATACACCCCCTTGTACATGTTCCCTCATGGAGAGGATAATGTGTATATGGGTTTAAAGGTTATATATATATATATATAAATTTATGTAAATGCAAGTGTGGGGTAGTCTTCAACAAAAGATTCAAGAGATGACGTGTTTCGGCTTTGTCCGCTCCCTTTTGAGGTAGGTTCCCTATTCATAGACCTTTAATTTGAAATCTATGATTTATTGATTTTTTTTGAAAATATGTTTTATATTTATATTGTATTTACATGATATGTGGTCTTGCTGTAGTTTTTAGAAATAGTTATTTATTTGTTTTAAATATTTTATCTAAGATTCCAGTGTAAGTTTTTCATATTAAAACATATCCTATACTTTATTAGAAATAGTGATGTATTTCTAATGCTCAATTGACCTTTAATTTTAAATCTTTAAAAGTGATTTCCTTAATAGTTTTAATGTGTAATGAGTATTCCCAATGGGTTTCTTAGATTTAAGCATGTTTTCTTGCTTGGTTTTAAATGTATGGTGTCTTGGTTGTGAAATTTTGATTTTAAATGATTTTGGAACTTATAGGTTCTGAGAATAAATGTTTTCTAAAATGATAATATTCCTTTTAAAGTAATGAGGCCCATTTGGCGCTTTGAGAATGGTTTGTGAAAGTGGAAAACCCCTCTTGAGGCATTCCCCCTAGTTTGAGAAATGTGGTGCAAGTGTTAATATTTGATTTGTGATATGTTCCTAGTGTTGGGTCTTGTGAATTTTTGTGTGATGTAAAAGGGGAATGCCCTTAAGGAGGGAGATTTATGGTGGTATGTTAAATGGGTTTTTGGATAAAGAAAGTGATATGTTCATAAATGTTTCCTTGATAAAATCTCACCACTACTTAGAATAGAACACATGGGTAACCTTGGGTACCTAGGTGGGAAGACTAAGACTAGTACACTAGATTATTTGGAAGTGGTTCGTCCGAGTTTTTTCTAGAAGTATTAATTCTATAGCACTAAATAAAAATTTGTGATGATTGGAGAAAACTAGGCCCATGGGGTTTCCCCTCCCAATGGCTCATGCATGATAACACTATTAGTTTTGGTTTCAATACCACATTTCACTGAGGTATGAGGATCCTAGGTCCCCAACTAACACTACCTACTTAGAGATTTCCCAGGGTTCATGTGATGTGATTTTTCATTTCAGTTGTTTCATGATTGATCTCTCTTTTTGTGAAAACCACATTTTAATCTAAAATGTTTTCCCTTCATTTTGAAATGTTTATGCATGCTTAGAATCTATTTTGAAAACATAGTGGAAGAGAAATTATTTTATTGAGAATGAAAACATGTTACTTGAATTTTAAAGGAATGAAAAACATTATTTTATTATGCCTTATTTTCAAAATAGCATGATTTGGGTTTCTTTTTAAAGGTAAGGGTATAGGGCATTGTTATTCCTTGGCATTCCTAATTATAATCTCGATTCTCATGCATAATATATATTTTTAGTTATATGTTCCTGTAGTTTAGATCTATATTGGAGAGTGTATGTTTCTATGTTTGGTGGTGACCCACAGTGTCACTTGGAGGTATGTTTAGTTGAGGAACTCTGTTCTTTTTTTTCCATTGCTAGTGTTTATTTATTTATTTTCAATTTATATATATTGATTTTTCATTTTTTATGGGCCAAATCATTCCCAAATATTTTAGTTTGATGATCGTTACTATTTTCCATCCCTTAGGGATTGGGAATGCCCTTCAAGCCTTGTCGTGGTCCGACTCGGGTGACCGGTTTAGTGTTGACCCAGGTTGGTTTGTGGTAGTTTTACATGTGGCAAGCTAGGCCACTGGAAGAGGAACTACACCCAGAAGTAAGGGGAAGTTAAACGTGAATTCGTTATTGAATTCAATATTTCCATTTCTACACATTGGGTATTAGATATAGCTTATGGTTCTCACATATGTATCCAAATGCAAGAACCAAGTATATTCTAAATGATTTCCAGAGGAGAGGTGGATCTACGAGCTTCCAATGGTGAGAGGTTACCTACTCTATCCATTGGTGACTAACACATTTCATTTCCAATGTAAATGATTTTGGTTTTAAGAGACTGTTATTATGTACCTACAATAATCAAGAACATAATTTCGATGTCATGTTTAGATAAATACGGGTTTATTTTCAAAATTTGAGCTAAAATTTGTTTCTTTTATAAGGAAAACATATGTTATGACGTGGAACATTTAAATATTAGTATTTATATATTAAATTATGAAAAAAGTGTTGGAAATCAATAAAAAATCATGTTCACACGATTCATATAACACTCAGCCTTGGCATCACCGTCTTGGTCTTGTAAATGAGAAGTGTTTGACAGATCACTATCAAGATGGTTATTTAGACTCTTCTGAGCTAAAAAAACTCAATAGATGTCATACTTATTTACAAGAAAAAATGACCAAAGTGAAATTCAGTGGATAGTGTGAAAGTTCCATAGAATTTCTAGGATTGGTACACACTGATGTGTATGGACCATTTCCAGTAGAATCTAGGGGCATATATTCTTACTTCATAACTTTTATTGATGACATGAATAGATATGGATATATCTACTTGACGAGGTATAAGTTCAAGTCCTTTGATAAATTCAAGGAATTCAAAAATTAAGTAGATAATCATCTTGGTAAGAAGATAAATAAGCTTCAATCGGATCGAGGTGGTGAATATCTTAACCAAGATTTCATTGAATTTCTATGATAGTTTGGGATTATATCTCAACTCAATCCACCTTATACACCATAGTGTAACTATGTTAGTGAAAGAAGTAATTGTACCTTGTTAGACTTGGTAAGGTCGATGATGAGTCATGTAGATCTTCCATTATTCTTTTGAGGATATGAATTATAAATTGTGGCATACACATTAAACCGAGTACCAACTAAAGTGGAAAATGGAATTACCTTTGATTTATGGAGTGGAAAGAAACCCATTTTTCACATACATGTGTATGGGGTTGCAAGGTGTTTGTTAAGGCCTTATCAGGAAAAAAACTAGCAACCTGAGGCACAAAGTGTATCTTTATAGGGTATCCTAAGGAAACAATGGGATAATACCTATACAACCCCCAAGACAAGAAAGTGATTGTATCCAGACAAGACATATTTCTTGAGAGGGAGAACATCCTCAAAAAGGATAGTGGGATCAAGATTGATTTTGATGAAGTTGATTCTCAAGATACACAAGATTTGGTATAATAAAAGATTCCATAGGTCCTTGTAGAAGAATTAGTTCCCGAAATACAAGTGTTGGTCGGAGTGGACACTCAAGAGGGGGGTGAATTGAGTTCCAATTAAAATTTCTGCTAAAAACAATTTCTATTAAAATCCCCCAATTTCAAAAACAAATTAAACTGTAGTGAATTTATACAGATTATAAAGGTTCAATTAGTTTCTCAAAGATTGATTAATTCTCAGTTAACTTAATCTTATGATTAAATTAACTTTTGAAACTAACTTACTGGTTTATAATAAATATAAACACTTGCGAGTTTAACTATCAAAGTAGCTTTGAAAATAAATTATATTTCAAAGTAATAATAACGGAATATGAAATAAATGTATATAGTATGGATATAGGTTTTAACTAAAAACACAGGAGTTAACCAAGAGGTTCAGTCTCAAGCCGAGACTTAATCCTCTCAAAATTTATATAAAGTGATCCACACCCTGGATCTGGGTTAACAACAGTGATCACACTGTTCAGGTCAAGAGACCTCTGCCATAGTTATACGTGGGATAATAAACAACAGCTCAAAGCTATCCAGGTCACACTCGAACTCTACCACTATCCATAGTGGGAAATAAAGAATGTAAAGATTGTGAGTGAGGATTTACAAATCCTCCAGTTAAGGTTCAGGAGACAGTGTGTGTGTAATAATTAACAGGCTACACACATTGCTCGTAATGAAAATACTAAATCACTTAGAGCAAGATGTAGAGTTTAGAATGGCTCTAGTGATTTCAGTGCAGCTCTGGACTCCTTTGGATTTGATCAGAAATGGTTCTGAGTCCTTCTCTGGTATTTGACTGAAAAACAGAGTATCGTTTCTTCTTTCAGTGCTTCCAGGTTCAGCTTGGTTATCGGCTCAGAAAATGAAGTGTTCTGTGTAGTTCCTCTTTAGCATAGATTGCTCAATGTATGCTCTATGTTCTGGAGTCTGGTAGTAGTAGTCTTGTGAGTGAAAGTTCTCCACTTGTTCTTGGAACGTTTTGAGCTTGATCGTAAGTGTGTTCCCATGTGCTCTATCTCTTAAAGTCTCTTGTCTTTTTTCACTGATACATACACGTTGTCTTTTATGCCTTTTTTTGCTGAGAAGAAGGAATGATTATCCTTTTTAATCGTACTTGGTATGGTTTCCTGAAATGGCAACAGAAATCATTTAATAACATTACATGTATCAAAAGTAACAAATGTAGCCGTTAGTGTAATAAACAAATAGAGTCAAGGATATAGGATTTGACTCTGTAGTTAATTATAGGTATCCATTTGTTTGTAGACGTGTACAGTTGACTCTGTGTAGGATCTTCCATCGGTAGCTCTTCAAACTCTTATCGGTTTATCGGTAGCTCGATGAACTTAGTTCCATCGGTTTCTCTAGCTCTTATCGGTAGCTCTTATCGGTAGCTCGATGAACTTAGTTCCATCGGTTGCTCTTGGCTGTCGGTAGCTTTATGCATTGGTAGCTCTGGCTATTATGCATATCGGTAGCTCTCTGTCTATCGGTAGCTCTGGCTGTCGGTAGCTATCTGTCTATCGGTAGATCTGGCTGTTGGTAGCTATCCATCTATCGGTAGCTCTGGCTGTCGGTAGCTATCTGTCTATCGGTAGCTCTGTTCAGGTCAGTGATACTTACACTTGACTATCTTATGAAAAACACATCTAATTCACTTAGAATCATTTCAAAAATTATATAAACATGGATAATCAAGATTAACATAAATCAGAAATTATTTTAACATTATTATTAACTTGATCATCGATTGGAAAGAATTAAAGTGTAGATCAACAATAATTGTGAATATCATAATATATGAACACATAATTGGGATTGTCAAAACATATGAATACAAGATTGGGATTATCAAAACAGGTGAGGTCAACAACAAGTACTATGTGGGAGTATAAGAGAGGTAAGATAACTAGGGAGATATGGTTTTTTAGTTACCGAAGATGGTGATTCATTATTGGTTTAAAATAATGAACCTATCTTCTACAAGGAGGAAGTAGAGAGCTTAGAATCTATAAGATGGAAATAATCCATGAATTCTAAATTGTATTCCATGTATCAGAACCATGTTTGGGTTCTGGTCGATGCACTAGTTGATGTAAAGACTATTAGATCCAAATGGGTATTCAAGAGGAAATTGGACATGGATGGTAGAGTAAAAACCTATAAGGAAAGGCTAGTGGATAAAGGGTTTAAACAACATCAAGTAATTGACTATGATGAAACCTTTTTTCCAGTTTCCATGTTTAAATCAATTAGTATTATACTTACTATAGTAGCTTACCATGAATATGATATTTGGAATATGGATTTATAAACTATATTCTTTAACGGGAAACTTTAGGAAGATGTCTATATGATACAAACAGAAGGATTTGTGACTCTAGGTGATGCCAAATGAACTTGAAAGTTCCAGAGATCCATTTATGGATTAAAGTAAGCATCCAGGTCATAAAACATTCAATTTTATGAATCCATCATAGAATTTGGTTGTATAAAGAATGAATATGAGCCATGTGTTTACAAGAGGTTTAGTGGGAATGTGATCATTATCCTAGTAGTATATGCTGATGAAATATTACTTATTGTCACTATAATAAAATTTACTATTTGTGGTAATTTTTTTGTGGGGGTTTAAACCATCGCCAAATGTTTCTATGACAGTTTCAACAAACCACCACTAAAGTTGGTGTTGAAATATAACACATTAAAGTTCCTTCCATTTAGTGACAGTTTCTAGTAAGCGTCGTATAACATGTATTTATCAGTCATTTTCTTCATTTTAGCAGTGTTTTTCTAGGAGTTTTTGAGGATTTAGCGATGGTTAAAAACACCTCTAAATTAAAAAAACTTTTGACCTAAGAACCACCACTAAAATGATAAAAACCGTTGCTAAATAAAAAAACATAATTATATAGTGGCGTTTTAAACTTACATGAAAAAAATGGTATATTTAGTAGCTGTTTAAAATGTCGCTACTTAATAATTTACAAGAAAAAATGCTGCAAAATATGTAGCCTCAGAACTACCATGGAAAAAAACAAACAAAATATACATATCTTATAATAAGAGTACACATAAATCAATAACATAATTATTTAAAAAATTAAACACATCCTAAAGACACATGGCCATTGATATGAACTCATACCTATCAACTATCGGTAACACCACTACCCATAATCTCCCCAAACCCAAACCTTAGGTCCTAGTCCAACTATACAAAATCCATTATCTATCTTGTTTATAATACCCAAGTATCATACCAACCTATCATACTATATACCCCTTGGAAACATGATTCCATGTATCGAACAACTCCCATGACTTGCACCTGGGTTCTATTTCCCATATCTTAAGGAAGATATTTAAGTATTACACCTGGTTAGAACCCTTCTATATCAAACATCATCTCATCCCAAATCACTTATCCCACTCATATTTCTCATTAAGACTCAAACCAAACTTATGAGGGTGTTTCTCATGAATCTTGATCTATATGGTCGTCTCACCCATTTTTTCACTGGTCTTAATCCTCTCATACATATTGTTTTAGCCTTAGGGAAACCAAACACGAATACCCAAATCAAGTCTCATATCCAGATACTACCTGACATCTCTTTTCAACTTACATAGTACCCTATAACCACAGTGACATGGTCACCAGACAATTATATTTACATATAGTTATAAAGAGAACTTATTCTAATATTAAGAGGCCTAAAAAAAGCCTACATATATCTATATAGTTTTATTAGACCATATTAATCTACATAGTCCCCTAAAACATGAATGAAGAAAAGTAATCATATATATACAAGTATATTAATTTATATTTTATGGAAAACCTACTTAAAAATGGTGTTAAACCCTCACCATATTTTGTTAAGCCTCTTCCAAGCCCATCCACACTCCTGAATAGCTATATCAAGCCACAAATGTAGAATCTACATTCCCAAAACATACCTAGAAAAAAACAAACAAGCAATGCAAAAAACATTCCACCATACATTTATACCAAAAAACACAATATAAATTATTTCAGACTCTTTAAACATGGGAAATCATGAAAATATCATGTGAATAATCTATGCCACAAATGATACATGAACAAACCCTCTATTTACATATTGTTCCAATACATCAAAGATACCACTAATCACCACCCAATGACGAACTCTACTCATCACCCTCTTCATCTCTATCTCTACTTCCTATTACTGACACCTATGAGACAATTATATTGAAAATAAAATAGTGTTGTATATTTATATTTAAACTTAAAAGTAATAAAATTTTGTGAAATAGATGATTTTGAAGTTGTGTGATATACCTTTTCACCACCATTCATCAATTCAATATCATGAGGGACAAATCTGATTGTCTTTTGATATAAATCAACCAATGCTTTATGCAAAGATGATATCTGAACCCCCTATTCCTAAATTATGATTTTCATAGAAACACTCTCTTTGAGAATCTCAGGGCAGGGAGTGACTATAACTAGGAGTAGATACAATTTAATTCTCTGATGGCCTAATAAGGTCCTCGAATGATAATAGTCTAAAACCCATACCACATATTTGACTCGGATGCTCTTTCTCAAGGAATTTACCAACTGGGTTATCTTAGGAGACTGAGAAGGATTTCACAGGATTGATATCCCATAGTTCTTTAATTTTTACCTATAAATAAAATATCATTCATATTTTAATAAATATATATTAACATAGTGACAATTGATAATAAGTTACTATAATGAAAAATTAATTCATACCCCAACTTCTTTGACTGGCTCATTAACATAACTCCCATCATATTTTTTATGAACATCCAACCATAGTTCTGTTCAGGAGACTTGATGCCCTAAATTTTGTGACTATATTAAAAAAGATAAATTAAAAATTTAATATATTAAATAGATAATATTGTCTTATACATATTTAAACTAATGAAAATATTACCAAAGTCGGCCAGTTTCTAGAAAAACTCTTTGACCCGGTAGTGTGAGAGATGACTTTATTAGCTCGAATCGATGTATTATTCCTTGAAATATCCTGATATAAATAACATCTAATTTAGTAGTAATGTATATAATGTAATATCCTTGTCATATTCATTTTTAAATATAAAATGAGATTAATATAATAATTTATATTTAAAATACCATGTGCTTCTAATGAATATGGATATCAACAAAAACTTTCCATTTCTCTCTAGGTACCCCACTATGTACCTTATCATACAGTTTATGGGTGCTCAATTATGTATCATTGAATTCATTCCATAATATCTATTTTAAATCCTTCCATTTCTTACCCAAAATTTTTAATTTCCACTTTCATCCTATAAGATTAGAAATGGGAAAGTGGAAATATATATATATATATATATATATATATAAAGAGATTGATTTTGAAAATATTAGAATTTAATATCATAATGAAATTTAATTACACCATAATTTATTAAAATTACCTTTATTTGTGAATAAAAAACTTCATTTTTCTAAGATGAAGGCATATGAATCCAATCATCATATGTAATCATAAGGGTAACTAAATCCACTGCCATCTAGCATAGAATCTGGAAAAATAATCTCATGAAATCATCCCTAGGGACCCCATAACAGTCAAATGGGACAACTATCATTAGTCTTTTTAGATTCCAAACATCTAAAATTTTCATATTTCTCTCCGTAGTAGCATTATTTCTATATTTTGTGAAAAAATAGTTAGTAGTATAAAAAATTTGCAATAACTCTATTCATATTAAAACTTGTACCTATAATCATCACCCTCTAATATCTCCACAAAGAACCAGAAGTGGAAACCTGCTCCCTTGTTGTTGAGGCTACTAAATGGGGAGATGTCAGCTGAGCTACTAATGGGACACTGACAGAGGGTGTGAGAGATGGTGTGTTGGACCCAAAAGCGTTCCTTACTGGAACTTGAGTATGGTTTGTGTTTTTTTTCAATACAAAATGTGTTTATCAAGGAGTTTTCAAAGACAAGGATTCTTACAATACATTCTAAAACAAGTGTTTAAAGTGGCATAGTTTCCCAGTGTTTGCCAAATTTTTGGGCCTCAAAATCAGGAGTTTGTTTTTTGGAAAAGGAAGTTTTTCCATATAGGAGTGGAAAATACACAGACCATGAAGCATGGTTTTCAGATTACAAAGGAGGTACACAGAAATAGTTTGAAAAAGGAAAACAGTATGTAGACCGCATAGGAGGAATGGTTCGCAGAGCAAAGGAGGTTTGTAGGAAGGTTTGTGATTTGAGGAGGGAAAACAGTTTATGGGATGGTGTGTCATTAAAGAAAAAAAGATGGTGTTTTTGGTCATGAAGGAAAAGGAAGTATGTGGACTGCATAGGGAAGAACAGTTCGTGGGAACATGACATGTAGTGAAGATTTGGAAAATATTGGTTTACTAGATTATGCAGATCTATTTGCCTATATAAGGATCACTAATCACTTTATTAAGGCACAAAACTGAGATTAAAAATCCAAGATGAATTCAGTGAAGTATAGAGTGGTTCACAAGAAGACAACCCTACAATAGAAACTTTGATTAGAAATCTAGAAGGAATTCAGTGAAGTACAAAATGGTTTGCAGAAGACAGTTTGTAGAAGAAAATTCACGAAAGATGGTTCGTGAAAGATGGTTTTTGGAAGACAGTTAATGGAATATGGTTTGTGGAATATGATTCGTAGAAGATGGTTCACAAAATATAATTAGTATAGGAGGAGTTGGTCCACATAGAATAATAAATACATGGAAATAGTTTGTGAAGGCAGTACGCGATCTCGATTTGCAGTGGAAGTACATGGAGAGGTGTTTCACGAAGAATTCATAGTACATGGTGTAGTGAAATACACAGAGGAAGAAGGATAGTTCATGGAGGACAAGTTCATGAATGAATAGTACGTGGAAAATTAGATTACATCCACAAGGAAAAATGAGCCTTCAACAGAGTAACTGTCTATAGTTGAGGATGCAGGGTTTAATGCCAACCTATTGAAGTGACCTTCAAGTTGATAAACTGAGTTAGACTTATCTCAAAGCAGTGAGCTAAGGGGAGTTGATAGAAGTGATCTGAGGGATATAGTGTGCTATCCTAAGAACCTTGTAAAGGAAATGCACTTAGAATAGAGTGACTATGCTAAAATTCTATAATCCACAGCTAGTTATGATTAGTGGAATTTGGTATGACCAACAACCTGTCGACATATGCTCTTTGGGATAACCCTTAGTGGTGAATCAAGTAAAATTGATGTGTGTACCTTTTGTGTATAAAGGTTTAAATTAATTCACATTACCAATATACAGATTTATCACATTCATACCAATGTGGGAATAATATCTGTCACTTTAAAATAAAAAGTTTACACCCTGATTCACCCCTCCTTTCTCAGCGTATTCTGGGGTCCTTCTTAGTGGAGGGGGAAAGAGAAGCGTATCTCAGATGTTTTAGTATGGGAGACAGATGGATCATCATCTATCAGTATGGTTGAGGGAATGTTGACTGAGAGTCAATTGGAATCATTATAATGCTTCCTCCTTATAATTCCTATAATTTAATCAAATAAAATTAACTTCAAAACATATATTTCAAAAAATTATTTCAGAAAAAATAGAAATGATAACAGATTCATAATACCGAAAAAAACATACATAACTATTCTAATGAATGACTACAGAAATAACATAAGTGGTTGATAAATAAATAGATGACTACACACACAATCATTTGCTTCTTCATTCATGTCATTTTCCTGTTACATCATTACTTCATCTACTTCATCCACCCTTTCAAGAATAATATTATTAATATCATGATAGGAAAATAAGTTCACTTCTTGGTGTAGATGAGATTCAATGTCATAGGTCAAATCATCCACTTCATCACCCATATCATTCAAGTATCTTTATTTTACATGAGAAACTACACTCCACCCTTAATCCATGACATATCCACATAATATACCATTTTCTATTGTGATGATAAGATATATGGATCATGTAATTCATGGTCACCAACATCCATCAAGTGAGAGAAGTTCAGAAAATTAAATTTCAAGGAATCTCTTTTAACACCCATGATAATATCAACCTAATTGAATTTGAATAAAACAACTAAAAAATGCTTGTGGTAGTCCAATTCGATAATATAAATCAACTTTCTATAGTATCCCACTTTGATAAATGTAAATATTCCACTATTATGTGTTTTCAAACCCTATTTTCGATCTAATGTATGAAATTTAAAGCTATTCACTTTGTATGCGTCGAACTTTCTAGCATGTTTTAAAGGGCCTTGAGTAAGAAACTTTAAATATTATGAAAATTCAGCTCAAGTATCAATATTAGTGATCTAAAAAATGTAATATACAATATTATATTTACAAAATATATGTTTCAACCTAATATTCATATTTATTTCAATATTTATGAACTTACATGTCATTCAAACCATTCTACAATCTCTTTATTAATATATTTTGTTATATCTTTCCCATGCCATGTTCAACCTCTCATTAATCTCTTTGTTTGTATCCTCAACTCTTCAATAAATGGATCTTCAATTTCACTATTCAGAAGTATATATCTATGTGCCTATAATAATTTTATTTCTATCAGTGTAACATTTAAGCTCCTCCCAATTGATCAGCCAACAGCAGGAAAGATTTTTGATTTCCCATGTAGTTGAGATTCAGTCAATGTGTCTTCAAAATTTCCATTTCGATTGAATCTTGTCTCAATATTATACAAGTATCTAGAAAAAAAGGTAATACACTCCTCTTCCAAATATCCTTTAGAAATTGAGCCTTTAGGTTGATCTTTATTTTTCATGTATGATTTCAAATTCCCAAGATATCTGTGAAATAAAATAAAAAAAACACAATTTTTATTTAATGAAGTTCCAAGAATTGTTTACTTAAATTAAAAACATATAAATAAAGCACCTATCAATTAGATAAATCCATTGACAATGTATGAGACCTCCTAATTTAGCTTCCTTGACTAAATGCATAGTTAAATACATCATAATAGTAACAAACAATAGATGAAAGATCATCTGCATTGCACAAAGTTTCAATACAAATATCTCTTAAAGGTTTTCAAAATCAAATGGTTGTATATTTTTCTCCCATAGTTATCTAAATAATGTGAAAAATTGGAGTACAAAAGTAACCTTTTTAGGTAATAATGTATGCAATGCCAATGGTAGAAATTGTTATAACTAAATATATGAATCATTACTTTTCAATCCATGTAACCTATGATTCCTTAAGTAAACACACCTTGAGAGGTTACTTGAATACCCATCAGATACCTTCACAAGTTTTAAAATTCAAAGGATTGTATCTTAATCCCAATTTTTCATTGAAAAAATTTCCAAATCATACTTTCCATTACCATATGGCTAGAGATCATGATTTATGTCAATTGTTTGTATGTATTTCTAATAATTGACATGTTCCTTAGATTTTCCATGATCTTTAAGCAATGTGAAGATAAAATTTTCACACACATTCTTCTCAATATTCATAACATCAAGATTATTCCATAATAAATTAAATTTCTAATATGAAAGTTTAAAGAATATACTTTTTTTCTTTTATTGTTGTGTTGTGATTTCACTTGATGGTAAAATTTTAACTCATTTCACACTATCATTCAAATGATGCACCTTCCCAAATTTTATTTCAACATTTCCAAGTTGTAACAATATTTTAGAACCTATAAACAACTTTGGAGGTGGTCTAAAATCAATATAAGCATTGAATTTTTTATTGTTCAATCTAAATATATGATATGCATCGTGAAATCTTCGATGACACAAAAAGTAATATTTTTTATGAGGTAGTCATTCGGGCTCAAAAGAAAAGTTACAAATAGGACAAGAAAAACCAATGTAATTTTTCCAACCATTTAAATTTCCAAGTCCAAGGAAATCACTAATGGTCCACATTAGAACAACTTTCATTTTGAACATTGTTATAGAAGATGGATCATACGTCTCAACACCATTGATCCATAACTCCTATAATTCTTCAATTAGAGGTTGAATGTATACCTAAATATCATTTCTAGTAATTTTTTCCCCAGAATTATTATAAAAATGATAAAATATGTTTTTTTCATACACATCTATAGAGGCCAATTATAAGGGATCAAAACAATCGGTCAAATGCTATAATTGTTTCTCAAAGTCCCAAATGGGTTGAATCCATTGATAGCCAATCCAAATCGAACATTCATAGGATCAGATGAGAAATATGGATGTAATGAAGCAAATATATTCCATGATTTTGAATCTCTTGGATGTATCATTAACCCATCATTGTTATTATCTATAGAATTCCACTTCATGTGCTCAATGGTTTTCGATGACATGAATAATATTTACAATCGAGGATTTAAAGGAAAGTAACGAAAAACCTTTATAGATGTGTTCCTTCTATCATTATTCACAGTAATATGTTTATTTAGTCTTTTGACATCACTCATTGAATACCATCTTTAAGAAGAACATTTTTTTCAATCATGACTTCTTGAATCTTCTCCCCAATAAAGCATACAATCATTGAGACACACATGTATTTTTGTATAATTTAGACCAAGCTTATTAATAATGTTTTTCATATCATAAAAAGACTTAGGGATATTTGCTTCAGGAAATGAATTAGGCAACCATTCCAATATCATGGAAATCGTCTTATTTTTAATTCCACAAAGGCATTTGATATGGTATAACTTCAGCAAAAAAGAAATTTTTGAATATTTGAAACATCTACTATACAACTCTTGATTTCCATCATCAACTAAACCATGAAACTCATATGTCCACTCAGTGAAGTTTTTTTCTTACATTAGTCTCCATAAATCAAGAGGAGGATCTAATGATATGCTACAATCATGATATGGTTATCATATAGTCTCAAAAACATCACTTGTAACATTGATATTTATAGCACCCTAAAATGGTTATTTTTATATGTTTTAATGTTGTTGTTGGTTTCTTAAAATGCTGAAGGAATCATTTACAAGGTTTTTCATTTCATTTTCCATTTTCAATAAATTTGGGATCTCATTCTGTTGATTGATGTTAGTGATAAAAGTTTCTATATATTTCAATTCTCCGTGCCCAATCCAACACAAATATTGAGCAGGGAATTTCTTCAATATCAAGTTTTCATAAACTTCATATCTATTCAAAAATCTTCTAAATTTACATTTAGGACATGGAAATATTATTATCCCATCCACAGATCGATTGGAAATTGAAAAATCTAAAAACTCCTCCACACCCTTAGTATACTGAGGTGTGTTCCTCGATAATGTGATCTAGCTTTTATCCATATATATCACAATGTGCCTACACATTATTTAAAAAATTAGAAAACATAATTATTACTAAATATGAAAAGATATAATGGTAAAATCTAGTAAAGTGGCATTAGTTGGAATTAAATAGATTCAATATTTAATTAAAATATAAATTCTTTGAATGAATAGATAATTAATGTGAACATAAATGGGTGTTGGCTAGTGAGTAGTTTCCCATAATTGAGAAATATGGTAATTAGTTCTATAAAAAAAAAAAATAATCAAAATTTTAATTTTATATTGGGTTTGGTTTTTGGTAAAACATACTTTAGAAAAAGAATCTATGGATCAAATCAAACCTTGATCCAAATATTCCTAACCACAAAATCACAATAAAAAAATATACTAAAAGGAATATTTCAAATCAATTAGAGGTAACACTAGTAAAACATTTATAAGAATATGTTTTTATAACATACCATTAAAACTGGTATGAAAAAATGCCACCATTATAAAAAAACATACTAAAAACTAAAAAATTTTATATTTAAAATAAATCAGAGGTTTTATTTTAGAAATTATTTATCCCATGCACAATTAAAATAGAACTCATTAAATATTTTATCATGTATAAATACTAGAAATATATTACAAAAAATATATGATAATATTTTTTTTAAAACTTATATTAAATCCAGATAAAATTTTAAAAAACTATCCAATGATATTATTTAATTAAATACCTCATTATCAAAAAATATGGCTCATCAAAATTGATCATATAAAAATTAGTAAAAAACATGTAACCAACAATAAAAAACAGTTTAACAATTTTCACTGATCATCTCATTTACATGTAATGTTATTAAATTTATCAACAAAACATTTCAATAAACTTATTTAATTCAAAAAATAATTTTATCATGTTCTAATTAAATCTGAATCATTTTAAATTATTTTCAACTTGGGAGAAAACAGATTTTTTGACTTATCATTTGTAGTTATATTCCATGTCAAGATTCTTTGGGCTTAGACATCTTCCCGAAAATATTATTGTTTCAAAACATAATTCTAAATTAATTTATGGATTATAAACCCAAAAATGATATTATATATTTAAACACGCTCACATGACCAATAATCTAATAATTGGGAGAATATAAAATAGTATAAAAATTCAAGAAGGTTTTCCATTCTAATATTATTCTATTTTATTTACTATTATACTCATTATACTAGAATTAATTTTCTAACAATGTACATAAACTGGAATAACAAACACAATTCTTTATTATGTTTTAAAATTAAACAAAACAAAAATTTTTCACCTTTTAAAATGATTTTTGTCTAATAATATTAATTATAAACTATAATTATAAATCATGTAATTTGAGTGAAGACAATAAATGTCATGAAAAATATCAATGGGATGATGAAATAACATATTCTATCATTTTAATGGGTCATATATAGTATATATATGAAAAATACCGTTAACAAATTAATGAAGTAAACATGTAATTATAATTTTGAGTACCATTCTAAAATTCTTAACATTTTTTAAAAATAGATTGGATTCTGATTAATATTTAGTTAGTTGTTTCTGATTAAATACATTACTAGTTTATCATCTAGTTCCACACAATCTTCATGTTCTAGTAATCTATTAATAACATGTAAGGTATAAAAAACACAATTCAAGCATGATTCTGTACACATCATAAATCTTATTTACCATATATATGAAACTATTCATTAGAAACTATTGGTTTTATCCACATGTAGCCCCATAAATTTCTAGAAAAAAATGTCACCATTTAACAATTAATATGAAATATAACACCACATGAATGTTAGAATCCTAGTGGGAAGTCTCCTTATTAAGGCATGATACTCAAATCTCATAAGTTAAACCCATAATAATGACATAGATATATCATTAAATATTATTAGAAAAATATTTCATACCTAGACCACCCTAGTAAATTGAATTTTAGTATAAAGATGTTATCCACACCTTTTTATACTATGCATTTCCAATCCTAAAACATCATATCTTCATGAATTTCAACCTAACCTTGACCCATTTTTTGAGATGGAACTTAATGACACTAACCATAAGTGCATCCTCTAGACACCCAAAGTTGAAAAAAATTCCAAGGGTTTACAATATCATTGTAAGATTATTTAATATCATATATAAACCAACTAGAACTATACAAACAAAAAATAATACAGTGAATAAATATGATACTTGAAATATAATCAAACAATCTAATAGAAAATAATAATACCACAATTAGTAGTCAACACTACACTACATAAGTCTACAAATCTAATGACACAATGTTAGATTCTCAATAAATATAGAAATCAAACCTATATGAACTCAACTCCAGCATGGGATTGAGCGAAGGAAATGATAAGGAGAGAAATCAGGCAAGGATGAAGACTCAAGAAATAGAAAGGGAGGGGGGTTGTGACTGTAGTGTCGATAAGGGCTCAAGGGGCATAGGGCTATGTATGAAAAACCTGTAAATTCATGGGGGGGACAAGATATAAGGGTTCAATAGGGAACATCATAGGGATATGTTGGGGTGAAAAAAAGGGATATAGTTCAGGGATGAGGGAGAAGGGGAAATAGGGGGAGAAGGTGGGGTACGATGGAGGGATCGAGGGAGAATGTGGGGTGCGGTGGAGGTCTTGGGGAGAAGGTGGGACACATAGTTTGGGGTGATGTGATAGGGTTTGGGTTTGGGTGAAAGGAGGTCTTGGGGATAGAAGGGTTGGGGGAGGAGGAAGGGTGGGGTGTGGGGAAAGTGTTTTTTTTAATAAAAAAATTAGTGGAAGTTTATAATAAACCACCAGTAAATAAGTTACTTTTTTGGGTGGCGGTTTAGTAAACCACCACTAAAAAATCATCAATAAACAAAGAATATGTTGTAGTGTGGAAATAACATACCAATCTTATAGTCAGTTAAATACAAGTTAAATAAGTGTTTCTCCATGAAGGTCTTAGGAAAAGTATCCTACATTCTAGGGATAAAGATAATTCATGATAGATCCAAGAGGCTGCTTTGACTAAATCAAAGTATATATATTGACCAGATACTAAAGAGATTTAGTATGAAAAAATCCAAGAGGGGATTGGTTCCAATGTCACATGGTTTACATATTTCTAATAAAATGTTTCCCTAGACACAAAAAGAGAAAGAGCGAATGAGTAAGATACCATACGACTCAGCGATAGGATCAATCATGTAGGATATGTTATGTACTAGACTTAATGCTACCTATGCATTGAGTATGGTAGGTAGATATCAATATGATCCAGGTTAACAACATTGGACTGTTGTTACTGCTATCCTTAAGTATCTAAGAAGAACTAAGGATATGTTCCTGGTGTATGGAGGAGACGAGGAGATAGTCATAAGAGGTTATACTGATGCAAGATTTCAGATAGATCAGAATGATCTGAAGTCACAATCAGGATATGTTTTCTGTTTCAATGGAGGAGCCGTGAGTTGGAAGAGTTCAAAACAGCTAGTTGTCACTGATTCTACAGAGGAGTCTGAGTATATAGAGGCTTATTATATATCCAAGGAATCCGTTTGGACTTGAAACGTTTTCCATGATCTTGATGTGGTACCTAGCAGTAAATACCCTATCACATTGTGTTGTGATAATAATATAGTGGTGTATCTTGAAAAAGAGCCAAGGTCACACCAATGAACAAATAATATAATCCGAACATATCACCTCTTGAGGCATTTCTATTAGAGGGGTGAAGTTGTAGGTATAAGATTACCCAAATAAGAGAACATAGAAGAGCCCTTGACTAAAGGCCTATATCATCAAAATCATGAGTATCATGTGAGAGCTAGTGGAATGAAGGTTGTTAGTAGTTGGGTCTAGTGCAAGTGAGAGTCTATTGGAGTTGGTTCCCTAGAAAAAACTTCTTTTTACTTTATGATAACCTCATATTCATGATTTTTAATATTAATAAAATACTTATCACATCATGTTTGTTCTTCTACATAACATAGTGTGTGATAATGTCCTAAGAGTAGCTGTCATACTAAAAGGTCATAACAGTTCCCCACTATAATGAGAACATGGAAGTGCTATGAAACTATTCTTGAATATATGTTCTATACTTGGATGATATTATTTGAGGGAAAAAATGATACAGGATATCATGGGTGGCGACTCATAGGAAATCGAGGCACCTTCTCTTGGTATACGCCCTTGGTAATATTCAATAGGATATTATGAGAACGAGACTTGCCAGTAAGAAATACACATTTATATGTGTCATTGGATGTTCCTGTCTACATACATGTATATTGGTCGTTAGAATTTAAGATTATTATTAATGAGTATTATGAATCATGTGATTTTATGTATTGATGAAAGCTATGATAAAAGACGCTCACATAGAACTAGGATACGTTGGGTGCATCCCAATTAATATTTCATTAATGAATAATGCGATAAAGTATTTGTCCCTTATATTCTATAACATAAGTTGATATCTTAGTCCCTTTGATGGAAATTATATAGCTTAAATAAATCCATGGACATGGTGTTCTATAGGCAAGTTCTATTTCTGGAAAGTCAAATAAAGAGACATTGAGCACATAGGTTGATGGCACTATCATACAACCTGCTTGATTTGCGATACCATGATAAAGGGATTCTATTACATAGTAAGCATTCATATGAGGTATTATGTAATTTTGGTATTAACTTCTTTCTCCATGGGTTTCATGACGTGTTTCTAGACACTAACCTTGTACTTTAGGCCACTCTACCTAATGCCACTGTGAAAGAGTACTAGAGGGTCACACACTAACTGTATCCAAAATCTTAGTTAAATAATTTATTATTATTTATTATCTAATAATTTGAATAAATATTATTTCCGTACATGGTTTAATAATTATTCATGTATTCTTGGTTTCATATAAATATTATTTTCTATTTTAGTAAATATAATATTTATTTATTTATTGTAAAATAATGAATTTATATTTATTTAATAAACAAATATACATTATTCAAGGTCCGATAACTATTATGGAGGAATAGAATAACAAGATTTTAGGTCTGATGAGAAATAATAAATATTGAATATTATTTGATTAAATAATATTTAATTATAATTCTCATGTTAAGAAAATGTCAAGAAATAATGATATTATTATTATTTTTTTACATAGGGTTTCTCTAGGATTAAATAAATAAATAAGGGAACTTATGTAATTATTTCATCTTAAACCTAGTGATATTTAAACCCAATTATGTTATTTTCTCTAGATCTAATTTAATTTTTTTGGTTGTGCACAATAATCTTGGAGAATCCTCTCAAGCCTAGAGATCTCCCTTATCCAAAAACACTCCCAAGAACAGAGAGAAATTTTCCTCTACCAGATCAAGGAGAACAATTTGGAAGCAATTCGCGAAGAAATAAAAGGTAGATGACATAAGCACAGGGACCTGTCATTCTAGAACCTGGAGATTCCTTTGGAAACATCTAGAGATTCTTATAATGCCTATGGATCATTATTAGAGTGAATATACACTTGATTCCTACAAAGCAATAGTGCAACAATGTAGATCTGTTGTCCGATTCATCAATGAAGGAAGAATTCCAAAAAAGGCAATTATTTAATTAATTAAATTAATTATAAATAATATGTGATGATCCTCCCTCTAGTTCTAGTTTAATTTCTATTGTCTTATTCTTTAACATGATTCTATTGATCATGATGTTCAATGTTGTGTTAAATATTATATTAATTATCAATCATGGGAAAAAGTAGAGCTGAGAATCACCCATCAGATTGCTTCTATTGTACCCAGAACCTATAGTAAGTACCTAACTCATGTAGAAATCCCCCAATCCAATATCAACCTAAATATGTCTATACTTTCCAACTTGAGTACCAAAAATGGATCCTATATCCTTATTATCTCCTCCCGGGATAGATATTCCCGATGTATTATAACATTTCTTACTGTAGTGTGCCTCATCATGCCCAATCAATGAATTGAAAGAGAATTCAATTACCTTCATAAAATTTCATTTATAATGGAAAATGATCTTAAAGTTAGAAAAAAAGTCACAGAGCTTATAAAAAACATTCATAGGAATCAACTCACCATCATGTGTAACAAATACCGCTTTTTTAGCAAGAACCAAATTCAAGTCCACTTAAACTAATATGGAAACTTAACTTTTTAATACATGTTTTTTAATATAATTCCTTAACAAAATATTACATTCATAACTTTGAAGGAACTTTTTTGGTTTAGGGTCTTGGAAAATAGGAACATAATACATGAAGTGGATAAGTAAAACATAAACATTAACATGAACTTTATTTAATCATATTGAACAACTCCTTTAATACCATCCTAGTTCACTTCACTTCATAATATTTCATGGGGACATACATCAAAGGAAAGGGTGAGAATAAATCCCAATAATGGATAAAAATGAAATATGAAGTGCATTACCATGGATAATTCATGAGGCATAAAAATAGATCATGATTATAAATATAGGAGGCATAATATAAAACCATGATCATAAGTACATGAGGCATAACATAAGAGCATGATCATATATACATAAGGATTAAAATGGAAATGTGGCTAAAATATAAATATGAGACCCTCATAAGAATATCCCCAAGGTTAATCATGAATGTTTCATAAAACATATTACCAAGTCTATTCACCAAGGTATCATAAACATGTTATCCTTAGAGATTAATTCTTTACCCAATGTATTGAAGAACTATTTGGGTGCACCCTTCATATGTCTAAATTCACGTGTTACACATAGATAATATAACATAAAAATATTTTCAGTATTTTAACCTATTAGTAGGGAATTTTTATTTCATAAATTTAAGTTCCCAATCAATTTAGAATATTTATATTAAGATGAATACCCATTTTTTAAGATAGGGTTGGGTGTTCACAAAAATATGGCTTGACAAATCAAGGGATAATTTCGATATCATAACAGGTGCACATAAAACCCCATGGAAGGGATTAATGATAGAGTAAGGTATTATATCATTATTTGGGTAGTAATGGATGTATATGAACATATGAAAACATAATTATTTGGAAATCAAATGTCTTACAACAAAGGAAATTATTGAATTGAAAAGAGGAGGGATAAAACCCCTAACATTGATGGGTTACTTCTTAAAGATTGGGAAGAGCTTCTTGGAACTTTAAGAACTACCTAGAAAGTATTTAAAGAGATAAAATGAGATTAAATTCATGTTAAAAGTCTTGAGAGTGGAAAGTAATAGGATAATGGGTGGGCTTTTATAGAAAAGTAGGGTATTTTTTATTAATTACTAAACTTAGGCCTTGGAAGCCCAGTTAATAAAAAATATAAAACCATTGGCCTTACTAGGGATTTTAACATGAAATTTCCCATGGGGGAGTGTATTTTAATATTTTATTAGTTTAGGAACCTAAATCCTTAAAATAATATCATTGATGATGTGGAAGTGAGTCATGTTTATAAATATTTTTTTAGTCTTAAAATATCCTTTAGGTTTTGGAAGGTTCTTTATAGTATTGTAAAATCAATCTTATAATGTTAAAGTACATTATTTAAATGAGAAAATATAATTTTTGGTATATAAATACATTAAAGTATTTATTATATCACTTTTATGTCATTATGATATCACAATACTCATTATATATTTTTACCATATTTTTCTTTTTTATCTAAAATTTTTATTCTATTATAAAATTGTAAAAAAATCACCATTGGATAATTTATATGTGCTAATTTCAAAAATGACATCTATTTTATCCAAAAAATTATCCAAACATGATTTTTTTAAAATAAAAAAATAATAGTTTCTATGACATGATTAACCTTTTGACCATCACAAAAATTATCTAGGACATTATAAAATTATATTATCATTTAAATTAAATAAATAGTATTTTATAAGACTATTCCATGAAAATAAATTTTATTAAAAATACCTGAATTTATAATAAAAGTTTATTTTAATTTTATATTTTTTAAAAACACAATTAAGTTTTATTTGTATCAAAAAATCTATTTATTAAATTGATATTATATTAATGTGTATTTTATAAAATAATAATACTAAAAATGTGATTAGGGAGACCACAATTTCATTTTTAAAAAGAAAATTGAACCTTATGATACTAATGTCTAGATACATAACCCCTTATTAAAATGATATACACCCTAAGGGCCAGATGTGTGATAGTGTTACATTCATGGGGTGACTCAGCTAATATTGATTTAGTAGTGATCTCCACTTGAACTTCTCACATAGTTGATTTTTCTCAAGACTTACTTATTGAATCTTTTATTGTTCATAGTCAAGGGAGAACCCTAATGATGCTACCTCCCACCCATGTTCTGATATATGGACTTAAAAAGGAATGATTCTATTGGCCAAGACCATTGTTTCACCCTTTCACATCAATTATATTTTTTCACTACCCATTATATTAAATAATTATAATGGTCATAATTCCCAATGGTCATATTGACCAATGTCTAGGTAACAGTCATATCCTAACAACCATGTTTCCCATTACACACTATATATATACTTCACTATTATAATAATTCATCATTTTATACTCCATTTTTAAAGGTTCTATAATTTAATTTATAATTTATATCATATTATTAACCCTTTTATTTTTTACCATTTTTATAGTTGGAGCATTCAACATTGGAGAATTAAAGATTATGGAGTTTATATTAGTGTGTGCATTGTTGTTTTTTTCTTTAACTCCCTGTATTATTTTTAGCTATTATAGTCAATATTAATTCAAGATATATAATGAAATCTAAAATTAATTCTATGAGATTATATTGTAAAACATAATAAAATAGTCATCATAAAACACGAGTTCTTTTATTAAGGAGACTTTTGAGCTCTTAAAACTAACACATGAGAAAAATACTAAAATATAGCTTGTTTAGACTCCCTATGCATTTTAATAGTGACACAAATTTATGAAACAATGTAATAATTTTTTTAGTATTATAAATCATCTAATTTAATTAAAAACACCCCTATACTTGAGAAATAGATTTTTTTATTTCAAAAGTAATGAAACTAAAAATAAATTACTGAATATGATGAAAAACCAGATTAATAGAAACCAAAACGTGACCCCATTCTCTTATCTTGAGATCATCACTAGGAAACAATAATTGGAATAAAACATGACCCACTGGTATGTATCTTTAATTATAAAACCCCCAAATTTAGGAAAAATGATGAAAAAGATCATTAAATTTCCAAGGGTTCTCACATTTTAGAAGAATAACCTATCTAGTAATAGAGAACTTAGATTGACCTAATATTTCATTGATCGCATCTGGTATCACATATTCCCAATAAATGACACTATTTTGAGAACCTTAGTATAATCTGCAACATTAAGGGAGTTGAAAACCCTTTGATTTGAATATTCCACATTTTTAAGATTGAATTCACCTTGATGATTTCCTATATGGACTTTTTTACCGATGATATCAATATTCATAGAATCACCACCTACACCACTGAGGAAACCACCAACAAGTAGGTGTTCCCCATTTTTAACCTTTTTTATTTGTGTGCTTATATGTATGTATGTGCATATCGATTTTATATAAATAACATTTTTTTATTTCTATATAATTCAATTTTATATGAAATATTAATAATATATCTATATATATATTTATATAATTATACTTATCAATTTATATATTTATATATAGATTAATATATGTATATGTTATAATAATGATAATTTATTAATTATTATTAATTAATTAAAACTATGTGTGTGTTTATATGAATGCATGTATCTATGAATATATGTATGGGTGTGTGTGTTTATAAATATATAAAATAAATAACTTTCAAATTAATATTTTATTCAGCCATGTTTTAAAAATTTGGTTAAATTTATATTAGATATGTTTTAAAACAGGTCTAAATTAGCCATGTTTTTTTGAAAACACAGCTAAAAATTGTTGCTAAATTAGCCATATTTTAAAACATGAAAAAATTAAAAACTATCTTTGTTCTTAATAAAAAATGACCAATTGAGAGTTTTTTAGTGTAAAGAAGCATTATATACATATAATATTTAATTAATTCACCATTTTTAAGTAAATCATTTATTATACTATCATATAAGGGAATGTTTTATTCTTTTTAATCATGCATCATGAGCATCTGGTATATCTATCCTTATTATTATTCATTGTTTCAATATTTAAAAAATCTCCATATATGATAATATTTAATGTAGATAATATTTACTAATTGAAAATTTTAAAAACTAATTTTAACATAATATATTTTGTTTACATGGTATAATTATTATCCACTTCATGTAATGTGGTTTTTAATAAGTGTTTTATCCTCTTTATTTTGAGACATCATTATCTAAGAAAATTATACTCAATTTGAAAAGGATATCATATGGTTTAAATAAATAGTTATTTACTCAAAATTAATGTTTTACCACCTCAAGAAGTATTCAAAACATAGAAAACTCAAAAAATGAATCACTCCTATTCCTATTTGATATCATTTATAATTTTTGTTCAATATATTTTTACCATGCACTCAACTAAATGTTTTTTAATCAATTTTACCTATACTGGTTATTTTATGAATTGTACCTCATAAAAGTATATATATATATAGTAATTTAATCTTACATAATTTTAGTATCTCATCTAGAACTTAACACATCTAGATTAATATTTTTCATTTTCCATTTGAACATCTTTATAATCACGTGAAAATAAATGTTTCATGCATGATCAATATGGTCTACATAGCACATGTTATATGCTATTAAATTTCTCTTTAGGATTTTAAACTTTATTAAAAAAATCATAAATAACTTCAAAATTATTCAAAATACTTAAAAATTATTATACTACATTTAATTTCATTGTTTTACCATTATAGTTTTTCCATATATGTTAAAAAAATTGGGATGTTTTTTCATAATTTTTTATGTTGTATTTTGTAGTATGTTTAGGTCACCGGATTTAGGTCAACACATTTAGTTAAATGGATTCAATGCACCAAAAGTTGGTCCATGGAAGTTGGTTCAGTTTGGTGTGTATATAATGATAATAGATACTCTATAGAAGAAAGTGGAACCATTTAAAGTTTTCATCTTTCAAGTGTGTCATGGAGGTTTAGAATGTTAGGTGAATAGAAGTCTCTAGAATGATATTTATGGAAGTGTTCAATAGGGAAAGTGGTTGAGGTCAATAGGGTTACTAGATATTACAAATCACCTTACAAATAGAGGCATTTGTATGAAAATTGGAAGGTGGTGAAACTTAAATGACTGATATAATACTCCTATAGAAAGGAGTAAGGATCCTCATGCATAGTAGATCAGTGATAAGAACAGTGAATATAGTGAATGCACAGTAGCTCAGAATCTGCATAGTAATTCTTATCCGATCATTGAATTATAGAGTGTTAATCAGATATAAAGAAATCTTACTCACTGATTTTTCAGTTGATTGTAATTATTATCTTTTCGGTAATATAAGAAAAGAAACAACATTTCTCTTGTGAAATTAGGATAATTTGTTTGAAACATGTAATCCCTTTTCATTCTTTCTTACTTTTTTTATTCTATTGTTTCTATTTTTATTGATCTGAATGTTTGTGAGATTTCTTGAATGCATGTGGGGATCGACATTGTGTTGTGAGTAGGGTGTGAAGACTTATTACTTCCAGTATACTTAGTCTATAGAAGTTCTATAGGTTTTATTTTCACCATGCTAAACTGTAGGTGTGAAAACTTCTAGAAGACTGAAGTTCCTAGTTCCAGTGGTCACAGAGACATCCACTTCCCAATAATTTTTATTCATGATGATAAGTGTTTGAGTCATCATTATCTGAAGGAGTCTTCAGGCTACTTTACTCTCATATCCAGTATTCTTCAACTGATATTTAACTCTAGTGTAATGTAACAACTCAATTAATATATGATTTTCACTATATATTTAAAATAAATACAATATCTAAAATTCATGAACACCACACTCTAAACTACTTGATATTATCTCATGATTAAAATTTTACATTGCTTAAATTAAGGTGAATAATCACATTCTCCTCCCCAAAATACAATGATAGATAACCCTTTTCCTTATAAAAAAACTACCCATAATTAGGAAATTATAGGATACCAATTTCATTATATAAAAAAATCCATGACAAATAAAAGTAAAAAATTTATCAATTTAAAGATACATAAAAATATATAATTATTAAAAACAAGAATAATGGTCTAGCATTGAACATTCATCAATGAAATAGTTTATTTTAGACACTTTTCCAATAACCCATTTTTTGTATTTTTCAAATAATCAATGTTAACTGCATGGGAACTCGAACATATGAGGTACAAGAACAAAATATTTATAGACAGTCATGATAAGGATAATGAAAAATATCATGAAAAACTCATGAAAGATTAGTTGAGAAATCCATAAAATAGGTTATGAAGATCAAACCTTCAGTTTTGAGAGTTATTTCATCCAAAACATTCAATAAAGGCTTTTATAAAGTTCTGGTTCCTCAAGAGTTTGGATGATGATGAGGGGCAGCGTAACTGTTATAGTTTTTTAAAAATAAAGGGTTTTATCATTGCTAACCAAAAAGTGATAATAAAAGTAACCTTTATCATCGCTAAAATGATAAGTGCTGAAAAAGAACTCTCTTATGAATGTTATGTTTAGCACTGATAAAGACATGTCATTATAAGCACCAATTGTTTTGATAAAAGTACCTTTATCAATGCAAACATTTTAAGTGGGGACCATGAAAGCTTTTAGCAATGTTAAATTTAACTACAATAAAGGAAGATTTACCATCGCTAACTGTAACACTGTTAAATACTAAGATGAATAAATATTAAATGAATAAATAATATTAATTATATAATGTAAGAAAAATATTAAAAAAGAATAAATAATATCAATCATATAAATTAAAAAAATATTATAAATAAATAACTATTAATAATTAAATTTAAATATAAATGATTTACATTAAAGTAGTTATTAAAAATTAATAAATAATAATTTAATGAAGATTTGAAAATAAAAATATTAAAATAAAAATGTATAAATATTAAAAATTAAGAAATATTAATTATATATATTAAGAACATATTAAAAATATTAAAAATTAATAAATAAAAATGTATAAATAAATATAAAAAAGTATTAAATTAAAAAATATATTAAAACAATAAATATTAAAAATGAATAAATTAAAAAAATATTAAAAAAATGATTAAATATTTAAAAATAATAAACAATATTAAATTAATAAATATTAAAAATGAGTAAAAAGGAATAAATAAAAATTAATAATTCACAATAATATTTAAGCAATGAATAAATAAAATAAATTATAAAAATATTAAAAATGAGTAAATATTAAAATAAAAATAAATAAATATTACCAATTATATTTAAATATAGAAGATTTATAATAAATTATGAATTATATAAACATATATAATATTAATTATATATAAAATATTTATAATAATCTTATTAAATTATTTTTGATAATATTTAAGTTTTTTAAATTATATAAATGAAAAATATGTAATATTATAAAAATTATTCTTATATATATATATATATATTAAAAAATATTGATAATAATGTTTTTATTAACAAACATGTGTATATCCAACTATATAAAATTCATATAATATTAATTTTATTTTAATTTCTATGTAAAATAAACTAAAATTAATTACTAATATTTAAAAAGTTTTATATTAATTTATATTTTTATATAAATATAACAATTAATAATTATATAAATGTATAAAATATTATTATTATATGTAATAAATAATATTTAAAATTATATATTGTATTTAAATATTATTAGTTATATTTTCAAAAATATTATTAATTATTTAAATTGATAAATATTTTATGCTAAATTAAAATATATTATTATATTTATAAATATTATAATTCCATTGTATTTAAATATAGAATATTTTCAATACATTTTACCAGTTAAAATATAAATATAAAATTTATTATCATTTGTATTTTGAAAAATATTTTATTCATTATTTTTCATATTTAAATTATAGTTTTAAAAAAAAACTATAAACTATATATATATATATATATATATATATATATTTTATGTGCATATATTAATATTATTCAAATGAACATGTGTGCTTTTATTTCTATATAAAATTGCATTAATTACATTTTAATAACATTAATTATTAGTATTATTAATTATGACATATATATTTATTAAGGTCCTAAAGGGTACAAGTAAATGAAATAACTCACACACCCCTGGGCTAGTAAGGATTGGTAACACACCCTAAAAGGGTTGACCCGCTCTATACATAGCCTATTAAAATTTTTATCTCCCAAACGCCCTGTATTTGATGGCCTAAAGTGTAACACCACAAGATTTTAGTATGTATTACTTTAAATAAGTATCATGTTAAATAGAGTGAAATATACGCAACATCAAACTAAAGTGAGTAATACTTTATTAAAATGAAATTTAAACATTCATAAATTTTGAATATTTAATTTTCAATTAAATAAATGAACACTCATTGGTAATTTCTATGATATAAGGTTAATAAAACTTAATGTTTAAAATGGTCATTTTTCTATAAAATCAGGTTTTATTTATATTTTTTATTTGTAAGTTTAATTTCCTAATTTTAGGAATTTAAATTGATAAAATTGAATTAATTTTTACATCATTGTGTTAAAAATAATATTAATACAATTTCTTGAGAATTTTCCAAAATAGTTTATTTTTTTGGGGAATAATGAAAAATATCAATTTAACAAATACTATAATTTTTATGATATTATAATGTTGTAAGAAATAATTTAATGTTTATGATTTTTTTATATTTTAAATAAATATTTAGTAAGTAATATAATGAATTTTAAAATTTAATTTTGAACTTAAAAATATGTGTTTGATATTTTGGAAATCTAAGTAATGTTTTTAATCAAATAAAAAATATTGATTATTATATTTTAAAAAAGTTTTCACAAGGTTACTTTTGGTTTTGGTTTGAATTAAAATTAAAATAACTATTATTTTAATTAAAACAATTAATTCCATGACAATCAATATTATACTTTATTTTGGAGTAAAATCATTTTTTTCTTAAAAAAAGACATTTTTCTAAAAACCATTTTTCATTTCGTTTTGCAAACTTATATTAAAAGTGATTTTTACCACTTATAAAAATTGAATCTCAGAAAATGTATTATATATTTTGAATCATCATGTTCAAATTTGGTAATGAGTTCAATTTCATTTTTATTTATATTAAATATCTACCATGGTAAAAAAAATTCACCACGGTAAAGGTTAAAAGGGATAATGGGGGGGGGGTGTTAAAATAAGATATAAGGATTAAAATATATTAAAAAATCATCTAAATTTGATTAGTTTAGTGTATTTTCACCTTTACCTATTTTTATTCTAAATTGGGTTTTCTTGGAACCACTTTCCATGACAAATAAATTTATTATATTTTAAAATTCTTAACATTTACAAGGTTGATACTCCCCTCACTTATAAAAGGAAACCTACTTTCCTCACTTATATACACAATTTAAGAACTCTATATATACTAAAATCTTCCCAAATATCTTTTAAAATATTCTACCCACATCCTATATATATTTTACTCACCAAAAGACCAATCCTAGATGTCTTAAGGTGAAAGCCAAATGAAGATATCCAAGGAGGAGGTATAAGTCTTAACTAAATCATTTCATGTTTATTTATTATTATAACTCTAATTTTTTTATAACCATCATAATATAATGAAATAATTATATTTAATATAATAAAATTTTATTATGATGATGGTACAACTATTTTATACCTCCTTTCCATCGCAATGGAAATGAAATCTTCGCTCGTGCATACATGAAGAATACCGCCTCCATGAAGTGATGTGTTTAATTTTTCATCACCACCTCAAATAGATAGTTATAAAGATCGAATAAATATATATATATATATATATGTTTTTATAACATAATTATTATTATTTAAAGATAAAATATTTTCTACCTTCTTACACTCCCATCCACTAAAAACGATTACATTGCTCATGCATATGTGTGGACTATCACCTCCATGAGGAGATGTGTTTAAATTTTAATTTCTTTCATACATGGATGGTATTAAGGATGTATTTTATGAATAAATATATTGTTTATAACATTATTATGATTATATAATGTTAACTCTTCATTTTTTTTTCATATCCATCCATCATAAAAATGAAAATGTCACTCATGTGTATATGTGGACTACTAACTCCATTAAATGATGTATTTAATTTTTTATGATCAATTTAAATGTATAGTTATAAAAATTATATTGAAATTATAAAAATTAAAATTATAAATAGTTTAAGATAATTTATATTATGTACCATGACCCCTTTTACTTCGTTCAACCTACCTAAGTTGTTTTAATGGTTAAAGTCCAAATTATCTCAAAACGTATGGCATGAACTAAATTGTTTTAGTAACTAAAAAACATGTTGAAAAATAAAATAAAATATAATGATAATTTAATTAAATTTAAAAATTTTATTAATTAAGTATATGATTAATATAATTTTATTATTCATGATTCAGGGAATATACGAGACGAGTCGGGACTCGAGGTAAGTGATTTTATTTAAAACATTTTTTAAATGTCTTGATGTTTTTCATTGATATATTTTTACTATATATCCAGGTTCATAAATTTTTTCAATAATGTTATTATCTATATTATAGTGTTTTTTAATGTAAATTTTAATCATCCTTGACTTTTTATAAGGGTTTTAAAAAAGGAATATTTTTAACATTTTCCATATGAGTTATTTTTGAATATTTTTACCAAAGTAAAAAATAATGTTTTCTAAAATTTACCAAATGAATAAATTTTCCCACCATCATGATAATTTTTATTTATCAATATTAATTTGATAATTTTTGTGTTATTTTCAAAGAAAATAATATTTCCCTTGTTTTAGAAATTTTTAGTTTCCAAATGTTTTCAAAAGAAAAGGATATTTATTTTAATTTTCTAAGATAAATTAAAGTGGTTTTTATTGTTGGATGAAATAAAAATTTTATGGGGTTTAAGATATAAATGTAATATTTTTATTTGTTTATTCATTTTATGATTCTTGTACATTTTTTATGATGATGGGAGATATCAGGATATATTTCTTTGATGCATGGGGTAATGATATGTTCTCCAAGAAGAGACATAATAGAATTAAATGTGAAGCTTCTTAAGTTATAAGGGTGATTTTAAGAGTGATTATAAGATTGATATTAATATGATGTATTAATGTATATAAATATTTTTCTATTCTTTCAATATTTATTTTTATGGAAATATTTTGATTTCATAATGTAAAAAATGAGCTTATTATTTAAAGGAATGTTTATGAAATTCTAAAGGTGAAATATTTGTTTTAAAGTATTTTTTTTATGTTTTTAGTAAAACCTCATGAATTATGATTTTTCATTTATTCATGCTAAAAAATATTTTTTAAAAAACATTGGGAAATAATAATGGATTCATGGGTGAGTAAATTATTATTTTATATCAAATTTTATTTAATTAAAAGGAAATTTTTATTATGTTTTTTTTCAGATCAAGTCTGTATTATTATAGAAAACCTTGGTTGATGAGTTAGAGTAGTTATAATAACTGATTAGATAAAACTAGGCCTAGTATTAAAAGAGGGATATGGAAGACACACCATTATCTCGTGCAACAGTACTCAAGGGACTAAAATCTGTTAACAACACCAGTTAGGGAGTTAGGTGCATAATTACAGAGGTGATAGGGTGGGAATATTTTAGTATAGTTGGGTAAAATAAATATTTAATGGGTTTATACCCTTGGGAATTAAATCTATGTAATTTAGAAATCTATGCCTCTATGGCTCCATGTAATTTAAGGTTTCCCTCTCAACATAATTAAAAATAGGTCTGATCATGATATAAAAACATGGAATTGGATTTTATGGATTTTTTTAAAAGGGATTGGTAGTTTTCATTTATTTTTTATATCCTTTACTGAGATTTATTTTGTTAATATCAATTTTTCAAATTTTTTTTCATAGATACTAAGGATGTATAGGTTCTATAAAAATGTAAATGGTGATACATATTGAATAAAGTAAAAGTGACATTAATGAAACAAAAGTGTAAACATAAGAACCCTTTTTTTGAAAAAAATTTACACTACATGGAAGTGAACACTTTATTATGTAATGGTTTTCCTAATTATAAAAAAATATAAACCTAAAAGATCCGAGAAATTTAATAAAGTTCTACCATTTTTGTAAACTATGTAATTATTGGTTTATTATGTTATTATTTTTCATAGTGGGTATAAAGACAACATGAAAAGAGTATATTTTTAGAACCAAATCGAGTTGTATGGTTCTGGGGTTTTATAGTTGGTATCAAATAAAGGGTTTTGATTACTTTATTGGTTATGATGTTATTTTAGAAAAAGTTGTAATTATTCTATTAAATTGAAGTTTATTATGTTAATCAGAAATATGGTTATTTTTTGGAATTAAAGATTGAACCAAATGAGCTGAATAAGAGGTCACATAATTAAGGAAAACTTAGTATTTATTTTATTCATAATAGGGTTAATTATGATATGATATTCTCACACTAACCATTTCAGGTTTTAATGAATAGTTGGAACCTATAGGAAATTGGTTAACAATGTATGTGAAAGGCAATGCAGTTTTTGTTTGAATGAGTAACCAAACGTGATAAGAGAATGAGTGAAAGCTCTTATGGTTATGACTAACCAGTTATCTCAAGTCATGATTAACAACATAAACCTAAGTGATTTTTGTAACACACTAAATAATATAAAAATGGAGTTTCATGGAATTTCATGTTATAAAGATTATGAAGGTAAAAATATTCAAAATCCAATGTTCCAAGAATGTGGGAAGATGCACCAATTTCTCCCTCTTCCCAGAACAATAAGATGGTTTGTTTTTTTAGTTAAATAAAAAAGGGGGCTTCCCCCTTACCTATTAAAAAAAGGATGATCATAAGTTCAAAGGTATAGATACCCTTTTAATGTATTATGTGATTTCGAGGAAATTAATGATATTTTGGAGTTGATTATTGGGTTTTAATAGATGATTGATATAAAAAAAATGCTCTTTATTTCATATTTAATCATGATTTATTACATATATTTTCACTTAATACAACTCAGAAGATCAAGAGGTATAGTGTCTTGGGAAATTAGGAACATTATATAACAACTTAAAACCTGAAATAAAATATATTTATTGAAAAATTATTTTACATTACCAAAAAATTACTTCATAATTAACACTTAATGGGATAACCTAAGGATATAAATAATAAATGGGTGTGTTATAAATCCTAGTAAGGGAGTAAACAAGGCATAACATGAAGAAGACAATACATGTTAGGCAATAGGAATATCAATAGAGAATAAAAGAAACATGAATATAAAGGCATGATAAATAATGATAATAATAATATGGAACTATGGAAACAATATAAAACATTATATTAACATGACTCAAGGATCATTACATATGTAGGATCATGAGTCAAAGCTCATTGCATATGAAGTAACACAAGTCAACACCTGTTGCACATGATTTAGCATGGGTCAATACCTTTTTCACATGAATTATCATGAGTAAATAAACTTTTAACATGAAGTATCATGAGTAAAAACCCATTTCACATGAGGTATCATGATATTAAACATTACACAATTCATTATATCGCTATCAGGGAACACCCTTCATAACCATTTCATTTTCATGCTTGAGTGTGCCACATAGATCATACAAAATATATTCATCAATCATAACAGTTTAATCCATGATCAAGAAAATTTGGAATAAATACATATATATTAACAATAAATAATTATATGTTTATAAAGGTGAACAATATTAATAGAGAAATGGGTATGGTATTCACTACACAATGATTTTGGCATGGGAAATCACGGTGCAATTTTGGCATCATAACTGCATCATATAGAAAATCATAAAATGGGTTGATAAGAGATAAATGGGTATATAATGATTTAAAAATGAAATATATAGTAAGGGGGATAGGTAGGAATATATCCCAACTTAATAAATTTTAAATTAAAGGACATACCGTAAATGAGGTGCTTGATAAAAAAAGGAGAGAGAGAAATCCCTTACGGAATTTTGACATAGTAACTGCTTAGGTAAGGGTACAAATGAGGGAGAATAAATGATCCATAATTGAAATAAAATCAAATGTATAGTATGGAATTTATTATAAAATGAATAAAATATAATTAAATGAAATTAAAAATTCTAATTTCAAACAAGGTTCATGAATTGAAATAAAGAGAGGAAGGTGAGGATCCATTACTTGGATGTGTGACAACAAACCCTTGGGAGAGGATTCTTAGGCGTTTCAGGGTGCCTTGGGAGGACTATAGGGAGTATAAGAGAAAGTTTGGTCGAGATTAAAGGAGTTTCAGTGAATATAAATGGGAGCATGGGTGGGTTTATATAGGAAAGAAGGATGATTTATTTATTATTTTGGTTTTGGACACTACACAATAAAATATTCAAAACCACAAAACATACCGTGGTTTTTGCCCATGGTTTCTAGAAAAGGGGAGTCATATAAATTATTTTATATGTAAAAGGTCCTAAGATATTAAAATATTTCCCTTACTTATGTGGAGGTGAGTCACACTTTCAAATAAATGATTTTAAAATCATAAAATATATTATAAGCCTTGGACGATTCCCTAAGGATTTGTAAAATAAATAAAATAAATCTAAAATAACATTATTTTAAAGTTAAAACATAAATTTTAATTAGGATACATTTTATAGTATTTTTTATATCATTATTGGTCCATTATGATGTCATACAACACATCGTATATTTATGTGGAAATTAATTTTTACACAAAAATTCGTCTGTCTCAGAAAATTATGAAAAATTCACTGTTTGATAATTTTGACATCCTAATTACAAAAATAATATTAATTTTATCTAAATAATTTTATAAATATGTGAATTTTCACTTTTAAAATAAAAATTCACTTTTATTGAAAATTGACGGGTTTTGAAAAAAAAACAGTTTTCAAACCTTAATAAAAATTAAGTTTGACTTTTTTAAAATTACATGATCATTTATATTTAATAAAAGTAATTTAATAATAATATTTTATTAAAATATTATTTATTTCAAAAATAAATTAATTCATCAAAATAAATTTCTTAATTGAATTTGAATATTAACCAAAAATACTACTTGTGCTTTAAAAATCATTTGCAAAGTAACAATAATAGGAAGAAAATATATTAATTATTTTATAAAAAAAATAGTTTACATATTCCGAATTATAAGGTTTTGATAAATATATCTTTATTACACCAGCATATTCCCTAAGAGTAAGGTGTGTGATGGTTGGGCTTTCATGGGGTCGGTCGGTGAACATGGTTTGGGCCGTGATCTCGATGGGCTTGAACTTCTCCCATAAATGGTTTAGATCATGTTTAAGTTGTTGGATATAAGATTGAGCTTGTTATATGGAAAAGCCCATAATTCTATCTCCTTAAGAAGCTCATATAAATGGGATTTATAGGGAACAATCCTAATGGTTGAGAACATCACTTCCTTTGTCTCTGTCAAAAGGATTTGTTAAAACCCTATATTTACACTAGTCATGTTATCACTATTCAACAACTATATTATCAATGATAAAGATACTTAACGGTAATTTAAATACAATTGGATATAATAAAATAAAAGTATTTCACGTGTTTTATATATCCATAAGATATTTAATTAAATAGAAATGGGGAATTTTATTTATAACAATTTGGGTAGTTACAATTGAGGTATAAGTAACTCTTAGGTTTATCATGTGATTTACTATGAAGGTTATTTGGGAAGAATGTTATTATTTGGGGGATAAAATATATAAGGTAAATATAACCTTTAGGGATAATGAGTTCATTAATGTTGAGGTAATTATTGTTAATTAGGATAAAGGGTTATTACATTTTTGGGAAAATATGTTTTATCATATAGATAACCATGGGATTTAAAAAGTGATTTGGCAGTTAAAGTTATTTTGGAAGAAATTAACTATATTTTTGGGAATATTATAGGAATCAAGGTGAATAGATTTTTTTTGGATACTATGAGACATTTTTTCAAAGTGGTTAGTATTAAATAAATAATAAATATAGAGTTAAATATTGGTGTGAAATATGATTTTATTGTGGCTTTATATAGATTCATGTTATTTTTGTAAAATATTATCATATTTTGGAGAAGATATGATCAGGGCATATATATTTTTTGTATTTGACATTATGAGTGATAGTTATTGTTTGGATAAAAATGTTATGTTGATCTTAGAAGAATATATGATCAAATATTTTTTATTTTTGGGTTTTAAATTTAGTCAAGAATATTTTAAAGAATTTTAATTTTAGTTATTTATGGAAATATTTAAGTTTACCTATGTGTGTTATTATTGAGCCTTTAGATATTAATGTATTATTTTTTTATATGATGGTTTATTATTATTGGATATTATCTTAACTTGTGCTAACCATTTTGTTTTTGATTAATGGATATAAATATAAGGAATAACTTTTCCTCCTTTTTTAGATTCTATGATCTATAAAAAGTTAATTTTAGTTCTTCAAGTGTGAAAAATTCATCATGTCTATTTATAATTTTGAATATATGATGAAAAAAAGATGAAAAATTTCTTGAAACACAACCGAAGGATGAAAATACACCTATTGTATGGAATGAAATCAATTAATTTTATTTTACCTTATTCTCTATCTTAGTTGTAAAATAATTCCTTAACTTATGAAAGAGGAAGATAAATCTATTGATTCTTATCACTAAACTATCAAGGAATGTTTTTTTAAACTCATTCTCATGTATGAGTCTCATAATAGTAAATTAATGGTTTATGAAATATTTAGGAAATGATAAGTTTCCAAGTATTAAAATAGACATTAAATTTATGATCAAAATAAAATTTAATCTATTTAGATTAAAATAAATTTCTTTCAATTTTTTTAGATTTATCTTCCCCTCCACATTCCTTCTCCTCTCCTCCATTTTAAGGTTCTATTATTATGGATCCTTTTAGATTAAAGGGTTTTGAAGTCATATAACATTCCAAGGAATTGATTATGAAAATGATTCAAACCCTTTTCCATCAATCCTGAGATAAAAAATTGATAGGATGTAATTTCTTTAAAGGGGAGAATGTAAAACCCTGATATTTTAGTATGAATTTATTTAAATAAATATCTTATTGAATAATGTGTGATATTTACAAAACATAACTAAAGTGAGTAAAAATTTATTAAAATGAAAATAAAAAATTAATACATTATTAATATACAATGCGAAAACAAATAAATTAACACTCATTGGTAATTGATATGATATAATATTAAGAACATTTTAATTTTAAAGGATTATTTTTCTATAAAATCAGGTTTCTCTATATTTTGTATTTTATTTAAAATTTAAAATTACTAATTTTTGAAATTGAAATTGATAAAATTGAATTCATTTTTTGACATCATTATGTCAAAATAATATTAACATTATTTTTTGGTATTTTTCAAAAATAGCTGATTTTTAGGTGAATAGTGAAAAATACCAATTTTAGAAATACTTTCATTTTTATGATATTATCATGAGGTAAGAATTAATATAAAATATATGATTTTTTTATTAGAACAAATATATATTTAATAATTGATATAATTAATTTAAAAATATATTGTTGAAATTAGAAATATGTGTTTGATATTTTGGATATCTAAGTAATGTTTTTATTCAAATAAAAACTATTTATGGCTCTTCTCTTTTAATAAAGTTTTCAAAAGGTTACTTTAAATTTTGTTTTAGTTTGAAAGTAAAATAATTCTCCTTTTAAACCAATTAATTCTTGTGGGAATCAATATTATACTTTATTTTGGTGTAAAATTATTTTTATGCTTAAAAATACATTTTTCAAAAAATGGGTTTTCATTGTGATTTTCAAACTTATATTAAAAGTGATTTTTACAACTTTTATAAATTGGATCTTAGAAATTGTTTTAAATATTTTGAATTAAAATGTTCAAATTTTTAAATGAGATCAATTTCATTTTTATTCCAAATGAATAGCTACCATGGTAAAATTTTATCTCCAAAGTAAAAGTTAAAAGGGTTAATTGGGGGTTAAACTAAAAGAAAAGGATTAAAATATATTTAAATTTTTTCTAAATTTGATTGGTTGATTGGATTTAGAACTTAACCTATATTATCTTTTAAATTTGGTTTCCTTGGTGCCACATTACATGAGAAATAAATTTATTATATTTTAAAGTCCTTGATATTTACATGGGTGCCAATCCCATCACTTATAAAAGAAAACCTCCTCTCCTCACTTATCCATAAAATTTAAAGTAATTAATATTTACAAATGATATGATTATTTTTTCATTTAAGTATTACATAGTTGGTCATAAGGATGGATTTAATGAATAAATATAATGTTTATAATATGAATATAATTTTAAAAATGTAAACCTTTATCTACTTTATTTATTTTTTATATATGAGAAAAATGAAAAAAATTACTCATGTGTATGTGTGGACTACCACCTCCTTGAAACGTTGCATTTCATTTTTCATGACCTCCTTACATGGGTGGTTCTAAAAAGTATATTTAATGTATAAAAATGATAAATATAACATGTTTAAGGTTATATAGATGATGGAACCCTAGCCCCTTTGACTTTGGTCAACCTACCAAAGTCGTTTTAATGGTTAAGGATAGAATGAACTCAAAATTTCTGATGTGAACATAAATAATTTCATAAATAAAAAAAACATGTTAATAAACGAGATAAAAGGAATAATGATAATGGAATTATCTTGAAAAAGGTCCTTAATAAATAAATGATTAATAGATTTTTTTTATTCAGTATTTAGAGAACGTACAAATCAAGTTAGGACTTGTGGTAAGAGATTTTTCTTTAAAACCTTATTTGAATTGTCTTGAAGATTTTTTTAAACTCTTTTACATTCATATCCATGTTCTTGAAAATGTTTCAATAATGTTATTCTCTATACTAAATTGATCTTTTAAATTCATTTTCAACTATCCTTTACCTTTTATAAAGGTTTTAAAAAGGAATATTTTTATTGTTTTCCATATGGGTCATTTATTACTCTTTTTATCAAAGTGTAAAATAATAGTTATTTTGAAGTTTACTACATGAAAGTATTTTCCATAAATCATGACCATTTTTCATTATCAATCTTACTTTAAAAGTTTCCATAGTTTTTCCAATAAAATCTTATTTGTGTTGTTTTTTGGAATTTTTAAATGTTAAATGTTTTTAAAAGAAAATTATATTTCTTCTTATTTTATGAGATAATTGAAAGTGGTTTTATTTAATGGATGAATTATCAATTTTATGAGTTTTAAGATGAAAATTCAATATTTTATCTATTTTATTCATGTTACAGTTCTTGGAAATTATTAATGATGTTGGGTGAGCCTGAGATATAGATCTATGTTGCATTGGGTAATTATATGTTCTTTAAGATGAGAAATATAATGGAATTTACCATAGAGTTTATTCCTTTATAAGGGTGATCGTAACAACTGAGCCTCACTGACATCACAGACACCCTGCCTTAACATGGCCTTCGGGTCCTAGCCGGCCAGGTACCAGTAGTTGCCCCGCAGACTCCTGGTCCCCACCCTAGGGCCCGTTGATGTGCCCGAACGGGTCATATGACTAATGATTTTCCCCATAGGCCAAAACATATCCTTTCTAGTGTGCTTTTTTCCTCACTCACACACACCCTGAGAAAATTCCCAGAAGATCACCCATCTTGATCCCTACTCGAGGCCAAGCACACTTAACTGTGAAGTTATAATTAGGTAGGCTCCCAAAAAGGAATGTACACCTTGTTGAAATGAGTCATATCATTTAGTCATTTAACTCTTTATCTTTATAGGGTGTTACATCCAACCCCACTTTAGTGCACAACGTCCTCGTTGTGGGCCATACATCTCAATCCAGGAAGTGCACCACACTTAAGGCTGAGTTCCTCTGATACCAAATGTAACAACCGGGCCCCGCTGACAGCAAAAACACCCCTCCTTAACATGGACGTCAGGTCCTAGCCCTCGAGGTGCCACTAGTTTCCTCGCAGACACATGGTCCCCACTCTAGGGCCCACCCACGTGCCTGAACAAGTTATCCGACTAATTAATGTCCCCACAGGCCAACACATGTCCTTTATAGTGTGATTTGTCCTTACTCACACACACCCTAAGAAATTTCCCATAAAGTCACCCATCCTGATCACTACTCCAAGCCAAGAATGCTTAACTGTGGAGTTCTAATCATGTAGGCTCCTTAAAAGAAATGTGCTCCTTGTTGACATGAGTCATATAATTTAGTCCTTTAACCCTTTATCATTCTGGGGTGTTACATTCACCCCCATTTAGAGCACAAAGTCCTCGTTATGGGATATACATCGTAACCCAGGCAGTGCACCGCACTTAAGGCTGAGCTCCTCTGATACCAAATGTAACAATCGGGCCCCGATGACAGCACAGACACCCCGCCTTAACATGTACATCGGGTCCTGGCCCGCCAGGTGCCACTAGTTGCCCCTGCAAACACATGGTCCCCACCCAAGGGCCCACCCACATGCCCAAAAGGATCATATGACTAATGACTGTCCCCATAGGCTAACACATGTCCTTTCCAGTTTTCTTTTTCCTCACTCACACACACCCTGGGAAACTTCCCAGAAGGTCTCCAATCCTGACCCCTTCTACAGGAAAAGCATGCTTAACTGTGGAGTTCTAATTAGGTAGACTCCCGAAAAGAAAGGTGCACCTTGTTGATATGAGTCATATCATTTAGTCATTTAACCCTTTATCATTCTTGGGTGTTATAGTGATTGTAAGAGTGATATTAAGAGTGATATGAAGACAGTGTACCAAGGTAACTATAAGTTTTTGTATTCTTGAAAATGGGGTTTTATTAAAATATTTTGATTTCATAATGTAAGAAAATGATATTATTATTTAAATAAAAGTTTATGATATTTTGAAGGTTAAAGATTTATTTTCAAGGAAAAGTTATCATGTATTTCAGTAAACCCTCATGAATTAGGATTTTTCCTTTCTGTATGCTAAATTTTTTTTATGAAAAACATTGGGAAATAAAGTTGGTTTCATGGATGATTAAATGATTATTTTAGATAAAAGTTTATTTTTTTGAAAGGAAAATTTCCGTATGGATTTTTCAAATTAGGTATACCTTACTGGAGAAACCCTATGCTGATGAATCAGAGCAGTAACAGTCACCAGGTGGAGAAAAATAGACCCATGATTAAAGGAGGGATATGGTCCATTAGCCTGTGTAGTAATAGTTAGGGAACTTCAAGTTGTTAAAAAAATCTGGTGTGGATCTAGGTTCATACTTGAATAGGATATGGGGTGGTGATGTTCCATTATAATCAGGTCAAATGAATATGTATGGGATTTGTATCTATTGGCCTCCGAGCCATGTAATTCAGTCCTTTGTGAATCTAAAACTCCAGGTAATTTAAGAGTTCCCTCTAAACCTAATTTTAAAAGGGATTATCAAGAAATAAAAAATAAGGAATTATAGATTATGAATTTTCATGTTTTTCAAAAAGGGATTAACAAATTTCCATTTTTTATATCCCTTACTGTGCTTTGTTCTGCTTATCCAACATTTTCAATTTTTTTATAGTGCCTAAGGATGTATAGGAACTATAGTAAGGTCAATGGTGAAAAGTCTTGAATGGAGTAAAAGTGTCATGAATGAAACATGCGTATAAGCATACAAAACTGTTTATATGAAAAAAATGTACACTGTGCAGAAGAATTAACTTTTTTATGTCATAGTTTTCCTAATTATATAAAACTCTAAACCTAAAGGATATTAAAAATTAAAGAAAGAGAAACCCTTGTTATAAACTATGTAGTTATGGGTTGATTATGTTATGGGTTTTCATAGTTGGTATCAAGATTGCATGTAAAGAGTATTTTTTATCACTGGATCTTGGTGTTTGGTTCCTGGGTGTTATACAAAGGTCCCTTCATCATGGCCCAATGGTCCCTACTACGCACCTTCCATACTATTTTCATTGTGTTGTACTGTCACCTTGCCACTACTACAACCCTTAAAGTATGGCCATAAATGGACCATAACCCCCCTAAAGGAGGCTGTCAAGATTTGAACACTAGTTAGATGTAGAATTGTAGGGTGACTTTACCACTCAAGCAAGCCTCTGATTGCATGACATATATATAATAATAATATTAATAATATATTAAAACATAAAAAATTTCTATATAATTAATTAAATTAAAGATATTGTTTTCGTTCAAAGATAAATTTATATTAATAATTATATGTATTCTAACTATATAAATAAATATAATATACATATATATTATCATCTAGATCCAAATGTGTGTGATTGTGTGTATGTATATGTATATATAAATGTACACTACACTGAGATATTTGAAATTGAAAAACCAAATGACTTTTCCTATTATATAATGATATATTCACACACACACAAATATATATATATAAATATATATATATATATATGTATATGTATATTTATATATGTATATATGTATATATATGTATGTGTACAAATGTTTTAATATATATTTATATTATGAACTATATTTAATGTAAATAAATATGTATATATATTATAAATTCTATTATATTAATATAAATATATAAATTCAAATATAAAACATATTTAATGTATTTATATATATATTTATATAGTTCAAATCATTATATTTTATAATATATATATGTAATTATAATTATATATATAATTATAATAAGTATAAAAGAATAAAAAAAAAGAAAAATGATTAAATATATATATATATATATATTGTATTTAAATAAATAAATAAATAAATAAATAAATAAATAAATAAATATTTTTTATTCAAATCATATTCATGAATATATAAATATGTATATATAAAATATATTATGCAAGGTACCCATTTTAAACGCTAAAAAAAGATAATAAAGGGCACACTTTTATTGATGACACACACACACACACACATACACAAACGAACATACATATATGCACATATATACACGCGCATACACATAGATACACAAACACATAGATACATACACATACATCTACATACGGAAACAAATACATATACAGACATACACATACAAATACGCATACACATACACATACACATACACATACACATACACATACACATACACATACACATACACATACACATACACACACACATACACAGACACGTACACATACACAGACACATACACATACACACACACATACACACACACATACACACACACACATACACACACACATACACAGACACATACACATACACATACACATACACATACACATACACATACACATACACATACACATACACATACACATACACATACACATACACATACACATACACATACACATACACATACACATACACATACACATACACATACACATACACATACACATACACATACACATACACATACACATACACATCCACATCCACATGCATATGCACATGCACATGCACATGCACATCCACATACACATACACATACACATACACATACACATACACATACACATACACATACACATACACATACACATACACATACACATACACATACACATACACATACACATAAACATACACATACACATACACATACACTAAACTGAAAATTCGATTTTTATTTTATTTTCAAAATCCGCATTGAGGACGAGCGGTAACCTCAACGGGATCCAAATTAACACCACGGGATACAAAATTACAAAACAGATATGAAATTTGAAATTCAAAATCTCCAACACCGAACCCGAGGCCTCGATCCGGGGGACACCCGCGTCATTCGAGCTCACATCGCCTCCATTTGCCATCATAGCATCGAAACACCACCGTCATCATCCGCCCATCACCGCTGACACTAAGGACATGAGAAATTAGAGAAACCTTCAATCGACAACATCGCCATCAACGAAAAAATCACAAATGTCATACTGCCACCGGAGAACACCATCGTGCCGCCATAAAACATCCAACAAGAACAAACAAACTTCACTGATCAGCACATACACATACACATTCACATTCACATACACATACACATACTACACATATAGATATATGCTTACACATATACATACATACATATACAGGAACATACACACACAAACACATACACATACACACACACACACACAAACAAACACTCTCACACACACAAAAATACACATAAATATACATACAGATACATACATACATACACATACACATGCATGCATAAATATGCATATATACATACAAATACACATACACATGCATACACACACACACACATTCACATACACAAACAAACAAACACACCTACACATATATACACATACACATGCATACATAAAAGTACGCATACATACACAGACACACACACACACACACACACATATGCATACATACACATTCACATACACACACATACACAAACATATCGACATACATACACATACACAGACATACACAAACATACATAGACATACATAGACATACATACACATACACATACATACACATACATACATACACATACATACATACACATGCATATAAACACATACACATACACATACACATACAATACACATACACATGCAAATGCACATACACAAACACATACACATACACATACACATACACATACACATACACACATACACATACACATACACATACACACATACACACACACACACACATACACACACACACACACACACACACACGTACATTTCTACCCATCCACCCACCTATGCATGCATACCGACCCCCATTTTTTTCACTAATTAATTGCGCACTATGAGTTTTTAGGCCATATCAAACAAGATTCACATCATAACGATAATAATACACACAAACAAATACACACACACACACACACACACACACACACACACATATATATTTATCTACATATATTAATATAATTATACATAATAAATATATATTCATTTATATATGTATATAATTATTTAAATACAATTTTAATATATTATATTTACATATACATTTTTAATGCATTTAAATACATTATTTAATATTATTATTGATTAATATAAATTTGATAATTTTCTATCAGATAAATTATGAAAATAATATTGATAATAAATTTTTATTTTAATATGAATTATACTTTTAAATATACATTTATAAGTAAAAATATTTTAATATATTTGTTATATATTTTATAATATATCATCATATATACAAATATATGTGAAAATACACACACATATAATTATAAATATATATGTAAATTATAAATTATATAATATGAATATAAATATGGAAATTTAAATATAAACTATATTTAATGTATTTTTATATTTATTTATATAGTTTATATCACTATATTTTAATATATATATAAAACTATAAATAAGTTTAAATGAATAAAAAAAGTATAAATGATTATATATATATATATATTTAATGTTATATAAAAAATATTTAAGAATATATAAATATGTATTTATAAAATATATTATATAAGGTGTCATTTACAGTGCTATTTTAGTGTTGATAAATGAAATACTTTTATTAGTGCTAAAAAAAGAATTTACAAAAGGTTATCTTTATTAGTGTTAAAAAATTGATGGAAAATGGTTCCCATTTATCAGTGATTTTATTTAGAACTGATAAAATTGTGCTCTTTATCTGTGTTTTTTAGAATTGATAGAGAGTAACACTATTTTTTCCTCAAATATGAAGTAGTGATATTACTCAAGCATTTGAACCATTCATTTTCATGGGATTAAAGTGACATTAAAATATAATAATTTATCATAAACTTAATATTTAATTTTATTATTAGTGCTAATTAAAATTAAAAATGTGTAATTTGATTTAAAATTATATAATTTTATAAATTAAGTATTTGATAAAGTAATTGAAAAAAATGAAATAGAATAAATGATGATAACTAATGAAAAAAATATTTAAGTTGGAAGAAAAGATATGTTGTTGGGAAGAAATATAATATCATGAATTCTAAAACATGTTGGAAAAATGAAAAACATTATAAAGACCACAATCAATGACATTTTGAAAGTTTTAAAGTTCAAAAATATTAAATTACATTAAATATTCCATAGAGATACAAGAGGAAAATTCATAATTTAATACTAAATGTGATGTTGAAAACTAAGATCTAAATTAGAAGAAATTGAATTTTAGTTTATATTGATTAAGATTTATTAAACTAAAAATTCTAATGGATTTTATTTATAAGAAACAACTGAATCATGATTTAATCCCTTCATTTCTTAGACTTCCCATAAAAATTATTCTAAAGAGACTACATTATCTGTATAGTGACGGAGGCCAACTGTGGGCTTTTTTCATTCCCTTGAACAAATTCAAAAACTATTACAATATTTATTGATAGTTGTGAATTTTTTTTGAAAAAATCTATTCCATTATCCAATAAATAAATAGTTTATTAAAATATAATTTTCAACTGACAATTTTACTAGTAAAACTAAAAGAAAGACTCATAATAGAACCAATATCACATTTAACAGAAAAATCTCGCCTCAACAAATTCTGATATTTAGGAATAATTTCTAATTTTTTAAATACCTTTTTATAGTTTCCATTGATTATTTAAGATATAATAAATTCAATACAAAATATAACAAAAAAAAAGTTTCATAAGAATAAAAATAATTTTATTGATTGCTTACAAAAAATTATTATAGAAATACCTTTGATTAAATATTTTTACCATTGATGCTATAATTAAATGAAATGAAATTTAATTATGTTTTTTATAAAATTTGGATCTTGATGATACCCAATATTTTTATATTTTGAACCAAATTTGATGATACAAAACTTATAAAATGGATCAAAATTTGATAAATAAATAAAACAACTGACTTAAAAAATGTATGAGAGTGGTTGTAATTTTCCCGAGTAACAACATAAAATCTTGAGTTCAAAAACATCATGGTTCTTACGATTACATACCAAAATTGAATAGTGTCTAATGAAATAATTATTTAACACAAATAAGAATGGAATATATTTTTATAATTGGAAAAAATGTTTCTTGTAACTCCCTGACCCAATGTAAGAACCTGGGTTTTTAGAACGGGTCAAAATCCCGACCCTGTTGGAATTTTTGACTTGTCCCTAAGAAAAATAGAGAAATTAGGCAGTTTCTGGAAATTTACAAACTACACGCCATGTACTTTTTAGTACACACTGTGTATGGGTTGGGCGAGCACCAACCATGTGCTGTTGAGTACATGTCGTGTGATGACCGTGTAGAATTTTCGTACTACACAACATGTAGTTTTAGACACGTCATGTACCCTTGACAGTGTGTATAATGACCCATACTTTACATACATTTTTAATAATTCAAAATTGAAGCATACTTATTACAACATATAACAAAACCATGGAAAGGACCGTATAGGTATAGTGTCTTTAGAAACTGGGAAACATAAACAACTGGTTCATAAAGCGTCTACACTGTCTCCCATTTATTTCATCATATCTATAGTTCCTTTTGGAATATCTTACTTAATAATATTCTTCCTGACCTGGGGAAAGAAAACATACAAAAGGGTGAGCTCAAATGCTCAGTAAGGGTAAACAAAAGAAATATCAATCACATAATATTCATAAGAACATAGCTTTTGGAAATCTTAACCTGCAAAAGAGATCATAATTTCATAGCATGGGATAAATCATAGTAGTGAAATGTAATCACAATAATCATAACTTAAAACATGAAGCTTTTTGGCATACACACATAATCATAGAGAATCATTTCTTATCAGTCAAGACTCATGACCAAGACTATCTTAGTGGACACAGTCCATTTCTGAACCGAGTTCACTCCTCGTTTCAGTCCTGTTTCACTGAACCAGTTTAACCTGCCATTCCAGCCATGTCTATCTCATGAGATATAAAATCTTTACCCAATGCATTGGAGGGAGATATAGGTCCCACCCATCTCATAATGATACCATTCTTATGTGTACCACAAAATCATAAACCATACATCATAGCATAACCCGTGTAATAAAAATGGGATTCTTAAACATCATGAAATCATAAAAAAATTCATATAAGATAAATGAATTCATAAAAATAATTCCATCACAACATAATCAAATCAATTTAATAATAGGGATAGAAACAAAACCTTTTATTATCTTAGATGGAAAATAATTTTGATAAAACACTTGAACTCCATTCTTGAGGAAAATATCCTTTCTACTTCAAAAACACTTTTCCTTTGTTAACATGTCATACAATTTTAAACTAAAAGAAGTTGATTAAAAATAAACTTGAAAAATTGTAAGGGAATATTCTTGGAAATAATGTTTTAAAAATCCATTCATGCCGTATAAGTTAAAAGAAAACATTCTTCTCGTACTTTTGTCGGAAAAGTTAAAAAGTACCTCATACGAAAATTGACAAAAGATTCCTTTCATATATTTTACTAAAAACTCAAAGAAGGGTAAAATTGGATATAAAATATTTTATAAGGATGTAAATATTACATATTGAGGAAACATGGATGTGGATGATAAAATGCACCCCAGTAAATTCCAAAGTATAAACAATCTCGGATAAAAATGAGATTGTGATATTTCCCTTACCTTAGGTCCGTTTTGCTTCGAAAGTGTCCGAACCTCCTGTATAATGATTTAAATAATGTTATTTAATTATTACAGAATCATAATTATTGTTATGATATCATATATGGTCATATTCTTAGCTTCTTAGTAGTAATATTTCATTTCCACTTGTTATTCGGGTGTTTATATCTTTTTGTTCTTATGCGTGTTTTGTCGAATAAATTCTTATTCTTCTCTTTAGGTTATAGATACATATTTTCCAGAATGGTATTAATGTACTATATATCATATTTATTCATTCAATTCATTTATATAATCATTATGCAATGAAGATCATGTAGAATGAATCACATCACATCGTGGAGACGGTATTCCGTACGTACGCACGAGCGATGATATCGTTCCCATGATCGTGGAATTGTATTGGAGTATATGTATACTATTTCAGAATCAATATCAATTTATAATAATCATATATAGTAATTATTTACACCATTATACCCATCCAAGTAAGGTGGTGGTGGAAAATAGATTACACCACGGCGTGGAGACGGTATTCCGTACGTACGCACGCGCGATGATTTCGTTTTCCGTAGGATGGATAGATGGTGAAATAGGGTTGTTTCATACTTATAATAACATATCAGTATATGAGTGATAATGATGTTATTACTTCATAATGAAACAACTAAAGAAGAAGAAGTGGAAGAAGAAATAATGATGAAAGAATCGGTAACAGACATTACCTCTTCTTTGAAGCGCTTCTTTGAGACCTCCTTTTAGGGCACTAAAATTGGTATTTGAAGAATACCAAGACCTATAGGATGTCTCTAGAGAAGTGGAGAGAAGAAATTGGCAGGGTTTTTCCGATCTTGAAGGCTCAAAGTGGTGTGAGGAAGAGGGGGAGGAGGTTCCCTTTTATAAGGGAGGAGAGGGGCACCTTTGGAATAACAAAAAATATTATTTTATTATAAAGTCCAATTCGGTTTTTAATAGCTCCAAATTGATATATTTCGAAGATAAGGTTGTTATAGGTCTAAATAATCTCATCCAATAGAATTTAGACAAGTTTAGCTATAAATTTTAACCTTATCATTTATATTTAACTTTAAGTTAGATAATTTAACTTTTACCGTGTCTTCTTATTTTCTTACACTATAAGGTTAATAAACATACTATATCAAGACAAACGAACCACAAGTTGTTTATTATTAATATATATAACCTTATCTAAGTCATTTTTTCTAAACTTAGATTTTTAGGAATAAAATAACAATTAATAATATAATATTTGTTTTAAAAACTATTTTATGTCAATTTTGACACTATTTAGTAATTGATTTTTGTGAAAATCATAACAGAATGATTAGTTCGAAAAAATCTAATTAAATCAATACTAAAATTTCATATTAACCTATAAAATTATTGGAATTCATAAAAAGTCTCAAATTATATTTATTTGGGTATTTATAATATCAATAATTCTAATTTTCACTATTATGGTAATTACTGCATCATCATTGTGTCATAAATAAATTAAATTATTTAATGTCTAAAAATTATAAATAAAATGTCATTATGTAGGAAATATTATTATATTTATAATTAATATTTACAATAGAATTTATATTATGTATAACCCTATATTAAAAATGATTTACTTATTAAACTTTGATTTTAACTATTTTAACCCTTGTTTAAATAATTTAATAATAAATGTCCTAATCTAATCCAAGTGGGCCTAAAAGGTCATATTTTATTCCTAAGGTTGTTTTTTGGTCTAATTACACTTATCCAATAGAATTAGGACATGTTTTAGGGTAATAATAATATCATTTTTACCCTTAACCACCCTATTTACTTTTAACCGTGGTAAAAAAAGTAAAAAGTTACTATTCACCAAAAATTATTTTCATCTCCTTGAACCACATTTTAGTCCTTGATATTAACCGTGTCTCTCGAATTTTCGAAATTCCACTCACAAAAGCGGTAAAATTATGTTTTATGAAAAATTCATTTTTTTAACTACCACTTAGTGGTTTCACTATTCATCAAAAATTGAAAGTTTTCAGAAAAATACCAAAATTTCACCCTAGGCTAATTTCGATATTCCGAATACAAAAATGAAGTCCATTTTGAAAAATAAAATTTACAAAATTTCAAAAAAGTGGTTATTACTATTCATAACGGCTAGTTTTAATAATATTTTAATAGCATATCGTTGTTTAGTGAAACTCGGTATTGCGTACGACGCAAGCTATCGAGGAAGGCCACAGTTGCGTGTAAAGCAAGACAATCTAGTGTTGTGTGTAGTAAGAGATTCCTTTGATGATTTAAAAACACAATATTTCTCATAAAAGTCTCGGGTGTTACATTCTACCCCCCTTAAAATGAATTTCGCCCTCGAAATTGGTCACTTTGTAACAAACAGATGAGGATACCTCTCCCTCATCATATCCTCAAGCTCCTATGTAGCTTCTTCTAATTGGTGGTTCCTCTATAAAACTTTCACCAAGCGAGTGGTCTTGTTTCGTAGGACTTTTTCACTACGATCCAGAATCTTTATTGGCTATTCTTCATAAGAAAGATCTTACTCCAGCGGTACAACTTCTGAGCTGAGTACATGTGAAGGATCAGGTATGTACTTTCTCAGGAGAGATACATGGAACACATCGTGAACTTGAGACAGATTCGGTGGAAGCGCCAATCGGTAAGCTACCTTCCCAACAAGATCCTGTATTTTGAAAGGACTGATATATCTAGGGCTTAACTTCCCCTTCTTTCCAAATCTCATGACCCTCTTCCAGGGAGATATTTGCAAGAATACTTTATCACCCACTTCAAACTCTAGGTCTTTTCTTCGGTTGTCGGCATAACTTTTCTGTCGACTCTGAGCTTCTCTTATATGTTGTTGAATAGATCGGACCTTTTCTGCCATCTCATCAACAAGATCAGGTCCTAATAGCTTTCTTTCCCCAACTTCATCCCAGCAAGTTGGAGTCCTGCATTTCTTTCCATAGAGAGCTTCATAAGGAGCCATCTGAATACTGGAGTGAAAGCTATTATTATATGAAAATTCCACCAAAGGTAGGTGTTGATCCCAACCACCTTTTAAATCCATAGAGCAATCTCTCAACATATCTTCTAGAGTTTGAATTGTTCTCTCAGACTGACCATCTGTCTGAGGATGACAAGCAGTGCTGAAACTCAACTCTGTATCCAGAGTATGCTGAAGACTTCGCCAGAACTTTGAGGTAAACCTCGGATCCCGATCAGATATAATAGAAAGTGGTAATCCATGCAATCTTACCAATTCCTTTACATATATCCTGGCAAGCTGATCCAGAGAGAAATCCTCTCTAATAGTGATGAAGTGTGCCAACTTTGTAATACGATCAACTATGACCCAGATAGAATTATTACCTTTGGATGTTTTAGGAAGTCCAGTGACAAAGTCCATAGTGATGTTTTCCCATTTCCATTCTGGTATGGGTAATGGTTGTAACATCCCCTTAGACTTCTGTCTCTCAGCTTTAACTTGCTGACAAACCAAGCATCGAGAGACATATTTAGCAACATCTCTTTTCATGCCATCCCACCAGAAGTACTCTTTCAGGTCCCTATACATCTTCGTGCTTCCAGGATGAATAGAGAATGAAGAACTATGAGCCTCATCCAACAGCTCCTTCTTTAATTAGGGGAGGGGAGGAACACAAACCCGATTCCTGAACTTTATTATCCCATCACAATCAAGGTTGAATTCAGGAACATTTCTCACCTTCTTTTGTAACTCGACATCTTCTTTCTGTGCCTCTTTAATCTTCACATGTATAGATGGTTGAACATTCATTTGAGAAAGATAAGATTTTTCCCTTTCCATTATAATCCCAAGATCCATCCTTTGTAAATACATAAATATTGGATCTTTTGTGATCCTCATCATGGATAAGCTAGCATGGTCTTGTCGACTTAATGCATCTTCCACCTTGTTTGATTTCCCAGGGTGGTAATGGATTGAGCAGTCATAATCCTTAATCATCTCCAACCATCTTATTTGGCGCATATTCAGCTCCTTTTGTGTGAAAATATACTTTAAAATTTTATGATCAGTATAAATATCACACCTTTCACCATAAAGGTAATGCCTCCAAATCTTTAATGCAAAGATTACTGCATCTAACTCCAAATCATGAGTTGGGTAATTTTGCTCATGGATTTTCAACTGTCGTGAGGAATAATCTATCACCATATCATTTTGCATAATAACACACCCCAATCCCTTCTTGGATGCATCACTATAGATCACAAACCTTTCTCCACTATAAGGCAGTGTGAGCACAGGTGCACTGGATAACCTTCTTTTCAACTCCTTGAAATTCTCTTCACATTCGTCCGTCCAAACAAACTTAACTCCTTTCCGAGTCAACCTGGTGAGTGGATTAGATAATCGTGAAAAATCTTTCACAAAACTTCGATAATATCCAGCCAAACCAAGAAAACTTCGGATCTCAGTTACTGTTTTTGGTCTCGACCATCTATCGATAACCTCTATTTTTGCTGGACCCACAGATATCCCTTCTTTTGAGATTATGTGACCCAAAAATGAAACTTTTTGAAGCCAAAATTCACAAATTTTGCATAAAGCTTCTCCTTTCTCAGGGTCTTCAATATAATTCTCAAGTGATCTTCATGTTCTTCCTTGCTCTTTGAATAGACAAGAATATCATCTATAAATACTACCACAAACTGATCAAGATAGTTTCTAAAGACTCTATTCATCAGATCCATGAAGATAGCAGGGGAATTAGTAAGACCAAATGGAATCACTATAAATTCATAGTGTCCATACCTTGTACGGAAGGCCGTCTTTGGTATATCCTCCCTTTTGACCCTTAATTGATGATACCCTGAATGAAGATCAATCTTGGAAAAGTATTGAGCTCCGCGTAGTTGGTCAAATAAGTCATCAATGCGTGGGAAAGGATATTTGTTCTTGATAGTGATCTTGTTAATTTCTCGATAATCAATGCAGAGTCTCATTGATCCATCTTTATTCTTAACAAACAGAACAAGTGCTCCCCAAGGTGACGCACTAGGGTGTATGAATCCCTTATCAAGATTCTCTTGGAGTTTCTTCTTCAATTCCTGAAACTCAGTTGGGGCCATTATATAAGGTGTCTTTGAAATAGGTAAAGCACCTGGTACGAGTTTTATTGAAATCTCAAATTCATGATTTGGTGGAAGACCCGGAAATTCCTCCGGAAAGACATCATCAAACTCCCGTACAATGGGAATATTCTTAATTGTGAGTTTCTCACCATCCATTTGAGATAAATAACCTTCATTCAGTGGAATCAAGACCCATAAGATGGAAGAAATTTCCACTCGAAGGTTATGTTCATCCTTGCATCGATAGACGATCATAGATTGATCTGGAATATGAAATGTGACTTCCCTTCTTTGGCAATTGATATGAGCTCCATATAAAGAAAGACAATTCATGCCAAGAATCACATCAAATTCCACTATAGGAAGGATCACAAGATTTGCAGGAAGCATTTTCCCACAAACTTCAATCGAGGAAGAATTATAAAATTTTGATGCGACTGTTGTGCCATTAGGGGTTGTCACAGCTAACTCAACATCTAATTGTTGAGGTAATACGGTGATATCCTTAGAAAATTATTCAGAAATAAAAGAGTGGGTGGATCCAAAATCAAATAAAACATTTTCTACTTTAGAGTGGATGGTAAGTTTACCTTTCACCACATTGTTATCGTACTCCACATCGCTGATAGAAATTGCATGTGACTTTCCTTTGTCTTTAGCCTTAAGAGTTTGTTGACGTCGACCATCATCATCAACCCTTGGATTTGGGCATTGATTGGCATAATGACCCATCTCCTTGCACTTGAAACATTGAAGTGTATTAGGTTCATTCTGTGTATCCCTTCATTTGTTTGCATCATTAGACATCTTCTTCCCTTCATTGCGGCATTCAAATGCCCGATGACCTTCCTTTCCAAATTTGAAAAATTTAATTGTCCCTTTAAGGCAACTCCCTCCATGTTTCTTTCCACACTTTGAGCATAAGGGAAAGCTCAACTTCTTTTCAGTGTGCTCTTTAGATTTTCCTTTGAATTCCATTTTCCTCTTCTTATCAAACCCATATGACTGATGGGTTACTCCAATCTCCATCACAACTTTGAGAGCACATCGAACGATTTCCTCGTAGCTATTGAAGTCCCTTATGGATAACGCCCTTCGAAGACTTGGTTTTAAGCCACTAAAGAATCGATCGATCTTACTCTCAGGTTGGATAATAATACCAGAAGTTTACCTTGCAAGTCTTTTAAAATTTGCTTCGTAGGTACCAACAGATTCATCATCCTTTTTCTTTAGTTCAAGAAACTCCTTCTCCATCTTTGTTCGAAGAATACGAGGGAAACACTTGTTGAAAAATAAGTTCTTGAACTCGTCCCATTCCATGGACTCAATTACATCTCTTTGCCTCGTATTCTTGATAAGATTCCACGATTGATCAGCATCACCTTCCAAACGATACATTGTTAAGATGACTTTATCATGTATAGAACATTGAAGAACTGAAAATATCTTTTCAGTAGTACTAATCCATTGTTCAGCAACTAATGGATCAGTAGACCCGCTGAAAGAAGGTGGACGCTGCCTCATGAAGGATTCAACAGAATGTTGCTCATTCCTTTGCTCGTTTGGAAGTCCTGCATGATTCATAGCTTGAGAAAGTAGTGTGAGCATGGCTACAAGATTTTTCATTCCAGCTCCCATAACGTTTGGTTTCTCAGGGGGACAATCATTTCATTTCCCGTCGCATTCCGTATTAACACGGTTCCTTCGGGTTCTAGCCATTGACTAAAACCAAGAAGAATAGTGTGAGAAACACTAATTATAATAGGAAAACCACATAATCAAGAATAAAATTTCATACTTAAGGTCTTATCCTAGGTTATTCATGGCCATTTCTAAAACACTAAGATTGTGTTCTATGCTTAGACTTATCCTTAGGATTCTTACTAAGGCTTTCACATCCTAGTTTCCAAAGGTTGACTATAACTTTCCTCCGATACCAACTATAACGACCCATACTTTACATACATTTTTAATACTTCAAAATTGAAGCATACTTATTACAACATATAACAAAACCATGGAAAGGACCGTATAGGTATAGTGTCTTTAGAAACTGGGAAACATAAACAACTGGTTCATAAAGCGTCTACACTGTCTCCCATTTATTTCATCATATCTATAGTCCCTTTTGGCATATCTTACTTAATAACATTCTTCCTAACCTGGGGAAAGAAAAAATACAAAAGGGTGAGCTCAAATGCTCAGTAAGGGTAAAAAAAAGAAATATCAATCACATAATATTCATAAGAACATAACTTTTGGAAATCTTAACCTGCAAAAGAGATCATAATTTCATAACATGGGATAAATCATAGTAGTGAAATGTAATCACAATAATCATAACTTAAAACATTAAGCTTTGTGGCATACACACATAATCATAGAGAATCATTTCTTATTAGTCAATACTCATGGCCAAGACTATCATAGTGGAAAAAGTCTATTTCTGAACCGAGTTCACTCCTCGTTTCAGTCCTGTTTCACTGAACCGGTTTAACCTGCCATTCCATCCATGTCTATCTCATGAGATATAAAATCTTTACCCAATGCATTGTAGGGAGATATAGGTCCCACCCATCTCATAATGATACCATTCTTATGTGTTCCACAGAATCATAAACCATACATCATAGCATAACCCATGTACTAAAAATGGGATTCTTAAACATCATGAAATCATAAAACAATTCATATAAGATAAAGGAATTCATACAAATAATTCCATCACAACATAATCAAATCAATGTAATAATAGGGATAGAAACAAAACCTTTTATTATCTTAGATGGAAAATAATTTTGATAAAACACTTGAACTCCATTCTTGAGGAAAATATCCTTTCTACTTCAAAAACACTTTTCCTTTATTAACATGTCATAAAATTTTAAACTAAAATAAGTTGATTAAAAATAAACTTGAAAAATTGTAAGGGAAGTTTCTTGGAAATAATGTTTTAAAAATCCATTCATGCCGTATAAGTTAAAAGAAAACATTCTTCTCGTACTTTTGTCGGAAAAGTCAAAAAGTACCTCCTACGAAAATCGACAAAAGATTCCTTTCATATCTTTTACTAAAAACTCAATGAAGGGTAAAATTGGATATAAACTATTGTAGAAGTATGTAAATATTACATATTGAGGAAACATGGATGTGGATGATAAAATGCACCCCAGTAAATTCCAAAGTATAAACAATCTCGGATAAAAATGAGATTGTGATATTTCCCTTACCTTAGGTCCGATTTGCTTCGAAAGTGTCCAAAACTCCTGTATAATGATTTAAATAATGTTATTGACTTATTACAGAATCATAATTATTGTTATGATATCATATATGGTCTTATTCTTAGCTTCTTAGTAGTAATATTTCATTTCCACTTGTTATTCGGGTGTTTATAACTTTTTGTTCTTATGCGTGTTTTGTTGAATAAATTATTATTCTTCTCTTTAGGTTATAGATAAATCATTTCCATAATGGTATTAATGTACTATATATCATATTTATTTATTAAATTCATTTATATAATCATTATGCAATGAAGATCATGTAGAACAAATCGCATCACATCGTGGAGATGGTATTCCGTACGTACGCACGGGCGATGATATCATTCCCATGATCGTGGAATTGTATTTGACTGTATGTATACTATTTCAGAATCAATATCACTTTATAATAATCATATATAGTAATTATTTACACCATTATACCCATCCAGGTAAGGTGGTGGTGGAAAATAGATTACACCATGACGTGGAGACGGTATTCCGTACGTACGCACGCGCGGTGATTTCGTTTTCCGTAGGATGGATAGATGGAGAAATAGGGTTGTTTCATAATTATAATAACATATCATTATATGATTGATACTGATGTTATTACTTCATAATGAAACAACTAAAGAAGAAGAAGTGGAAGAAGAAATAAAGATGAAAGAATCGGTAACGGACATTACCTCTTCTTTGAAGCTCTACTTTGAGACCTCCTTTTAGGGCACTAAAATTAGTCTTTGAAGAAGACCAGGACCTCTAGGATGTCTCTAGAGAAGTGGAGAGAAGAAATTGGCAGGGGTTTTCTGAGCTTGAAGGCTCAAAGTGGTGTGAGGAAGAGGGGGAGGAGGTGCCCTTTTACAAGGAAGGAGAGGGGCACCTTTTGAATAACTAAAAATATTATTTTATTATAATGTCCAATTCGGTTTTTAATAGCTAAAAATTTATATATTTTGAAGATAAGGTGGGTATAGGTCTAAATCCTCTCATACAATAGAATTTAGACAAGTTTAGGTATCAATTTTAACCTTATCATTTAGATTTAACTTTAAGTTAGATAATTTAACTTTTACCGTGTCTTCTTTTTTTCTTACACTATGAGGTTAATAAACATACTATATCAAGCCAAACGAACCCCAAGTTGTTTATTATTAATATATATAACCTTATATAAGTCATTTGTCCGAACCTTAGATTTTTAGGAATAAAATAACAATTAATAATATAATATTTGTTTTAAAAACTATTTTATGTCTGACACTATTTAGTAATTGATTTTTGTGAAAATCATAACAGAATGATTAGTTCTAACAAAGCTAATTAAATAAATACTAACATGTCATATTAACCTATAAAATTAGTGTAATTCATAAAAAGTCTCAAATTATATTTATTTGGGTATTTATAATATTAATAATTCTAATTTTTCACTATTATGGTAATTACTGCATCATCATTGTGTCATAAATAAATTAAATTATTTAATGTCTAAAAATTATAAATAAAATTTCATTATGTAGGAAATATTATTAGCTTTCTAATGAATATTTACAATCGAATTTATCTTTTGTATAATTCTATATTAAAAATGATTTACTTATTAAACATTGATTTTAACTATTTTAACCCTTCTTTAAATAAATTAATAATAAATGTCCTAATCTAATCCAAGTGGGCCTAAAAGGTCATATTTCATTCCTAAGGTTGTTTTTGATCGAATTAAACTTATCCAATAGAATTATGAAATGTGTTAGGGTAATTATAATATCATTTTTACCCTTAACTACCCTATTTACTTTTAACCGTGGTAAAAAAAAGTAAAAAGTTACTATTCACCAAAAATTATTTTCATCTCCTTAAACCAAATTTTAGTCTTTGATATTAACCGTGTCTCTCCGATTTTCGAAATTCCACTCACAGAAGCGGTAAAATTATGTTTTATGAAAAATTCAGTTTTTTTAACTACCACTTAGTGGTTTCACTATTCATCAAAAATTGAAAGTTTTCAGAAAAATACCAAAATTTCACCCTAGGCTAATTTCGATATTCCAAATCCAAAAATGAAGTCCATTTTGAAAAATAAAATTTACAAAATTTCAAAAAGTGGTTATTACTATTCATAACGGCTAGTTTTAATAATATTTTAATAGCATATTGTTTAGTGAAACTCGGTATTGCGTACGACGCAAGCTATCGAGGAAGCCCGCGGTTGCGTATAAAGAAAGCCAATATAGTGTTGTGTGTAGTGAGAGATTACTTTGATGATTTAAAAACAAAATATTTCTCATAAAAGTCTCGGGTGTTACAGTGTGGAGGCCATACATGGCGTGTAGGCCTGTTGGCCAGGTAGAATTGTTTAAACCAAGTACACACCGTGTCCTTCTTGGACACTCCTTATAGTCTAGCCGTGTATTAGGGATATACATGGCATGTGGGTAAGTCAGAAATGAAGAGAAGAAAATCTAAGTACATGACACTTACCCCTAGGTACACTCTGTGTACTCATGTCGGAAGGTTATGGAAAGTAAGTCGGCGGAATTTCATCCATCTTATGAACAATAAAAAGATACACACTGTTTACTTAAAGTACATTCCGTGTAGTTTCTTTTTTTTTCGCTAAAATGGGCAGTATCCTCATTTTGTGGCAGAAACTCAACCCTGTCGACAGGTTGAGCTGGGAGAGCTGGCTGAAGATTATTTTTTCTCCTGTTCCTTTGTCCGCGACCCGATTCGAACACCGGTTGATCCGTTGGAACCCCCTCGGTAAGGCCTTGATTCCTATTGGGCCATTTTGTTTGATTTTTGTTCTAGAACGAGTTATCGGGGTTTGAGTATTTTTGATTCTTTTGTAGATTTACCATGTTTTATACCTAATTTGAGGTTGTTATCGGAGTAGTAGCATCATACAAGTCTCAAGTAGGTGGTGCATACCTCTTTTTGTGTTTTCATAGTCATTTGGATGATGTGGCCTTTGGCGCATTTTCAATTATTTTGAGCGGGACCCGGTTTTATATGATATTGCATATTAAATTGTTCATTAGACCCGTGGGATGCCTTTGGGTATACCCTTTACCTGTTTTTCTTGAGCGGGGCCGGGCGAGGGGTCGTTGCTCAATTGGGGCATTTTGGCCGTGGGAGGCCAAAATAGTTATGATTGAACTGTGATATTTTATCTGATAAGTTTAGTTTATTAAGCCTGATATGAATTATTAGAGTCACTCAAGACCTCAGTGCTGGTATGGGATAACACCTTGCTAGTGAAATTCAACTGTTTAGATTGTTGTACCTGTTATTGTGTTCTATTTAGTTGTGTATATAAGTAATTGATGAATTGCATATGCTAGAACCCTTTTGGTTATGTTGGGCATGAACTGAATATTGTTGAGTGATGTTGATCACAGGTTGGTATTGGCTCAGGTTACGTTGGGTGGTTCTGGCGACAGGATTGGGCATCATGGGCGTCGGCTGAGGCATGATGACTATCAGGTTGGGCATGGCCCGGGTTACTGGGATGGTAAGACCATTAGACTTGAGCAGCATGGTCGTAGGGACACGAGATGTCAGAGGTGTTGTTTCTTGGGTACTATTTTGGTGATTACCACTCACCGAGAAACTTTGAGTAGTGTGCACATAGAGAGACTCCGTGATGAGGTGGTTTTGAACACTTATGTGGGTAGAGCCCCCATTAGTTGTGGTTTAGGTACTATTGGTTTGGGGGTGCTTGCTGTAAGAAGCTGTTGGTTGTAGTGGATACTCAATAGGGGGTGAATTGAGTTCCAATTAAAAATTTCTGTTAAAAAATTTCTATTAAAATCCCCCAAATTAAATAATAAGCTAAACTGTAGTGAATTTTTAAAGCTTGAAAGGTTTCAATTAGTTTCTCAAAGATTGATTATTTCTAAGTTAACTTAATCTGAATATTAAGTTATCTTTTGAAACTAATTTACTTGCTAAAAAAAATTATAAACACTTGCTAGTTTAACTATTAGAGTAATCTTTAAAATAGATTTGTATTTAAAGTAATTAGCAGCAGAATATTCAATATAGTTTTAACTAAAATAAACATGCACAACAGTTTTAACCAAGTGGTTTAGTCTCAATCCAAGACTTAGTCCTCTCAAATAGTTTATATAAACTATGATTCAAACCCTGGATCAAGGTTTACAACAGTACTCTGACTGTCCAGGTCCTCAGACCTCTACCACAATTCTACATGGGAAAAACCAAAACAATAGAACACAGGCTATCCAGGTCACACTTGACCTCTACCACTATCCACAGTGGGAACTAAAAGGATTCAGAAGGTTTGAGTGAGGATTTTAGATATCCTCCAGTTATGCTCAGGAGTTAGTGTGTGTCTAAGATGAACAGAATCACACAGAGTACTCGAAAAGTAAATAAACAAATCACAATAGTGCTAAAAAGATATGAGATGGGTTTAGAAGGATCTGTGTGATGGAAATGAAGATCTGGACTCCGTTTGGATTGAGAAGATTTTTTTTTGAGTCCTTCTATGATTTTTTCTGAGAAACAAAGTGTCGTAGTTCTGTTCCTTGAATTACTTGTATTGAAGTTTTGCTCGAGGTTGCAGTAGGATTTGTAGCATAACAATGTCCCTCACTTTCCAGCAAAAGTTCTTCTATTATTCAATCTATGGTGCATATGTTCTTTTTGTATCATATGCATATCTTCATATATCACCACACTCAGCATATTTTTCAATTCTTTTCCACACCCTTTATGCGTGGCTTTTTTCTTTCCTTTTATAGATCAAATGGTCTTACAAAAAGCATGATTGCTTCTGCAGGTACGAGGTACAGTTTCCTGACTTTCAACACACATTATTTAATAAATATCATTTGCATTAAAAGCACCAAATATGAACGTTATTAATAAATAAACATAAGTAGGGTTTAGAGAATTGGTGACTGGTTTCCATTGGTAGCTCTCTCCATCAATGATCTTGTAATGGTGGACTTGAGTCAGCATGTCTTGTGTTGGTAGTTGTTACTCTTTATAACAGTAGCTCTATGTATCCGTATCTCTTTTCATCAGTAGCTCATTTTATCGGTAGATCTTTTGTACTGGTGGCATTCTTGTATCAGTAGACTTTGTAGCGGTATCCGTTTGTCTGTATCAACAGACTTGTATCAGTAGCTGTCTGTCAGTATCTATCTGTATCAATGGACTTTGTCTATATGTAACGGTGGCTGTGTATTTGTATCGGTGGACTTCATATCAGTAGATGTGTACCAGTGACCTTATGTCACAGGAAGCTCGGTCTATCAATGACCTTTACTTATCGATATACTATGTACCAGTAGGTCTGTATCAGTCGACTTGTGCATACTGGTAGACTTATTCTATCGGTAGCTCTATATCAGTGACTCACAATCTTAACACTTATTTGTTCTATGAAAATCATATCCAGATTGAGTTATAATTATTTCAAAGCATGTATAAACATAGATAAACATTTATTAACATATTCCAATGATTATTTTGATATTTTTTTCAACATAATTTAACATATATATAGGATTATAAACACATATTAAAACATAATTGATATTATCAAAATAGGTGAGGTCAACAATCTCCCCCTTTTTGATAATAACAAATTATGGTATTATAATACTAAATAATCATTAAGATATCAGTATAAAATACATTGAGTCTCACTTCTCAGTGTGAGTACTAACATTTTAAAATGTATCAGAGAATAGAGTATTACATGAAAATGTATTAGAGTTATGAAACAACTGTATCAGAGATATAAATAAAATGTACCAGAGGTAGAATTATATTGTGGTAAAATTATACTATGCTCATATTTCTCATATTTCTCATATTTCTCATATTTATCCCCCTTTATATTATTTCTGCGCCTTTGTGATTAGCAAAAAATAGGAAATAAAGGATGATAGAAGTAACAGAAGGTAAAAGAGAATAAGATCCTATATATGTCATGGGGAAAAAAGATACAGAGAAATACAAAATTGAGATAAAAAGAGTGCAAGTGATTCCTATCAAATGTCTTATCCACTATTCAATCCACCTCCTGAATGTCCACTTTGGATTTGGATTTGGGTTTGGAGGTAGAATCAGGCTTGGGAACTCCAGAAAGCACCACTGGAGGTTGAGCAACATAGACTATTCCTGGCCTGTAGTGGGTACTTCTCAGAGTAATCCATGGTGTAAAACTTCAGATAGCTTGAGCTGGTGTCATCTGAGGAATGGAGGCAGACTGAGCAGTGGCAGGAAGAGCTGGAGGTGCAATGATAGGAGAAACTTCTACATGCAAAAATGGAAGTAATAGATTCCTAAAGTCCATAATGATTCCTCCTCCTCTCTCCATAGCAGAGATAAAGTCATCCTTATTCTCCATAAACTTGTCTAGAGCAGGAGTCAACTACCTAAGCTTGCTCACTTGTTCTCTGAAATCTTGAGTGACTGGAGGTAGTTTCATGTTCTCTAATATAATCTTGAAATGGTTGTTGAGCTAATGCTTGTTATAAAATTTCTGAAAGTAGAGATCAAACTTATCTTTGATTTCTTGTTTGGCAGCAGTAGCATCCCTCATATGCTCCTGAACAAATTTTCTGATATCTCTTGAGGTAGACAGTACCTGAGAATCAACTGAGCTACTGGTACTAGCTTGACCAAGCTCCTCTTTCAACACAACTCTAAATTTCTCAATATCTACTAATGCACTGGGTGAACCTATAAGTTTGACAGTGAATACAACAGTTTCCTTGAAAGATTAGGTCAAACTACTTATCAACTTCTTGACAACCAAATCCTGTGTACTGACATGATCTTTGATATTATTTTTAAAGGCTTCAAACAAATCCACAAAATGCTTTACTACACTCTTGATATAATTTATGCCAACAACAACATGGGTTTGGAAACTAGCCAAGGTATGGAATGAATCAAAAGATTGCTTTAAAGAACCAACAACCTATTTCCAAGTTTCAATCTGAGTAAGACACACTTTGAATTCATTCACCATCTCTGCCATAGTGGTTGACACAGTACATCCAAGAGAGAGTTCAAATGATTTTTCCATTTTTCTCAGCTCTTCAACAAAATAGATCTTTAATTCTGCAACAGATGCAGTCCAAGTCTCCTTCAACTCAGTCTTTAAAGATTCAAGATCATCCTTAGTAACCAGATTTTCAGGCACAACTACTGGTGCTCTTTCTGACACAATACTAGCCATAGAGTCATTCATAATAGATTGAATGGATGATATTAAAGATGTTTCCATTCTTATTATCTCTCCCACAAACGAGGTATTAAGATCAGACTTCAACTGGTCTAGATTATATTTTCTTACCACATACTTAGGTAAAAACTCAGAAAGGATATTATAGTTAACTTGTGGTCTGTTGATGGGTGTCTCATATTCAGAATCAGGATAGTCCATCCCACAAACTACAAAACCTGGGTGTTCTGCCGAGTCTTCAATATCAACAGCTACTGAAGCATTTCCAAGTCTGGTTGGATGCTCCACCTCAATTTTTTCATTCTCCTATATATTTATAGCAATAACACCCTCAGCAGCTCAATCTTCCTCAGAAGAATTCTCCACAACCATTTCCATTTCTCCAACAGGAGGCTCATCAGGAATGGGTGCAGGTTCTGCCATCCCAACCAAAACATCCTCTATAGTAACAATAATACTCCCAATCAATGGAATCAAACTCAAGGTGTTCTCATATGATCTATCAGAAACATGTTCTCCACTTTCATGGACTTCTTCCTCATTCTCTGGATCAGACTGGTCTTCCTCATCAATAGGGGCTTTTTCATTGCTTACTCCCAACATAGTTTCCTTTCCAGATGATACAACTTCAGCAAATGGACTTGGATGAAAGTACATATCCCCTCTATCAGCTATAGAGGTATCCTCTTCATTAGTATTATCACTATACTGATTTTCCTCTTCATCATGTCCTATACCTGGATCCCTCACATCCTTAGGCCTAGAAGGACGATCCATAGGATTAAACTTATCATACAACTTCCCTTCATTACTTACCCATTATCTTCCCCAAGGATTCCAATTTATCTTCATGTATTTATAAATAGTTTTAGTAATACAAAAGTTATCTTTCATAACCACTGTCTCATACTAAGACTTAGCCACACCTCTTACCTTGATCATCAAAGAAATCATCTTTACAAAAAATAGAGCATTAGTTTTTGACTTTGGCCGGGTCATATATTCAATTTGAATCATCAGAAGCCTACCCAAATTCACCTTGACACCATGCCTCAGAAAATGTAACAAATAAATATATTGGTATCTCATATTTGAAAAGTCCCCTCTTCTTAGACTTAGCACATGTTGGATGAACTTGAACAGTAACTGGTTCTCTCCATCCATTTATGCAGCAACTACTTTTATTGGTGTCCCATTTCTAGTTAGTTCATTCAAAGCAGCTTCATACTCAAAGATGACACTAGTAGGAGGTACTAATTTAGAGAAATACCCAAACTCTCCTTCACGTGGAACTCTCAGGCACTCAATCCACTTAATAGAAGACAAATATATTGTCCTGCCATTCACTACTGATGCCATCCTATTCTCAACTTCTGATTTCTCAAAATGAACAAACTCATATAATTCTTTTACCAGCTTCAGATAATAAGGACCATTGTTATTCGAGAAGCACTCTACCCATTTCTGTTCTTCCAGCACTTCTAGAACTAAAGACTTATTGGTCATCAACCATTCCACGCATAACTCTTTTCAACTACTATTTACCTTTGAAAGAAATGTGGATTTGTAGGTTTCTTCAATTCACTTACACCACTAGACTCTCCTTTGAGTCTCTTGGAATTCGGCTCATCATCCTTTTCGCTGACTGATGGTCTCTTCACTCTTGCCATTCTGCGAATCGTGAGGCTTAGGGTTTGAAAGAAATGAAGATTTGGGAGCTAAGGCTTGAAGGTAAAGGGTTTGAGGTGGATTGAGATGTGTTCAAGACTTATGTTTTATCATTTAGGAATCAAAAAATAAATAAATAAAGCATAATAAGTATAGTACAGATGATACAGATTCTGGCGGATAAAGATACAAAGTTTAAAAACAGCGTAATCCTAACAGTAATACATACCGGTGAGGACTCCTAATAGTGAGGTATTTTTATTGGTGAGGTCCACTAACAGTGAGGTGTAACAATGAGGTTCATACCAGTGAGGTATAACAGTGAGGTTCATACCAGTGAGGTTTAATAGTGAGGTTCATACCAGTGAGGTATAACAGTGAGGTTCATACCAGTGAGGTATAACAGTGAGGTTCATACCAGTGAGGTATAACATTGAGGTTCATACCAGTGAGGTATAACAGTGAGGTTCATACCAGTGAGGTATAACAGTTAGGTTCATACCAGTGAGGTATAACAGTGAGGTTCATACCAGTGAGGTATAATAGTGAGGTTCATACCAGTGAGGTATTACAGTGAGGTTTTGGCTAACAGTGAGGATTTGGCTCTATAAAGCCTATCATTCCTAACTCATGTCTAATGTAACTTAGCCTATATGAACTTTAGGTATTGGTGAATATGTAAGCTAATTGTCATTCAGTACCTATAAATTCAAGAGTAATATCACCCTTTTGGTAATGATCTCTCAAAAAGTGGTGCCTTACATCAATATGTTTGGTCCTAGTGTGATAAACGAGATTCTTAGAGATGTTAATCACACTAGTGTTATAAAAGTTTATAGATACATGTCTAAACTGATATCCATAGTCTAATAATGTATGTTTCATCCACAGAATTTGTGCACTGCAACTACCAGAAGTAATATATTCTGCTTCAGCAGTAGACAATGCAACAAAGTTCTACTTTTTACTACACCAAGATATCAGGTACTTACCTAGAATATGAAATGTTCCAGAAGTGATCTTTCTATCTAAATTTCAACCAGCAAAGTCAGCATCTGAATAACTTATTAAATCGAATGATTGTCCTTTTGGATAAAATAATCCTAAGTTAGTAGTATGTTTAAGATATTTGAAAATTCTTTCAACAACAAGAAAGTGTGAGTCTTTTAGATTAGATTGAAATCTTGCACACATACACACACTAAACATAATATTAGGTCGACTAGCAGTAAGGTAGAGTAAACTTCCAATCATACTTCTATAGTTGGTTTGATCCACTAGTTTTCCAGTTTCATCAGCATCCAACTTACAACTAGTACTCATAGGTTTATCGTTACCCTTGTTACTATCCAAACCAAAAAGTTTTAAAAGATCCTTTGTATATTTAATTTGATTTAAAATAATAGCTTTTTCATTTTGAAAAACTTGAAATCCAAGAAAATATTTGAGTTCTCCCATTAAACTCATTTCAAATTCATTTTTCATACTCTTTGAAAAATCAATACACAGAGTATTTTTAGAAGATACAAAAATAATATCATCAACATAGATTTTTACTATCCAAACATCATTGGAAATTCTTTTAATAAAGAGATTTGGATCAACAATCCTTTTATAAAAACCTTTTGAAATAAGAAAACTACTAAGTCTATCATACCAAGTTCACGGGGCTTGTTTCAAACCATATAAAGCTTTAGAAAACTTAAAAAATCAATTTGGAAAAAGAGGATTAATAAATCCAGGTGGTTGTTCAACAAAAACAACTTCAATTATAAAACCATTTAAAAAATCACTTTTAACATCCATTTGATATAACTTGAAATTCAGATGAGTAGCATAGACAAGTAGAATCTTAAAAGCTTCTAATATAGCTACATGTGCATAGGTTTCCTCATAGTCTATTCCTTCCTCTTGACTATAACCCTGTGCAACTAGTATTTCCTTGTTTCTAATGATATTTCCTAATTCATCAACTTTATTTCTAAAAACCCATTTAGTGCCTATGGTTAAAGTATCCTTAGGTCTGTCAACTAATTCTCAGACTTTGTTTCTTTAAAATTGATTTAATTCTTCTTTCATATCCATTACCCAAAATTCACCATTGATTGCTTCATTGATATTTTTAGGTTCTAACTGTGAAAGAAAGTCTTGATGTTCAACCTGGTTTCTTAGAGAAGCTCTAGTCTGTGTCCCTTTATAAAGATTACCTACAACAACATCTAAAGGATGATTCTTTAGAATTCTAGTTGATCTAGTAAAGGTAGGACTAGAAATTTAAAGTTCTTCTCTATGCTCGGGTTCACCAGAAGAAGATTCTGGAATATTTCTAGAACTGGTTGTCTTTACAACAAGTTCACTGATTTTATCATTAAGGTTCAGAATAGACAGATCTTCTTCAAGATTTTCAAGAGAAGACTTAGGTTCATGAGGATCAGTTTCATCAAATTTGATGTGAATAGATTCTTCCACACATTTGGTTCTTTTGTTAAAGACTCTATAATATTTACTGGTTATAGAGTAACCTAGAAAGATTATCTCATCACTTTTAGAAGAAAAATTGTCAAGATTATCCTTAGTATTGAGAATAAAGACTTTTCAACCAAAAACTTTGAAGTAACTAACTTTAGGCTTCCTATTATTCCACAGTTCATAAGGGGTATTCTTAACAAAATGTCTAATCAATACTCTATTAATAATATAACAAGCTGTATTCATAGCTTCGGACAAAAAATAAACAGGTAAATCATATTCATTGAGCATAGTTCTTGCAATTTCCTGAAGGGTTCTATTTCTTCTTTCTACTACACCATTCTGTTGAGGTGTCCTAGGGGAAAAAAGTTGTGACTATAGCCATTGTGTGAGCAGTAAGATTCAAACTCATGATTTTCAAACTCACGACCATGGTCACTTCTCAAGGTCTTAATTTTAAGTCCACTTAGGTTTTCTACAGACTTGGAATATTTCATAAAGTAAGAACAAGATTCACTTTTGTGAGAAAGAAAGTATACCCAAGTGTATCTAGAAAAGTCATCTACTAATACACAGACATAGTGCTTCCCATTTAAATTAGAAACTCTAGAAGGTACAAACAAATCCATGTGAATCAACTCTAGAGGTTGAGAAGTTGAAACTTATTTCTTTGATTTGAATGAAACTTTATGTTGCTTTCCCTTTTGATAGGGAGTAAAAACTTTGTCTGATGAGAATTTTAGTTGAGGTAGGTCTCTAACTAAATTTTTCTTAGTCAATTTCTTAAGTGAATGAACATTGCAGTGTCCTAATCTTCTGTTCCATAGCCAAGATTCTCTATGAAAAGCATTTAAACAGGTAACCTTTTGTTTCTCTAAGGAATTTAAATCTACAACATAAACATTTTCATTTTTCAAGGAAGAAAATACTAAAACATTTTTAGAATTAAAAACATTAGAAGCATAATTTTAAAATTTAACATTGAAACAATCATCACATAACTGAGAAATGTTTAACAGGTTGTATTTTAATCCATCAAAAAATAATACTTTAGAAATTAAAACTGAATCAGTGTTACCAATCTCGCCAAAGCCGATGATTTTTCCTTTTGAATTATCACCAAAGGTGACATGCCCTCCATCAACCTTGATTAAACTTTTGAAACATGAGTAACCTCCAGTAAAATTCCTTGAACATCCACTGTCCAAGTACCATATCTTCTTATAGGAACTCTTCAGGCAAGTCTCCCACAAAATAGGTTTAAAAAGAAAATGATTTTGGTACCCAGATTTTCTTGGGTCCAGACAGGTTAGCAAGAAAAACTTTTGGTAACCAGATTTGTCTAATGGGTCTCATACAATCAGTAGATTCAAAATATTTTGAAAGATAAACATTATTTGATCTATAACTATGTGAATATCTAGTTGAGGCATAAGAATTTCCAAAACTGGAACTAGCAGCATACTGTCCAGATTTAGGAATAAATTTATTCTTAACAACCTGTCTCTGTCTAGGTTGATGGCCTAAACCAGTAGTATACTTTAGTGCAACTTGTTTTCCAAGCATTTGAGTTAGAGTATTCTTTCCATTTGTGAACTTCTATAAATCTATTCTAATTTTCTCATTGGAAAATTTAATTTGATTATTCTTCTTTAACAGTTGATCATTCTTTTCCTTTTATACTTTTAATGTAGATTTGATAGAGCTAGTTAAAGCATACTGTTTCATTAAGGTTTTATACTTATCTTTCAGCTCATTGTAGGTTTCCTCTAGAATGTTATGGTATTCAAATAACTCTTCACTAGACATGTTTTTAGAATCAGAATATTCTCCAGAATAATAATAATTTAAAGCATGAGTATCCAATGTTACCTCATTTGTGTTTTTCATGAAACACATATTATATTTTTGAGATTTTTCATCCTGAGTGGAGTCATAATCACTTGAACTGTCTTCTGAAGCACTCCAGGTTGATTTCATTACTTTCTTATATTTGTTGTCCTTGTACTCATATTTTTTCTTGTATTTTAACTTTGGGCAGTCAGCTTTCACATGTCCTTTCCTCTTGCATTCATAACAGACTATGTCATCACTTTTATCAGTCCTTTTCTAGTCTTTATTACAATGACCTTTATTGTCATACTTTCCATTATAATTGGATTTTCTGAAAAAAATCTTCTTTCTATAAAACTTCTTAAATAGTATGGCTATCTGATCCATTTCAGCATAGCTGTCTGATGCACTTTCATCACAGCTTGAGCTATCACTTTCACTTTGAATTTTTTCCTTTGTCCTTGTTTTTTAAAGCAGAGGTCTTGAAGGATACTGATTTCTTTCTTAGTTCATCATATTATTCCTTGTTTACCTTCAATTCTTCTTCATACAACATTAACTTATCAATCATCTCTTTAACAGGCAGTGAACTTATATCACACGATTCTCTTATTGAAACTGATGTGTCTCTCCATATGTCTGGCAGACATCTGAGTAACCTCATGATTTGCTCTTTTGCTGGAACAAAATTTCCCAGTGAGATCATTATATTAACTATATCATTGAACCTGAGATACATGTCAGAAATAGGTTCATTAGGTTTCATTTTAAAGTTTTCATATTTAATAGTGTAAGTGTTTAGTCTCATTTCCTTAACATTGGTTGTTCCCCCATGAGAAACACCCAAAGTATCCCAAATTTCATAAGTAGTTTTACAAGAAGATATTCCATTAAATTATTCATCTCCTAAAGCACAATACATGACATTCATTTCTGTATAATTATTATTGTAAGATGTTTTAGTAGGTTCATCCCAAGTAGTTCTTTCAGTTTTTGGAATCTTATACTGAGTCTCTATATCAGTCTAGATATCAAATCCCATACTTTCTAAATGAATTTTCATTTTCAGTTTCCATTGGGAATAATTAACACCATTAAAAAAAGGTGTCCTATTGGTAGCAACACCTTTTAATCTATTATCCATAATTAGAGTTTATTAAATATATTTAAAGAGATAAAATTTAGAACTAACAGACATTTAAGATATTTAAGATACAACTAAAACCAAAGTTGACAAACAGAGTGTTTGGAAATCCTTTATTAAGAACAACCTCTGATACCAAATGTTGGTCGGAGTGGATACTCAAGAGGGGGGTGAATTGTGTTCCATTTAAAAATTTCTGTTAAAAATATTTCTATTAAAATCCCCCAAATTAAATAATAAGCTAAACTGTAGTGAATTTATAAAGATTGAAAGGTTTCAATCAGTTTCTCAAAGATTGATTATTTCTCAGTTAACTTAATTTGAAGATTAAGTTAGCTTTTGAAACTAATTTACTGGATAAAAAAAATTATAAACACATTCTAGTTTAAATTTTAGAGTAATATTTAAAATAGATTTCTATTTAAAGCAATTAGCAGCAAAATATTCAATATAGTTTTAGCTAAAATAAACATGGACAATAATTTTAACCAAGAGGTTCAGTCTCAAGATGAGACTTAGTCCTCTCAAATAGTTTATATAAACCATGATCCACACCCTGGATCAGGGTTTACAACATTATTCTTAATGTCCAGGTCCTCAGACCTCTACCACAATTCTACGTGGGAAAAACCAAAACAATAACACACATGATATCCATGTCACACTTGACCTCTATCACTATCCACAGTGGGAACTAAATGGATTCATAAGGTTTGAGTGAGGATTTTAGATATCCTCTAGTTATGCTCAGGAGTCAGTGTGTGTCTAAGATGAACAGAATCACACAGAGTACTCAAAAAGTAAATAATCAAATCACAACAGAGCTAAAAAGATATGAGATGGGTTTATAAGGCTTTGTGTGATAGAAATGAATCTCTAGACTCCTTTTGGATTGAGCAGATGTTGTTTGAGTCCTTCTATGAATTTTTATGAGAAACAGAGTGTTGTTGTTCTGTTCCTTGACTTCCTTGTATTGAAGTTTTTCTCGAGGTTGTAGTAGGATTTGTAGCACAACAATGTCCCTCAGTTTCCAGCAAAAGTTATTCTCTTCTTTAATCTATGGTGCATATGTTATTTTTGTATCAGATGAATATCTTTTTATATCACCACACTCAGAATATTTTTCACTTCTTTTCCACACCCTTTATGCATGACTTTTGTCTTTCCTTTTATAGCTCAAGTGGTCCGACAAAAAGCATGATTGCTTCTGCAGGTACGAGGTACAGTTTTCTGACATTCAACACACATTATTTAATAAATAGCAGTTGCATTAAAATCACCAAATATGACTGTTATTAATAAAAAAACATAAGTAGGGTTTAGAGAAATGGTGACTGGTTTCCATTGGTAGCTCTCTACATCAGCGAGCTTGTAATGCTGGACTTGAGTCAGTATGTCTTGTGTCAGTAGCTGTTACTCTTTATAACAGTAGCTCTATGTATTGGTAGTTCTTTCCATTTGTAGATCCTTTTATCGGTAGCTCTTTTGTACTGGTGGAATTCTTGTATCAGTAGAATTTGTAGCGGTAGCCGTCTGTCTGTATCAATAGACTTGTATTGGTAGCTGTCTATTGGTATCTGTCTGTATCAGTGGACTTTGTCTATCTGTAATGGTGGCTGTGTATTTGTATCGGTGGACTTCATATCAGTAGTTGTGTACTAGTGAACTTGTGTCACAAGAAGCTTGGTATATCAGTGAGCTTCACTTATCGATATACTATGTACCAGTAGGTCTGTATCAGTCTACTTGTGCATACCAATAGACTTATTCTATTGGTAGTTCTGTATCAGTGACTCACAAGATTAACACTTATATGTTCTATGAAAATCATATCTAGATTGAGTTAGAATTATTTCAAAGCATGTATAAACATAGATAAACATGGATTAACATATTCCAATTATTATTTTGATATTTTTGTCAACATAATTTAACATATATATAGGATTATAAACACATATTAAAACATAATTGAGATTATCAAAACAGGTGAGGTCAATAGAAGCCATGTGGAAGGTGAGGAGACTTCAGGGGATAACATTAAGGCTATCGGGTTGGGGACAGAGGCTCACCGTTAATTGAGGGAATACATCGCTGTCACTCTGGGTACTCTATTTGAGGACAAACATCGTTGTCCCTCTGGTTACGTTATTTGAGGGAAGACATCACTATCCCTCCAATTACTTATTGAGGACAAGCATCGCTGTTTCTCTGGGTTACTGTTTATCGGGTGTGCCTTCAGGATGTTGGTACTTGAGACACGCGGTGTCAAGGGGAACATGTTTCCGGGTTACATGACAGAGATTCCGATGTTGGCCGAAGCAGGTGACACTCCATGGTTGCTGCTGAGCACTAGTGGAGTTAGTATTTATTTTTGCATTGTACTATTTACTACTTTCCTTACAAATGTATGCCTACTTAAACACATATATTAGGTACGCACCATTGGGTGGTATCCAACTAAGATTCATATCAAACCCTGCACGGGCCCTTCAGGACGCGTGTAGACTTTATGGATTTATGTGCAGGAAAGAGTCCAGCTTCAGGAGCTGGGCTGCATTAGCTGTTGCATGGATATGGTATGGACCTTGAGGTCTTTCCTAGTTGGAGTTTACTATTTTTTGCATACTTTCCTATATCAACATTATTTTTTATAGCTACAGTTGGTTAGCCATTGGTGCCCTTCATATTTAGATATGTATGACCTACTTTGGATGCATGTTTTGTTGCTCAGTATTGGTTACAAGTGATTAGAATGCTGTTGTGTTTATTTCCACTGCTGTTGATATATATTTATTACTTCCACTATTTATTAATATTGAATGTGCTTCCGCTCTGCGGGTCTAGTTCGAGTCTGCTGAGTCATTTATTCCACTGCATCTTTATTGTTATACTTGGACCAATACCATTATTATTATCCTCCAAGAGGGTATAGCCTCCCCACTATACCTATAAGACCCTCACTGCTAGTCAGCAGCCTTTGGCATTCAGGGAGGTGCGCCTAAGGTAGTAGCACCCGACCCATTTAGGACTATTCGGGTGGCTGTTCAGGTCTGGGTCATTACACTCGAACCACTACATTTAAGCTGGAGAGCCACAATACCTCATGCGTGCCTCCTCATATACAAGAGGTTGCCGACTAGTAGTGAGGGCCCGAAGGGAATTTTTTTGGAGACTATACCCTCAAATATTCATATCCATACACTAAACATATTAATAAAACATACATAGAGTATAAAATAGCTTATAATACCAAGTTGTAAGTTAAAGTATCATAATATAATATTATATGACACACATGTCATAAAAGTAAATAAACCGGGATCCCAGTGCAGTGAGACAAACCAGAATATAAAGTAATATTAGATAAATAAATAGAACTCAGAAGAAATACTTTGGATTATTTCCTGATCCCGCTAATATCTCCATACTCCATAACTCATCTATATTCCATAGGCACCTTCCCCTTACCTAGATCCGTATACAAAAAGTTAGGTCATGCATTAAGATTCTCATGCAGGGTGTGAGTAAAAAAAATCAGTAGGAAACCAACAATTCATCTATAAAAAATGTTCATATGTATAACATGTGTATGCCATGATACCAATAAATGTGAAATAAATCATAAAAAATCATAAATTGAGCATTCAATTTCTAACCAAGCCACCATGTTCCTCATCCATACCTGCTTCAGATCCATTCTAGAAGGATAATCATAATGATTTCGAAAGTGACCAAGACCTAGTCACTAGTTCAGTGAACATATCTCTCGATAGTCTCAACCATCAAGTTAGATTAGGATAAATGTACATCACATCCCACATCCATCACATGTCATGCCTCAAGGTTATCAAACCTCATCTATGTATTGGGTCAGGCCACATGGTCATCATTCCCCAATGCTACTTCTATAGGTTTGGAATCAAGGCATTCACACCCCTACCCTATGTTTGGGTCCACCATTTTCTTCATTTCATATCATGTACACTACACCTCTACGGGGTAGTTATATCATGGTGGTACACCTATCTCGAGTATCAAGAACAATACCTCCAAAGGTTTGGTAATACACATAACATGGTAGAGCATACAAGGAAGAGCATTACATGGAATCATGAGAATCAATATCCCCATAAAAGTACATGTGATCAAAATAAAACATGGATAACAAGATCCATAAGCATATTCATGGAATCCCATATCATATTCAGGTATCACATGATAGAAACACACACACATGTGATCGGTATCAATAATTTTAAATCATGAAATGGAAGAAAAATAATCATACAAGATAACAAGTGTATACAAGAGCCTAAAATGGTAAGGACCATCTTACCTCAATATCATTTATGAAATATTGAAATATTCATCAAAGGATCGAAGTTTGAAACATGTTTCCCACCCATGAAAACTAATTTTCATGCCAAGGATGCCTTTATCTGGTTCTATTTCATCAAGAAGAGGTTTAAAAAAGTGAACCAAGGAGGTTCCATGTCAATAAGGATAGTTATAGAATCATATAACTTGTGAAGTATGTCAATGGAACTAGTTAGGAGATATTTTGAAGAAGAGGGAATCTATTCAATATATCTATTAGTGATTCAAGAACATATTGTGAACTCCTCATCATTTCTAGAAGTGAACCTTGTGTATAGCCAATGAAAATTGATCTACCAAGAATCCATAATTAGAATAAATATCCAAGATTAGATACAAGAAAAATAAGGTCTCAAAAATATTGATCTATAGAAAATTACTTAGAAACATCCACCATTCATTTGGAATCTTGCTCTGGACAAGGGGGTGCCATTGAAATAATGAATCCACCACTAAACTATCAAGGATCATCAAAAGATTGTTGTTTTATCATCAATATACTATCAAGAAGTGGTATAAGAATATGATTCATAAACACATACAAATAAGATGTGTGCAGTCGATGGTAAGTATCAATCCAATCAAGAGATATAATTAATTTAGTAGATCCATCCCCAATATGTGAAGGAGGAAGGAAAACATCATTGGATCTGCATGAAATTCATAAATCCATCATATATCCACGCAGAAATCTCAAGGTAAAAGAGGAATTTTATGTATATCAAGAGATAACTTACTGTTACAGTGCCACTAGATCAATCCAATTTTGAAAATACAAGGGTAGATGAATGGGAGTGCTCAAGAATCAAGGGAGGAGGAACCTGGTTTGAAAAAGGTGGGTTTTTCTTGGATTTGGGTAATTAACAAGGTGGAAACCGAGTGGAAATAAAATCCATGGGATGCATTTAATGAACACCTGTCTAGGATACACCATAAATATAGTGGATACAGTGGTTGGATGGTGTCTGGCCTTGACCATCTAGTGGGTTGGGTAGAACCACCTGGGTTCTTCTAGCACTAACGATGAGATAGTGAGGTTTATATATTTCTATAGACCTATTGTATCCCCACTGGTTAGATGATGATAACTTTCCACCCACCACAAAACACATCCTCAATTCAACTTTCCATCCTTTTATTCCTAGAACCTTTATATAAAAACCAACCAATTAAACACCTATAATAGATACATACCAAAATTTTGATTGATAATTTTATAAACTTAAACATCTCATTCATCCAATTAAGTCTGGATTTTACAATTATCCCCCTTTAATGACTTCTTATCCTCAAGAATTTATTTCAATGGTTCTTCTTAAACAAATCAAACCATCAAACCTCAAAATCTACCTCCATATCCTAGGTATACTCTTAGACTCTTCCATGATTAGATAAAACCTAGAAAAGTTGTACCAACTTCCCTCAAATTACTTTCTTTCTTCATTCTATAATCCACATAAAAAATTCCATGTTTGATGTTTCAGGATCTAAATCACCACACTCAAAATCGATGGAATGTGTAGGATCAAATATATACCTATACATATGTGACATATGAAACACATCATGCATACCTTAGAAGTGAGAAGGAAGATCCAGTCAGTACACCACTCTTACAATCCACTTAGTGATATTTAAGGGTCTACCATAATGTGACACTAACTTCCATTTCTTTCAAAAATGTTTGTGAACTAATAAAAGAGTTACTCTCATAAAAATATGATTTCCTATAGAATATTACAAAGGTATCCTCTTATTTTTTGGAAAAAGATTTATACTTACCATGAAATGTGATCAACCTATTCAAAATTAGCTGCACTCCCTCGTATGTATCCTATAATATACCGGTCCCCACAAATGCTACCTCACCAATCTCATACCAACAATGTAGTGAATGAAATGGAATATGATAGAGATACTTATAAGGTTCCATATGAGTTTAATCCTGGTAACTACTGATATATTTGAACTCAACCAAGGATTAGTGATCATCCCAAAATCCAATAAAGTGTAAACACAAGGCCATATTATATCCTCCAATATACGCATCGTCCACACTGACTATCCTTCAATCTTGGGATGGTACACTATTCTCAATAATATTTGAGTTACTAGGGACTTATTCAACTCCTACCCAAATTTAAACATAAAATAGGAATCTTTTTCAAATAGTATATCTAAGGGAACAACATGCAAGAATAAAATCTCACAAACATACAACTTTCCCATCTCGTATACTGATTGAGTCTCACAATTCAATAAGAAAATTGAAACTTTCATCAACTGATAAATAATCACCCAAATAGATTCATGACTCTTAAGGGTCCTAGATAACCCCATAATAAAGTCAATCATGATGTCTTCCAAATTCACCACCCACTTAGAGGTATAAAATTATTTTATCAAATTCACCACCCACTTAGAGGTAAAAAATTATTTTATCATATCCTCCCTGATGGAATTAGTGACTAAAACTATCCCATGTAACGTGATCACATCATCACCATCTAAAGACCAACCAGGTATCAGGTCACCAATTACTAACTATTCCCACATCACAACACACTCTTGGTTAGATTCTTGACTATCCTTTACCCAGTCTACTAAAGAAGATATGATCACTAATTGGGTAAATGTCATTGATCCATGATCATTGGAAGCATCCATCATTTAGTCGGTCATTATGATAATCATGCACCACTGTTCCTCTAAAGGCCTTTCACCAAGATCTTGAGAAACCTATGTATTATAGCTAATACCATCTACATTAATGTTAAACTTACCTAGTGAATATTCCATCTCAAAGTTGAATGTTTGAAGGTACTCTACCCATCAAATCTACCTCAAAATTCATGTCCTACTATTTAAAGATATAATGGAGGCTCTTGTGGTCTGTGTAGACAAAAAACCTCTCTCTATTGTCACCCAAAAAATAAACTTGTGGACCAAAAATACCAAATCTAAGTCATGGATAGAATAGTTCCACTCATGGGGTCACAACTATTGTGACCCTTAAGCTACTACCTACTTCCTCTGTATAAAAACTACCCCCAAAGAAACTCATGATACATCACAGTATATGACATAAACAATATAGAGCTCATGAGGAATCAATACTGGACCTATATTCAACCTCATATTTTGGATCAATTAAATCCCCCACACACTGAACCAATCAATAAAACTTCACCCCTTTATTCATCATTGCAGTCATGGGTGATGATAAATGGGAAAATTCCTAAATAAAACACTGATAGTATCTGACTAAACCTTGAATCTTATTAATCTAAAACTCATTCCAGGGATGTGTCCAAGACATAAACACCTCAAATTTATCTATTTCTACTAATATTAAAATCTCTAAAAACATATACTCCAAAAATTTAACCTCTTGAATCCAAAAGTGACACCTCAACATCTTGGCATAAAGTCAATTTTCTCTAAGTGTACTTAGGACTATCTTAAGGTGCGTACACTACTTTGGGGTCAGTGAGTAGATGAGGATTTAATCAATAAATACCATGATGAGTGAGTCAAGATATGGGTAGAATATCTTGTTAATGAGAACCATGAACATTACCAAAACAATTTTTAGTCCAAATAGATTCATAAAATACTTGTATAAGCCATACTCTCTCCTAAATTCCATCTTTTTAATTTTATAATCACTAACCTATGACTGCTGATAGTCTAATAGAAGATAAATATTGGAGAACCACCAGGATCCCCATAACTTATCAAAGAGATAATAAATCCTTGGAAAAGTTTACCTGTTATTCATGATCACCTGATTTAGAAACCAATAATCAATGTAGATTCAAATATTATCATCTTCTTTCTTGGAAAATAAAATAGATTCATCTCATGGTAATCTACTTGAATTGATAAAAATCTTCTATTCCAATCCCTTGAGCTGTTCTTTGATCCCCTTCAAATCAGATGGTGTCATATAATAAGGGGTTTTCCAAAAGGGTTGTACATCTGGAAAGAGTTATATCTAAAATTAAACTTTTATATTAATTGGTAGGTATGTTAATTCATCTAAAAATACATCCTAATAGAGATCTACAAATGGGGAAAAGATGAGGGAAATACCAATGATCCTACCGAAATTTCCAAGCCTATAATCTATTTCATAATGATCATATGGATCATGTATGGGGCCACTATCCCTGATACCAACTCCCATTCATTAGTCATTATAAAATTCTCTCCATTGGGAAATGTAAATGATACCCATCTCCAATAAAAATCAATGTGATATCAAAAGTTGATCCACCCATCCATGCTAAGAATATCATTTAATCTCATTATATCTAGAATCATGAAGTCCCAAAAATTTCCATAACTAGTAATGAATATAGGAAAATATGAGTATTATTGAATATGGTATACTCTCATGAACAATAGTGGATCAAGGAAAAACAACTCAGAAGATAACTTGACCAATAACTCAAGTCTAGTAACAATTTGTACATATATAAAGGAGTTGGAAGCACCAATATTAAAAAAATAGTATAAAATGTAGAAGTGATTAGGACCATACCTAAAATAGGATATATTCCCTCACCACCATATGCTATAGTTTGATCCATTACATATACATGTCCTGCCTTAGCTCCATAACCCGGACCTTGAGATGTATAACCCACCCATGTCATCATCGTCAAAGCCTACTACTGAGGACCCTGACTAAATCCTTGGGTCATAGATCAAATACTGCATGTTACATTATGGAAACCTATCCTCAAATATCTAGATAAAAATTACCATAGATGCTTATATTTATACATTTTCGACACTTTATATTAGGTAATGTGTATAACTTGTGATAATGTCTAATATTCCCACAATTGAAGCACTGTGGAACTCCTCCCGTGGGGGTTGAAGAAGCCATACTATGTTCACTGCCAATTTATTTAACATCCCAAGTCTTCCTCTTATTTCTATAATAAGGGGACCTCATCATAGTAATAAGAGGTCCACCCTACAGATTACTGAAGGGTGGAATAAGACCAACTGCTCGATCCTCTTCCAGGACCCTCTTGATAGTCAAGGGATTACACAAAAACACTAGGTAAATTTTTAGGTCAAGACTCCCAATATATCATTTGATGTCAGGATGAAGATCAATCTCAAAATTCTGAACCTTATACGAATCATTACTATCTTGGAATGGATAATGATGAATTATATTAGTAAAATAAGTAGAGTACGCTGAAACCATCATGGTTCCCTACTACACCTTCATGAACTCCTACTCTTAGTGAAAATTAACTATGTAAGGAAATAATTTCTTGAAAAACTAGTTCTTGAAGGCCTCCCAGGTGAGACTATCATGTCTTCCATCCTATCCCATCACACCCCACCATCTCTTGGTGGGTCCTTGTATCATGAATAATTCCTGCTTCACATTTAATCCTCAGGAATCTCAATGAGTCCAAATACAACCTCAATGATATCTATCTAGTACTTTGCATCATGAATAACTATAGTTCCATGAAAATATGGTGGATATTATATTTGGAAGTCTCTATCATAATCAACCATATAACTTTGTACCCCTCCTACCTTTAAAGGAATAAGAAGGACTCCTGAATGAGGTGACACTACATCCAATGTCACTGAATCAAGTATAAGAGCATACTCCGTTGCACCATCCTGTATAGTGGGTAGTTGGAAAAGGTAATCCTCACTAGAAATTGCATCCCTACCCATGTTAGCTGGTGGCTTATCAACCTCCTTTGAGGTAGTATATTTTTATAATGTGAAGGAAACACTAGAACATATGGATATGTTAATATAGATCCTAATCGGTGTATGGGATCACAAAAAGGTTCTCCTATAAGACTATATATAACCCAAGATATATCCAAGATAGCACTACTCAAGGTTCTCCATAACTACAAGTTAGTAATAGTCACATATATATACAAAATATGATAGCATGAAAAAGTTCAAATAATAAATTCAAATAAAAATATCATAATAACAAGGAAAATATTGATATACCAATCAATAGAGAATATAAGTCAACCCCAGACAGATAACACAAATCATATAATTAAAATAAAGAACTAGTATGCTATACACAATATATATATATATATATATATATATGTATGTATGTATGTATGTATGTATGTATGTATGCATGTATATATATAACATGGTCTAACATGCCTGATCATGATGCAAGAATGCACTCAAATACCATAAAATTGTAACAAAAATTTTATCAATTTTAACTCGGAGGTATGTTACACATGAGATGGCTAGGCACATGGAAATTACCATTCTTGAGTCCCACACAAACTATCTCCTTTCTACCATGTCCCACATTTTTCAAAATAATAGAAGAAAAGTATCCTTTTATACCATTTTTTAATTCCCCAAATCGAACCACCAAGTCTCAGGAAAATATGTAAAAGACCACACATGCGCCTCCCCATATGTAAGAGGTAGTTGAAGAGTAGTGAGGGCCCAAACACCATCATTGGGGAGACTATACCCTCCAATATTCATATCCATACACTAAAAATATAAAAATCCTATAGATTATTTCACGGTCCTTCTACTAGATTCATGCTCCATAATTCAACTATCTATCATAAGCCCCTTTCCCTCACTTGGATCCCTATACATGAAGTCTAGACATGTATCAATTTTATCATACATGGTGTTAGTAATGAAACCCATAAGGACACCAACAATGCATCCTAAAAAAGTGTGCATAAGTGCATTCCATGATAATAATAAATGTGCAATAAATCATAAAAAATCATACACTAAGTGTTCATGTGATAACCAAACCACCATGATCCCTAACCATATCTTCTTTGGATCTATGCTGAAAAGATAATCATAATGATGTTAGAGGTGAGCAGGAGCTAGTCACAAGGTCGGTGAACATATCCATAAGTAGAATCAAGCATTATGTTAAATTAGGCTACAATGTCATTGAATTCTTCCTCCATCATGGGTTATATATCAAGATAATAAATCTTGATCTATGAATTGGGTCAGGACATAAGGTCGTCATACCCCAATTATATTACTAAGGGTTTGGACTTAAGGCCTTTATTACCATACCCTATGTTCATTCCCATCATTATCATCATCATATTCTATGAATACTCCCCCTCTAAGGGGTATCCATATCACGGTGGTCCACCTATCATGAGTACCAAGAATAATACCTCTAAAGGCATGATAATACACATAATAGGGTTGAGAATATGAGGTAAAACATAGTATGGAATCTTGAGAATCATTAAAAATATATAGGTATATGTGATCAAAATAAAACATGGATAATAAGATATATAATAATAATCATGGAATCAAACATCACATATAGGTCTCATGGGATATACACGCACACACATGAGATCACTATCAAGAATGTTAAATAAATAAATACCAACACAATAATCATATCAAGGAAACAAGTGTATAAAATATACCCAAATGTTAAGGATCTTCTTACCACAATCTCATTGACTAAGTACTCCAATATTCATCAAAGGATTAAAGACTGAAACTTGTTTCACACCCATAGAAACTAATTTTTATGTATAGGGTTCCTATATTGGGTTATGGTTCATCAAGAAAAGGTTTATAAATGATAAATGAGGAGGATACATGTTAATAAGTTTATTTATATAATCCCATACCTCATTGAGTATATCAAAATAACTAGTTTTGAGATATGTCAAAGAGGAGGATGTCAATTCACTAGATCTGTTCGTGATTCAAGAACAAATTTTGAATTCCTAATCAATTATAGGAGAGAACCTTGGTTATATCAAATAAACTTCAATACAATAAGAATATATCATTAGAATATGGATCAAAGATGATATTCAAGAAGAATAGGGTCTCAAGAAGAATGATCTATGATAATTTACTCAGAAACATACATCATTAATGCATAATTTAACTCCAGTCTAGGGGATTTCATTGGAATATTGAATGTACCACCAAAATACCAAGGATATTAAATGGATTATTTATTTATCATCAATATTCCATCAATAAGTGGTCTAGGAAGATGAATTATAAAAACATACCCATAAAATGTGTATAGTCAATGGTAGATATCAATTTGATCAAGATACATAATTAATTCACTTGAAATATAACCAATATATGAAGGAGGAATGTAAACATCATTATACCTACATGTAATTAAAAGATACATCATTTATATATGCACACCTCTTAATTAAGAATAGGAATTTCGTGTAGTTATTGAGAGAACTTACCATTCTAGTGTCACCAGATCAATCCAATGTTGAAAATACATGGGGACTTGAATGGGAGGGCTCAAGAATCAAGGAAAAAGGAAAAAAATATAAAAAATGGTGGATTTAGTAAAAATTTGGGTAATTAAAAAGGTTAAAAACTAGTACAATTAAAAGATATATGGTGAATTTAATAAACTCCCATCCAGCCTACACCAGTGAGCCAGTGGGCCTCACCAGTTGACTTGTGGAACCACTAGATGGCCAGTGGTTGGGCCCTGTTTGGATGGTGTGTAGGGAAAAACCACTTATGTTATTCTAGAACCATCAGATGGATAGTGTGGTTTGCATATTTCTATAGACTTACTATAGACCCAACAACTATCCAGTGGAAGATTTCCATCCACTACATAATAGAACCTAAATTCAACTTTCCAAAATCTAATTCCTAGAATCTTTATACTAAAAAAACCACTTAAAAATAAGTAATAGAGATGAACCAAAAATATTATGGATAATGTTATAAAATCAAACATTTCATACATCAAATTAATCAAGGATATTACACTTCTAAAGTTGTGTTTGATTGTACTTAATAAAAAATTTCTATCTATTAATTATGATTACTAATTCTATTTAAGTGTTTCCAGATCTATTGTAAACAAGGTTATATATATTTAAGGTCGAAATAATCTAGGTTATATTTAAGAGAATTTTGGAATGTGGATTATGAAATTAATTGGCTGATAAAGATATTAGTAATTTTGTGTTTATTGGTAATACACTTTCTAGTTATAATTTATAGTTAAAAAGGAGTTTGAATTCTAAGGGAAATGGTTTGAAAAAGTCCGCATTCGGATTATTATATCCAAGTGAATAAAAATAATATGTTTAATTTTAATCTTATGCATGAATATGTTGTGAAAATGAAACTTTTAAAAAAGTCAATTTTGTTCATGTACTTAGAAATTTGAAGAAAAGAGTGAAATTTAGTGATATTTTGGTGTCTATAGTGAAGTTTAGAGAAAAATATGGAGTAAAGGAAGAATTTTTTCATAGTATATATATTAAATTTTATATATAATAATTAAATGTAATATTATTCATGAAGGTTCTATATAAAGTTGATTTTTTTTTCATTAAGGGTGAAATTTATGAAACTGCTGCAAAGGTAGTTGTTTATTAAAGAGAGGTGATAATTTTCAAGGGTTGTGAAAGTTAGAATCATATAAGGATTCAATATCATTTCCAATAATATCATGAGAACTTTATATAAACCATTAATGGAATATCCTATATGGTCACCATGAAGCATGGAATGAAGGATAAATTTTATAAGAATAGGGATTATTTGAAGAGAAAAATGTAATATTATGAGAAGTGAGTTTTACAGGATGAATTTACTATAAATAGGCCACTAATCACATCATTAAACATAGTGAGGTAACTATAGTAATATTAGAGTGATTTTATCTATTTATTTATAAAGGTAAGAATTGTGAATGAGTTGTATATAAGGTAGACCGTAAAGTAATTTTATGAAACACATAACCATGAAATAATTTTTTATAAGGAGATCAAAAATAATTTTTGTGAAAGGTATAATCACAAAGAAATTTTATAAATGGATAAACTATAAAGGAATTGTGTGAATTATGGATTTGAGTGAAGAATAAAAATGTTGAATTTTATACCACATATAACTTAAGTGGTTGTTTCTGGTGATTTTTATTGAGATCATGGAGTGAATTGGAGGCTCATATTATGGATTTCATGATGTAAATATCATTACACATTATTTTTGATATGGGAGTGTCATTTATTTAAATAATCAATGAATATATCCATTTGAAGTATTGAGAAAAGGGGGATTTAGTAGGAGTTTACCGATAGCGGTAGATGATAATTTTTGCATACTATCATAAAGGAAGTGAGCCTAGAATAGAGTAAACATGACCAAAAAGTTCATTCCATATAACTAGTGAAACTTAGTGGATTTTGGCACATTTAAAAATCTTTGATGTATGCTCCATGGAAATATCCCTTATCGATGAACCAAGTAATACTGTTTTTCCTTATTTTAATTTATGTTTTTGTGATTATAATATATGTGCTATTAAATTTGATGACTTTAATTAGTTTCTATGAATATGGTAATAATATAAAACATGATGTGAGAAAATTTTCACACCCCAATTCACCCCCTCTTAGGTTGTGTATATGCCTCATGGTTACAATAAGGGACATCAAACCCACATTCTTCAAGAATTGAATCTATAATCTGAATTTTATCATCATGGAGAATAAAGTGAATGAAAATGAGTACCCTTGTTTTATGGTTTCAATTAAAATATCTATAAGAATATAATGATATCACTTTTACCATATCTCTGGATTGACATTCTATTTATTACTATACATGGGATACATGTAAGAAATGTTTCGTAATTTACCACGACCAAAGTAGATAGAAAGATACTTTATATTGATTCCAAATCTCAAAATTCCTTATCTATAGATTTATCAAACAATATTTAAGTGAAGGTGATGAGTGGAACTAGTTTCAAGGTTATGTGGGATAAATTGTCTAATATATATGAGGGTGAAAGAAAGGTGAAGGAGGATATGTTTCAAGTTATGTATAATAATTATTAGGATTTTTAAATTTAAAATGATTAATATATTAATGGATTATTAAACTAAATTATTGATCTTGTTAGTTCTATTCTAGGACTTGGTGAAGAAATAAAATATTTTGATAATGTGAAGAATATTTTCTAAAGGTTTCCACCTATTTATAATCCAAATGTCTATGGTCTTGAAGAGTGGAATTTATAAAATATGTAATTAGATGATATTAAAAGAGGTTTGGTTATATATAAAATTAATGTAAATATATAAGGAACATCAAATCACTCAAATAAGGACATAAAATTTAAGACTATAGAGAAACTTGACATAGATGATGGTCGAGAGGAGGAAAAAAATGTAAGTGATGAATTATTATCTCCTATTGAAATGAAATTAAAGAGATTAAACCATGGAATGTTTTAGATTTTTTAGATTTATGCACATTGTAGTGAGGTTTCTAAGGCTATTTGATGATGATTGTGAAGGTAGAGTAGAAATAATATAGAATTTGAAGAGGAAATTCCCTCTAAAAAGGGACATTAAACTGTGAAATTCATCTAGAAAGAAGTTTCAAAGGATGATCATCATGAGAAAAAATAAGAATATATTGAATATTATTTGAATGAATTAGAAATATAATTTATGTTTGATAAAGAATATTCTATATTGGATACAATTAATAAATAATAATTTTAAAAAGAGAATGAAAATCAACCAAAAGTTTTTTTGATCTCAAGGTGGAAGGTAAGGGGGATCTTAAAGAGATCATTTATCAATGGAAGAAAAACTAAAATATTTGTATAAATTGAAAATAATATTCTTAATATGTGGATCTAATCTTGGATAAGACTTATTTATAAAAAAAATAACATATAAAATTAATCATCTAATCGAAAAAACCTGGGATAAATAGAAAATTACAAGCTGAAGATTGAAGAAAAAGATAAGGTGATTAGTTACATTAATGATTGTGTAAAAGAGTGAACAAATAATGTTAAATAACTTGAAGAATAGGTTATTAATTTGAGAAATAAACTTTAATTTGAAATTAAATCAAGTTATTGAAATAAGTAGTTTCATTTTGGAAAGTTCTTAGATGAAAAATTATTATAAATGGAAAAATGAGATTCGATAAGTGTTGAGAAAGTATTGAATGATCTAAGACCTAGATACATTGGTAAAAATGTATTTTTAATCGATGCTAATAAATAAAAAGTATAAATTGTTTCATCTAAAAAAATGGAAATTAGAAGGTTGGAGATATTGAATTTGACACCGAGACATAAAAAACATGAATAATGACAACTCAAAACAAAGGGAAGAAAAGGGTTGGAGACAATCGTCAATCATAATGGGTTAATCACTAACCTAGTAGCTATTAAAAATTTGTATATATGTGCATGGATTAAGGTGAGAATATATTTCCTCTAACGAAGTTATAATTTTTTTTGGCTATATTGGTCACACCATGTCCCATTTTGAAGATTCATAGAGATATTTTAAGGTAGAAGCACATGAAATTTGGAAAATAAGAATGATACCATATCCCTAATCTCAAGGAATAAATTATTTATATGGGTATATATTTCATTGTTAAATTTTTTTGTATAAAGCTATTGATTATAGGAAAATAATAAGTGGAAATTACTACCATGGAATTAAAATAAAGTTGAATTAAATACAACCTAAAAAAATTACAATGGGAAGTAGATACTCCCTATTGAAATAAGAATAGAAGTATGATTACATTTAATATACTTCAGAGAAAAATTATAGGCCATCTTATGTTTCAACCCAATTAAAAATCTATTAGAAATAAAATTAGAATAATTATAAGTATAACCTGGATAAAGTCAATCTCAATGAAATAAAGAATAGTAATACCAAGATAATTGATAGTGGATGTTCATCCCACATGACTGAGTACATGAAAATATTTAAAAATGTGAAGGTTATATTTTATGGAACTATTCGATTTGGAAATGATGGTTATTTGAATATAAATGAAAGTGGTAGGCCCCAATTAATAGGAAATGATATGAAGAATATGAGAGTGGTCTACATGTATAGATTATAGAACAACCAATTGAGTGTGAGTTAACTATAAGATTCTATAATTGAGGATATATTTAACTAGAAGGGGTGCTTGATAAATGAAATGGTTAAGACCTTTCTCATGAATGGAAGGAGGATAAATGGTGATCTATACTTTGTAGATAGTAAATAAAATACATGTCTCCTTAAAATAGAATATGAGAAAAACTACACTAGAGGCTAAGACACATTCATCAATAAAGCATGGAGAGATTATCCAAGATAAAAGTTTTGGTTGAAATTCCAAACCTAATGAGAGACCATGAAAATACATGTGATTCTTGTATGCAAGAAAATATGGGTTTTAAATCCTCATCATAAAAAGATGAAAAATGTATCAAATCTACTTGATATAGAATACAATGATGTATTTGGTCTAATTAATCAACCCAACACACATGTGGAGAGGTATTTCATCTTTTTTATTTATGATTATAGTATAATGATATGTATTATATTCATCCATAAAAATAAATAAGTCTTAGATTGAATTAAAATTTATTAGAGGAGAGTAAAAAATGAGACTATATGACCAATCAAAATTTTTTGATCTGAAAAGAGAACATAATACACATTTATTTAAGTAAAAAATTATATAAAGAAACATGATATTAAGAATGAGGTATCTTTAGTGAGAATTCCTCAATAAAATTGAGTGGTTGAATGATGAAATTAGATTATGAACAATATGACCAATACATTTCCCATTAAGAGTGGCATATCTTGCCACTATAAGAAAGAGGTAGTATAATTTGTGGTGTATATTCAAAATCAAGAATTTCTAAGGCCTGAGTAGGATAAGAAACCTAATGAAATGTTTCATGGAAGGAAATAATCTTTAAATTTTGTTTATCCTTTACAAGTAGAAGCTATATCCGAAATAAAGAGGCTAATTTTGTAATGTATGATGATACATTATCTGAAGGAGTATTTTTAATCTACTCAAAAAAGAGTAAGTATTATTAATTCTATAAAAAGAGGTTAAGTAAAATTTTATAGAGTGATGATTTAAATTTTATTCAGGAGAAAAATGGAGATAATTATAGAAGTTAAAACTTTGATGAATTATGTGAATAAGATAATGAAGTTAGTACAAATACTAAAGGTGAACAAGGTTACACAAATGATAAATATTAATAGGATGGATTAGAGGAGGTGAAAATTTATTAAGAAATTAGATCTACATCTCATAGGATTTATAGGAGAATGTAAATTTATCCATCTAATATAATTGGAGATATATTTTCACCAACACAAAAATTAAGGATAATGAATCTATAGAACGATGATCTATTATCAATGGTGGAACCGATGTCTTTGGAAGAAATGGTGAAATATGGGTCATGGGTTAGAGTCATGAATGTGGAATTGGATAAAATTAAATATTACAAAACTTGGGAACATTTTGATAATCTTGGATATCATATTATGATCAAAACAAAATGGATCTTTAATAATAAATGCAATGATCATGGAAATGTGATCTTAAATAAGTCATGTTTGGTTTGTAAAGGCTATGAACAAATTTAAGGTTTTGATGTTAATTTTTTTGGAAACATAATATCAAATTGAATTAATTAGGTTCTTATTGGTGATGGTGATTTTAATAGGATTTAATATTTATTAGATGAATGTAAAAAAATATTCCTAAATGGTGTAATTATAGATGCAGTTTATATAGAATAGCTCGTGAGATTATTAATTATCAATGATAAAACAAAAGTTTAATGATTAAAGAAGTCCCAATAAATTCTAAAATAGGAACTAAGAGGAAGGTATGAATGACTAGACTAGAATTTAAATAAGATGGAATTCAAAAGGGTTGGTGTTGATCAAAATATCTATGTGAAGAAATCCAAGGAAGAAAAATTCATTGTTCCTTTTTATGAGGAAGATATGAGTTTTGACATAAGGTAGAATATATTTATGGAAGTTTTTTCTAATATCATGTGGTCAAAATGTGAAATGTAAATTATTGGCGAGATTACATACTTTTTGAGTCTATAAGGAATTCAACGAGAGAAATACACCTTTATCCATCAAGATATGTATGCGAGAGAGATATTGAAGATGTTTGGTATACATGATTCCAAACCAATTTAAACTCAGATTGTAGATAGAACTAAGATTGGGAAGTATGAATATAGGATATATATGGATCTTACCTTTCATAGGATAATAATTGGAATCTGGTTATATTTGAAAACAGCTTAGCATTATATTTTTTATACAACATGTTTGATGCCCCGTTTCTAAATCAATCCAAAGGAGGATCATCTCACAATAATGAAATGTATCATGAGATACATACAAGGTACTTTCAATTTGGAATTATTATTTTATTTAATAAATTATCAGGAATTATCATCTTAAACTAATGTGTACTAGGTTGGGGTTGTAGTGGATCTAAAGTCCACAAGTGGTGATTCATGTAGGACCAGGGGTGTAGTGAAAGTGATTGGGACTAAGAAAAATAATGTTTATCATCGGTTTATTCATATTAAATTATCATAACTAGAGTAAAAAAACCCCAAAATATTTAATGAGAAGATATTTTCACATAGTATTTATAATTAATTTTAAAAAAATTTACTTTGAATTTTGTATTTTTTTTCTTGTCTGATGAATTTAGTGGTTGTTATTATAGTCTCATTGTTATGGTGATGAATAATAAGTATAATTCCTATAGAGTTATTCATATGTTCAATATAAATCTCAAAACATCATCAATGGAAATCATAGTGATATTTTAAGGGATCTAAACATCTTGAATTTTTTTCATTGACCATAAAAAAAATTCCTTAGGGATTGAATAATTATTTCTCTTGTTCTATTATTATTGAGTGGGAGGTGGAAAATCACCTCTCATTCTTGAGGGAATTATTAATAAGTTCTATATATCTAGATATAACCCCCTTGAGAAAATATCATTGTGCGCACCCATCCCAAGAAATGATATAAGACGAGTTATATATTTTAGGTTAGACATTAAGTATTTTCCCATAATATCTTTACTTAATTTCTCATCCTAAATAAACCCACAACAAATAATAATTATAAGAATATTTTTATAATTTTATTTTTATGATGTGTGCCATGTCATGGATATTTAAATATCATTTATTAAATAAATAAATAAATGTTCATCCAAATGATATTAAATAAAATATATCATTTCCATAATTACCTTAAATCATCCAGTCAATCATCCTAAGACTTTATCGAATCTTGAATAATAAATATTTATTTAAAAAAGTAAATATCTTTTATATTATTTGTTCAATAAATAAATATTCTATTTTCTAACTAGCGAATAAATATTTATTTAACATTAACATAACTAAATAAATATATTTATTCATCACATTGTAAATAATAAACAAGAGATAAATAAATATTATATTGTTTCTAGATGGAAAATAATAATTATTTAATATTCAACTCACATATATTCCAAAATGGAATATGTAGTGAATGAATTTATATAATAAAAATTACATGAATAATTATTAAACCATAATTCAAGGATAATATTTTTTCAAAATGTTAAATTCAAAAAGAACTTAACTAAGATTCTAGATACACATAGTGTGTGACCCTATGGGCCTATTTCTTAGTGGAAGTAAAATAAGTAGCATAAAGTCATAGATTAGCAACTAACAACACATTAAGGCTCCCATAGAGAAATAATTAAATTTAACAAGGAAAAAAACATCATGCATACACTCACTATATAATATAATCTTTTTATCTAGATATATCATTAAAAATGATGAATACATTATGTCATCAACATATATGATTGATATATATTTCATATAATACCTAAAATAAACTCTTAGATGATGCACCATGGCCATGGATTTAATCACATAATTCTGTTCCAATCAAATGGAATGCGGTGTCTACTTATATTAATATGAAATGTACAAATCATGTATTGACTTATTCATTAATGTCATATCAATTATAACGCACCAAATATTTCTTACCTCACCATGAACATATTTCATCACAATTTTCATCAATACATCAAATTATGAAATTAATGATGTACACTAATAATATTCCCAAGTCTAAGGAACAATACATAGAACCACCAATAAAAATATCTACTGAGATATATGACATATAGAATTCCTATTGGTTGGTCTATACTCATAACCTCATTTATTGGTGATTAACAAGTGTGAAATTTATAATAAAAAGTCTCAATGTATTATGAAACTATAAAACTTCATAGTAAAAAATCATTTGCATCCTTTAAAATAGAATTCATCTAACCATGGAATGTATATTTAATAATACTATCATAGTACGTCAATATTCTCATTATAGTGGTAAACAATTATAACATTTCAATTCAACAAATAATATCAGGAAATAATCACATTAATGTTACGTAGAAGAACACTCATCATGTTATAATATATTTATTAATGTTTTAGTATTTAAATATTTTGTTAATCTAAAGTACAAAGTCATTTCTTTCTTGGGAATGAACTCTAATAGACTCCCACCTACACTTGAGCCAACTGATAACTAACTAGTTAAACACACATGATAAACACGATTCTTCCAAGGTATAGATATAGCTATTGGTATTAATAAATTTTGGTGGTTATTTTTCTTATTGTGACTTCAACCCTCTGAGAAAATCCCTCAAAGGGTGATCTCATTGAGTATTTACCTTTTGTATTCTATAAAAACTTTAAATCTTTGATAAAATCATAGACTTGATAAAATGTTACTAAAAAACTTCTTAAGATAAATCAAAAGATATAATGTATTTGGTTTATGTAGATATAGAAACCACTACCTATAATAAGTTTTTCTGGAATATTACCATAGCCTAACTATGATTCTAGATCAAATTTATCTAAAATAAGAAAAGTTCTGTATCCCATTAGAAACTAGTATTCTTATTTCTAAAAACACTAGGAACTAATCCATTTACACTTTTTGAATTACTATCCTATAGTTATAACTATAAGTCTACATTGTTCTCCTAGTTTTGTTTGATATTAAACCTATTTTATTTACATATAAGCAATATCAAACCTCAATACATATCATGGTATGTGAGATAGATTTACAAAGTACTCTGTGAAACATATTGTCTATTCATCGTAGGAATATCCTCCTATGTTTTCACACATCATCCTTGAGATATTTCAATCCATGTGACACATAAAATGATTCAGTCCTAAACATTTCACCTTATATTTTAATACCTTGTCAAAGTATATAATGTGAATATATTATATAACTCCATATTTATAAGTCTATAGATCTTGTTTCCTAGAAATTGGGTCACTAATCTAAGTCATTCATTGAGAAATTATCCTTAGTATTATTTAAAAATAAGACTAATCTTAAATTTTCAATATGTTATCAATGTTCCTATTTTAAAAAATATAACTCACCAACTCACCTCTTGTAGACACTAAGAACACATTCATTATAAATGAATATTCTATGATTATGGAACTTACTTAAATCCATAAATGGATCTCTGTAAATTTCATACCATATTGGAATTCATTTTTGTCACAACACTTATGGTTATGTTAGAGAGGGTTCTTCCATAAGTTTTCCTTCAAGGAGGGTGGTCTTGAATTCGAATCACCCAATACAATGATCATAGAAGGTGTCTATGACAAGAATAATTATATAATATTTTTTAATAATTAATGTTGAATGGGTTTTTATATACTATGTCTTAAAATCACTTAAAACATTCAGTAATTAATCATGCTTTATTGGTATCAGCTTGTACTATCCATGCATATTTTCTATTTAATACCCACTAACAACTTTACATCAACTAGAGAAACAACCAAAATACGGAATGAATTGTTTTTTTATATAATCCATATTATAATTCATGTAAACATTCTAATCTTATCCTATTTACATTTACTTATTTCTTATCAGATTCATTATTATCATTAAATAATACATCGTCTATCTTGATGAATATAAAATCACCTCTTCTATTTTGACTTTCTTATGCAGTATGTATCACTAGAAAAATTCTTCCCACTGATATTATGTAGTCATGTGTTCCAATGAAAAGTCAAGTGCATATAATATTTAACCTCATAAAATTCAAGCTTGATTCCACTATCTCAAAAGAGAAGTACTTCCGTATTATAGAAATTTAGTAAGTCTATATCAATTACTTTTAATATTAGGGATGTTAACATCCTGATTAGCTATAAGATAATTAAATAAGATGAACATAGGGTTTTTATTTGATGTACATTTGTAGATAAAGCTATATTTTAACAAATATTTGTCATCAAAACATATAGATCTACGACATAATGGATTTATTAAAAAAATAATGATTTATATGACACCATTAGTCAATATAATTTACATATGGTTAGCTATTACACTACTATTTATGAACCATTTCTGGAAATAAATTATGTAAGTCTTACAATACATATATGACTCCTCATCGATCATCCTTATAGTACCATTAGTTCTTTGATGTGTATAAGGTAATGTGAGTTTGGGGGTAGATCCATTCTATATTTAAATGATTGAACAATAGTTGGTTAATATATTTTCCAACAAGACCTCCCAAAGGATCTAATATATTTTACCAAGTGTATTCCTAAAATTTATTAAAGTAATCTCATAAAGTACTTGACTTTACCTATATATTTTCTTTATAAAATTCCACACAATATAGTTGAACTAACTCTAGAATATTTTGTGGATGTAACTTTGTATCTAAAGGTTTATTTATCTAAAAGTGTAGAATTATGCATTTATAATACCTAAGAGTTTTATATCCAACTGTGTATATCAATGACAACTAGTTTTAACTTTATTTCAAAAATAATTATCTTTCCAAAAATGGACATGGGTATTATATTTTATATTCATTATTCATTGATGATATTTGATGATTGTGATTCATGTATAACTAAACTATTAGTTATGTATGAAATTCCTTAAAAACATTTATTTAAAACATGAAATAATGTATCACTATGTCTAACCGGTCACTGAGATAAATGTTTTAGTAATTCTTAGTATAAAATAAAATTTTCATGTGAATAAATGCATTTTGTAATCAGAAGTTGTATCCTCCTCTTATCTGACTTAGGAATCACCCTTACCTAGCTACTTAGAGAGTTTACCTAAATTCTTGTAATGTTTCAAAACTACCTTGATTCCTGTATTTGAATATAAATATGTTAAAAACATATTTTATTTAATACCCAACAAGTTTCAAATAAATATTATATATAGTGATGAATATATATGGAGTATAAGTTTTTTCTAGTTTCATATTGAATTTATTATATTTTCTCTTCTAGTGAAATTTTTGGATATTTGAGAAGTATATAGACTTACATTTATTACCATACCTCTAAAACTTTTGTCTCTTTGTTTTTTGTTGTAAAGGAACCATTAACTATAAACTAGTCATTGTATTTTCAACCTGGTCTTCAGCTTCATCTAATATAATGGATGAGGATCCATGGTCCAACCTTTCCCTATCTACTTGGAGAAGCATAGAAAAATGATTTATGAGTGGATTATCTATATATTTTATCCTATAATATTTTATGAATATATATTATTTTGGTGGAAAATATGATATGAAAATATTAATAGATAATTTATTATCCAAATATATGTTTAACTTCATGGACTGATCGATATCCTTTAGAATATCGAAAGAAGGATCATTATATAGGTATCTATATTTGAATTTACACTGGTATAGTGTAGTGACAATCAATTTTATCTTAATCCTATCCTTTTCATTTTCAAGTTCAAGGAGAATAAATTTTATTCTAGAATCATGCGTTTCATTTTATTTCATCATCATATATTCATATATAAATGATAAAATGACACAAAAAACATAAGTAGCATACTATATGAATATATTTTACACATCCTTTTCACCTTTTCTCACTTAGTGGGGTGGCTGATACATAATAGGGGATTTAAGAACATAAAACAAAATTTCTTATAGTAGTTTATTGTATAAAAAAAATATAGAATTATAGGAAATTTATGCAAGTGAAGACATGGTATATGTATAGAAATGATCATAGAGTTCTTATGGTTTCACATTCTATTTTCTATAATATATTAAAATATATTTTATTACATTATCTTGATTACAAGGTATGGTTAAATAAATTAATTTTTTAGCCTCCCATTTTTTATCAAATACCAACAACCCTCACCATTGGATTTGAAATATTCTATCATATGGATATTATAGTGGCATTGATTCATATTCACTTTATCATAACCCATAAGAGGGGATGGTCAAATTACTCAAAATTATTTAGGTATGAGGTCTTACCTACTACATTAACTGGTAGTTCCTTGATCCATTGAGTGGAATCCCCAATCATGAAATATTAAAATTTGATTCCCTCAACACTAGCCTCAAAATTACTCCATGTCCTATGATGGAAACTACTCTTTGTTATGATCGACTGTGAAAATAATTTTTGGTTTAAAGGTATTAGTCTACCAGGTGGAGAAACTCTGAGCATATAATGTTCAATGGTTGGATAAGGATGGTGGAGTAGCACTGACCATGGTCTAAGATGTATGGATAAGGTGTGGTCAGATATCACAGACCAAACATCACTAATCAAAAGATATATTTTGATGGTACTAGATGATGAGATAATAGGAAAGGTTGGTTAGATGATACTCCTTGATAAATCATCTTATAGGTAGTGTGGATTTTTAGAAAAGGATAATTTTATAGGTGTCACATTTTGAAGCTATTGAAAGATAACATTGTTTACCAGGTGAAAGAGTTAAGGTGGTGGAAGGCCTTAAACAAATGGAGGGTTTGTCTATAGAGATCAGGATATGTGTATTTCATCCCATATAGATAGGGGATCATATAATATTATACACATAGGCTGGTTCCTACTATTTAATAGTGGAATGGATCATTTTTTGAATACAATCAAAGATTATAATTATATTTCATTTCCTTGAATAAAGAGAGTTTTAGTGTTCCACTGAGGATTAGGATGCTAGTTTAAACCATGTTAAAATTATGATTCTTGTGACATTGAGTTTTATTTCAATTTTTTTCTTCCAATAGTCTAAAATTTGTAACGTCCCTATTTAGAAAGCCACCCAGTGGAAACCCATACCCGGTTGGTAACATGGCCTCAAGCACATTTCCCCAAATGCCAGAGGCTGCCGACTAGTAGCGAGGGCCTTGGGTGTGATAGTGGGGAAACTATGACCTCATTGGCAGAGTAACACAACGAAAGAGAAACAAATATACAAAAGCGAAAGAAGTAAATATCCAACAACATTAAACAGTGGAAGACTGAGATAATAAACAACTAAATCACACACACACACACACACACATATATATATAAAATGATGCATGGTACATATGTCTAGGAAAATAGCCAAACAAGTCACAATGCTGAATACAACCACTACTAAACCAAAGTAAAAAAGAAATAGATAAACAAATCCTCAGCATCACAAGCCTAAGCTTGGTCCCATGCTCTCCAGCTCCACAACAAGTTATGTACCTGAAGTAGAAGGACACTTTCCCTTGTCTATACCTGCAAAAATATGATCTGTTTGGGCCCAAAAGCATGACCCAAACAGGGTGTGAGACGAATCCCAGTAGGAAACCACTACAAGATCTGTACCTAACAGTCAGTAAATATATGGAAGGTAAAAGTGCAGAAAGCAGTAAACAAGGAAGTAATCAATAATAACAATCCACAGTTTCAAATATCAAGCAACAACTAATCAAATTAGATAATCACAAACAGGTAACCCTCTAGGAAGTACTCACAACCTATCCCCTCTAGTCCTACCTAGAAGATACAAGAAACCCTCTAGGAAGCACACACAGTGTCACCCCACTGGTTCAGCTAAAGTATAGACTCTCTGAGTAAGCACTCACCATCAATTCCCTATATAGTCTCGTATCATACTAAAGGTGATCTGGGGGAGCAATCAATGTCAATTCCCCCTATGGATCACATCAAGGAACTACATACACTCTGGGAAAGCACTCAACATCAATTACCCCTGTAGTCTCTCATCGTATAATTATAAAGACACTCTGGAGATGCCCTTAATGTCAATTATCCCTATGGTCTATACATCAGGTTCTCACGGACCTGTGTAAGTCAAGCAAGTGTAGTAGCGCGTAACAGCCAAGTTAAACCTCATGAACTACTTGGCTAGAATTCTACAATACAACAGTATAACAGAACAACAGTCACACCATCCTACCATACTAGGCATAGGAAAGTAAATAGTATCCTAACAGGAAAACAAGACCCAAAGGTTAAAAAGGTAAAAATATGCATGGAAATACATCCAAAGCACAAAAATTCACCCTATTCACAATCAATAATCATATACTCAGGCATACCAGTATAGCAAGGAAACCATAGGGTTAGAACGGTAAATACGCAATACCCCATTCATGGGTATTGGGAAAATTTGCACATAAAAATCAAAGACTTTCAACAAAAAGGCAGAAACCACCTACCTCGGGGTTAGAAGATCAATATACTTGAACCTCGAAGAATGAATCACCTTAGAACACTGAAGATCAATAAAGAAAATATAAAACGTTCAACGTAGGATAACTTGATAAAGAGGAGGAAGAAGGAAATTAAGATCTAGGATAAGGAAGAGATTACCGAGGTGATCCCAATGAAACCGACGATGGTAGATTCAGAGAATGGGTGCTCAATCAGGGGATTAGAGATGTTATGTGGCTGTACCCTCGCTCTCGGATGATCCAGACCTAGAAGGAGTCGGTTCTGTCCGTCAGATGCAACCCCGGTGCGTTTAATGAAAAAAAGAAAGTACATGGCATTCACTTTTGAAGTACATGACATGTACTTTCCTTTTCTGTACTTCGCTTTAGGAAACCTCTAGGTCATCACACGTGGCCATGTGCAAGGCCAATACACGACCAAAACATGGCTACCCATGGTAACCGAGTACACGGTGTATACTCATAAAGTACACAGCCTGTACTTACAAACAATTCCAGAAACTCCTCTTTTCTCAAAAACTACAGGAAAAAGAAAAACATACCTGAAAAGAAGATATGGGTTCTTACAAACTTTCCCCCTTAAAGAAATCCATTCCCAAATTTCCCTAGCAAGGTGTATTAGAAGAAGAAACCCCGAACAGCTTCGACCACAATGATCGTACATCAGCCTCCCTTTCCCAAGTCTCATCCTATACTTGCATGTGCTTCCATATCACCAGTACTAGAGGTAAAGACCGGCCACATATAACCTTCATACTCTGATCAAAAATCCATATAGGGTTCTCCTTGAACAACACATCCACTTTGAGCTTAACCTCCTCAGGGTTAAAGACATGAGACGGGTCTGAAAAGTAATGTTGGAGTTGAGAGACGTGAAAAAAATCTTGCATAGCCCGGTACCTATGAGGTAACTGAAACTGATAGGAAACCGACCCAACTCTCTCCAACAAATCAAATGGCCTGACGTACCTCAGCGAAATCTTACCCTATCTCTTAATCCTATTTTGTCCCAACCACGGTGTGACACATAGAAAAACCTAATCCCTGACCTCGAACTCCAGAGGTCATCTCTGCTGATCAGCATAAGACTTATGATGAGACTGTGTAGTTTCCATCCTCTTCCGAATCAACTCTATCTGCTCCGTGGTATCTTGAACAAGACGAGGTCCCAACAAAGCTGCCTCTCCTACCTCCAGACAAAATAAGGGAGATCGTCATGGACTACCGTATAAGGCCTCATAAGATGGTAAGCCGTACTCAAAAGTACCTATGTACCCAAAGCCTTATGAATCCCCTGCCAGACCCGAGAAGTAAAACAGGCATCCCTATCTGAAACAATGGAGTGTGGAACTCTATACAGATGTACAATCTCTCGGATGTACATCCGCCCCAAATAATCAACAATGAAGGTCTCCATGATCAGCAATATGTGAGCAGCCTTTGTAAGTCTGTCAATGACAACGCAAACTACATCATTTCCTCGAGGTGAACTCGGAAAACCGGTCACAAATTCTATCATGACGTCATTCCAATTCCACTCAGGAATGAGTAACTGTTGTAGAAGCCCTGTTGGTCGCTGATGCTCTGCCTTCACCTGCTGACAAGTGGAACACCTCATGAAAAAACCAGCAACATCCCTCTTCATACCTGACCACCAATATTGACAGTGTAGATCATGATACATCTTGGTGACACCAGGACGAACTGCCAAAACTGAGGAATGAAAATCCCACATCAGCTCCTCACATATATATTCTGGAACCCATACGCATCCCTGGAAACACAAGATCTCATCCTCGCCTATGGTCCATATAGGAATAGGGTCCTCTCCTGACAAACTTTCCCGCAGGACTAGGCCTTCAGAATCTGATAGCTACCTCATTCGTACCCGATCAAGAAGGGTAGAGGTAACAACTACAGAAGAAAGAAAGGTCTTCCCCTTTCTGTCGTGCACCTCCAAATGCATATCCGAGAATAGGGCCATAAAATTCCACTCACTATTGGCCTCATGATCTACTTTTATCTGAGTCCTCCTTCTCAACGCATCAGCCACTGCATTTTCTTTCCTAGGCGTATAGGAAAGCTCAAAGTCAAAGGACTGTAGGTACTCAACCCACCTGCGCTGTCTCAAATTCAGATCATGCTGAGTGAAGATGTACTTGAGACTCTTGTGTTCAATTAAAACCACAAAGTTCTCTCCCAGAAGATAATGTCTCCAACATCATAGGGTATGAACAATAACTGCCAACTCCAGATCATGCATCAGGTAATTCCTCTCATGTGGCCTCAACTGCCGAGACTCATACGCAACGAATCTATCCCCCTACATAAGAAAAACTCCCAACCCGATACCTAAAGAATCACAATAAATGGTATATCTCTTGCCTAGATCTGGTAATACTAGTATCGGTGCTATAGTCAACCTCCCTTTCAGCTCCTGAAAGGCTGACTCACAAGAATCTGACCATAAGAACTTCACACCCTTCTTAGTTAGGCTCGTCAGTAGTGCTTCTAAGCATAAAAAGTCCTGAATGAAATGTCTGTAGTATCCATCCAGCCCTAGAAAACTCCACACCTCAAAGAAGTTCTTTGAATTATCCCAGTAAACTAAAGCTCTCACTTTCTCTAGGTCTACTGATACTCTTGTCTATGAAATAACATGACCCAAGAAGTGAGTATGATCCATCCAAAAGTGGCATTTTGAGAGATTATCATATAAATTATGCTCTCTCAGTGTACTCATAACGATCTCAAGATGGGTAGCATGGTCGTGTTGAGTGTGAGAGTACACAAAGATATCATCAACGAAGACCACCATGAAAGAGTCCAAGTATGGATGGAACACTCGGTTCATTAGTTCCCTGAAAACTGCAGGTGCGTTCGTGAGACCGAACGACATAAAAATTTATTCATATAGACCATACCTACTCTGGAAGGATATAAGAGGTATTTTAGATGGTCTAATGTGCAACTGATGATAATCGGATCTCAGGTAAATTTTTGAGAACAGTCGGGCTCCCCGAATCTGATCAAAGAGATCATCAATCCTAGGAAAATGATATCGGTTCTTGACCGTAAACTGGTTCATATTTCTATAATCTACACAAAGCTTGATGGTACCATCTTCCTTCTTCAAAAATAGTACAGGAGAACCCCAAGGAGAAGTACTGGGTCGGATGAAACCCTTTTCCTGCAACTCCTCCAACTTCTTCTTGAGCTCCTGAAACTCATGTGTGGAAAACCTATAAGGAGGAATGGACACCGGTGTCACTCCTGGATCAAGCTCAATAGAAAAGACTACCTCATGCTCTGGAGGAAAACCTGAAAAGTCATCTGGAAAGACATCTCTGAAACAATCCACCACTGGAGGAATGTCTAACTGTGAATTCCCCTAGTCATCCAGATATAAAATTAAAATCTGGTCTATAAATTCTCCCAACCCATGATGCTGTGGACCCTCTCTACTCGCCTGGACATCCCACTCACTCTTATGAAAAAAATATACACCCTATGGTGATATGAAACTCACCCTATGACGATAACAGTCGATGACTGCCTGGAAGGGAACTAGCCAGTCCATTTCGAGAATGACATCATAGCCTATCATCTCTAGTACATAGAGATACCAAAGGAAGTGAAACCCACCAACCTCAAGAGGGAACTCCTTGAACTGATGTACGCCATATGTTCTTGTCCCTAACAAAGTTTCTAGTGTCAAAACATCAGTAGAAGAAAAGATATAGAGTCCAAGACTCTCCACAACAATGGAAGATATAAAGCTATGCGTAGCACTAGTATCTAAATGAGATAAAGATAAAACTGAGGTGACTTGGATCATACCTTGAACTGTAGAGGGTCAAGGATCCTTCTCCTACTGGGTCTGCTCCACTAAAAAGGTCTGGCCTGCTCTATGGCCCTGAGACCCTGTCTGACCACTCTGAGTTGATCCACTCTGCTATCGCTGAAAGACTGGAGAATGACCACCACAGACACAACCTCCACCTTGGCCTGGACGGCCAAAAGAACTCCAGTTCCTTGACTGATGAGAAACCGGTGGTGCTACTTCTGAATGCGGAGTCATAGAAGAACTCCGGTCACTGGATGCTGGTGATAATACCTAACAAAAACACTGAAGGTGTCCCAAATTTCCGCAATATCGGCACTCCATTGGGTCTCTCTGGCATTGTGGCCTCATATGCCCGCTTCTCCCACACTGGTAGCACACCACCTGGCTACCAGAAAATGCATCCCACCTACTCAGATCTCTCCATGTAGTCTCCCTGGGGCACTTCTAGCTATCATCTAGCGAAGCAATGACTCTGGATGTCGAGCCTGTTAGATTTGGTGGCCTAGAACCAACTACTTTGTACTTTATTCATTAATAAAATCCTTATCACATCTTGATTGTTCTTCTGCATGACAATACATGTGGTAATTTTCTAAGGATAGCTATTTCATTAAAGGGTCATAGCAGATCCCTACTATGATGAGAACCCGAAAGTGCCATAACAATGTTCTTGAATATATGTTCTATGGACGAATGATGTTATTTGAGGGACACAAATAATACAGGTCATTAGGGGTGAGGACTCATAAAACTTTGAGGCACCTTCTCATAGTGTTCACCCTTGGTAATATCCAGGAGGATATTATGAGAACAAGACCCGCCAGTAGGAAATCCACATTTCATAGTGTCATTGGATGTTCCTATCTATGGACGTGTGTATTGGTCCTTAGACTTTAAGATTATTATTAATGGGTATTACAACTCACACACTATGATGTATTGATGAAAACTGTGATGAAACACTGTTCGTAGCGAGGTAGGATACGTTGGGTGCGTCACGAGTAATACTACATTAATAGATAATGCGAGAAAGTATTTTTCCCTTCTATTCCATAACAGAAGTATATATCTCAGGCCCTTTGACGGAATTGATATAGCCTAAATAAATCCATGGCCATGGTAAAGTATGGGCGAGTTGAATTATGAATAGTCAAAGAAAGAATAATCGATCACATGGGTTGATGGAACTATCATGCAACCCGCTTGATTAGAGATATCAAGGAAAAGTGATTATATTACATGGTAAGCATTCGTATGAGGTGACACGTCATTGTGGCGTTAACTTCTTTCTCTATGGGTGCCTTGGCATGTTGCTAGATGCTAACCTTGGACTTTAGGTAGGCTCTGCCTAATGCCACTGAGAAAGGGGCATAGAGGGTCACACACTAAGTGTGTCCATGTATCTTAGTTAAATATTAATTTAACAAGTTAAATAAATATTATTCCCGACTATGGTTTAATAATTATTTAAAGATGCCTAATTTTATTTATTTCAACAGTAGTTATTTGACAGAATATATTGTGGGTGAAATAATACATTTATTAGCGAGTAATGCATTTACATTTATTTAAGAAATAAATAGCCATTACTCAAGGACTAATAAATGTGGTGGAGGAAATAAAGAAAAGTGGAAAATAAAAGTACATGCCATGTATATTAAATATACATGCTGTGTAGTTTTATGGGAAATAAGTACAATCCGTGTATTAATAATTACACACCGTGTATTTTTTCCAGTCGGGATTTTGAGGATATAATATTGTTTTATTAAATGATAGTTATTATAATCAGCGTGGGCGCATGTCAAGGAATTAATAATTCGACATGGGGATTTTCAATAAGAGTTAATTAAATAAATAAAATGCATAACACATTTATTTATTGTCATAACTCTATAACCTCAAACCCGATTATAAATATCCTCACAACCCCAACACTTTTCCTCAATCGTTGTGCACAACAATTCTGGAGAATTATTTCAAGTCCGAATGAACTCCTTCCTCCAAGAATTCTCTCAAGACCGAGAGACCAAGGCTATCAAAGGAGGACATCGCAAGAGAAGGTTCTTCCATGCTAGCACCTGGAGATCCCTTTGGAAACGTCTGGAGATACATGGAACACATGTGGATCACCTCTAGAGGAATCCTACACTTGGATTCTACGATGCAATAATGGATCGCAGGATCATGACCGGAGACATCAACGAAGAAATAATTCCTCCAAGGTAATTCTTGTGAATTAATTAAATTAATTATAACCATATCTATGGTTCCGGGATTCCCTCTTAAGTTTTTCTTTCTTCGTTCCATTCCAAAGATTCGGTGTTTTACATCGCGACAGATCTCGGATTGAACGTTTTTTAAACGTTAAAATTAAAGTTGGGCAAACCCACCAATGCGCTTCCGCTACGTTCAGAACCTACAAGTGGTATTAGAGGCGTCATATCGTTGATTATAATTATTTAGTTTTTCATTGATGTTTTACGCATTTAATAATTTAGTTTTTTCAAATAAAGTTTAATAGTTCTGGAAATATGAATCTCGAGATCTGTTCCTCCTCCATTGTTTCTTGTTCACCTCACAGAAACGAATTTTTCTTTTAATTTTGATTAAAATAAAATAGAGGAACTCATCCGGAGGATCCAAATGTTTCTGGCCGTACAACACCAGAATACACGACATGTATTCAGAATTACACGCCGTGTAGTCTAGATTCATGCATCGGACTGATCCGCCAAATCAGTTCGTGTATTGGATCCTATCTAAGTCATTAATGACATCGTGTGTTGACCAGGAACAGGTGGCACATTGTTTTCGGATTACACGCCATGTGGTCCAATGAACACAACGTGTAGTCCCTTCGGGTTAGGTTTGGACTGTGTACCCCGTACATGGCTTGCCCAGCTGGAAACCGTATAACACAGAAACTACACGGCGTGTGTCCCAATGAACACGCCGTGTACTCCAAAAATTTCCGAAGTACATTAACACGCCATGTCCCTGGGTGTGTACTTCAGATGGACGGTGAACAAAAGTACACGCCGTGTAGTCGGAACTACACACCGTGTACTCGTTCAAATTACGCAATGAACGAGAATTCACCGGGTTCCCTCCAAGGTACAAGTTACATACAAGGATAATTTTAAATGAATTTATTTATTTAAAATTATGATGGATGAGAATCTCAAGGAAATTCATAAAAATGGTTTAAGATAAAAGGATTGATTAATTAAAGATAATTAATTAATTCGAGCGTGATTTAACTTAAACAAGAATGATTAAAGAATTGAATGCTAGTTTTATTTATTCGTAAATATCATTGCATGTATGGATGATCATGATCTAGGCCGATACCTTTTTATGTGAATGGTTTCTTTTATTTTATTTATTTAAATTAAATTTGTTGGCCTGTGATCCATCTCCTCATTAATATTTAGGGCCTGCGTGCCCAAGGATTCTTTTTTGTAAAAACCCCTTTTTATCCCTCACATGCGTGTGAGATAAATGCATATGTAATGGATGGAGCTCCCAAGCTAGTGGAGGTGGCTCAAGTCAGGATCCAAGGTGAAACCAATCCAAGGAGATACAAAGGTGGACAAGTGGAAAGATGTAAACACGAACCCACAAGGTTCAAGGTGTTTCTCCCCTAGGTCTTGGGTTAGTTTATCAACCGCTAGATAAACTAACCAATAGAACAAGATCATGATCATACCATTTATTTAATTTTTTTTTCAGTTGCATGGTTTATTTATTATGGGTGTGTTGTCACGAGCACACAATTAATGAATTAAACAATCATGAAAGATGGAACTAAAACAAAACCGACTTATGCATAAATATTATCTTAGACATGGTTAATCACTTAAGTATATCCCACTTAATATTAACAAGCATGTAATCAAAGATAATAAATTGGAAATTTATGTATAAGGATAAAATACCTCAAAGAAATATTAAGTCGGTATAGCCTTCCATAATCTTGGTTAGAATCGAACCATAGTTCAAAGTGCTTGACCAACCCTAGTTGGGGTACTTTCAATTATTGGGGAATTATAATTCAAGGTTTTGGGTTGACTTAACTTGGTTCGCATCAAGGGTTGACTTCCACAACATGACTTGGTGTGGCCAAGAGGCAAAGGTTGAGGAAATCCAAAATAAAAGGATTTCAGGATTGGGGAGTCCACTCAGCAGATCAAGGAGCTATGAGTTAATGCAGTTGGAATTTGGAATGCCCACCTAGAACCCTTCTAGTTTCTTGACCAACGCTAGTTGGGGTAATGTGAAGGGCAATATGGATCCTTGCCACTAGAATATTCAGGCAACAGAATATTCTGAAGTCAATGGTGAGGGCTATTGGATTTCGATAAAATAGTGGGAGAATAATAAGTATTAATTTATTTATTTTTCTCAGTTTTGTAATAAAGTACTAAACCTTTGATCATCTTAATTTCTAGAAACAGCAAGAAAATGACTTCAAACATATCATTGCGAACCATACTCGAGAAGGAAAACCTTCTCACCGGCACAAATTTCCAAGAGTGGAAGTGGCATTTACGCGTCATCCTTCACCACGAAAGAAAATTGTATGTACTGGAAGAGCCTATTCTAGTTGCGTCTGGGAAAGAGACCAGTGATGAGGAATTATCTCTCTATATGAAACACATAGATGATGCCACAAATGTCCAGTGTTTCATGCTATTGGCCATGTCCAATGATCTCTTGAAGCAACATGAAAACATGGACACGTATAGCATGATGTCTCACTGTAACAGCCCGAGATTTTATGAAAAATATTCTTTTTTTTTATTTCACTAATGTCTTGTGTTGTACGCTACACCAAAAGGAGCTTGAACAACACGCATCCTTGACTTACATTGCATTACACGCAATCGCAACCTTCCTCGATAGCGTGTGTGGTACGTAATCCTGAGTTTCACGAAACAATGATATGCTATTAAAATATTATTAAAACTAGCCGTTATGAATAGTAATAACCACTTTTTAAATTTTAGAAATTTTAACTCTCAAAGTGGACTTCATTTTTGGATTCGGAGTATCGAATTTAGCCTAAGGTGAAATTTTGGTACTTTTCGGATAACTTTCATATTCTGATGAATAGTGAAAATTACCAAATTATAATTAAAAACAACTTTTTTAATCGAAATAATTAATAGTGATAAATCATTAATTTGAGTGGTTTTAAAGTATATTTAGAATATATTTTTACAATTTAATACAATGTTGGTCATTGGATGTAATTTCACATTTAAACTAGACATAAACAAGTGTCAATCTTTTGATAGATATTGTTTCTTAAAAAACACGCTATTTGTTTTAACAGCGGGATTTAATTATAAAATTAATTAATGCAACTTTTATGTTATGAATTTGGTAAAATAGACTTCATTTTTGAATTTGGAATATGAAATATAGCTTGGGATGAAATTTTGGCATTGTTCTGAAAAACATCAATTTTTGATGAATAGTGAAACTACTAAGTGGTAGGTTAAAAACTGAATTTTGCATAAAACTTAATTTTACCGCTTCTGTGAATGGAATTTCGAAAATCCGAGAGACACGGTTAATATCAAGGACTAAAATGTGGTTCAATGAGATGAAAATAATTTTTTGGTGAATAGTAACTTTTTACTTTTTTTTACCACGGTTAATAGTAAATAGGGTAACTAAGGGTAAATATGATATTAATATTACCCTAACACATGTCCTAATTCTATTGGACAAGTGTAATTCGACCAAAAACAAACTTAGGAATAAAATATGACCATTTAGGCCCACTTGGATTAGATTAGGACATTTATTATTAATTTATTTAAAGAAGGGTTAAAATAGTTAAAATCAAAGTTTAATAAGTAAATCATTTTTAATATGGGGTTATACATAAGATATATTAGATTGTAAATATTCATTAGAAAGCTAAAAAGATTTCCTACATGATGGTATTTTATTTGTAATTTTTAGACATCAAATAATTTAATTTATTTATGACACAAAGATGATGCAGTAATTATCTTATTAATGAAATATTCACATAATTGATAATATAAATACCAAAATAAATGTAATTTAAGACTTTTTATGAATTCCACTAATTTTCTAGGTTACTATGATATATTAGTGTTGATTTAATCAACTTGGTTCGAACATATAATTCTGATATGACTTTCACAAAAATCATATATCAAATAGTGTCAAAATTGACACAAAATAGTTTTTAAATCAAATATTATATTATTAATTGTTATTTTATTCCTAAAAATCTAAGGTTCGGCAAAATGACTTAGATAAGGATATATATATTAATAATAAACAATTTGGGGTTCGTTTGGCATGTTATAGTAAGTGTATTAACCATATAGTGAAAGAAAAACAAAAAGACACGGTAAAAGTTAAATTAATTAACTTAGAGTTAAATCTAATTGATAAGGTTAAAATAATACCCCAAACTTGTATAAATCCTATTGGTTGATAGGAGTTCGACCCATCCCCACTTTAGCTTCGAAATAAGACCCTTTGGAACCATTATAAACCGATTTTGACTTTAATATAAAATAATATTTTGAGATATTCCTAAGGTGCCCCTCTCCTCCCTTATAAAAGGACACCTCCTCCCCCTCCTCCTCACACCAATTTGAGCACTCAAGCTCGGCCAACCCCTGCCAATTTATCCTCTACACTTCCCTAGCAACATCCTAGAGGTTCTGGTCTTCCTCAAAGACCAATTTTAGTGCCCTAAGAGGAGGTCTCAAAGAGGCACTTCAAAGAAGAGGTAATTACTGTTACCAATTCTTTCATCTTTATTTCTTCTTCCACTTCTTCTTCTTAGGTTGTTTCATTATGAAGTAATAACATCAGTATCACTCATATACTGATATGTTATTATAAGTATGAAACAACCCTATTTCACCATCTATCCATCCTACGGAAAAAGAAATCACCGCGCGTGCGTACGTACGGAATACCGTCTCCACGCCGTGGTGTAATCTATTTTCCACCACCACCTTACATGGATGGGTATAATGGTGTAAAGAATAACTATACATAGTTATTACAACATCATATTGATTCTGATATATTGTATAATTCACTCCAATTCAATTCAATACTTATAGAAATGATATCATCGCTCGTGCGTACGTACGGACTACCGTCTCCACGACGCGATGAGATTCATTCTCCATATTAACCATTTAAGAATGATTATAAAGTATATATAAGAAATAATAATGAAATATATGACATTATAAAGCTACTGGATTTATGTATATATATACATATGTATGTCATCTACTTACTTCCATTTCAAGACAATAAGGAAAGGAAAACAACGTTCATGCGTACGTACGGACTACCGTCTCCATGAACGGTGTTTTTCATTTTATTTATCTACCTATTATATATATATATATACTGAATATATATGATATATAAATCATATTTTATATTCTGGAAGTAAGTAAATCATGATATAAGTAATAATGATGTCAAGAACAACAAGTCAAAACACCTACGATAAATGAAATGATTTTACCCAAAACGCTTCTTTAACATGGAATTTACAAAAGAACGGGTAATATAATGTCATAAGTGAACCATATATGATATCATAACAATGAATATGATTCTGTAATAAGTCAATAACATGATTTAAATCATTATACAGGAGGTTCGGACACTTACAAAGCAAGTCGGACCTAAGGTAAGGGAAATATCACAATCTCATTTTTATCTGAGAATGTTTATTCGTATGTATTTACTGGGGTGTATTTTATCATCCACATCCATGTTCCCTCAATATGTAATATTATTTCCATCCACCTACAATTGTTTAAATCCAATTTTACCCTTCTATGAGTTTTTAGTAAAGGATATGAAAGGAATCTTTTTTCGTTTTTCGTACGAGGTACTTTTTGACTTTTCCGACAAAAGTACGAAGAATGTTTTTTTTAACTTATACGGCACGAACGGATTTATACTGTTTTATAAAGCCTTATTTTCAGGAAGCTTCCTCTAAAAGATTTCATGACTATTTTCAATAAAATCTCTTTCTTTTAAAATTGCATGATGGTTTGTGAAAAGAAATCGATTTTGAAGAAGAAAGGATATTTTCCTCAAGAATTCAATTCAAGTGTTTTATCAAAATTATTTTCCATATAAGATAATAAAGGGTTCTGTTTCTATCCATATTTTTACATTGATTTGACTATGTTGTGATGAAATTATGTTTATGAATTCCTTTATCTTATATGAATGGTTTTATGATGTCATGTTGTTTAAGAATACCATTTTTATTACATGGGTTATGCAATGATGTATGATTTATGATTTTGTGGCACACATAAGAAAGGATTCATTAAGAGATGGGTGGGACCTATATCTCCCTCCAATGCATTGGGTAAAGATTTTATATCTCATGAGATAAACATGGATGGAATGGTAGGTTATACCGGTTCAGTGAAACAGGACTGAAACGAGGATTACTCGATTCAGAAAGGGACTTTGTCCACTAAGATAGTCTTGGCAATGAGTCTTGACTAACAAGAAATGATTCTCTATGATTATGTGTGTATGCCACAATGAGTAATGTTTTAAGTTATGATTTCATTTCACTACTATGATTTATCCCATGTTATGAAATTATGCTCTCTTTTGCAGGTTAAGATTTCCAAAAAAGTTATGTTCTTATGAAAATTATGTGATTGATATTTCTTTTGTTTACCCTTACTGAGCATTTGAGCTCACCCTTTTATGTTTTCTTTTCCCCAGGATATAAAGAAAGGTTTTAGGTAAAAAAAAAAGGGATGACCTTTATGGGAGATATTGAAGAACTTTCACCACGATTAGAAGATTACGTTCCGAGTTTCCAAAGACACTAAACTATTACGATCCTTGTGTGTGTTTTTTTTGTTATGTACTAAGTATTCTGAAAATGTAATGTAATGTCCATGTACGTCAGGATACGGGTCTCTACAGTTGGTATCAGAGGAGAGGTTTAGTCAACCTTTGGAAACTAGGATGCGAAAACGTTAGTGAGATCCCTAGAGATATTTCTAAGGTATGTCTAGGTATGTCTCTAAGGTTAAGTATACGTATAGGTTATAGTCCTAGAATTGCACTAACGATCTTCAAATTTAACCTAAGATGTTAGATATTGAGGGTACTAACCCTTTATTATGTTGTTTTCCCTAGCATGATTTTTGCCTCTCACACAATTCTTTTGGGGTTTTAGACGATGGCTGGAACCCGAAGGAACCGTGTTAATGCGGAATGTGATGGGCAATGCAATGATTGTACCCCTGAGCAACCAAACGATATAGGAGCTGGAATGCAAAATCTTGTAGCCATGCTCACACAACTTTCTCAAGCTATGAATCATGCAGGACTTCCAAACGAGCAAAGGAAGGAGCAAAATTCTGTTGAATCCTTCATGAGGCAGCGTCCACCTTCTTTCAGTGGGTCTACTGATCCATTAGTTGCTGAACAATGGATTAGTACTACTGAAAAGATATTTTCAGTTCTTCAATGTTCTGAACATGATAAAGTCATCATAGCAGTGTATCGTTTGGAAGGAGATTCTGATCAATGGTGGAATCTTATTAAGAATACAAGGCAAAGGGATGAAATTGAGTCTATGGAATGGGACGAGTTCAAGAACTTATTTTTCAATAAGTACTTCCCTCGTATTCTTCGAACAAAGATGGAGAAAGAGTTTCTTGAACTGAAGCAAAGGGACGATGAATCTGTTGGTACCTATGAAGCAAATTTTACAAGACTTGCAAGGTATGCTTCTGGAATTATCATCCAACCTGAAAGTAAAGTTGATCGATTTTTCAGTGGCTTAAAACCAAGTCTTCGAAGGGCATTAGCTATAAGAGACTTCAGTAGCTATGAAGAAATTGTGCGTTGTGCTATCAAGGTAGAAATGGAAGTTGGTGTTACATATCCATCTCATGGTTTTGACAAGAAACGAAAGATGGAGTTCAAGGAGAAATCTCAGAATAATGGTGAAAAGAAGATGAATGTTTCCTTATGCACAAAGTGTGGAAAGAAGCATGGTGGAGATTGTCTAAAAGGGACTAGAAAATGTTTTAAGTGTGGAAAAGAAGGTCATCGAGCAGCTGAGTGTCGAAGTAATGAAAAAAGGGTTTCTAATGATAAAGCAAACACTGCAGAGAACGCACCGCCAACACTTCAATGCTTCAAGTGCAAGGAAATGGGGCATTATGCTAATAATTGCCCTAATCCAAGGGTTAGTGATGATCAACATGAGCAACCACTGAAGGCAAAGGAAAAAGGGAAATCACATGCGATCACTATTGGCAATGTTGAATATGACAACGATGTGGTGGAATGATTAAGTGTTTATGTAATGGGATTCCAAAATAATGTTGTATCATTGAGTATTGCAATATTTATTGATGTGGTATTCAAAGTGATTGAGATATTTTATGGAAATAACATGATATGCGCATAATGAAGATGAGAAAATGAAATGTTTAATAGTATTCATGAGCTCATGATTGATATAGGGACTAAGTGATATCATGGTTTGAGTATATAGAATTTTGAGGATTTTGGTATGTGGAAAGTGTTAACTTTTAACTGCACTCATGTTTTCACTAAGGTATTCAAGAGAATACACGATTAAGGACTTTGAATGTTTGGATATCTTATGATATGTGGGGATCAACGACAGTATTAAATCTCCGGTAATCGTTGTCACTATATTATGAGAGTGGACTGCAGTATTATGTATAAGCCTAAAGATTAGACTGGATTATGTTGGACATAAGTTAGTATTGTTTAAGGATATAAGATTTTCGATATTATTGATGGGATGTTATAGTAACGTAGTTTTAGAAAAAAGGACAACCTGCAGGACGGGCGACAGCCCATCGCTTCGGACAAGGCTGTAGGAATCGAACCCACAACCGAAGTGCGACTGGCCTTTATCGCCTACCACTGACCTACAGGAAGTCCCTGTTTAGTAGAAACTAGTTTTATTATATTAAGCAGTATGATATATGAATTATAAGTCCATTTTAGAAACCATATGTGATTAATCTCACTATAGATCGACTTATGTATATAATTTTGCTAACCTTTTGTTTGAAACAGATGGAATGACCCGTCATTCTATCACATGATCTGCTAGCACTTCACGAATAACAAATTCAACTTCATTTATTTAAGAGATGAAGTGGAAATTGTTAAAGGCACGAACAACAGTGAGATTGTACCGAAATAAAGTAAGTATTTATTCTAATTCAAATTCTTTAACTTTAGGGAAATGATCTTGAAAACCAAAAATGTTGTCCTAGTTCTCTTATACCTGATGAATCAGATGGTACCTTAGATCGTCACAAATTTATGGATTTGTGATTACTGGCTTTTCCATAGCCATGTTCTCTACCACTCTCCATCAGAACATGATGGTTAGATTTCTCTTCCATATCCATATTTTCACCTATGTGGAAACCCAGTGATTAGTTTATTTGGGTAATCGTTACATTTCATACTTTAGTTTTTAAAGCCAAGTTTTGGTATTCCCTTTTACGATGTGGGTTTCTATTAAAGAAACTTTCGAATAGTAAACCATTTATAACCCTGACGAATTTCGAGGGCGAAATTCATTTTAAAGGGGGTAGAATGTAACAGCCCGAGATTTTATGAAAAATATTCTTTTTTTTATTTCACTAATGTCTTGTGTTGTACGCTACACCAAAAGGAGCTTGCACAACACGCATCCTTGACTTACCTTGCATTACACGCAATCGCAACCTTCCTCGATAGCGTGTGTGGTACGTAATCCCGAGTTTCACGAAACAATGATATGCTATTAAAATATTATTAAAACTAGCCGTTATGAATAGTAATAACCACTTTTTAAATTTTAGAAATTTTAACTCTCAAAGTGGACTTCATTTTTGGATTCGGAGTATCGAATTTAGCCTAAGGTGAAATTTTGGTACTTTTCGGATAACTTTCATATTCTGATGAATAGTGAAAATTACCAAATTATAATTAAAAACAACTTTTTTAATCGAAATAATTAATAGTGATAAATCATTAATTTGAGTGGTTTTAAAGTATATTTAGAATATATTTTTACAATTTAATACAATTTTGGTCATTGGATGTAATTTCACATTTAAACTAGACATAAACAAGTGTCAATCTTTTGATAGATATTGTTTCTTAAAAAACACGCTATTTGTTTTAACAGTGGGATTTAATTATAAAATTAATTAATGCAACTTTTATGTTATGAATTTGGTAAAATAGACTTCATTTTTGAATTTGGAATATGAAATATAGCTTGGGATGAAATTTTGGCATTGTTCTGAAAAACATCAATTTTTGATGAATAGTGAAACTACTAAGTGGTAGGTTAAAAACTGAATTTTGCATAAAACTTAATTTTACCGCTTCTGTGAATGGAATTTCGAAAATCCGAGAGACACGGTTAATATCAAGGACTAAAATGTGGTTCAATGAGATGAAAATAATTTTTTGGTGAATAGTAACTTTTTACTTTTTTTACCACGGTTAATAGTAAATAGGGTAACTAAGGGTAAATATGATATTAATATTACCCTAACACATGTCCTAATTCTATTGGACAAATGTAATTCGACCAAAAACAAACTTAGGAATAAAATATGACCATTTAGGCCCACTTGGATTAGATTAGGACATTTATTATTAATTTATTTAAAGAAGGGTTAAAATAGTTAAAATCAAAGTTTAATAAGTAAATCATTTTTAATATGGGGTTATACATACGATAAATTAGATTGTAAATATTCATTAGAAAGATAAAAATATTTCCTACATGATGGTATTTTATTTGTAATTTTTAGACATCAAATAATTTAATTTATTTATGACACAAAGATGATGCAGTAATTATCTTATTAATGAAATATTCACATAATTGATAATATAAATACCAAAATAAATGTAATTTAAGACTTTTTATGAATTCCACTAATTTTCTAGGTTACTATGATATATTAGTGTTGATTTAATCAACTTGGTTCGAACATATAATTCTGATATGACTTTCACAAAAATCATATATCAAATAGTGTCAAAATTGACACAAAATAGTTTTTAAATCAAATATTATATTATTAATTGTTATTTTATTCCTAAAAATCTAAGGTTCGGCCAAATAACTTAGATAAGGATATATATATTAATAATAAACAATTTGGGGTTCGTTTGGCATGTTATAGTAAGTGTATTAACCATATAGTGAAAGAAAAACAAAAAGACACGGTAAAAGTTAAATTAATTAACTTAGAGTTAAATCTAATTGATAAGGTTAAAATAATACCCCAAACTTGTCTAAATCCTATTGGTTGATAGGAGTTCGACCCATCCCCACTTTATCTTCGAAATAAGACCCTTTGGAACCATTATAAACCGATTTTGACTTTAATATAAAATAATATTTTGAGATATTCCTAAGGTGCCCCTCTCCTCCCTTATAAAAGGACACCTCCTCCCCCTCCTCCTCACACCAATTTGAGCACTCAAGCTCGGCAAAACCCTGCCAATTTATCCTCTCCACTTCCCTAGCAACATCCTAGAGGTTCTGGTCTTCCTCAAAGACCAATTTTAGTGCCCTAAGAGGAGGTCTCAAAGAGGCACTTCAAAGAAGAGGTAATTACCGTTACCAATTCTTTCATCTTTATTTCTTCTTCCACTTCTTCTTCTTAGGTTGTTTCATTATGAAGTAATAACATCAGTATCACTCATATACTGATATGTTATTATAAGTATGAAACAACCCTATTTCACCATCTATCCATCCTACGGAAAAAGAAATCACCGCGCGTGCGTACGTACGGAATACCGTCTCCACGCCGTGGTGTAATCTATTTTCCACCACCACCTTACATGGATGGGTATAATGGTGTAAAGAATAACTATACATAGTTATTACAACATCATATTGATTCTGATATATTGTATAATTCACTCCAATTCAATTCAATACTTATATAAATGATATCATCGCTCGTGCGTACGTACGGACTACCGTCTCCACGACGCGATGAGATTCATTCTCCATATTAACCATTTAAGAATGATTATAAAGTATATATAAGAAATAATAATGAAATATATGACATTATAAAGCTACTGGATTTATGTATATATATACATATGTATGTCATCTACTTACTTCCATTTCAAGAAAATAAGGAAAGGAAAACAACGTTCATGCGTACGTACGGACTACCGTCTCCATGAACGGTGTTTTTCATTTTATTTATCTACCTATTATATATATATATATACTGAATATATATGATATATAAATCATATTTTATATTCTGGAAGTAAGTAAATCATGATATAAGTAATAATGATGTCAAGAACAACAAGTCAAAACACCTACGATAAATGAAATGATTTTACCCAAAACGCTTCTTTAACATGGAATTTACAAAAGAACGGGTAATATAATGTCATAAGTGAACCATATATGATATCATAACAATGAATATGATTCTGTAATAAGTCAATAACATGATTTAAATCATTATACAGGAGGTTCGGACACTTACAAAGCAAGTCGGACCTAAGGTAAGGGAAATATCACAATCTCATTTTTATCCGAGATTGTTTATTCGTATGTATTTACTGGGGTGTATTTTATCATCCACATCCATGTTCCCTCAATATGTAATATTATTTCCATCCACCTACAATTGTTTAAATCCAATTTTACCCTTCTATGAGTTTTTAGTAAAGGATATGAAAGGAATCTTTTTTCGTTTTTCGTACGAGGTACTTTTTGACTTTTCCGACAAAAGTACGAAGAATGTTTTTTTTTAACTTATACGGCACGAACGGATTTATACTGTTTTATAAAGCCTTATTTTCAGGAAGCTTCCTCTAAAATATTTCATGACTATTTTCAATAAAATCTCTTTCTTTTAAAATTGCATGATGGTTTGTGAAAAGAAATCGATTTTGAAGAAGAAAGGATATTTTCCTCAAGAATTCAATTCAAGTGTTTTATCAAAATTATTTTCCATATAAGATAATAAAGGGTTCTGTTTCTATCCATATTTTTACATTGATTTGACTATGTTGTGATGAAATTATGTTTATGAATTCCTTTATCTTATATGAATGGTTTTATGATGTCATGTTGTTTAAGAATCCCATTTTTATTACATGGGTTATGCAATGATGTATGATTTATGATTTTGTGGCACACATAAGAAAGGATTCATTAAGAGATGGGTGGGACCTATATCTCCCTCCAATGCATTGGGTAAAGATTTTATATCTCATGAGATAGACATGGCTGGAATGGTAGGTTATACCGGTTCAGTGAAACAGGACTGAAAAGAGGATTACTCGATTCAGAAAGGGACTTTGTCCACTAAGATAGTCTTGGCAATGAGTCTTGACTAACAAGAAATGATTCTCTATGATTATGTGTGTATGCCACAATGAGTAATGTTTTAAGTTATGATTTCATTTCACTACTATGATTTATCCCATGTTATGAAATTATGCTCTCTTTTGCAGGTTAAGATTTCCAAAAAAGTTATGTTCTTATGAAAATTATGTGATTGATATTTCTTTTGTTTACCCTTACTGAGCATTTGAGCTCACCCTTTTATGTTTTCTTTTCCCCAGGATATAAAGAAAGGTTTTAGGTAAAAAAAAAGGGATGACCTTTATGGGAGATATTGAAGAACTTTCACCACGATTAGAAGATTACGTTCCGAGTTTCCAAAGACACTAAACTATTACGATCCTTGTGTGTGTTTTTTTTGTTATGTACTAAGTATTCCGCAAATGTAATGTAATGTCCATGTACGTCAGGATACGGGTCTCTACAGTTGGTATCAGAGGAAAGGTTTAGTCAACCTTTGGAAACTAGGATGCGAAAACGTTAGTGAGATCCCTAGAGATATTTCTAAGGTATGTCTAGGTATGTCTCTAAGGTTAAGTATACGTATAGGTTATAGTCCTAGAATTGCGCTAACGATCTTCAAATTTAACCTATGATGTTAGATATTGAGGGTACTAACCCTTTATTATGTTGTTTTCCCTAGCATGATTTTTGCCTCTCACACAATTCTTTTGGGGTTTTAGACGATGGCTGGAACCCGAAGGAACCGTGTTAATGCGGAATGTGATGGGCAATGCAATGATTGTACCCCTGAGCAACCAAACGATATAGGAGCTGGAATGCAAAATCTTGTAGCCATGCTCACACAACTTTCTCAATCTATGAATCATGCAGGACTTCCAAACGAGCAAAGGAAGGAGCAACATTCTGTTGAATCCTTCATGAGGCAGCGTCCACCTTCTTTCAGTGGGTCTACTGATCCATTAGTTGCTGAACAATGGATTAGTACTACTGAAAAGATATTTTCAGTTCTTCAATGTTCTGAACATGATAAAGTCATCCTAGCAGTGTATCGTTTGGAAGGAGATTCTGATCAATGGTGGAATCTTATTAAGAATACAAGGCAAAGGGATGAAATTGAGTCTATGGAATGGGACGAGTTCAAGAACTTATTTTTCAATAAGTACTTCCCTCGTATTCTTTGAACAAAGATGGAGAAAGAGTTTCTTGAACTGAAGCAAAGGGACGATGAATCTGTTGGTACCTATGAAGCAAATTTTACAAGACTTGCAAGGTATGCTTCTGGAATTATCATCCAACCTGAAAGTAAAGTTGATCGATTTTTCAGTGGCTTAAAACCAAGTCTTCGAAGGGCATTAGCTATAAGAGACTTCAGTAGCTATGAAGAAATTGTGCGTTGTGCTATCAAGGTAGAAATGGAAGTTGGTGTTACATATCCATCTCATGGTTTTGACAAGAAACGAAAGATGGAGTTCAAGGAGAAATCTCAGAATAATGGTGAAAAGAAGATGAATGTTTCCTTATGCACAAAGTGTGGAAAGAAGCATGGTGGAGATTGTCTAAAAGGGACTAGAAAATGTTTTAAGTGTGGAAAAGAAGGTCATCGAGCAGCTGAGTGTCGAAGTAATGGAAAAAGGGTTTCTAATGATAAAGCAAACACTGCAGAGAACGCACCGCCAACACTTCAATGCTTCAAGTGCAAGGAAATGTGGCATTATGCTAATAATTGCCCTAATCCAAGGGTTAGTGATGATCAACATGAGCAACCACTGAAGGCAAAGGACAAAGGGAAATCACATGCGATCACTATTGGCAATGTTGAATATGACAACGATGTGGTGGAATGATTAAGTGTTTATGTAATGGGATTCCAAAATAATGTTGTATCATTGAGTATTGCAATATTTATTGATGTGGTATTCAAAGTGATTGAGATATTTTATGGAAATAACATGATATGCGCATAATGAAGATGAGAAAATGAAATGTTTAATAGTATTCATGAGCTCATGATTGATATAAGGACTAAGTGATATCATGGTTTGAGTATATAGAATTTTGAGGATTTTGGTATGTGGAAAGTGTTAACTTTTAACTGCACTCATGTTTTCACTAAGGTATTCAAGAGAATACACGATTAAGGACTTTGAATGTTTGGATATCTTATGATATGTGGGGATCAACGACAGTATTAAATCTCCGGTAATCGTTGTCACTATATTATGAGAGTGGACTGCAGTATTATGTATAAGCCTAAAGATTAGACTGGATTATGTTGGACATAAGTTAGTATTGTTTAAGGATATAAGATTTTCGATATTATTGATGGGATGTTATAGTAACGTAGTTTTAGAAAAAAGGACAACCTGCAGGACGGGCGACAGCCCATCGCTTCGGACAAGGCTGTAGGAATCGAACCCACAACCGAAGTGCGACTGGCCTTTATCGCCTACCACTGACCTACAGGAAGTCCCTGTTTAGTAGAAACTAGTTTTATTATATTAAGCAGTATGATATATGAATTATAAGTCCATTTTAGAAACCATATGTGATTAATCTCACTATAGATCGACTTATGTATATAATTTTGCTAACCTTTTGTTTGAAACAGATGGAATGACCCGTCATTCTATCACATGATCTGCTAGCACTTCACGAATAACAAATTCAACTTCATTTATTTAAGAGATGAAGTGGAAATTGTTAAAGGCACGAACAACAGTGAGATTGTACCGAAATAAAGTAAGTATTTATTCTAATTCAAATTCTTTAACTTTAGGGAAATGATCTTGAAAACCAAAAATGTTGTCCTAGTTCTCTTATACCTGATGAATCAGATGGTACCTTAGATCGTCACAAATTTATGGATTTGTGATTACTGGCTTTTCCATAGCCATGTTCTCTACCACTCTCCATCAGAACATGATGGTTAGATTTCTCTTCCATATCCATATTTTCACCTATGTGGAAACCCAGTGATTAGTTTATTTGGGTAATCGTTACATTTCATACTTTAGTTTTTAAAGCCAAGTTTTGGTATTCCCTTTTACGATGTGGGTTTCTATTAAAGAAACTTTCGAATAGTAAACCATTTATAACCCCGACGAATTTCGAGGGCGAAATTCATTTTAAGGGGGGTAGAATGTAACAGCCCGAGATTTTATGAAAAATATTCTTTTTTTTATTTCACTAATGTCTTGTGTTGTACGCTACACCAAAAGGAGCTTGCACAACACGCATCCTTGACTTACCTTGCATTACACGCAATCGCAACCTTCCTCGATAGCGTGTGTGGTACGTAATCCTGAGTTTCACGAAACAATGATATGCTGTTAAAATATTATTAAAACTAGCCGTTATGAATAGTAATAACCACTTTTTAAATTTTAGAAATTTTAACTCTCAAAGTGGACTTCATTTTTGGATTCGGAGTATTGAATTTAGCCTAAGGTGAAATTTTGGTACTTTTCGGATAACTTTCATATTCTGATGAATAGTGAAAATTACCAAATTATAATTAAAAACAACTTTTTTAATCGAAATAATTAATAGTGATAAATCATTAATTTGAGTGGTTTTAAAGTATATTTAGAATATATTTTTACAATTTAATACAATGTTGGTCATTGGATGTAATTTCACATTTAAACTAGACATAAACAAGTGTCAATCTTTTGATAGATATTGTTTCTTAAAAAACACGCTATTTGTTTTAACAGCGGGATTTAATTATAAAATTAATTAATGCAACTTTTATGTTATGAATTTGGTAAAATAGACTTCATTTTTGAATTTGGAATATGAAATATAGCTTGGGATGAAATTTTGGCATTGTTCTGAAAAACATCAATTTTTGATGAATAGTGAAACTACTAAGTGGTAGGTTAAAAACTGAATTTTGCATAAAACTTAATTTTACCGCTTCTGTGAATGGAATTTCGAAAATACGAGAGACACGGTTAATATCAAGGACTAAAATGTGGTTCAATGAGATGAAAATAATTTTTTGGTGAATAGTAACTTTTTACTTTTTTTTACCACGGTTAATAGTAAATAGGGTAACTAAGGGTAAATATGATATTAATATTACCCTAACACATGTCCTAATTCTATTGGACAAGTGTAATTCGACCAAAAACAAACTTAGGAATAAAATATGACCATTTAGGCCCACTTGGATTAGATTAGGACATTTATTATTAATTTATTTAAAGAAGGGTTAAAATAGTTAAAATCAAAGTTTAATAAGTAAATCATTTTTAATATGGGGTTATACATAAGATAAATTAGATTGTAAATATTCATTAGAAAGCTAAAAATATTTCCTACATGATGGTATTTTATTTGTAATTTTTAGACATCAAATAATTTAATTTATTTATGACACAAAGATGATGCAGTAATTATCTTATTAATGAAATATTCACATAATTGATAATATAAATACCAAAATAAATGTAATTTAAGACTTTTTATGAATTACACTAATTTTATAGGTTACTATGATATATTAGTGTTGATTTAATCAACTTGGTTCGAACATATAATTCTGATATGACTTTCACAAAAATCATATATCAAATAGTGTCAAAATTGACACAAAATAGTTTTTAAATCAAATATTATATTATTAATTGTTATTTTATTCCTAAAAATCTAAGGTTCGGCCAAATGACTTAGATAAGGATATATATATTAATAATAAACAATTTGGGGTTCGTTTGGCATGTTATAGTAAGTGTATTAACCATATAGTGAAAGAAAAACAAAAAGACACGGTAAAAGTTAAATTAATTAACTTAGAGTTAAATCTAATTGATAAGGTTAAAATAATACCCAAAACTTGTCTAAATCCTATTGGTTGATAGGAGTTCGACCCATCCCCACTTTAGCTTCGAAATAAGACCCTTTGGAACCATTATAAACCGATTTTGACTTTAATATAAAATAATATTTTGAGATATTCCTAAGGTGCCCCTCTCCTCCCTTATAAAAGGACACCTCCTCCCCCTCCTCCTCACACCAATTTGAGCACTCAAGCTCGGCAAACCCCTGCCAATTTATCCTCTCCACTTCCCTAGCAACATCCTAGAGGTTCTGGTCTTCCTCAAAGACCAATTTTAGTGCCCTAAGAGGAGGTCTCAAAGAGGCACTTCAAAGAAGAGGTAATTACCGTTACCAATTCTTTCATCTTTATTTCTTCTTCCACTTCTTCTTCTTAGGTTGTTTCATTATGAAGTAATAACATCAGTATCACTCATATAATGATATGTTATTATAAGTATGAAACAACCCTATTTCACCATCTATCCATCCTACGGAAAAAGAAATCACCGCGCGTGCGTACGTACGGAATACCGTCTCCACGCCGTGGTGTAATCTATTTTCCACCACCACCTTACATGGATGGGTATAATGGTGTAAAGAATAACTATACATAGTTATTACAACATCATATTGATTCTGATATATTGTATAATTCACTCCAATTCAATTCAATACTTATATAAATGATATCATCGCTCGTGCGTACGTACGGACTACCGTTTCCACGACGCGATGAGATTCATTCTCCATATTAACCATTTAAGAATGATTATAAAGTATATATAAGAAATAATAATGAAATATATGACATTATAAAGCTACTGGATTTATGTATATATATACATATGTATTTCATCTACTTACTTCCATTTCAAGACAATAAGGAAAGGAAAACAACGTTCATGCGTACGTACGGACTACCGTCTCCATGAACAGTGTTTTTCATTTTATTTATCTACCTATTATATATATATATATACTGAATATATATGATATATAAATCATATTTTATATTCTGGAAGTAAGTAAATCATGATATAAGTAATAATGATGTCAAGAACAACAAGTCAAAACACCTACGATAAATGAAATGATTTTACCCAAAACGCTTCTTTAACATGGAATTTACAAAATAACGGGTAATATAATGTCATAAGTGAACCATATATGATATCATAACAATGAATATGATTCTCTAATAAGTCAATAACATGATTTAAATCATTATACAGGAGGTTCGGACACTTACAAAGCAAGTCGGACCTAAGGTAAGGGAAATATCACAATCTCATTTTTATCCGAGATTGTTTATTCGTATGTATTTACTGGGGTGTATTTTATCATCCACATCCATGTTCCCTCAATATGTAATATTATTTCCATCCACCTACAATTGTTTAAATCCAATTTTACCCTTCTATGAGTTTTTAGTAAAGGATATGAAAGGAATCTTTTTTCGTTTTTCGTACGAGGTACTTTTTGACTTTTCCGACAAAAGTACGAAGAATGTTTTTTTTAACTTATACGGCACGAACGGATTTATACTGTTTTATAAAGCCTTATTTTCAGGAAGCTTCCTCTAAAAGATTTCATGACTATTTTCAATAAAATCTCTTTCTTTTAAAATTGCATGATGGTTTGTGAAAAGAAATCGATTTTGAAGAAGAAAGGATATTTTCCTCAAGAATTCAATTCAAGTGTTTTATCAAAATTATTTTCCATATAAGATAATAAAGGGTTCAGTTTCTATCCATATTTTTACATTGATTTGACTATTTTGTGATGAAATTATGTTTATTAATTCCTTTATCTTATATGAATGGTTTTATGATGTCATGTTGTTTAAGAATCCCATTTTTATTACATGGGTTATGCAATGATGTATGATTTATGATTTTGTGGCACACATAAGAAAGGATTCATTAAGAGATGGGTGGGACCTATATCTCCCTCCAATGCATTGGGTAAAGATTTTATATCTCATGAGATAGACATGGCTGGAATGGTAGGTTATACCGGTTCAGTGAAACAGGACTGAAACGGGGATTACTCGATTCAGAAAGGGACTTTGTCCACTAAGATAGTCTTGGCAATGAGTCTTGACTAACAAGAAATGATTCTCTATGATTATGTGTGTATGACACAATGAGTAATGTTTTAAGTTATGATTTCATTTCACTACTATGATTTATCCCATGTTATGAAATTATGCTCTCTTTTGCAGGTTAAGATTTCCAAAAAAGTTATGTTCTTATAAAAATTATGTGATTGATATTTCTTTTGTTTACCCTTACTGAGCATTTGAGCTCACCCTTTTATGTTTTCTTTTCCCCAGGATATAAAGAAAGGTTTTAGGTAAAAAAAAGGGATGACCTTTATGGGAGATATTGAAGAACTTTCACCACGATTAGAAGATTACGTTCCGAGTTTCCAAAGACACTAAACTATTACGATCCTTGTGTGTGTTTTTTTTGTTATGTACTAAGTATTCCGCAAATGTAATGTAATGTCCATGTACGTCAGGATACGGGTCTCTACACTCACCTTAAGAATCTCTACCAAGAGAAGGAGAGATAGGAGAGGTATGAGATATCCAATGCTTTGTTTACAACTAAGCTTGGAGAGTTTGTGCCAGCTGGGCCTCATTTAGTCAAGCTTATTGGCTACATTGAACGCCTGAACATGTTAGGGATTAAATTCCCGGATGAGTTGCATACAGATCTCACCATATCATCAGTGCCCAAGACCTTCTCTAGCTTTATTTTGAACTACAACATGAGCAACAATGAGAAGAGTCTATCAGAACTTATGACCTTGATTCTCCAGGTTGATAAGGAAATGGGGCGTGACAAACCCGCAGTCCTTATGGTGAATAGGAAAAGGAAGGACAAGGAAAAGGGGACAAAGACTTATAAACAGTCTGAATCCCCTGAGCACCATACTTCCAAGAAGGGGAAGATCCAGAGGCAGGGCAAGGAATGGGAGGTGGTGTGTTTTTCATGTGGCAAGCAAGGCCACTAGAAGAGGAACTGCACTCAAAAGCGTGGGGATGCTAAAGGTGCGTTCATTATCGAGTGTAATCTTTATATTTCTACACATTGGGTATTAGATACAGATTTTGGGGATCACATATGTATTCAAATGTAGGAACCAAGTAGATTTAGAAAGATTTCCAGAGGAGAGGTGGATCTTCAAGCTGCCAATGGCGCAAGGCTGGCTGCATTTTCTATTGGTGATTACCACCTCTCACTACCGACTGGGATGATTTTGGTTTTACATAACTATTATTATGTGACTAGTGTTACCAAGAACATAATTTCTGTATCTTGTTTGGATATGGATGGATATTTTTTCAAATTTGGAAATAAGGGTTTTCTCTTTTATATGATCAACGTATGTTATGGTATGGAACATTTAAATAATGGTTTGTATGTATTAAATTACGAAAACCAAGTGTTGGAAATCGATAAAGAAACAAACTCACATGACTCACACATCACCCAGTTGTGGAATCACCGTCTCAATCATGTGAACGAGAAGCACTTGACAAAGATCTGCCAATATGGCTATTTAGAATATACTGAGCTAAAACCACTTGATAGATGTAATTCTTGTTTACAAGGAAAAACAACCAAGCCAAATTTTTGTGGACAGCATAAAAGGGCCATAGAGCTTCTAGGATTGGTACACATGGATGTGTGTAGACCATTTCCAGTAGAAGCCAGAGGTGGATATTCTTACTTCATTACTTTTACTAATGATTTGAGTTGATATGGCTATGTCTACTTAATGAGGTATAAGTCATAGGCCTTAGATAAATGTAAGGAATTCAAGAATGAAGTAGATAATTAGCTTGGTAAGAAGATAAAGAAACTTCGATCAGATCGAGGTGGAGAATATATGAACCAAGAGTTCATAAATCTTCTACAGGAGTTTGGGATTCTATCTCAGCTCACTCCTCCTTATACATCACAGTGGAACCGTTTTAGTTAAAGGAGGAACCACACCTTGTTGGACATGGTGAGGTCGATGATGAGTCATGCAGATCTTCCATTATCCTTTTGGGGATATGCATTACAAACTGTAGCATACACATTAAACCGAGTTCTAACTAAGGTGGAAAATGGAATTACCTCCGAGCTATGGAATGGAAAGAAACCTATTTTGTCGCACACACGTGTATGGGGGTGCAAGGAATTTGTTAAGGCCTCCTCAAGCAACAAACTAGCACCCCGGGTCATGAGGTGTATCTTTATAGTGTATCCCAAGGAAACGAAAGGATATTACCTATATAACCCTTCAGACAAGAAAGTGACTATCGCCAGACAAGCCGTCTTTCTTGAGAGGGAGCACATCCTAAAGAAGCATAGTGGGAGAAAGATTGACTTCAACGAATTTGATTCTCAAGATACATAGGAGTTGGTACAGGAACAAGTTCCATAGTTCCCCGTGGAAGAGGTTCCAGAAACACAAGTACTGTGTAGGAGATCAAGAGAGGTAAGGGAACCAGAGAGATTTGGTTTCCTAGTCACCGAGGATGGTGAATCATTATTGTTGGACAATGATGAACCTCTCTCCTACAAGGAAGTAGTAGAAAGCTCAGAAGCTTCAAGATGTCTAGAAGCTATGAATTATGAGATGGATTCCGTGTATTATAACCAAGTCTGGGTTCTGGTCGATGATCCAGTTGATGTAAATCCTGTTGGATGAAAATGGGTATTCAATAGAAAGCTGGACATGGAAGGTCAAGTTAGCACTTATAAAGAAAGGCTAGTGGCTAAGGGGTTCAGACAATGTCAAGGAATTTACTATGATGAAACCTTATCACCAGTTTCCATGTTTAAATCCATAAGAATCATACATTCCATAGCAGCTTACCACGACTATGAGGTTTGGCAGATGGATGTCAAAACAACATTCCTTAACGGGAACCTTCAGGAAGATGTCTATATGACACAACCAGAAGGGTTTGTGACACCATGTGAAGACAAACGGGTTTGCAAGTTGCAGAAATCCATTTATGGATTAAAGAAAGCATCCAAGTCATGGAACAATCAATTTTATGAAGCCATAAAGGAATTTGGGTTCATTAAGAATGAATGTGATCCATGTGTTTATAAGAGGTTTAATGGGAATGCGATCGTTATCCTAGTAGTATATGTTGACAACATATTGCTTATTGGAAATGACATACTAGTCTTACAGTCAGTTAAGGACTAGTTGAACAAGTGTTTCTCCATGAAGGACTTGGGTGAAGTAGCCTACATTCTAGGGATCAAGATCATTCGTGATAGATCCAAGAGGCTGCTTGGACTAAGTCAGAGTACATACATTGACCAAATACTAAAGAGATTTAGTATGGAACAATCCAAGAGGGGATTAGTTCCAGAGTCACATGGCCTACATATTTCGAAGAAAATGTGTCCTCAGACACAACAATAGAAAGATATAATGAGTAATATACCATACGCTTTGGCTATAGGATCCATCATATATGCCATGTTATGTACTAGGCTTGATGTTGCCTATGCACTGAGCATGGTAGGATGATATCAAGAAGATCCAGGAGAACAACATTGGACTACTGTTAAGACTATCCTTAAGTATCTGAGAAGAACTAAGGATATGTTCCTGGTGTATGGAGGAGACGAGGAGCTTGTCATCAAAGGGTATGCTGATGCTGGTTTTCAGACAGATCAGAATAATCTAAAGTTGCAATCTAGATATGTTTTCTGTCTCAATGGAGGAGCTGTGAGCTGGAAGAGTTCAAACCAGCTAGTTGTCGCCGATTCTACAGCGGAGTCTGAATATATAGTGGCTTCTGATGAAGCCAAGGAAGCCGTCTGGATTTGGAACTTTGTCCAGGATCTTGATGTGGTACCTAGAAGTAAAGATCCCATTACATTGTATTTTGATAATACTGCAGTGGTGGATCTTGCAAAAGAACCAAGGTCACATCAACGGAAAAAACATATACTCCGAAAGTATCACCTCTTGAGGGATTTATATCAAAGGGGTGACGTTTCTGTGAGCAAAGTGTCCACGGAATAGAATTTGGAGGACCCCATGACTAAAGGCCTATCTCAGCAGAAGCATGAATATCATGTGAGAGATAGTGGGTTAAAGGTTGTTAGTAGTTGGCTCTCTTCCAAGTGGGAGTCTGTTAGAGTTGGTGGCATAGAACCAACTAATTTGTAATTTATTCATTAATAAAATCCTTATCGCATCTTGATTGTTCTTCTGCATGACAATGCATGTGATAATGTCCCAAGGATAGCTGTTTCATTAAAGGGTCATAGAAGATCCCTACTATGATGAGAACCTGGAAGTTCCATAACACTGTTCTTGAATATATGTTCTATGGCCGGATGATTTTATTTTATGGACACAAATAATACAGGTCATTAGGGGTGAGGACTCATAAAACTTTGAGTCACCTTCTCATGGTGTGTTCCCTTAGTAATATCCAGGAGGATATTATGAGAACAAGACCCGCCAGTAGGAAATCCACATTTCATAGTGTCATTGGATGTTCCTATCTGCAGATGTGTGTATTGGCCCTTAGACTTTAATATTATTATTAATAGGTATTAAAACTTGTGCACTTAGATGTATTGAAGAAAACTGCAATGACACACTTTTCGCAGTGAGGTAGGATACGTTGGGTGCATCATGAGTAATACTACATTAATAGATAATGCGAGAAAGTATTTGTACCTTCTGTTCCATAACAGAAGTAGATATCTCAGTCCCTTTGATGGAATTTATATAGCCTAAATAAATCCATGGCCATGTTAAATTATGGGCGAGTTCAACTTCGGATAGACAAAGAAAGAATAATCAAGCACATGGGTTGGTGGCACTAGCATGCAACCTACTTGATTAGAGATATCGAGGCAAAGGGATTGTATTACATGGTAAGAATTTTTATGAGGTGACACGTCATTGCAGAGTTAACTTCTTTCTCTATGGATACCTTGGCATGTTGCTAGACGCTAACCATGGACTTTTGGCAGGCTCCACCTAATGCCACTAAGAAAGGGGCCTAGAGGGTCACACACTAAGTGTGTCCATGTATCTCAGTTAAATATTAATTTAACAAGTTAAATAAATATTATTCCCAACTGTGGTTTAATAATTATTTAAGGATGCCTGATTGCATTTATTTAGACACTAGTTATTCGAGAGAATATATTGTGGGTGAAATAATACATTTATTAGCAAGTAATGTAGTTACATTTATTTAAGAAATAAATATCCATTACTCAAGGACTAATAAATGTGGTGGAGGAAATAAAGGAAAGTGGAAAATAAAAGTACACGCCGTGTAGTTTTATGGAAAACAAGTACACACTATTTATTAATTATTACTCACCATGTAGTTTTTCCAGTCGGGATTTTGAGGATATAATATTGTTTTATTAAATGATATTTATTATAATCAGTGTGGGCGCATGTCAAGGAATTAATAATTCGACATGGGGGTTTTCAATAAGAGTTAATGAAATAAATAAAACATGTAACACATTTATTTATTGTCATAACTCTATAACCTCAAACCCGATTATAAATATCCTCACAACCCCAACACTTTTCCTCAATTGTTGTGCACAACAATTCTGGAGAATTCTTTCAAGGCAGAAAGAACTCCTTCCTCCAAGAACGCTCTCAAGACCAAGAGACCAAGGTGATCAAAGGCTGACATCGTAAGACAAGGTTCTTCCACACTAGCACCCAGAGATCCCTTCGGCGATGTCCGAAGATACGTGGAACACGTGTGGATCACTGCTAGAAGAATCTTACACTTGGATTATACGATGCAACGACGGATCATAGGATCGTGACTAGAGACATCAACGAAGAAAGAATTCCACCAAGTTAATTCTTGTGAATTAATTAAATTAATCATAACCAAAATATGATGATACTATCTATGTGGTTCTGGTATTCCCTCTTAAGTTTTTCGTTCTTTGTTCCATTCCGACGATTCGGCATTTTACATCGTGACGGATATCAGATTGAACGTTGTTTAAACGTTAAAATTAAAGTTGGGAAAACCCACCAACGCGCTTCCACTATGCCCGGAACATACAGAGCCGCCCTGGCTCACAAATCTAGATTCCCTCAGATTCCTCTCTGTGATCAGTTCCTAGTTGACGATGGAAGCGATGGAAGTCAACCTGAAGATATTCACCTGAGAGAAGATGTCCTGTCCGAGGCCATCCTCGAACTTTTTTTGAGGAATAAACCATCTCCCCAAGGAAGGGTGCGAAACGTTGAAGCTCAGTGAAATGATAGGAATACTCCATAACCAATAGGGTACCCTGTGAAAGGCTCATAAACTCTTGGGATCGGTTGGCCCTCTGAGTCTCTAGATAGAAGTAGTCATAAAAGATGCACTGGAAATCCTCCCAAGCCATAACCTACTGATGAACCACCTGTGAGATCCCATACCACCGTCTCTTATAATAATTTCATATCATATAGGTAGAGGGCTTGAATATCCTCTATGGAGGCGTATTCAGATGCTCAAAGATCATGAGCATGGCTTCTAGCCATGACTCTGCAGCCTGAGGTCCTCCTTCCCCTGAGAAGGTGGGAGGATGCTGCTATTAGAAGACTCACTTCAAATCAGCCATCGACGAGGCAGGAGGGGGCGCTCCCTGAAAGGTGTGCATCATCCTCATGAATCCTTCTCTGAACTATGAATCAGCACCAGTAACATGTATAAATGCTGGTTCCAAAGATGGAATAACTTGAGGATCTGCTGGAAGACCCTAATCAGACGCATCCAACGTCTGATCACTACCCTATAACTGGTGGAAAGCCGGAGGACGTCTCAGTGGCATGACTCTGCAAGGTCAAGTGTACACCTTAGATCGGGATTAATAGGGACTGAAACAAGGATGTGTAATAAGAGAACAATAGAAATAAACATTCATGTTTTACAAAACTTGACTACACGACATGTACACTTCCTACACATCGTGTTCCCTAAAGTCATTCACATGGGAATGTACTCCTGCCTAAACTGGTTATGTAACACCCCAAACACACGATGTGTTGTCTTAACAAACAGTGTGTACTTGTATCCTCTTTCCCTGCCCGAGTTCTTCCACACAGTTAAGCCACATGAATTTCCTAAACCAAAACTACATGGTGTGTTCAATATAGACACGGTGTGTACTAGACAAGCTTCACCTGGCCTATGTTGTTAGTGACATAGCCATACATACGGCCTGATACTACACGACATGTTCCTAATGGGCATGGTGTGTTCGTGAAGGGATAACACCGACCTGTGTTGTTCGTGACATGGATGGGTACCTAGGTCAGACTACACAACGTGTTTAACATGGACACGACGTGTATAACTTAAGGTATTATCCATCCGTGTTGTTGGTTACATGGGCGGACACTGTGTCAACACTACACAGAATGTTTGATAGGGACATGACGTGTACCCACTAGACTTTACCCATCCCATGTCTCTGCCTAGATGTCCTACGACACAGTCAGATACTACACAATGTGTACATAGAGTACATGACATGTACTTAAGAAAAATTGTTTCTTCCCGAACATAAGAACACATAGCGTGTACTTAACATTACATGGCATGTATTCTGGGTTTTTCTAGACAGTAATCCCCAGAAACTACTTCGGAACCCAAAAAAACACTAAAATGAATATTGGAAGTTCCAAATTCTGATTCATGAGGGCCCATACTCCTCGTCAATCAAAGTTTGGCATCTTATACATGTTATAAACAAGAATAACAGTGCAATGATTCACCAATTTAGGGTCCATGAGGGCCCATAACACCTCAAGAACCAAAGTTTGGCGTTCATTCAACAAAAACTTACACACAATTCCCTATCAAACAATAGGTATTTCAATCAAGGAATCTATCACAACAACATTCATATTCTACACAACATCTATCACAACAACATGAAATCGCTAATGCATCCTAAATGGCATGGAAAGAATGCATGACACGTGATTTCTAACAAGTGTCTATATGATGCATGAGATGACATACCCTCATCTCATCAGGCTGCGACATAAATAGAACCTCAACAACATCAACAGTAATCGCACAAAACATGTGAATCACCCAATGTTGAAATCGAATCAACTTTAAAATTACAAACTAGAAAAATTTCAATAACGAGGTAGATTGGATTTTCCCTATACACGGTTTAGCTACTCTCAAGCACATATTATTTCCAAGTACCTATTCCTTCCTATCCCTGGATAAATGCTCCAAACAATAAGTTAAGAGAAAATAATCCTCTAATACCACTTTGTAACATCCAGGTTCCGAAATCTACCCAGAGGCGACCCATACCCGGTTGGTCACATGGCCTCAAGCACATTTCCCCAAACGCAAGAGTAAAAAAGAAATGATGCATGGTACGTATGTATAAGAAAATAGCCAAACAAGTCCCAATGCTGAATACAATCACTACTAAACCAAAGTAGAAAAGAAACAGATAAAAAAAATCCACAGCATCGCAAGCCTAAGCTTGGTCCCTTGCTCTTCATCTCCACAACAAGTCATGTACGTGAAGTAGGAGGGCACTTTCCATTGACTATACCTGAAACAATATAATATGTTTGGGCCCAAAATCATGGCCCAATCAGTGTGTAAGACGAATCCTAGTAGGAAACCACCACAAGATCTGTGCCTAACAGTCAGTGAATACATGTCAGGTAAAAGTGCAGAAATCAATAAACAAGGAAGTACTCAACAATGACAATCCACTATTTCAAATATCAAGAAACAACTAATCAAAGTAGATAATCACAAATAGGTAATCCTTTGGGAATTACTCACAACCTATCCCCTCTAGTCCTACCTAGAAGATACAAGCAACCCTCTGGGAAGCACACACAGTCTCACCCCTCTGGTTCAGCTAAAGTATAAACTCTCTGAGGAACCACTCACCGTCAATTCCCCCTACAGTCTTGCATCGTACTAAAGGCACTCTAGGGAAGCACTCAACATAAATCCCCCCTATGGCCCGCATTGAAGAACTACAGACACTCTGGGGAAGAACTCAACGTCAATTCCCCCTGTAGTCTCACATCGTATAATTATAAAGACACTGTGGAGAAGCCCTTAATGTCAATTCTCCCTATGGTCTATAAACCAAGTTCTCACGGCCCTGTGTAAGTCAAGCAAGTATAGCAGCACATAACGACCAAGGTAAACCTCATGAACTACTTGGCTATCATTCTACAGCACAACAGCATAACAGAACAAAAATCACACCATCCTACCATACTAGGCATGGGAAAGTAAACAGTATCCTAACATGAAAACAAGACCCAAAGGTCAAAACAGGTAAAAACATGCATGGAAATACATCCAAAGCACAAAAATTCACCCTATTCACAATCAATAATCATCTACTTAGGCATAACAACATAGTAAGGAAACCATATGGCTAGAAAGGTAAACACGCAATACCTCGTTCAAGGGTATTGGGAAAACTTTCACATAAAACTCAAATACTTTCAACAGAAAGGCACAAACCACCTACCTTGGGGTTAGAAGATAAATATACTTAAACCTCGAATCTTGAATCTGATAAGAAATCCAAAGATATATAAAAGGTCTAAAATGTTCAATAGAGGATAACTTGATGAAGATGATGAATCAAGAAACGAAGCTCTAGGAGAAGGAAGAGCTTACCAAGGAGATCCCAACGCAATCGACGATGGTCGATTCAGAGAACAGGTGCTCGATCAGGGGCTCGGAGAAGTTCCGCCTCCATACCCTCACTCTCAGATGAACCATACCTAGAAGCAGTTGGTTTTATCTATCAGACGTGACCCCGATGAATTTAATGAAAAAAATAAAGTACACGGTGTGTAATTTTGAAGTACACGATGTGTACTTGCCTTTTCTGTACTCCACTTTAGGCAGACTCCAGGTCATCACAATGGCCATGTGCAAGGCCACTACACGGCCAGAACACGACTACCTATGGTAACTGATTACACAGCGTGTACTCATAAAGTATATAGCGTGTACTTCAAAAATTTCTAGAAACTCCTCTTTTCTCAAAAAATCCAGGAAAAATAAAAACATACCTGAAAAGAAGATCCAGGTTCTTACAAAATTGTATGATAGTTTTACATTTCATTATGATGAATTGGGTGTGGGTTATCTTCGAAGTTCCATACATTGTAGTGTGGTTTCACATTTTGATGCTTTGTCTTCCGTGTAACAAGTTATGGTGTAGTATCATCCATGGGTTAAATGTGTAGTGTCCATGATCCCAATAAATGGTATCATAGATAATGTTTTAGAGTATTTATAAATAATCAATCCTATGATAAGGTGATTAAAATATTATTTTAGTAGAATTATTCTTCCCTCGTCCTTGTAGGATAATATTGATAAGAACTTCTTGTCCTATTTTATATATTTTTAAGAAGTTAGTTAGAGTTAATTTATTTAGAATGGTTTTGGAAGTGGGTAAGATCTAGTTTGATAATTTTTATGATGGGAATTTTTGGTTTTAGAAAATGAATATGGAGGATTTATTATAGTATAAGGACCTTCATCTTTCATTGAAAAGTGATAATCTAGAAGCGAAGAAAGAAGAAAAATGGGAGAGGCTGAATAAGAAAGCAATTAGGTTTATGTGAATGTCACTTACCTAAAACATGGTGTTCAATATCCAATAAGTGAAATCTACATTATAACTCATGAATACCATAAATTTATTGTATGATAATCCCAAATTGATGAATAATGTATTCTTTCTAAGGAGACTCTTTGACATGAGAATTCTAGAAGGAAGGTTTGCTTCCAATCATATGAATTAATTCAATATTATTAGAAGTCAGCTTGATTCTGTCAAGGTGAGATTCAGATTCCTTATTTAGGTGTTACTATTTCTATGATTACTCATAGTATCATAGGATATGATGGGAACCATAGTAAGTAATTTCATAAAAAGGTGATTTGAAGTTTATGAACATTTGAGATTTGGTATTGAATGAAGAATTTTTTCACAATGATATTCATGAATATTATAAAATTCACATAATATATAAGGAAACAAATGTGTCATTAATCTGAAAAATAATTGAAAAATAAAGGTTAAAGGAGCCAGAGTAGCTCAGTGGATAGTGATCCTTGATGTTAGAATTGTAGGAGGAAAGGCCACCTGAAGAAATATTGTAGTGGATAGAGGGAGAAATATTAAATACATGACTCTTAAAGTGAGTCTATGAACCTTATATCAGAATAAAGGAGTGTATTTATCCTTAGTTTCACAATCTCACTTGAGTCATGTGTGACTGACTCTGCAGATTTGTTCCATTCAACATTCAAGAAAGGAAGTATGAATATTTATACTTCCATACGGTTTAGTAGATTATATCTCATTGATGATCAAGAGATCTAGATCAATGGTATTGGAGATGTTATTTTTCTTGAAAAGGAATTAAATATTGATGATATTAAATAGTGTGTGACACTTCCCAGGGTTTAGGAAGAACTTAATATCTATTTAATAACTTTATGACTCATATTTATACACAAAATTCACAAATTACATGTAGAAAATATCATGAAAATCCATGGTTATAGAAAAATGATTTAAGGATGGAACGTTATACCTAACAGTTTCATAATAATAATCAATTCATACTTGGGATTCAACTTATAAGAAGTTGAGAAATAACATTTAGGGGTATCATAGTGATAAAGGGATGAAAATACTCAATGAAAAAGGTATACTAAAAGTTAAAAACATAGATTATGGAACATATGATGACTTTATCTTTAAGAAGAAGTGAAATGTGTCTTTCTTTATGGAAGGTATGAAACCAAAGAATATGAAGTTATATTTGGACCACAAGAATGTTTGGGGTCTATATCTAGTGTGCTCTCATAGAGGTTCACTTTACTACACCAACTTAATTGATGATTCCACTTGTAAATTTTGGGAGTACATTATCAAGAACAAATATGAGGTGTTTAGAATCATTACTTAGTGGTGGGACATGGTGGAAATTATGACCATAAGGAATGTTAAATGAATATGGTATGATAATGGTGGTGAGTATGGAAGTTAAGAATTCGAAAGGTTTAGCTGGTGGATAGGGATTAATTTTGAGAAAATCATGGTAGAGACTTAAGAGCACAATATATTTATAGAGAGGATGAATCATACAATGGTGGAGAAAACTATGAGAATAAGTATTCACAGTGTATTTTACAAAGTGTTTTGGGTAGAGGAGGTGAAAGGTGAATATTACAAGATTGATCAGAGTCCTTCATCTCTAACTATTCAAAAACTTTGAAAGATATATTGTTCCATGATGAAGGTTGATTTAAACTGCATAAAAGTATTTAGTAAACTTTCCTATATCCATATGAATTACAAGAAGTTAAAAAATATATAGTATAAGTCTCAAAAATGTTACTTTTTTGGATATAATGATGAAGAGTTTGGATTTAAACTTTAGGATGACGACTCTCAAAATGCTTCTAGAATTCCTAATGTGATCTTAAGTAGAGATCTTGCGGGAGGTTTGAAACCAAAAGGAAAATTATAATGTAAAAAAGTATCATCATAATTTGAGGTTTTAATAGAGAGATATCAAGAAGTTTCAATTATTCTAGAGAATCCAGTTAGTATGATAGTACTAGAAACAACAAACAATCTAGTGGAGTTACCAGAAGTAGGTAAGATTCATATGGTGTTTCCAAAACCTAATGTACATGATAGTTCAAGGACTACAAAGGATCGAGCACTGAAAGTTAAAAATTAACATATGTAATACTATAAGGAGAACACTAGTAAGTACAACTATAGATATCAACTAGGTTATGACACCAAGTGTAATGGTACGATAGTGATTTTCACTATTTACTTTAAATGGATAATGGAGAGCCTAAGATACCAGAATATGTGAGGAGTTTGAAAGAACTAAAATGGTGGGATTTATATATGAGTGATACAATTCCATTCACATGTATAGAAAAAATGAGCTAACAAATATACCTTACGGGAATATATTTATTTAAAACAAATGGGTGTATCAGTTGAAGGAAGAGGTGGATGGTAGACAGAGGTACATGGAAATACTAGTCATAAAGGGGTTTCAACAAATTGAAGGTGTTTGTTTCTCATAGATATTTTCAAAAATGATTAAAAATATAAATTTTTAGACAATTTTTAGTATAGTTGAAATAGAATAAATTCATCTCAAGCAGTTGGATGTGAAGTCCACATTTCTTTATGGGGACTTGGATGATGAAATTTATAATAATCATCCAATTTCCTTCTTTTATCACCAAAACTAGAAACTTGTGTACTAACTCAAACTTAAACTTTATGGTTTGAAGTAGGTGCCAAATAATTGGAATTAGAAGTTCAATGACTTCATAAAGGAGACAAATTTCATTTAGATAAATACTGATCATTTATATTACTGAAATATTTTTTATGATGGGAGTTTCAATATATATATTATTTACTTTCATGACATGATAATTTTGAGTTTTGTAAATGAATGAATTGATGATTTGAAAACTAATTTTTCTAAAAATTTTAAAATCCTAATACAAAAAAATAATTTTGGGGATGCAGATAGTAAGAGTCCTATGTTCTAGTACTTTATACCTTTTCCAGTTATATTATATCTTGGAGGTAGTGTATCACTTCAGAATGGGAAAGGTGAAATCGGTGACCATAATCCTATAAAAATACTTAAGTAAAGATAAATAACTATTAATGAATTTTGAGGTTGAGTACATAGTAAATATTATATATACATCAATGATCAGAAGCCTGATGTACCCCATGGTTTATACTCATCCATACATTGCATATGTAGTTGGAGTAATCAATAGATTTATATAGAACCTTGGGATAGAACAATGGAAGGATGTGATGTGGATTATTTGGTACATAAAGGGTCAAACATGTATGGGACTTTTCTTTGAAATTGATGATCCTTTTAATGTATTTACTAGATCAAAATTTTGGGGAGATTCAGATTCACATAAGATAACTACCATATATGTTTCTACATTGAGTGAAATGACAATTAGTTAGTTATCAATACTTAAACAGGAAGTCTGACTCTCAATAATGGATGTGGACTACATCACACTGATGGAAGTAGGATTTGATTTTCCTAAAGATCATATTAGAGGTTATTAGACAAAGGAAATATTATGGAGTGATATTTTTTTATTTACAAAGTGAAATTCAATTAACAAAAACATAACTTTTTATTCAAGGATGGAGCACATTCATCTAAATTATCAATTTATCTAAAAATTATTAGGGGATAGAGTTCAAGATATTTAGAAGATAGAAGGGACACAAAATCCAGTGGATATATTAACAAAGGCTATTTTCCAAGATGTACTGAGGTAGTGTTGTACATTAATTAGACTTGGATGACTTTAATTCATGATGGGGTAATGATGCTAACTATAATGGAGGAATCAATGAAAGATATGGTGGTGAATCCTAGAAAATAATTCTCATGCAGGTTATAGTTAGGCTTGGACATGAAAATTATTTTTAAACAAATTTTTTATTCTATTGGATAGAGAAAATCTAAATGTCCAATGTTTGATGGTTGGAGAATGATGGTAGAGTGGCAAAAGACTGGGACTAGGATGGTGAAATAATTTAAAACTAGATATTTATGAACAAATGATGATGATCATACAATATATTTAGATTAAATAAGCCGATGACATAGTTGGAAAGGTTGGTTATAAGTTACACCTTGATCACTCATCTTTGTGAAAATATGGTTTTATAAAAAAGGATAATTCCAGAAGTATCCCCTTGTGAAGGTATCAATATATAACACTATTAACTAGATGAGGGAGTTGAGGTGGTTGATTTCCATTAATGAATAAAGGATTTTCTCTTAGAGACTAGGATAGGTAGACTTCATCCCACATAGATAGCGATAAAGTGACTAACGAACACACCTACTGTGTCCTAATATTTAATAGTGGGATGGATTATCTTTTGAATGTAATTAAATATTTTAACTATATTTTGATTACTTAAATAAATAGAGTTGAAATGCTTCCACAATGGATTATGAAACAAGTATAAACCATTTTAAACTTGTTATTCTTATACCTTTGAGTTTTCTTTAACTTTCTGTCTTCTAATATTATTTTCTACGCTCTTTTAGCGGTTTTATGTTATGGTGTGGTGACTTGGGTGTGGGTTCTATTCCATGTTTTAGATTAAATTTCATGTGTTCACATTCTATACATTTATCTCATGTGTTCCAAGTTATATTGGAGTATCATCTATGTGTTTAATATATGATGGTCATGGGATGAACACTATTGATGTCAATTTGGTTATGTAAACCCAAAACATTCATAAGAACTCCCTGCTAAATGAAAGTGTCCAAACAAGGGATAGGATAACACTTTGATTTATGGTTTCATTCTAACTCAACTTATGGAATGATATTTTGACTTAATATCATATTAATGGATTTTTTTATCTTATGAATAAATATTCTATATTTTATCTTTTACATGGTTCTTAATATTATTTAATTTTACATAAATAATTAACCATGCTATTATAAAATAATTTATACATAATCTATTCATTTTATTTTTTCTTATCATTATTGTTACTTTATTTAGTTCATGTGTGTCATGAACGAACCCGGGATGACCCCAAACCTGTCACTCGAGTCGATCCTCGATAAGGCTTGAGAGACATTGCCGATCCTCCTGGGATGGTAACTAGTCCCAGGGTATCAATAGAGAAACCAAGGGAATTATTTCACCAAATATAAATAAATAAAACAATAGAAAAAAATAGAAAATCCCAAATTAAATTAATAATATTGTTGTAAACTGAAATTCATTTATACAAAAGATGAAAATTAAACCAAAGATGAAAAAAAACAAAATTGAACCTGACAACCAATAAGTCCCCATATGACCCTGAGGGTCACTCTATAATACCAAAATCGGCCATTGCCCAGGGCTATTGAAACCAAGCTAGAACCTATTCCAAAAGCTAAAAAAAGAAAGAACTATAGGATTGAGTATTAAAACTCAACAGGCATGCTCAAAAAAATCTATTCCCAATGAAATTAATTTAAATAAAATAAAAATCAATTACAGGTTTGAAATATAATATATAAAACTAGGATTTTACACACATTTTACTCTTTAAAACCAAACACGATCCAATGAAATTTTTATTTTAAATAGTTTCTTTTCAAATAATAAAGCTTGAACATTTTATAGAAAGAGGGATAGAGAATAAGGAAGAGTAAAACATTTTCAAAACATTTTCCACTGACATTTGAAAACCATTTTATCAATTTTAGAAAAGTTATACACCATAAAAGGATACAAAAGGAATGGTCAAACAAGGGAAATAGAAAATATCAATCAAGAGTAACCAATCAATCAAGCATCTAAATCATTCGTCATAGATAACTAAGTGAAAAAGAAAAAAGGAGAACCTAGAAGCTTAGTGTAATAATCTAGAACATACTATACATCTTGACTTATCTCGAAGGCATTCCTCACTCGATGACATAAAATTTCACCCACACACTGAATCACACCCTTCATGGTCAAATCAAGGGGTACTACCCCATATCAATAAAACAAAACAAACAAATTCCATACTATGATCCACTAGTGAGAGAGAAATCATAAGCTAGTGCAACAACCATTGACCAAAAAACTTCTTAGAAAGAGATACAATAATACCAATAAATTCTCCAACCATATGAATATATATCATACATAAGAAACTCGCACAACAAATCACCCATGGGTAACCCAAAGGAACAATATCTCTCCTTTAAACTATCTAAACACAAAGGACCCTCTCATCATGGGCCTCCCACAACATTCAACATAACCAAGGTAAGACAATTATCCAAGGAGAGTTTTCAAGCCATCTCATTTTCATAAAGATGCCAAATGGGCCTCAAACATCCTTCATAAAAACTACTTTTTTTAAAATAATAAAATCCACCTTTCTAAAAATGTGTACACACACCATTTTCTATTTCACAACCATTATAAAAAATTATATTTAATCACTCACAACAAATTTTCAAGCCAAATACACTTTCATTAAAATTAAAACCATGCCATACACCATAATCACATGTCAAACTATTTTCAAGAGCCAAACAAAAGCATCTTTTAAATCCAAATATAGTTGGAAAATATTTGGAGAAACCAAAAACTTAATTTTAAATTCCAAAAATGCATTTACAAAGACAAACCGTTCTTTAAAAACCATATTCTACTTGTAAAGGACAACTGGTTACTTTTTCAAAAACTTAGTGCACATCACATAACAAAATAATGTAGTATGGTTCAAAAAAATTATTAAACCACCTCATTTCACTTCAAACAATTATTATAAAAATCAAACATCAATATTTAATATATAAGGAAGTCACAAAAAGAAAGAAACCAATGATTATTAAATTTAATGGGAAAGTGAAAAGGGAAAAAACCTCAAATCACATGTGCTTAAACAATGATAACAAGAAACTACTCCACAAAGGTTCTAAGAACAACCAAGAGAAACCCTAAGAACCCCCACCCCCAACATAAACTAATGGAAACATGAATCATAGATCCACAAGACCAAGTGAGAAGGAGAACTCAAAAGAAAATAGAAGAATAAGGAAGAGGAAGAAGAGATGAGAAGTTTAACTTGAGAGATCATGCCAAAAATTTGAATAAATCCATTAGATATACACATGGGAGGGAAGAGGAATCTTGGAGAGAAAGGGTGGGGATCCTATTTGGTTTCATGAACTAGGAGAAGTGAGAAATGAGTGATTTTGTGGAAAAATAAAAAGAGGATATAATGGTAATTTAACATTTTTAACGACCTGATCATTGCGCATGGTTAGGCTGCATAGTTTTCCAAACCATGCACCCTTTATTGAACACATTGGGAACCCACATGGTGTGGCTTTATGGTTTGGTAATTCATGTGCCAAACATGCGACATGGATCTTTCCAAAATGAACGAACCATGCACACACCTTCTGCATGATTTTCTTAACCATGCATGGGATGTGCACCCTTGACCAGAGATAACCCAAGGACGACATGGTTTCATGGGATCGACCACATAGTTTCTTGTAACCATGTGCCAACCATGCACCACCATCTTCCAATCCCAAAATCATCACTTTTCACTAAAATCTCCCGAAGGAAATAAGGAATAAACAAGGGATCAAAAATTGAAAAAGGATCACCTCAAAATATTAAAACCATCACTCTCAGATATTTAGAAAAAAACAAGATCCCAAAGATGAACTAGAACAATGGATGAAAACAGAAAATCCAGGTGTGACAATTATCCTGACCATTATAGATTTCTACCCCCATAAATCCACACCATTTTCTAGTTGATCGATCAAAGATAAGGGATTCCCACAACCATATAATCTAACCTCTCAAACCAAGAACCCCTCAAACACCCCCAAATGAAACTCATACCTCTTATCTAAAACAAACCAATGAACTCAAACCATTTCTAGAGAATTTATTGAAATCTCAAACCACATCTCTACAAAATTTCCTTAAGATAGATCGTTTGGTGTACTCTAAATGCCGAACATTCACTTGGAGGGAAGGAATTAGAACCAAAAACCCAAAAAAACCACATAGTGCCAAGATAAAAATGGATAATTAACTGGTTTACCAAAATGGGAGGCCGAAACAGACTCCCCACTGTTAGAAACCAACTACTACCAACCAACTCTATCAGAAACCACATAAGATCCATGGTGGGTCTCCCCAACATTTTAAAATTCCATTCGGTATCCCAAACAAAAACACTCTAGACTGGGATGACCATACACCAACCCAAAAACTCATCATATAAACCAACAGAACCCACCCCATGGGGGAAACCCAGAGAAAGAAACTCCAAACCAAGCGATGAACCAAACCATGATTCATCATCTTCATGGGACACAACCAAATCCATATGGGAACAAACCCAAAATCAAAACCAATCCACAAGGTATAACCAAACAAGGAAAACCAATCAAAGGTTTGCATAAGAAAAGGTAAAACTACTAGAATTTCATGAAAATAAGGCCATCATGCCCCCTTACAACCAAAGAGGATCTTTCAAACCATAAGGAGCAAAATAAGGAAATGAGGCCTCTATGCCTATTACCACCAAATGGGACCTTCCATGGTGAAAGAACCACCACATAGAAACTTAATCATTCCCCATTACCACACTAAATACAAAAGCTAGACCAAGGTCCCTCACACCCTTAATTCCTAACTATGTGCATGCTTCACTCTAGGGCCTATGGATAGAGACATTATGTCTTGAAGCATACACTACCTATCAGTCTAGAGCTGATAATCCCTAATCATAAATCCTTCTTTCCATCAAAACATGGATTCAAAAGATACACACACATCATCCCTTTCACCTTAAACTAGAAATAGCGGGGAGAGACACCCACAAAACACACCTCCACTTAATATGGAAAAAATTTAGAATTTTACAAAGGAAAAACATGCTTCTATTGGAATAGAAGTTCTAAAGAGATCCACAAAATCCAATTCTACAATTTAAAAGGGAATACAACACCAAAAAACACCACCAGACACAACCATTATATAAAAAGATGCATACTTATAAATGGATTTTAAATATTTCCTATAATGGTACACTACTCCTATAAACTATCTCCACATCACTTCCTAAAAACACACCTATAGGACCATTTCAAGTGGAATAGGAATCCAAAGGTACATAAGGTATTTATAGCACTTGGAAATGATAGATTTTTATGACCTTTCTTGCCACATTAATGACACACTATGATCATGTGCTTAAAAGAGGCTGATGAAAGATCAAACGGCCTTTTAATACCACGACCAACCCCAAAAACTTTAGGGAGATTCTCTTTCTACTTACTAGAATTCACTTCACTACTTCCATAGATCAAAGGAAGGATGGATTCCTCAAGCACTCCCACTAACACAGCCTGAACACAAACATATTTCCCTACCACATTGTCAAAATAGGTCAAACCAAACTATGACACCCTCAACACTAAATTTGGATGAATTCCACTCTAAAAACGTTGAGTCTTCAAGCTATCATCTACAATAAACTCAAAAAGATAAGGAAATATATCCCAATAATGAAAAAACAACTCCAAAACTGATCCATCACCTTGCTGTAGACAACACATCTCCATCCCCTTTCTGACCTTCACTACCTTAGATAAATACTAACAGATGAGCGAAGTCGTGAAGAATTCCTAGGTAAGATCTTCCCGAGGATTGGTTCAAGAGACTGAATTCCACCACTTCCATGTCGGACCTTTAAGAATAAAGTTAGTTAACTTAACCTTTAATGGCTCAGGAAACTCAAGGATACTAAAGATCCTTTCTATTTTTTGTATCCACTCTCTCGTTTTGAGAGGATCTTATTGACTATAAAAAAGTGGAGGATTCAAATTTTGAACCTCAATAAGGAATTACTTAGTTTGATCAATTATAAGATCCACTAACGTGAAACCACCCATAGCCGCACCTCAAATATCTATCAAATATTCATGGGGGAAGACACTAGGCAATAAGAAAACCAAGAGATCAATCAAAACCAACTCATCAACCAGATTTTCAATGATCTAAGCACACATAAGAAACATATACAACTCACAAGAAGACACACTACACAACATCGGTTTCAAAGCACCATGATTTTACTTTTAAAAACACTTTCCATGAGAAAAAAATTGGTGGTTTGCAAACTCACTAATGGTATTACATGGAGCCTCACACATGCACATTCCCATGATACCCCGTGCACTCATCCACTTAGGCCAATCTTGGAACTCATCTTCCCATGTCGTCATCCATCCAATTTCCCACACATATCTATTCATGTGATATCCCATGTAAATACCAAAGGTAAAAAACATTCCCATTTTCTAAAACAAAATGTTCAACCCAAGATTTCACAATCTCAATACACTTACCATTTCAACTTTCATAAAAAATTTAAAAAGATCACCAATTATTCAATAAAAATAATTTTTTAAACTCTACACTTAAATTAATTTTATCCTTATCAAATTAAAATCCCCTGGGTTCCATCCAAAATCCAATTCATACCATTAAATTTTTTTCACCAACTCAAAAAAATTCATTTCATCAAAAATAATTTGATTAAAAACTCATTTATTCTCATTTAAAACAAATTTCCAAAACCCCCTTTAATATAATTTTCTAATTTCCAAAAAAATTTCTATAAACCCCAAATTTTGATTTAAAAAAATTTAATATCAGTAAACCACTACCCATTTTACCCAAAAACAGCTTATAAAAATCCATTTTCCAATACTTTCTTCCAAATGATTCTGAAAACGATTTTCCCATCTTCCCAAAACTAAACCATTACAACTTTAAGTCCTATTTTCACAATTCCAAAACAAAAGTTTTGAAAACAATTTTTAGAATCAAGGAAGACCTAAAATAAATCATAAGGGGAAACTAGTGGTGATGGGTGACTTGGCCATATGGTTGGAGGCCATATTCCAATTACACCACCATCATGGAGAGTCTCCAATGACCATGTCCCCATCACCACATAACTTTCCATCCCCTGTGATCTCACTGATACAACCGGTCCAACTCCCATTCACATCCTAAACATTGAATAATCAACAAGAACCAGATAAAAAAACAAAACCTTACATCCCAAGGAAACCCTAGGGTTGAAATCAAAAGTAACAAAGGGTGACCTGAAAGCTAAGCCCCCTAAAGAACCAGCCTGCTATGATACCATTTTGTTATGACCCAACCCATGTCGACCCTAAACCGGTCTCCCTATTTGATCCATGAAAATGTCAGAGTGGTGTTCCCAATCCTCTTTGTTTGGAAACTAGTGTTGAGGCATTAATAGAGAAACCAAGGGAATGATTTATACAAATATAAATAAATAAATATCAAAAAAAAAAACAGATCAACATGAATAAAATAAATAAAAATTTCCCAAACTGAACATCATTTATACCAAAGCTAAAATAATAACCAAAGATGAAAACAACCTGAACCGTACCTGAAAAACAAAAAATCTCCTGGTTAGCCTAATGGTAACTCTCTTATACCAAAATCAACCATCACCTATGACGATTAAAACCAATCCAGAACCTACAATAAAATCTAAAAGAAAGAAAGAAGTATAGGTGTGAGTATTAAAACTCAGTAGGCATGCCCAAAAATCTATTCCCAATGAGCTTCATTTAAATTAAATAAAAATCAATTTTAGTTTTGAAATACAATATATAAAACTAATTTTTCCAAACATTTTCCTCTTAAAAAAACAAAATCCATTTCCCTTTTTATTATAAACAGTTTATTTTCAAAGAAGAAGGCTTTAACATTTTAAATAAAGTGGGATATAGAAGAAGAAAGTGTAAAACATTTTTAAAACTTTTTCCACAAACATTTTAAAACTATTTTATCACTTTTAAGAAAAGAGACACACCATACAATGAGGAAAAATCAATGATCACACAAGGGTAATGAAAAATAGAAAGAAAGAGTAACCAACCAATCAAGAATATCAATCATCCACCGAAGACAAATAAGTACCAATGAAAACAAGAGAACCTAGGAGATCAGTGGAATAATCTAGAACATACTATACATATTAACTCATCCCAAAGGCATGACTCACCTAATTACATAAAATTTATCCCACACACTTGATCACACCCTACTTGGGCTGACTAAGGGGAACTATCCTATAGTAATAAAATAAAAAAACCAATTACCTGATATAAGCCACTAGCCAGAGATAAATCCTAAGCTATTACAACAACTATTAACTGAAAATCTGTTAGCTATTCCAAGTTCCTCGATCAAGATTAAATTAAAGTGGGGGTGATCCAAAAATTCCAACCGAGTGTCTAATCACTTATATATATATCATATATAAGAAAAGCACAAAAAACATCACCCCTGAGCCACCCCAATGAACAATCTATTTCCTTTCCAATATCTGAACAAAAAGGACCCTCTCAGCATTATCCACCCATAAAATTCAACATAACAAAGGCGGGACAATTATCTAAGTATATTTTTCAAGCCAACTCATTTTCACAAAAAATATAAATGGGTCTCAATAATCCTTCATAAAAACCACCATTTTTTAAAAGAACAAAATCCACCATTCCCAAAATAGGAAAAACACCATTTTAAATTTCACAACCATTTTAAAAAATTCCATTTAAGAACTCACACCACATTTTCAAACCAAATCCAATTTCATCAAAATTACAAATGGGCTATACACTATCATCACAAGTTAAACCATTTTCAAGAGAAAAACACACACCTCTTTTAAATCCAAATATACTTAGAAAATAATTTTAGAAACCAAAACCATCATTTTATATTCTAAAAATGAATTTAAAAATATAAAACATACTTTAAAAACCATAAACTACTTGAAAAATCCAACTGGTCATTTTATCAAACACTTGGCGTGCATCACATAACAAAACAATGTCATATGCTTCCAAAAATTTATAAAGCCACTTCATTTCACATAAAGAAATTATTCTAAAAATCAAACATCACTACTTAACATATAAAGAAGGTAGATAAATTAAGAAACCAATAATTCTTAAATTTAAAGGGTGAGTGAAAAGGGAAACCTACCTCAAATCACATAAGCTTCAACAACACTATCCCAAAACAACTACACGAAGGTTCCAAGAATAACCAAGAGAAACCCTAAGAAGAAAAAACATCCAATGTAAACTAAGGGAAATATAAAACCTAGATCCACAAGACCAATTAAGAAGTAGAACTCAAAATAAAATGGAAGAAGAAGGAAGAAATAGAGAAATGAGCTATTTGGGGGAATATCACAAGAGGATATAATGGTAATTTTACATTTTTAATGACCTGGGATCTCCACAAGGTTAGAACACATGGTTTCCCAAACCATTCTCCAACTGTGCGCCCTAGAAACACTAGGAACCTGCATGGTTTAGAAACATGGTTTAGTAAACTATGAACCAACTTTGAAACATGGTTCTTTCCAAAATGGCAGAACCACACGCATGCCTTGTGCATAATTTTTCTAACTATGCATGGGATGTGCGCCCCTGACCGCAGACAAACCAAGGCTCACACAATTTCATAGTGTAGGAAAAATGATTTCCTCTAACCATGTTCCACCTATTTCCAAGCCCAAAGCATCACTTTTTAGAAAAAACACCCATAAGAACTAAGTAATAAAAACAGGATAAAAAATAGACACAGGATTACCTCAAAATTTTAAAATTGTCACACTCGGATCTCGAGAGAAAAACAAATATCCAAAAGATGAACCAAAACAAATGAAAAAAACAATAACACTATGAAAATATGACCAATTTTAAATATCAATTAAACAATAAAACACATAAATAAATAAATTAACATTTATGTGAAAAAAAAAAATAAACATATGGACTGATCACGAGATTTAACTACTTTTTTGGTTTATCGAGTGGATTAAAAACCAACTCTTAACCCTATGAGAATAAATATTTGATATGTACTAGACTAGAGTTATATAATTACACCTTTATCCAATGAATCTTTTCGTTTGTTTTCACCTCATATTTATTTGGAAATGTTGTCTCTTTACCATAAGCTCCTTTCTTTACCTATTTGAACTCACACACAAGTGAGGGAATCCAGAGGTTCAAGGTTTCAAAAAAGAAACCATGGACATTTAGGCCAGTAAATAATCAGAATAAATAGATGATACATAGATCATCACATTTTATTTAAAAACAAATTTATCAAAAATACCCATTAAATAAATTATTAAATTAAATAGAAATCGAATACCGACCTAGTTTGGCCAAGCACATGATCACCCATGTATATAACTACCACGTATTAAAATAACTAGTATTTATTTCAATCCATTTTCTATTAAGATAAATATCTAGAATTAATAAATTAATTATATATTTAATAAAATAACTTATTTATGTAAATTAATAATCCAAATAATCATTACGATCTCCATATAGCGTAATTTTAGGTAAATTAAATAAATTAATTTTAATTTAAAATTAATTAAGTACACAACGCGTACTAGAGGAGGAATGATGCATACCCTTATACTTTGTTTAAAACATACTTTAGGAGTATAACTATTACAGGATGTGTACTACTGCATGACATGACATGTGACTAATGTTATGTATGGTCTTTGTTGTGTAATTTGTACTTACATGGAATGTTCTGATATAAATGATGTATTTTTATATGGGTCAACTTGCATAGTCTATGAAATGTTTATAATTACATAACACACCTTGAATATATATGGTATATACCACTGGTGTTTCCCATGATGTAAAAAACATGTGAAAAACCCATACACATTTTTTATTTTCAGAATAACACAAAAACTATTTTATAAATAAATTAAATATCACACTTGACCTTCCGAAATCAATCGATGTGTAATTCGGCTGAAAAATATTTTCATACAACATGTATATCCAGCTATATGCCATGTGGTAAATTTGTAATTTAATTAATTAATTCTATCGATGAGTTGACTCATATGACACACCTATCTTGATGTTTTCCTTGTGTGAGTTGTCCTAAATCACATGATGTGTACGACTAGCTATACGATAAGTATAACCAAATACATGGAATATGATTTATTACTATCCAATCATAGTAAATTACTAAGGACTTTAAATAGATTTAATTTGGTTTATTATGAATTATAAAGCCTATAAATCATGATACACACTATGTAATTCATATATTCTCATGTTATTCAACTGGAATTAACACTTCATGTGTATTAATTTCATTCTATGTACATTAACCACATGGTTTGTATGATTTATGAGGGAAAAAAATGTGGGTATACCTGATGTACACACCAAAAACACGCCATATACCCCTATCCAAACATGTTATAACTAGTGTTCAGAACATGGCATGTAATGACACTGTGTAATTTTATCCCACACAACATGTTGTGATTTCCATGGATCATATTGGTGTGGTTGATCATGGGTACATGAATTCCACTTTTCTGTTACATGTCATGTATCTGTATCATCCAATCAGAATCCTTATTACCTCCATATGAAATCTTTGATCATTCTTCATCTATTTTTGTCATATTATTGGTCATATGGAATTGATTGATCAAATTATCCTTAATTTTAGATTAAATAATGAAAAAATAGAAATGAAAAACTAATAATCTAATGAATAATTGATCAAAATATAATAAATAATTATAAATTATTATGTGACTACTCTGATACCACTATAATGTTCTAGGGCACATCAAAAGTGGTTGATCCCAAGAAAAATAATATTTTCATCAGATTATTTGGATTGAATCCTCAGAATTGGAAGAATTCAACCTATAGTATTCAAGGAAATTATCTTTTAAAATATGATTCACAATTATTTTCACAAAAGAATTATATTGACATGAGTATTCTATCTGTTTTGAAGAATTTGTAGGTCATTATCACAGTCTCATAATTGTGGTAAAAAATATAATGTAGAGTTCATCTAAGTTATCCATACATGCTCTAAAGATATTAAAACATCATTAATGGAGCTCCGAGTTCTAGTGTAGAGGATCTAAATGTCTCAATTATTTCTCCATTGATCAAAATAAGAATTTCTTTGGGTGTGATTTTTTTTATTTTTCTCACATTCTTAAGTGGGAGGAGGAAAATAACTTATTATTCTTGAAACCATTCTTGATAATTTCTCTCTATCTAGAGATAATACTCTTAAGAGAATATCAATATGAACACTAATCCCATGAAATGATACATGTTAGGTTATATACTTAGGGTTAGGCAATAAGTAATTACACACAACCCCTTTACCAAATTGATTATTCTATATAAACCCCACATTAAATAATAATAACAGTAATATCATTATTATATTCTCATGAAATGTGATAAGTCACAATTATTTAAATTTCATTTATTAAATAAATGAATAAATTTTATTTAAATTATATTAAATAAAATACATCATTTTCACTAGGCCCTTAAATTATCCCTTCAACCCTCCTTGGTATTTATCAAACCTCGAATAATAAATATTTATTTATATAAATAAAGATATTTTATATTATTCATTAAATAAATAAATAAATATTATATTCACTAACTAAATAATAAATTTTAATTTAATATTTATATTACTAAATAAATATATTTATTTTCTACTTTGTGAATAATAAATAATATATAAATAAATATTATATATTATCAAGATTGAAAATATTATTTATTTAATATTAAAATCACATGTATTCCAAACCATAATAACTTTTGAATGAATTTATATGATCTTGAATGCCTAAATAATTATTAAAACATAATTTAGGAATAATAATTTTTCAAACTGTTAAATTTAAAAAGAACATAATTGATATTCCAGATATACTTAGTTTGTGACAATCTAGGACACTTTTTTAGTGGAATTAAGTAATTTTTCTTAACATCCAATATTCTTATCTAGAAACACATCAATAAAACCATAGAAAAATAAGTAAATTATGAAATAAAAAAGACCTCATATGAATGATCACTGTGTATGTGACACCCATCAGGTCACTGGAACATGTTTAAATTGTTTATTTCATTTAATCGTTTTTAATTCTGGGTTATTCTAGGGTTTTGAGGTATTTTGGTATTTTTGGAAACCAATTATTTTGTATTTTAAGCCAGTTTCGAAATGACATGGGTGTTTGTTTCATGATTATATATAGAAAGTAGGCATGTTCTCTTACTAATTGAGTTGTGCCATGACTTGGGAGGTTACATCATGGCCCCTCCAAGGTAGTTTGGTGGTTTTTATGGGTGGTTCATCACATGTACACTAGGGGAAGGTCATTCCATTATGAGGCCTATATCGAGGTGTGTTCCTTGGGGGAGGTTGTGTCATGCCACAATAAGTGAAGGTCATGTTAGGACCCATCTTACCAGATTTCTTAAAATATGGATTTCACCACCTTGGACCTATCAAATTTAACTCCCCTACCTTATTTTCTCCCCATTAATATAATTTTGAAGTAGTATCCAAGACTCCTTCCTTCCTCTTTACTCCTTTGGTAGTTATTATTTGATTTAAGTGGAAATATCCACAGTTAGTCATATTTTCTCTTTTACCTCCATTTTTTATCTTCTAGATCCCTTTTTCATTCTTGGTTCCATTATTTCCATGAAATAGATTCTCAAGGGGGATGAACCTAGGGTTTAGAATGGGGGTTTAATGGAATTACATGTATATTTAGGTTTATAAGGATCCATTCAACTCATCTGTTTTGGTTTTAAGTGATGGTATTGAGTTTAGTTTGATTTTGAGGTAGGTGACTCCATATAACACATCTTTTCTTTAGAATACCCATAGCTATTTATTTCCCTTTTATTTAAATTGGTTTAATATGTTTTATTTAAGTTTATAAGAGATAATTATTTCTTGTTCTATACGATTTTTAGTGTGTGTAGGAACAAATGATGTTTTCCCTTGTATTTCTTCAAAAAATAGTTTTTTATACTCCAAATGACTGATAAAATGTATCAAAAAGGTTTTTTTGTCTTAAAAAGGGGTTTAAAAAGATTTTTCTGAAAAAAATTATTTGGGTTTATATTTTTTTGAAATGGGAATGTATATTATATGATTAAAGGAATTATTATTCTTACGATCTTGAGTTTTTTTTATAGTGTGGTACATGGGAGACCTTGGGCATGTATTAGTGACATGGATATGTGCTTCTAGGGAACATGTTATACACTATATTTGGACTGTGGCCTAACTAGAATAAGGTTATAAGGTATGGAAACATGGAACCTAGTGAAAATGTGAGATCTCTCTAAAACATGATAGGTTTACATATGCTAGATAATGTTCCTTGAGCGATTCCTAGTCACCTTTGGACCTAAGGTTAGAGCCCCATGTGAGGATGTTTTTCCTGCACTACTGGAATGTTAAACTATACCAACTGTTACAAACCGTTGGCATGGGGGGGGGGGGGGTAAACTATTGGTATACAATATCCCAACAATTTTCCAAACCATTGGGTTGTTTGAAATCGGGATAGACATATTCCAACAGTTTATAAATAACCATTGGTATAGGGTAAAAAACTTACAGTTTCAAAATGGTTTCTTAGAACCATTAGGATAAATAATTACCAACAGTTTTAAACTATTGGTTTACAAAGGAAAAAATGTAATACCAGTGTTTTTTGAACCATTTTCATAATTTTTTTCCAATGGTTACATATAACCATTGGTATACATTACATGTCCATGGATATACCAACATTTTAGTAACCATTGGTATATAATTTTTTTTTCAATGGTTATATATAACCATTGGAAAACACATGCTCTTTCAGCACTGTACCGATGGTTATAAACTGTTGGTATAATATTCACTAAGATTTGCAGCTCCATAGTAACTCCAACATTTCCCACATAAACCTGCACAAGGAATTCAATATACAGAAGCCTCCAATATTACATAAACCAACCTCTAACATTTCATACATTTCACAAACCACAAGAATATGCAAAAACTCTACAATACCCTGTACAAAAACCTCCAAAAACTCTACAATACCATATAAATAAATTTAAAAACAATAAAAAATTCACATTTTTTATTCCATTTGAAGAGGTGCTATCATGTGTGGTGACCCAGAACAAAGAACAAACCAAAGAACATACCTCACTCAAAGGAATCTATTGAACATACCTCACCCATGGATATGAGATGTTCTAGATAGTGGGATGTTACCTACTGTATTTTGTTTGAGATGAAACCTTAGAAGCCATGAGATATCATCTTATATCATAGTTTATCATGACCCTTATAAGTTTATAACCAACCTTAGAGTGGGTAGGGTGGTTGAGTTTAAGCCTATATTAGTATTAAACCCTAGAGCAGCTATCTTTGAACTTAGTGATGATGATAATGGGTGTGTATCAATGGGATTGTGTGACTTAAGGAAAGTAGTTGTCCTTGGCGCATTATATGTCGTGTGTTTTAGAATAGGGGTAGGAGTTCCTCACATGAGAAGTGGATTGTGTGATGCTGGACCAAATGGACTAGTTTTGAGAGCCCAATGATATGTAATCACATATTAGTATAGTGTTGAGTGGGTGGGTTTGGTAATTGAGGATATCCATGAAAGGGATCAACCTGATATCATAGTTGTTTTAGATGTGTGGGGAACATGTATATGTTTTAGCATATGGGATAAATTAACATAGGTGTTATCAAGTATATAATGTTGTTAGGGTGATGAATTAGTTTTCTTAAGAAAGGTTCTTTGAGTTCTAGTGCTTTGGTATCGAGGTGGTATTGGAGGGAAGGATCATTTGGATGCATGAACTTGAGATTATTTTTGTGCTATTTTAAGTGTAGTGTTATAATAAGTGTACACTTGAGTATTTAAAATTAAATCTCATGTCAGTTTTTATTAAGGTAGTTTTATCCCTAGTGTGGCAGTTGTTATAATAGAAAAGTTCTGGGAGTGATTCTTCTTAAAGTTAAACTAACATGCTAAAGGTAATCTCAGTAATTCAAGTTTAAAATTTTTTCACAACATGACATGTGACCCTAGTGATTCGAATAAAATAAGTCATTAAACACTCTATATTTATAGGGATTGGGAAATTTTTATGAAATTATTTTGGGTGTGGTTACTTGAAACTTTGGACGAGAATAAGGGGAGTGTCATGGAATAAGCAGCATGTGTGACATAGATATGATTAAATGTTGTGGGTGTTTTTATCAGAAGCCAAAAACATGTGGTATATTATGTTTGTACTATCTCTTAGGTGATAGAGGGATGATCACAACCAATCTTTGATTTTGGAAATTAATGGAGCATGGTTCATGGAGGTTGGGAGTTTGGTCCAGTGAAGCGAAGGTAACAAAACTCTTATGGTGGGGAGTGATGTATTTGTTATGGGAATGTGACCCTTGTGATGGGAGGGTCATGAGAGTGTGGATTCAACCATGGGATGGAATGATAACATTATGATACTGGTGAATAAGTGGACCCAAATAAATTTGGATTCTATGGTGAATTCCATGTATAAATTGAGATGTGATATTAGGTGGAGTCTGAGAATGGGTATTGGATTCAAGATGGTTTATGATGACCCAACCGAGGATATCACATGGGGAATTAGGTAAAAAAATTGGTGTGGGTACTTAAATTACCCTGGGGTTCCTTTAGTCTTAAACTCGTTATGATTCGATATTTAGGTAGTGTGTATGTAGGGAAGCCAAATGTTTTCCATAAGGGTTTTATGATTTACATCTGTCTAGTGTTTTTGTGTGAGATAGATTGTGATGATCCATAAATTGCATCAGGTGCATCTATTTGGGTATCAAGGGTGTATTTTGAGAGTAGGATAAGGATTTTTTTAGGAATAGATAAAGTGTTTAGGTTTTTCCTGGATGGTGAAGGCATGCCCATTTTAGCATGAAAAAGAGAAGAAAGTGTTGATACTAGTGTAAGGCTAACATTCTTGCACATGTCTAGGTGAGGGGCTTTGAGAACCACATTGAGTGAGTTGGTGGACCACTATAATCATGACATAGTATTAAATTACAATGGTGGGAGGAACCATAACTTGGAATTAGCCCTATTACTAAGGTTCTATAGTGAGGAGAACCAAAAAATCAATAATTAATTGGGGATAATACTCAAGTTAAGAAGAATGGTGACTTACCAATGGTTAGAGAAGAGGTGTCCTTTAAAAATATTTCTCAAGCTATAATGAAGAAATATTCAAGGGTGAAATAATACAAAAAGGGTAATGGAAGTGAGGACTATTCGAGAAGGGTGAACTCCACTGAGTAGTCCTTATTTTCACTAGAAATTGGGATGGATTTCAAGATTTTGAATCAGTATGATGAGAAACCATAACTTTATGTATCCTTGAAGTTAGGTGGTAAGAGCCATATTAAATGTCTAAATAAAAGGAACCAGTAATCCTAGTGTGAAAATAACCAAGCCTAGTATTTACTAGGTAGTGAAGGAATTGACCTTACAGATTTATAGGAGGTCCTTTTTATGAGGTTGGGTACTGATAAGAGGAAATAATAACTTTTTTGATACTAATTCTTATTCACTTGTTCATACTTGTTTAGATTATAAAAAAATTCCACCATAGGGGATTAAAAGGGGAATATTTCTACAATTTGGTTATCCATATCAAAATAGGAGGGATCTAAGAATGACCCTCCTACTATGGCCAAAGCTAAAGTCATTATCGGGGAAAATTATCATGCTTCTAGAAGGTATGATTATAGAACTCAAAATAATAAGGATAATTCACACGAAAATGATGATCAAGGTGAGGTGGGATTGAGTATAAAACATGGTGTAGGAGGGGTGTAGAATAAAATGGTACATGGGGATCCTCATGTTGTAAATTTATAGGTGGATACTCCAAAGTAGAGGGACACACCTGATGGTCTCAAAATGAAGGAAGCATGGGAAATAAATACCTTGGAACAAATGTTTCAATCATGCCATCTAATGAAAATCTTATCAATATTGTTAGAATTGGTGGTGTCACTATGGGGTTGGATGATTTGGGCATGGTTGGTGAAGCAAATTCCTCAATGAAGTAGTAGGTCCATGTGGTGGTCCCCCTCGAGCTGGCTGATGAGAATCACTAGCAATTAGGTAAGATTATAATACAAAATTTCATCTCAAATACTCATAATGGTTTAGGAAAATAGAATATATTTAGTATTATTGACAACCAGAATAAATCAAGTAGCAGGGAATATATACTAGAGGATTTTGACAAGGATCATGGATTTATTCAGGTTAATGGAAAGACCTTAAGCATTGTGATCCCAAAGACCGTGATCTATAAGTTTCCAAACATCAAAGCACCACATAAGAATTCTTTATCACTCCATATCCATACTTATTTAAAATTATAACTAGTATCATATTAATAATTTATCTTATATCAATAATACATGATTGGATATATTGGAAAAATTAACTAATGGATCCACCATGTCGTGGTTGTTTAGACCATGTTGTGGTCTGTGTTGGTGTAAACTGTGAGATAGTGAGGGTTACCATGATATGGTGTTCATTATTCAAGTGTATATGTTATATGATATAATATGGATCATATTTTATATTCCAATCTAAATATCATACATGAATTTAAAAAAACACATCTAATTATAAACACACCTCCAAATAAATAATCAAGAACAAAACTTATTGATCAAAACACTAAACAAAAAACAACCCCCACGACCTTAAATCAATCCAAATAAAAAGGTAAAAAAAATCTAGGTAGAACATATAACTCATTTTGAACTTACAAATTTGAAGTGGATGTTGAACCAAGGATGGATTGAAAAGAATATAGGAGTTTTAAATCAAAACAAAAAACAAAAAACAACCATGTATTTAAATAAATCTAAGTGAAAAACAAGAATAAATGGAGATAGAACATAAAATTAAGTAAAAAATTTCATATTGGAAGTGGAAGAATAAAAAATTTATTTTTGGGAAGAGGGTTTTCATGGGAAGCATTGGGAAGAAGGGTTCACATGGGAAGAATGGGAGCACTAGTTTTGAAAAAATGTGGGCAGATCGAGATGTGATCTGTTTGATTCTGTATATATATCATTATATCCCAATGGTTCATTAAAACATTTGGGAAATTTCATTTGCATGGACTATCCCAACATTTCAATAAAACTGTTGGAAAAAATGGTGGTATCCAATGGTTATATGAAACTATTAGGAAAACTGCCTCTAATAGGGCCTATACCAATTGTTTTTCAAACCATTGGAAAAAATCACCCTAAAAGACCAGTACACCAATGGTTTATAGCAAACCGCTGGCATAAGTACCCTTTCCCAACGGTTGAAATAAAACGTTGAGATAAGAGTGTTCCTACAAGGGGGATTTCTAGTAGTGCTATTTAGTAATACTATAATTTATGCCCCTATTTTATTTATTTAGATATTATGATGTTGATTATTCTAAATTTACCTCAGTTATAACTTATTTATTCTTTTTTCATGTTCACTTTTTTAACTTGGATTGTTTATTGAAAACCAAAGGATTTATAAATGTTTTCAAAATATTTGTTTGTATATAATAAAGTGGGTATTTAAAATATGTGTTTCTAAACTAGAAATAATAGTTGTCAATTTGAATTATTTTATATAGATTCATGATGGTATCCTACTAGGATTTCCCTCATGTCCTCTATATAAATTTAGGCATATGAAAACTTGGTTTTTTGAGATACATGTAAAAGTAAGGTAACCAATTTATATGGTGTCACTTTTGATATTATTGTTCCTTCCTAGTGTGGTATCTGGTGGTGATCATGGGTTAGGGTGAGAGTTTCTCATGGATTAATTTTAGGGATTCCTTTTCATTAGTCATTTTGGGATGGTGGATGTACTAGACTTGACTTATTTTTGGGTTTATCTTTTATTTATGTTATCAGTATCACTTTAATTTATTTTATAAAGTTATGGATGATTATTATTCAAATACTTATACTCTGTTAGGATGTTTCTCTTATTAAAAAAATTCTTATTTTTGATCATGAAAATTTGATTTACAGATGATTCATGGTAGTTTTTTGGTTATAAATAGTGTTTTTTAATTGGTTTTGAAGGGTAAAATTATTACCATTGATTAGTTTTGATGATCCACCACTAGTTTCTAGCCTGAGTTAATCATGAACACACTTCAGGCCTTATGACAGGATGGGTCAAATCAGCTTAGTTTATTGGAAAATGGTTTTAGAGCACCATATTTCTATTGGGGAAGTGTGGTAGGATAGATATAGGATTTTCAGGGATTTATTAGACCATATGGGGGAGTTCATAGAGATGACTTCTTTATGGTGAACCTAAAATTACCAGAATGATCAAGAATTTGGTCTTGATTTGATATTTTTCATTGGTGTTGTGATATGATATAATATGATTTGTTGTTGATATTTACTCACGATGGGTTAAAATGTATGCCTTTACCACATCTTTGGGATTGGTTTATGTATTTATTGAGTTCTATGTTTCATGTTTTATAGATCATGGTACCCATAAGGTCCATAAATTACCATAGTGAGGGAGCTATGATTCATACCACATAGGCTTACCCTCTAGTAGAACATTCCTTTACTGATTTAGTAATCTAGACCGTTAAGTATTTTCGGAATGAGGGTTGATAAGATAAAAATCAAAAAATGGATCATTCTCAAGAATTACTAGGTAGAATCTACATTTATTTTGGGGTGTTATAGGACCCAAAGAGCACAAGGAATGTATTGAGAAAATCAAGAATATATTTGCATTCCTTTTTACTCATGATACCTCCAAAGTTAGTTTCTCTACATATATAAAGGAGGGACCTATTTATAGGTGGTTAGACTCGATTTTTCTAGATAAAATACATGATTAAATCTCATGGGATACATTCGAGAATATGTTTAAATAGTAGTTATACCCTAAGATGTTAAGAGCAACAAGGTCTGAGAGTTTGTGACCATAGAGTAGGGTAACTTCTCAGTGATGGATTATTCTACCTTCTTTAAGTCAGTCTATATTTCCCTTAAGTTGGTCATGAAATATTATCTCAAATATCAGTAATTTGATATGGGGTTCAAGACATATATCAGGTCGATAATAATTCTTTTTTTCTTATTGAATTATGAAAAAATTGGTTGACACTACTGGAAATTCAGGCTATAGCCACGGTTCTAAACCGTGGCTATAGGACCTTAAACCGTGGCTATAGGTAATAGCCACGGTTTGAGAAACCGTGGCTAAGTTTGGCGTGGCTATAGGCCCAACCCTATAGCCACGGTTCCAAACCGTGGATGTATACCTAATTCCACGGTTTGAACCGTGGCTATACTAAAGGCCGAACAGGCTTTATTGCCATGGTATAAAACCGTGGCATTAGGTCTATATCCACGGTTAAAAACCATGGCAATAAACCAATAGCCACAGTTTAAAACAGTGGCTATAGGGTCTCCAAATCCATAAAAAAAATACCCCCCAACCCCCGCGACACCCCCCTGGACACCCCCTGGACACCCCCTGGACACCCCCCTGGACACCCCCTGGACACCCCCTGGACACCCCCTGGACACCCCCTGGACACCCCCTAGACACCCCCTGGACACCCCCCTGGACACCCCCTGGACACCCCCTGGATACCCCCTGGACACCCCCTGGACACCCCCTAGACACCCCCTGGACACCCCCCTGGACACCTCCTGCACCCCTACCCTATGCCCTGTAGACCCCCCCTGCCCTCCTCCCAACTGCCTTGCAAACCCCCCCCCCCCCCTGCTGGACAACCCTCCCCCCCGCACCGCCTGGACAGCCCCCTTGCACCCCCATGCCCCCCTGGATAGCCCCCTTGCACCCCCCTGGACAGCCCCCTTGAACACCCCCCTGCACCTCACTAGACAGCCCCCCCGGACAGCCCCCTTGCACCCCCACAGTACAACAGTAAGGCAAAGAGCTGAATGATTCCAGTTTTGCACAGTCTGAAAAAGAAATTTCAGCAAAGGGTTGACGTGAAGGAACAATATGTCCCTGGGCTGCAATTGATTTCACTTGATGATGAAGTGACAATTCAGAACATGCTGCCAGGTACAATTGATTGTCACAGATTGGGGAAGTTTGTCTTACCTTCTGCTCTCGATGGCCAAGCCGTACGAACTCTCTCAATGGTGTTGGAGCCTAGTAATAAGTCATCACTGGAGCCTAGACCATGTGTTGAAGATTCAGAAATTTGTGGTGCTAGAGTTCAAAGGAAAGGAGATGATTCAGAGGCTGAGTATGGAGACGGACGAGGAAAACCTTTTTTATTTGTAGTAAACATTCCAGAAGTGTGCCTTAGAAGTTTCCAGACTGGTTTTTTTCCTTGGTTAGCAGTTGCATGGCAATTCTACAGAGCTGTTGTTCACTACTTGGTACCTGGCTGGGTGAATGATGTTGTTCAGCCCTACACCGAACCACAACACCCCCCTGCCCCTGCCCAGTCCCCTCCCCCCTTCTACTTTCCCCCCTCCCCTGCTAGTTCCCCCCTCTCCCCTGCCAGTCTTGCCCCCCCAAACCCCCCAGGACAGACCCCCCCAGACCCTGGACACCCCCCCAACTTCCATCCCCCCACCCAGGACAGACCCCCCCCAGACCCTGGACACCCCCACCCAACTTCACTCCCCCATGCACCCTTGCACACCAGCATGACCCCAACCTCAGCCTGCCCCTCCCCCTGTTGGACACCGCTCCCCCCTACTGGACACCCCTCCCCCCTGCTGGAGATCCCTCCCCCCTGCTGGACAGCCCCCCTGCTGAACAGCCCTCCCCCCCTACTGGACAGCCCTCCCCCCTGCCGAACAGCCCCCCCTGCCGGACACCCCTCCCCTCACACCTCCCCCCTGCTGGACATCCCCCCCTCCCCCAGCACCCCCAGCACCCCCTGCACCTGCACCCCCTTCCCCCTGCCCCCTCCACCCTCCCCCCTACCCCTGCCCCCTGCCCCCTGCACCCCTTCCCCCCTGCACCCCTTCCCCCTCCCCCCACCCCCCTGCCCCCTGCACCCCCAACACCCCCACCCCCCGCACCCCCCTGACCTTTCCCCCATCCCCCCTGCCCCCATCCCCCCTGCCCCCCTCCCCCCAGCACCCCCTGCACCTGCACCCCCTGCAGTACATATACATGACTGGGGATTTGGCTCCCTCTCACTCAAGCCAGGTGTAGTACATATACATGACTGGGATCGGAAATTCAACCCATATGAAATTGGTATGACCTCAGTTCAGGTATGGGTTAAAATCTCTGTCTTAAACTGGGTTTTATGGCATCCTAGAATTCTATATGACATTGCATTAGCTATTGGAGTTCCAGTTAAGATGGATCGCGAAACTGAAATAGCTCGATTTGGCCATTATGCTAGATGTCTAATTGAAATAGACCTTTTCTCCACATTAGTAGAAAAGTTTGTTTATCTACTGATGAAGAGGAGCTGGAACTTAGTGGAATTTGAGAACATACCAAAATTTTGCCCAGATTGTAAGGTCATTGATCATGAGGTTAAAAACTGCAGAAGATCTGTTATTTGCACCCTTTGTTCTCAATGAGGACATGATCATAAATCATGTTCCAACCTTGATTTGGAGATGAAAACAATACAAAGCAATAAAGATTGCACCTCTGGTTCTGACAACCCTGTTAATAGGCAGTTTGCTGAGCCTGTTAATCAAGGGATGGTTGTTTATGACTCCAAGAATGATAATGAGAAGGTCTGTACGCCCAGCCATAAAACATGGGCTGACATTGTGGAAGAAGTTGTGGATCCTGCACCTATTCTCCCTGTTACTACTACTGTCCATTCCTATGCTCAAGTGGTTTCTCAAAGCAAGGAACCCAGGCCCCCTTCACTGTGTCAATCTGATTCTGCTCAGATTGACACTAGTAAGGAGGTTTCCTCCTTGGCTGGTGTGGCCAATGAAAGTCTCATGGTTGAAGATTTACTTTCTGTTGCCTATAGTGATGCCTCTAGTGCACAGGTAAACATAAATATGAAGGAAGATGGACAAGACACAGTGAAGGAGGCATATATTGTTAATAAACAAAACCAGCCTGCCTCTGTTTCTCATTTTTTTGAATCTGGGAAAGTGTAGTGTGGGATTCCTGCTTCTGCTGACCATTCTGTTGATGCAAAAGTTGCTACACCTGGTTCTGAAGAAGTATGTATACTTCTAGGGGATCCTTCTCCTGATCAGACTACTTCTTCTAGTGTGCAGGTGGTGTCAAAATCAAATACAACAAAACAGATTGCTGAACAGCCCCGACCCCTGCCGGACACCCCTCCCCCCTGCCGGATAGCCCGCCCCCCTGCCTGACAGCCCGCCCCCCTGCCGGACAGCCCGCACCCCTACTGGACAGCCCCGCCCCCTGCCTGGACCCCCCTCCCCCCTGCTGGACACCCCTCCCCCCTACTGAACACCCCTCCCCCTGCTGGACAGCCCTCCCCCTACTGGACAACCCTCCCCCCTGCTGGACAGCCCCGCCCCCCTACTGGACAACCCGCCCCCCCTACCGGACACCCCTCCCCCCTGCCGGACACCCCTCCCCCCTGCCGGACACCCCTCCCCACCTGCTGGATAGCCCTCCCCCCTGCTGGACAGCCCTCCCCCTGTTGGACAGCCGCTCCCCCTGCCTGCACAGCCCCTCCCCCTGCACCCATCCCTATATCCAGCCCCCACCCCCTACACCTAGCCCTATATCCAGCCCCCTCCACTGGACCCCCTAGACACCCCATGGAAAGACCCCCCAGGACAGCCCCCCCCAGACCCTGGACACCCCAGGATAGACCCCCCCCACTGGACCCCCTAGACAATGGATGGATGTCATGGGCTATTGCTAAAAGACCGAATCCGGCTGCTGAAATCAGCAGTAAGTAAGAAGAGGTAAATGAAGAAAAATGAATAAAATTTTCCCAATATACTTGGGGGCAAGAATGAAGGAAACTAAGTTGGACTGGATTTTAAGTAGACTACTCTTGTTTTTCTGAAGTGGCAGGGATGATTGGGTCTAAAATAAGTGAGTTGGAACATGAATTTAGATGAGGACGTCAAATGTTAAGGGGTCTGGTTTAATTGGTTAGAATTGGATGAGGTTTGTAATGGTTTTAAAGTGGTATTCCTGGTGGAAAATGTGGGGTTGGTGGCTTAGAAGTTGAAAGGTGGGTAGGCCTGATTGGTGGTCAAGTTGTGGATGGGTTTCCTAGGTGGATTGAAAAATGGTGGGGGACTGGAAAGGAGTTCATAGTGGCTAAATTGAAGTGGGAGCTTGGAATTGTAGTAGGGAATGAGTTTGGATTTTTTAGTGAGAGTGGAAATGGCACTGGAATAGCTAGTTTGATTTTGGTGAGTTGGCCATGGGATTTTTATAGTGCATCGAAAAAGAGTCACTAGCAGGGCTTGGTTTGGTGTGAAATTAAGTCAAGTGGTTGTGGGAACCATCATGGAAGAAACTACCAAATACAGACCAGATATAGTCTCCTCTACAGTGAAGACCCTTCATGGATACTCTTCAAGAAAACCAGGTCTCCAGTTGCATCTTTGTCCATAAAAAACAAGCCCTGTTTGCATAGGCCCAAACAGACCTCCCTTTTCCAGCTTGTGGGGGAAATGTGGGAACTCCACCATGAAATAGGCCCTCAGAATAGAACAACCTCTTTGTAATTGCATCAAACAGATTGTTTGTAGCCTTTAAAACTCAACTTGGCAGTGATCATCCTCCTCCAATGAGTGCTACATGAGATGAGGGAATTATGGAAGGAATTTCATCTAAAACAGCCAAAATCAGACATTGAATTTCCATCACAATAGGCTGATCCAGTTCAGACGACATGTGCAGAGGATGAGGATGATCTGGTTTGGAAAACATGTGAAGAGGATGAGTAAAAAGAAGAATTACCGAACAAATATTATGTGATACATGTACAATAAAATATGCCAGACAATTCCAAACCAATGTTTTCAGTTGAATTGAGCATTTGTACCACCTGCTATGCACGTTTTGTGGAAAGATGGATGAGAGGCAGCGCTGAGAGGAGATATAGTTTTGGAATGAGGAAATACGAAAAATTATAGAGCTAACCATTCAATGTTTCTCTAAGGAGGAGTAACCGCCGCATGGTGTCGTCCTGGAGTAGGGCCAAATCACGGCGTGACCGCGGCGTGACCGCGGCGTGACCACGGCATGACCACGGCGTGACTGCAGCGTGACCACAACGTGTTGGCCTGGTCCAGCGACATCCCCCCTGTCTGGACACACCTCCCCCCTATCTGGACACCCCCTCCCCTGTCTGGACACCCCCTACTATCCCAAATCTAGAATCCCACTTACCCTAAAAGACAAGAGAGACCCCAAAAAGAGATTTAAACTGAACTCAAAAATGAGAAAATTCAATCTAGTACATAACATCGATCATTCTATCTATTCAAATAAAAATGTCAAATACCTCCAGATCATGCACTAAGATATCCCACACCACTTCAAAGTTGGAAACCATCACATAACACACATGAAATTTAAAACATTACATGGACCTATTTACTAAAGGAATGTATGGATCCAACAAGAATTATATATTATTTGGATTTAAGAACTACATTTCAACTAAAATTGATGATATAAAAGAATGAGTAACTTCAATACCAATTAACTCTAACAACATAGAGATAAAAAATAAACACCATACCTTTATAGTAGCTGGACATGGTATAGATTCTTTTAGTGAATACTCTACAATATAAAGAAATTTAGTATTAGCTCCCCCTCATCACTCTTGCACCAGCCCCCCCCCCCCGGTCCCCTGCTACCCCAGCCCCCCTCCCCAGCCCCCCTGCTACCCCAGCCCCCCTGCCACCCCCATCCCACCTCCACCCCCCACGTAGCCCACCTGCACCAGCCCCGAACCCCAACCCCTAGCTGCACCAGCCCCCCCAGCCCCCTGCCACCCCGCAGCCCACCAGCACCAGTCCCCCCCCCCCCCCCCGAAGCCCCCTACTACCCCAGCCCACCTGAACCTGTCCCCCCTCCCCAGCCCCCCTGCTACCCCAGCCCACCTGCACCAGCCCCCAACCCCTCGCAGCCCACCTGCACCAGCCCCCAACCCCAACCCCCTGCACCAGCCACCCCCCCAACCACCTACTACCCCCAGCCCCCCTGCCACCCGCAGCCCACCTCCACCCCCCCCCGCAGCCCACCTGCACCAGGTGTGGTCATAAATCTTCTATGACTATAGATTTCATAGGCAATATCAGGTCCCATGGAAATCAGAGTACATAATGCTACCAAAAATATTATCATAATGGATTTTACACCTAAATTGAATATCATCATCAGCAATGGGTTTTTGTGTTGAAGAAAATTTAAAGTGTTTTACTAGGAGTACATTGGAAATTTTGAGAGATTCAAACATGTGTCTATTTTTAATATTTAATATTTAACCATTTTGAGATAAGTAAGAAAATTTATTTGGTCTATCTCTAAAAATTTAAATGCCTAAGGTTTTATTAGCTATGCCTAAGTCTTTCACTTCAAACTTACCATTATTTTGTGATTCTACAATAATTATGAGGCTCATGTTCTTAAAAATTGTAATCATGTCATCAACATAAATCATCAGATTTCATGTAGTACTGTATTAAACAAAACATTGGAATTATGATTTGAAATAGAGTTACCAGATTTTATAGCACCGTGATCACTATCTATAGGTGGTGAAATAGTTATACCTGGTGCCTGTGAAGTATCTGTGGGATGTTTTATGATATTTTCCAGATCTGGACAGCACTGCATTTTCTCTATAGAGACATTCATAACCTGCATGGGCTTAGGTTCCTGGACAGCCCTCTTGCACCCCTTGCAACCCCCTAGACAGCCCCCTTGAACACCCCTGCACCCCCCATGCCCCCCTTAGTCCCCCATGCTCCCCCCTGCACCCCACTGGACAACCCCCATGCCCCAACTGGACAGCCCCACTGGACACCCCCTGCACCCCCTGGACAGCCCTCCCCTCTGCCGGACACCCCTCCCCCCTGCTTGGACAGCCCCTCCCCCTGCTGGACACCCCTCCCCCTACTGGACACCCATTCCCCCTGCACCCTGCCCCCTGCACCCCACTGGACAGCCCCCATGCCCCAACTGGACAGCCCCACTGGACACCCCCTGCACCCCCTGGACACCCCTCCCCCCTGCTGGACACCCCCTGCCGGACACCCCTCCCCCTGGCCCTTTCTACACCCCCTGGAATGTGTTTCTATTGATATAAATGATCATCTTATTGAGGTATGTTTTGTATTAGAAAACATTCCAAAGTACAATGAGCATTGTAGGATGATAGGCCATGCCACTGATAAGTGAAGAATTGTACAGAAATTCTGCAAGCCATCCTCTATTAATACTTCATTGAAAGATGCTCTGAAAGGGAAAAATATTAATACCACGGCGTGACCGTGGCGTGACCGCAGCGTGACTGCGGCGTGACCACGACGTGTTGACCCGATCCAGTGACATCCGTGGGGCAGCATATTCTAGCTAGGAGCGAAGGAAGCGGGAGGAGGCTAGAATCCTGGTGGAAGGGGGCTGGTTGCAGGTGTTGGGGGGATGGTGCGGGCAGATTTGAAGGTGGAAGGGGGGCTGTTGCGGGTTGGAATGCCAATGGAAGTGGGCTGAAATGAAGGTGGAAGGGGGCTGGTGTGGGATGGATGTGGCTGGAGCAGGGCCAAATCATGGAATGACTACGACGTGACTGCGGCGTGACCGCGGCATGACCGCGGCGTGACCGTGGCGTGACCACGGCGTGACCGCGGCGTGGACACGGCTTGACCGCGGCGTGACCGCGGTGTGACCGCATCGTGTTGGCCCGATCCAGCGACATCCGCGGGGCAGCATCTTCCGGCCAGGAGCGAAGGGAGCGGGAAGAGGCTAGAATGCGGGTGGAAGGGGGCTGGTTGCAGGTGTTGGGGGGATGGTGCAGGCAGATTCAAAGGTGGAAGGGGGGCTGTTGCGGGCTAGAATGCCGATGGCAGCGGGCTGAAATGAAGGTTGAAGGGGGCTGGTGTGGGATGGATGTGGCTGGAGCAGGGACAAATCATGGCATGACTGCGACGTGACTGCGGCGTGAATGCGGCGTGACCGTGGCGTGACCGTGGCGTGACCGCGGCGTGACCGCGACGTGACCGCGGCGTGACTGCGGCGTGACCGCGGCGTGACCGCGGTGTGACCGCAGCGTGACCGCAGCGTGTTGGCCCGATCCAGCGACATCCGCGGGGTGAAATGAAGGTGGAAGGGGGCTGGTGTGGGCTGGATGTGGCTGGAGCAGGGCCAAATCACGGCGTGACCGCGGCGTGACCGCGGCGTGACCGCGGCGTGACCGCGGCGTGACCGCGGCGTGACCGCGGCGTGACCGCGGCGTGACCGCGGCGTGACCGCGGCGTGACCGCGGCGTGACCGCGGCGTGTTGGCCCAATCCAGCGACATCCGCCGGGCAACATCTTCAGACCAGGAGCGAAGGGAGCGGGAGGAGGCTGGAATGCTGGTTGAAAGGGGCTGGTTGCATGTGTTGGGGGGATGGTGCGGGCTGATTCAAAGGTGGCAGGGTGGGTGTTGCGGGTAGGGGGGATGTTCAGACATAAATACACCGACCGAGATGCTCGGATAAACCAAGACTCCATTTCTCGGATAGAGGCGATCTAGCAATACTTCCGCATGCAGTAACTATCAGAAGGTTATAATCATAGATGAAATGGTTCAAGATAACCAGACACAATATGAGAATTTTAATGTAAAACAACCAAATGAAGGGGTCATGCAATGACACGAATGGGCAGAGTGAGAATATCGGATTGATCATCGGATGGAGTACACTGCAATCAGAGGAAAGAATATGCGCTGTGAGAATACAATATGCAATGGAGGATCATCGGATGGTCCAATAAAATTGTACGCTAAGTAGACACCCTATGATCAGACGATTCAGGTATAACATACCTGGTAGCAGAAAAGTTGAAAGACTATGATATGAATCTACATACACAAGAGTTGGAGCACCAAAAAAAATGCAACTACTGATGATCATGTGATAATAATACAATCGAGATGAGTAATAAATACAATAAAGCAGCTAATAATCATATAACTCCCTTGAAAGTATAGAGAATAGTTGATGTTCAATGTATAAAGAATGATATGTTAGATTTGGATGCATGGAGAAATTAAATTGCATAAGATAAAATTATATTTTTCATTAAGAGAATATTTTGAAAAGTACATTTACAATTTTGTAATTTGAATAAAGAATTCAGAGTACATAAAAAAAAGCATGATGGAATAAGTTATTACATACCATTAGGTACAATGATGATATTGATATAGTACCTGAGTCAGTTGTTTGGGATCTTGCACCAGAAGAAGCACCCTATAAGCAGATAAACGGTAATGTCAAATTGAATGACTACTCATATATTGAACATAGGTGGCTGAAAGAATAAAAATGGAATAAACCTTACCCAAATATTAAACTCATTGTCTTCGATGGTGGTGGATAGAACCGGTCTTATCATAAGAAACCACCTATAAGAAAATAGTGGGAAAAGAAATGAGATATAACAACTTCTTATATATATGTGATCAGTGTGTCAACTGTAGACAGAAAAAAAGGACACATTTTACACGATTTAGGTAATTATACAAATTTTCCAAAGATTAAATCATCTTAAAAAATGAAGAAAAATGGATTCTTGAAGCTACTAGATTGAACAACCTTCAATTATAGGACATACCTGACTATAGAGACTTTGAGAGAGCTTCCCAAGAAGGATTTTCAGCATGAAAAAATAATAGGGACCATCCTCAATCAGGATCATTCCTAAAACCGATGAAGAGTGTAGCCCTTAACTTCTGCAATACCATACACTACTTAATAACTAGACAATTCATAACTAAATATTAGAATAATACATGAATGATTGAAGAAAGGGGCAGAAAAAAAGGCATAAACACTTACATAAAACTGTATGGTTCCAAGTGTAGAAGTAAAGAAAATAGATGACACAAGAACTCATCCAGCCATTCAGAAATTTGGATCATTGGAATGAATGATAAACCATCATTATCATCTTTCGGGCAGCTATCTGTAACAATGCTCAAATGAAACAGAAGTTTTCTTCTCCATGTAAAAGCACATATATCACGTTTTTTTTATGAAAGCTAGTTCTTACATTGGAAAATATGGAACCAATAAATTTCATGGTTGCCAATGTTTTAGGAGGATCATTGGCATCCATACCAAGCAAGGAATTGGATAATGAAATTTTCAAGAGATCAATGTATGCATCAGCAACAACAGAATCATCTAACTTTGCATAAGAATTAGACAAGGAAGAGAAGAAATATGATCTCCCAAAAAAGGCCACTCATGTTACATGAGTTTTCAACTAGTGATTGGTTGTAATATATGAGAAGCTACATGGATACAATTTCCAATGTTTGGTTTTAAAATAACATGAAAAACTCATTTAACTCTTAGATAATTGAATATGGAAGAAGTATTAGTTGGTGCTTATACATGGAAGTGACAGATTATTTATATATTAACTCTGAATGTGTGAATATATTATAGAGGAGATCCAAACCTAGAAATATTGATTTAAATATTGACATCTCTAAAGATTTTGACACTCTTAGCTAGGATTTCACTTTTTAAGTACTTGACAGTTTTGGTTTCTCAACCATATTTATTAAGCTTATTCAAGAACTTATCTACAAATCAAGACTCTATTTCATTATTAATGGGTCTCACAAAAGATACTTCAGTCATACCTAATGGGTGAGATAGGGGGATCCTCCCTCAACTTTTTTATTTGGAATTATCAGGGATTAATATATGAAATGCCTCCTAAAATCTACAGATTATGGGGATTTATCACCAGTTAAGGCCACTAGAAAGATAAGAGAACCCACCCACTTGTTTTATGTTGATGAAATTATCATTTTTTGTCAAAATGATGACCGATCACTTTCTTTCATCAAGGGGATTTTCAAGCATTATGAATCTCTCTCAAGACAAGCCATTATTTAGAGGAAATCTAAGCTTTATTGTAGAAAGGACATGCATGTTTCCAGCCCCCAGCCCCCAGCCCCCAGCCCCCCTCCACCCTGCCCCCTGCCCCACTCCACCCTGCCCTCTCCGCTCTGCAAGAACGCTTAGTCTCCCCATTGAATTTGATAGGAATTCCCACAACTGATTCACTACCCCAAAGGATTTGAGAATTCCAAAAAAACCAACTTAAGAAAGAGGAAAATAAAAGCCCCCTGGACACCCCCCACTGCCCTCCTGCACCAGTTGAGAATCACTGCATTGCACTGCATCCTGTTGAGACGTAGTGTAAAAATGTTTAACAAACTCAAGTGAAACTGGAAATGCAAATTCTTGGAGAGAACTACAAATAATTCAATGAATATATGAGAAAACACCTGTTGCGAATCACTGCATTCCACTGCATCCTGCAAATTTCAACATTATAAGAAAGATCCCATATGATAACCTCCTCCCTCATCCCTAAATCTTTATAAATGATAAAAATAATTAATGAAACACAATAGAAAAATATATATTATATATGATATTAACGGACATAAAATAATGAGATGAATCCATCAATGCTTTATAAAATAAAAAACCTCATAAAACTAAAACAATGACCCTACATAAATTACATATGGTTCCCTAGATCTATATAAAACTATTAAACCATCCCTTTAGTGCCTTTAAATCCACCACATACTAACTTCCTAGATAATTTATATATCCCACTCTACTTTAAATCACTAACTGTGCTTACAATTCCTTTGTAAAAGTAAAATTATAACCGCCACTCCAACCATAATGAAAAATCATTAGAAGATGGCCCATATCTACATGAGTGATACTTCCTAGGGTCAAAATAGAAAACCATCTGAGTGTGTATATTTATTCCACATATAAAAAATGAATCCTTTGACTCTAGAAGAAGGGAATGATAAAGTCTTTCCCTAACCAATTGATCATCATCCACAACTTGTAGAATAATCTCCTTTCCTATTCTTACTTCTACTAGATCATTATGATCCTGTTATCTCCTAATTATTCAACTCAAGTTCAATTTAAATAAAAAGATACATTTTATATCCTTCATAATTAGGAAGAAAATGTGATAAACCTTTGAAAGTATGTCTAACATAAACCCATACTCAAACTGATGATACATAGAATGCTCATCACCTCCCAAGGTTAGAGAAAATTTCTGCAACTCCGTGAACTAGGAAGAATATTATATAATTAATATGATTACATACATAAAAACTTGCCTCGGTGTTGGAAGAGAGAAGTCGGGGAGGAGGCGTCGGGGAGGAGGCGTCCAGGAGGAGGGTCGCGGTGAGGAGGAGGGTCGCGGCGAGGAACCGTCGGAAGAGCTGAGTCGAGGAGGAGGGTCGCTGCGAGGAGGTGTCTGGGGGGAGGGTCGCGTCGGGAAGGAGGGTCGCGGCGAGGAGCCGTCGGGGAGGAGGGCGCGGCGAGGAGGGCACGACGAGGAGGCATCTGGGAGAAGGAGGGCACGGCGAGGAGTCATCGGGAAGGAGGAGGGAGTGGCGAGGAGGCGTCGGGGAGGAGGAGGGCGCGGCGAGAGGGAAGAGGAGGAGCCCGATGATAATTGGGAGAAAAAACGGGTTATGATTTAGCCACGGAGAGGGATATGAATCGTGGCAATAGAAGGGATATATCCACGGACCTATAAAACCGTGGCTATAGGTCCGTGGCTATAGCCCAGATTTGTAGTAGTGTGATAATGTAGAAATGGTGGTGAATTAAATGATTGGGTTTAAAGGTCTTATTGGGGATTATATTTCTATAGGGGTAGTCATATTTATTCCTCAAGTCATAAGAGGAACCATGAAGAGGCCAGTTGAGGTGTTGGAAGGAGTGAACACCATTATTTTATTTATAATTAGTGGCATCCTTTGGGTTTAAGTTATCAGTTTACTTTTAGTGTGGGATGATAGGCTGCACCAATCAGGACTACCAGGAGAACCCCAAGAAATTCCACCGATGTGGACATTTGTGTTATCTTTAGTATTTTTTTATGAAACCCTCCTCAAAGTAGTAGAGTTTTATATTATTTTACTAGGGGATCAAAAGTGAGATCTATTGATTTAAATAGGGTGGGTTATCTTTTTTAGCTGAAGGGGGATTCTTAATCAGTGAAGAAATATCTAAGTGAGATAGAATCTAGGAACCTCTATGTAGTTGAGAATGCACTAGAGGTCTCTGAGTTTGGTTTAATGACCACTCAAGTTAAGTTATTTATTTCGTATTCCATGGTCTTGATATTGTTTGATATTGGAACATCCCATTAATTTACCGTGTCTTGTTTGATCTATGATTTGTGGTTGTAATTATAATTAATATTGTTTGTACTATATCTTTACACCCCCTTGGGAAGAATAAATAGTAAGTCCTAATGTGATTCAAGTGTTGGGTAATACCAGTTTACTTCAAAGTCATGTGGGATTTTTTGGGATTAGATAAGGATATTTTTAACCTTATTATCAGCATGGATTGGATAATTATATTCTGAGACTAAACTAAATTCTATCATCATAAGTTTATGTTTTTTTCTCATAACAGGAACAATCACATATTTTGGGATGATTGGGACCCAAGATCATGTAGCGAGAGACTTGTTGTGCTAGATACTAGGATAATATCTTGTAATTGTTCTAGTTTTCTCTTTATTTATATGGACACAGGTTTATGCGGTTGGCCTTCAGTGGTGGAATAATTGTATCATGAGGTATTTATAGATGATTTTCTATGTCACCACCCCATTAAAATATAGATTTATCCATAGTATTACTCATTGGGATGATCCCCATTTCCTTTTGGTCTTATTGAATAATTCATATCGAGTTGAAATAATGAAAATATCAGTTTGAGGATCTTAAGAAAAAATATTTTATTCACCTGAGTGTGTCACTATGATCATCACTGGTTCTCTTTGCGAAGAAGGTGGATGGTAGCCTCTAACTTTTCATTGATTACTAGAATATCAACTAGGGGAAATGAATAATAAATACCCACTATCATGAATCAGTGACCACCTTGATCAACTAAGGTGAGCAAGGTGATTTTATAAAATTGAAAATCATTTAGGATACCATCAACTGATGGTGAGGTAAGTGAATATTAAAAAGATATCCTATAGAAGTAGGTATGGGAATTAAAAGTACCTATTTTTTTCATTAGGAATTACTAATTTCCTTGATTTTTTATGGCCCCAATAAATCAAATTTTCCACCATTACTATAATGTCCTGGTTCTAGAAGCCACCCAGAGGCGCCCCGTACCCAGTTGGGAACATGGCCTCAAGCGCATTTCCCCAAATTCCAGAGGCTGCCGACTAGCAGTGAGGGCCTTGGGTGTGATAGTGGGGAAACTATTCCCTCATTGGAAGAGTACATAGCAGAAGTAAACAATACATACAATCACGGAAGTAGTAAATATCCAACAACAGTAAGCAGTGGAAGACTGTAATAATAAAAAACTGGAGCACACATATATATATGAAATGATGCATGATACATATTTCTAGGAAAGAATCCAAACAAGTCACAATGCTGGAAATACAAATAGTGCTAAACCAAATTACAAAAAGAAAGATAAACAGCTCCTCATCATCACAATCCATAGCTTGGTCCCATGCTCTCCAGCCCCACAGAAAGTCAAGTACCTGAAGTAGAAGGGCGCTTACCCTTATCTATACCTGAAATAATATATTTTGTTTGGGCCCAAAAGCATGACCCAAATAGGGTGTGAGACGAAATCCCAGTAGGAAAGCACCCGAAGATCTGTGCCTAACAGTTAGTGAATATTTGGCAGGTAAAAGTACAGAAAGCAGTAAATATAAAAGTACTAAATAGTAAAACATCCACAGTTTCAAATCAAGAAATAGTGAAACAAATAGATAAACCTCAAACAATAAACCCTCTAGGAAGTCCTCACAGCCATCCCCTCTAGTCCTAACTTAGAAGTACAGAAAATGCTCTGGGTAGTACACTCAGCCTAAACCCTATGGTTAAATCATAAGAATATAATAAGATACTCTGAGGAAGCTCTCACAGTCCATTCCATTTATATTCAAAGGTAAGGCAAGACGCTATGAGGAAACTCACATAGTCCATTCCCCGCAAAGTCTAGGGTTGTCAAGGACTCTCTAAGGAAGTTCACACAGTCAATTCCCCTTATATACCCAAGGTCTAGGACTCTATGAGGAAGCTAACTCGGTCAATTCCCCTTATATCCCAGGTCGTACAATTCAAACAAATACTCTCCGAGGAAGCTCACGCGGTCAATCCCCTTATAGTATAAAGTAATCAAGGACTATCTGAGGAAGATCACTCTGTCAATTCCCCTTATAGCCCCAAGTGGTTCTAGTCGCTCTGAGAATGCACACTCGGTCAATCCCCCTTATAGCCTAAATGCTCAAAGACTCTCTGAGGAAGCTCACTCGGTCAATTCCCCTTATAGTCTACTACACCAAGTTCTCATAGCCCTGTGTAGGTCAACGAGGATAGTAGTGTAATATGGTCAAAGTAAACCTATAGAACTACTTGGCTAACAGTCTACAACATATCAAGCATGTCAGAATAAAAACTCTCCATTCTACAGCAACAGGCATGAAAATCATCCAAGGCAGCCAAACTGGTTAAACAAGGACAAACAGTTGCAAATAGAACATGCAAGAGAAAAACCTCCAATGTATAGAAATCATCCCTATTCATATCCAAATTACCTCTACATAGGAATACAAACATGGCAGGCAATCAACAGGGGTAAAATGGTAAACACGCAATACCCCATTCAAGGGTATTGGTGGAATTTTTACATAATACTCAAAGACATAGAACAGAAAGGCACTAACCACCTATCTCGGGGTTAGGATATCTCTATAAGTTAACCTTGAATCTTGAATCTCCTTATAACGCCGTAGATATAAGAAAAAATCTAAAATGTCCAACCCATGATAACTTGGAAAAGAAGAGAAAACATGAAACAAGGTTCCAGAAGAAGAGAGAACTCACCGATGTGATTCCAACGCAACCGACGATGTTCGATTCAGAGGACAGATAGAGGATCAGGGGCTTGTTGAAGATCCATGGCTTCTCGATGCTCTCAGACGAAATAGGTTGATAAGGAGACAATTCTGTCTATCAGACGTGACCCCAATGTGTTTAATGAAAAAAATACACGGCGTGTACTTTTAGAGTACACAATGTGTACTTGCTGTTTCTATACTTCACATTAGCCGGCCTCCAAGTCACTACCACACAACCGTGTGTGTGGCTACTACACAACCAACACACGACTTACTGATGCAAGGAAGTAAACAGTGTGTACTCATAAAGTACACGGCGTGTACTTAGAAAATCTCCAAAAATTCATTTTTCCTCAAAAATGACCAGAAAAGGAAAAAAATACCTGAAAAGAAGTTTCGGGTTCTTACAAACTTCCTCCTTAAATAAATTCATCCCCAAATTTCCCTAGCGTAGAGTAGAAGAAGAAATACTGAATAGTTCTGGCCACTGTGCTCGTACATAGGCCTCCCTCTCCCAAGTCTCATCCTACACCCGCCCGTGCTGCCATAGCACTCATACCATAAAAACAGACCGGCCATGAAGAACCTTTGTACTGTGATCCATAATCTGGATAGGATGCTCTTCAAATGATGCATCCACTTCAAGCTCAACCTCCTTGAGTTAAAAGACATGATAGGAGTCTGAAAAGTAACGTCGAAGTTGAGAAACGTGAAAGATGTTGTTCATAGCTTGACACCTTTGAGGTAACTGCAACCGATAGGCAACCAACCCATCTCTCTCCAACACCTCAAATGGCCCGACGTACCTCGGTGGAAGCTTAAACTGTCTCCTAATCCTCTTGTGTCCCAACCTCGGTGTTACATGCAGGAAAACATGATCCAAGACCTCAAACTCCAGAGGTCGTCTCCGCTAATCAATATAAGACTTCTATCAAGACTTTACTGTAGCCATCCTCTTCCGAATCAACTCTATCTACTATGTCATCTCCTAAAAAAGATGAGGTCCCAACAAAGCTGCCTCTCCTGCCTCTAGCCAACATAAAGGTGATCATTATGGCTTACCATAAAAAGCCTCATAAGGTGCAATCTAAATAGTTTCTTTAAAACTATTGTTGTAGGAAAACTCCACAAGAGGTATATTCTTCTCTCAAGAACCTCCATAATCCATAATGCATGCTCGAAGCATATCCTCAAGCACCTGAATTTTACCCTCTGACTGACCATCTGTCTGAGGGTGGTCGGTTTTACTCAAAAGTACCTATGTACCCAAAGCCTTCTGAAGCCCCTGCCAGACCCGAGAAGTAAAACTTGAATCCCTATCTGAAATAATGGAGTGTCAAACTCCATGAAGACGTACAATCTCAGGGATATACAATCGTCCCATATCATCAACACTGAAGGTATCATTGATCTGTAAGAAGTGAGAAACCTTCATGAGTCTGTAAATGACAACCCAAACTGCATCATTCCCTTGAGGCGACCTCGGTAAACCGGTCACAAAATCCATCGCGACTTCATTCTACTTACACTTAGGAATGGGTAATTGCTGCAAAAACCCCACTGGTCATTGATGCTCCGCCTTCACCTACCGACAAGTGGAACACCTCATGACTAAAACAAAAATGTTCCTCTTCATACGTGGACACCAATACTGATGATGTAGATCAAGATACATCTTGGTGACTCCAGGATGAACTTCCCAAACCGAGGAATGAAAATCCCACATCAGCTCCTCACGTATATCTGCTGGCACCCATACGCCCCCTGGAAATGCAAGATCTCATCCTCTCCTATGGTCCATTTAGTAATAGGGTCCTCTCATGACATTATTTCCCTTAGGACTTGGCCTTCATAATCTGATAGCTTCCTTATTCGAACTCGATCCAGAAGAGTAGAGGTAACAGCTACAGAAGAAAGAAATGTCTTCCCCTGACTATCGTGCACCTCCAAATGCATCTCTGAGAACAGAGCCATAATCTGCCACTCACTGCTGGCCTTCTGAACTACCTGTATCTGAGTCCTCCATCTCAATGCATCAGCCACTGCATTGCCTTTCACATGCGTGTAGGCAAGATCAAAGTTAAAAGACTGTAGGTACTCAACCCACCAGCACTGTCTCAAATTCAGATCATGCTGAGTGAAAATGTACTTGAGACTTTTGTGGTTGGTGAAAAACACAGAATGTTCTCCCAGAAGATAATGTCTCCAACAACATAGGGCATGAAAAAAAGATGCCAACTCCAGATCGTGCATTGGGTAATTCCTCTCGTGTGGCCTCAACTGCTGAGACCCGTACGCAACGAATCCATATCCCTACATAAGAACAACTCCCAACCTGATACCTGAAGCATCACAATAAATAGTATAGATCTTTCCCGAATCTAGAAATACTATTATTAGTGCTGAAGTCAACCTCCCTTTCAGCTCCTGAAAGGATGACTCACAAGAATCTGACCACATGAACTTCACACCCTTCTTGGTTAGACCAGTATGCGGTGATAATAAGCGTGAAAAGTCTTGTATAAAATGTCTGTAGTATCCAACTAGCCCTAGAAAAATCCACACCTCAAAGAAGCTCTTTGAATACTCCCAGGAAACTACTGATCTTGCTTTCTCTAGGTCTAATGATACTCCTGCCTCTAAGATAACATAACCCAAGAAGTGAACCTAATCCATCCAAAAGTGGAACTTTGAGAGCTTAGCATATAAATGATGCTCCCTAAGTGTACTCAAAATGATATCAAGATGGGTATCTTGGTCGTGTCGAGTGTGAGATTACACCAAGATATCATCCATGAAGACCATCAAGAAGGAATCTAAGTATGGATGCAATACTCGGTTCATCAGTTTCATGAAAACTACATGCACATTCATGAGACTTAATGGAATAACCAAATACTCGTATAGACCATACCTTCTCCTGACAGCTTTAAGAGGTATATCTGATGGTATAACATGCAAATGATGATAACCAGACCTTAATTCAATCTTTGAGAACACTCGGTATCCTAGAAGCTGATCAAAGAGGTCATCAATCCTGGGAAAGGGATATCGGTTCTTGACCGTCAACCGGTTCAACTTTCGATAGTCCACACAAAGCCTAAGGGTGTTGTCATCCTTCTTCACAAACATGACAGGCAAACCCTAAGGAGAAGTACTAGGTCGGATGAAACCCTTTGCTTTAAAATCCTCCAACTACTTCTTGAGCTCCTACAACTCAGGTTTAGCCATCCTATAAGGAGTAATAGACATTGGTGCCACTCTTGGAACAAGATAAATCGAGAAGTATACCTCACGCTCCATAGGAAAACTTGAAAAGTACTCTGGAAAGACATATCTAAAATGATCCACCACTAGAGGAAAGTATAACTGTGAATTCCCCTGCTTATCAAGATATAAACTAGAAATCAGGTCTATAACTCCTATCAACCCATGATGCTCTGGACCCACTCTGCTCACCTGAACATACCATTATTCCCTATGAAGAAATGATCCACCCTATGGTGATATGACACTCACCATGTAGTGGTAATAGTCGACGACTTCCTGGAAGGGAACTAGCCAATCCTTTTCGAGAATAACATCATAGCCTGTCATCTCTAGGACATAGAGATACCATAAGAAGTGACACCCACCAACCTCTAGAGGGCACTCCTTGCACCGACGTACACTAGCCATCCTAGTCACCAACAGTGTTTCTAGCGTCAAAATATTGACAGAGGAAAAGATACGGAGCCCGAGGATCTCCACAACAACAATGTATATAAATCTATGGGAAGAACCTGTATCAAAAAGGGAAGATGCTAAAACTGAGGCTACTAAGATCGTACCTTGAACTGTAGAGGGTCTAGGATCCTGCTCCTGCTGGGTCTTCTCCACTACAAAAGTATGGTCTGTACTGCGGCTCTATGACCCTACCTGACCAATCTAAGCGGATCCACCCAGATGTCTCTAAAAACAGGGTGACTTGATACCACATCCACAACCTCCACCTCGTCCCAAACGGCCGGAAGAACTCCAGTTCCCAGACTGGCGAGAAACTGGTAACACTTCTTCTAAATGAGGAGTCATAGAAAAACCCCTGGCACCAGCTACTGGTGAGAAGAACTGACAAAAGACCTAAAGGTGAACCATATTTCCATAAGATCATCACTCCACTGGGTCTCTTGGGAAACATGGCCTCGTATGACCACTTCTTCTACACTGGTATCACACCACCTGGCTACCAGAAGATGCATCCCGCCTGCTCTGATCTCCTCGTGTAGCCTCCCTGCAGTGCTTCTAGCTATTAGCTGGCGGAGCACTAACTCTGGATGCCAAACTGCCCTAGATCACGACTCTATAATCCCTCAGATTATGCTATGTAATTAGCTCCTAGTTGATGATAGAGGATATCGAAGTCAACCTGAAGATGTTCACCTGTGACTAGATGTCATGCCTCAGACCATCCTCAAACTTCCATTCAAGGAACAACTCATCATCTCTTGGAATAGGTGTGAAACGCTGCAGCTCTATGAAGTGAGAGGAATAATCCATAATAGTAAGAGTACCCTGCTCTAGACTCATGAACTCTTGGGCTCGATCGTCCCTCAAGGTCTCTGGATAGAAGTAATCATAGAATATGTGCCAAAACTCATCCCATGCCATATTCTGCTGGCGGCCCGCCTGTGAGATCACATCCCACCACCTCTTGGAAGAGTCTCAAAGCATGTAGGTAGGAAGATTCATCCTCTTCTCTAGAGGTATCTTCAGATGCTCGAAAATCATCTGCGTGGATTCTAGTTATGACTCTGTAGCCTGAGGTCCTCCATCCCCTAAGAAAGTGGGAGGGTTCTACTACTGGAAGACCCATGTCAAATCAGCCATCGACGGGGCAGGAGGTGGCACTCCCTAAAACTTCTGCATCATCCTTAGAGATACCTCCCTGAACTGTGCATTAACACCTATGTCAGGTACAATGGCTGGTGCCAAGGACGGCACATCAGGAGGATCTGCAGGTAGTCCCTGATCAGCCATGTCCGGTGTCTGATCACCGTCTGGAAACTGGCGCACAACTGGAGGACATCTCGGTGGCATGAATCTGAAAGGTCAAGCACACACCTTAGATCCAATTTTTCAAGGACTAAAAACAAGTAGTGTAATTAGGGAACAAGATAAAGAAAACATTCATGTTTTACAAACATGACTACATGGCGTGTACATTTCCTACACGACGTTTTCCCTCAAGTCATTTACATGGGCGTGTACTCCTACCTAAACTGGTTGTGTAACACCCCAAACACACGGTGTGTTGTATTAACACACGAAGTGTAGTTGAATCCTCTTTCCCTACCCAAGTCCTTATACACGGTTAAGCCACATGACTCTCCTAAGGAAAGACTACATGGCATGCACAATTCCTACACGAAATGTACTAGACAAGGTTCACCTGGCCCGTGTTGTTAGTGACACGGCCTAAAACATGGCTAAAACTACACAACGTGTTTCAGATGGACACGGTGTGTATGAGAAGGGATAAAACCAACCCATTTTTTTTGTGACACGACTGGGTACCTAGGTCAGACTACACGACGTGTTCAACACGGACACAACATGTACGTGAAAGGTAAAACCAACCCATGTTGTTCACGACACGATCGGGTACCTAGGTCAGACTACACGGCGTGTTCAACTCGGACACGGCGTGTACATGAAAGGTAAAACAAACCCATGTTGTTCACGACACGGTCGGTTACTCAGGTTAGACTACACGACATGTTCAATGCAGACACAACGTGTATAGCTTAAGGTCTTATTCATCCGTGTTTTTGGTTACACAGGCAGACACTAGGTCGACACCACATGGTATGTTTGTCTTGTACATGGCATGTTCCCACCAGACTTTCCCCATTCCATGTCTCTGCCCACATGGCCTATGATATGGTCAGAGATTACACGATGTGTATATAAAGTACACTACGTGTTCTTAAGAAAAACAGTTTCTTCCCGAAAAGGAGAACACATGGCATGTACTTAACTTCACACAGCATGTATTATGGGTTTTTTCCGGACAGTAATCCTCAAAAACTACACTGGAACCCAGAAAACAATGAAATGAGCATTGAAAGTGCCAAATTTTGATCCGTGAGGGCCCATACTCCCCACAAATCAAAGTTCGGCATCTTGTACAAATTATAACATGGAAAACAAGGTAATGATCCACAAAATTCCAGTCCATGAGGGCCCATAACACCTCAAGAACCAAAGTTTTGCGTTCATTCAAGAAAACCTCTACACAAAAAATACCTTATCAAATAGTAGATATTTCTATCGAGGCAACTATCACAACAACATGTATTTTTTACACATCATATATCACAACAACATGAAATCACTAATGCATCATATATGGTATGGAAAAAATGCATGACATGTGATTTCTAGCAAGTGACTATATGATGCATGAGATGACATACCCTCATCTCATCAGGCTGCAACAGAAATAAAACCTCAATAACATCAACAATAACAAAACAAATAAGGTGAATCACTCAAGGTGAAATCAAATCAACTGTAATAATTGCAAAACCAGAAAAATTGCAATTAAATGAGGTAAATTGGCTTTTACCTGTACACGGGTTAGCTACTCCCCGGAACAACTTATTACCAAGTACCTATTCCATCCTATCCCTGGATAAAGGCTCCAAACAGTAAGTCCGGAGAAAAGAAACACTCTGATACCACTTTGTAACGTCCCGGTTCCGAAAGCCACCGAGAGGCACCCCGTACCCAGTTGGTCACATGGACTCAAGCACGTTTCCCTGAACGCCAGAGGCTGCCGACTAGAAATGAGGGCCTTGGGTGTGATAGTGGGGAAACTATTCTCTCATTGGCAGAGTACACAGTGGAAGTAAAAAATACATACAATTGCGGAAGTAGTAAATATCCAACAACAGTAAGCCATGTAAGAATGGAATAATAAACAACTGGAGCACATATATATATGAAATGATGCATGATACATATGTCTTGGAAATCAGCCAAACAAGTCACAATGCTGGAAATAAAAATAGTGCTAAACCAAAGTACAAAAAGAAAGATAAATAGATCCTCAGCATTACAAGCCATAGCTTGGTCCCATGCTCTCCATCCCCACACAGCAAGACAAGTACATGAAGTAGAAGGGCACTTGCCCTTATCTATACCTGCAACAATATAATATTTTTGGGCCCAAAAGCATGACCCAAACAGGGAGTGAGACTAAATACCAGTAGGAAACCACCCAAAGATCTGTGCCTAACAGTCAGTGGATATATGGCAGGTAAAAGTAAAAAAAGAAGTAAACAGGAAATTACTAAACAGTAAACAATCCACAGTTTCAAATCAAGCAAGAGTGAAACAAACAACGAAACCTCAAACTAGAAACCCTATGGGAAGTCCTCAAAGCCATCCCATCTGATCCTATATAAGAAGTATAGACAACCCTTCGGGAAGTGAACTCAGCCTAACCCCTCTAGTTCAGTCATAAGAATATAATAAGACTCTCTGAGGAAGCGCTCACAGTCCATTCCCCTTATAGTCAAAGGTAAAGAAAGACTCTCTGAGGAAGCTCACACAGTCCATTCCCTGCATAGTCTAGTGTATTCAAGGACTCTATGAGGAAGATCACATGGTCAATTAACTTTATATACCCAAGGTCTAGGAATCTCTGAGGAAGCTCACTCAGTCAATTCCCCTTATAGCCCAGGTCGTATAATTCAAACAAAGACTCTCTGAGGAAGCTCACAGGGTCAATCCCCTTATAGTCTAAAGCAATCAAGGACTCTCTAAGGAAACTCACTCAGTAAATTACCCTTATAGCCCCAAGTGGTTCTATGATCTCTGAGGATGCTCACTCGGTCAATCCTCCGTATAGCCTAAATGCTCAAAGACTCTCTGAGGAACCTCACCCAGTCAATTCCCCTTATAGTCTACTACACCAGGTTCACACAGCCCTGTGTAGGTCAATGAGCATAGCAGTGTAATATGGCCAAATTAAACCTACCAAACTACTTTTATAACAGTATACAACATATAAAGCATGTCAGAATACAAACTCTCCATCCTACAATAATAGGCTTGGAAAACAGGCAAGGTAGCCAAACTGGCTAAACAAGACAAAACTGTCGCAAACAGAACATGCAAGGGAAAAACATCCAATGCATAGAAATAATACCTATTCATATCCAAATTACCAATACATAGGAATACAAGCATTGCAGACAATAAACAGGGGTAAAATAGTAAACACGCAATACCCCGTTCAAGAATATTGGTGGAATTTGCACATAATACTCAAAGACATTGAACAAAAAGGAACAAACCAACTGCCTCCAGGTTAGGATATCACTATAAGTTAACCTTGATGCTTGAATATCCTTAGAATGTCGTAGATCTAAGAAAACATATAAAACGTTCAACCCAAAATAACTTGTAAAAGAATAGAAAACATGAAACGAGGTTCCAGAAGAAGATATAACTCACCGATGCGATTCCAACACAACAGACGATGTTCAATTCGGAGGACGGTTGGAGGATTGGGGGATTGTCGAAGATCCATGGCTACTCGATGCTCTCGGATGAACTAGGTTGAGAAGGAGACAGTTCTGTCCATCAGACACGACCCTGGTGCGTTTAATGAAAAAAAAACAAAATACATGGCTTGTACTTTTGGAGTACATGATGTGTACTCACTGTTTCCATACTCCGTATTAGGGGGCCTCCAAGTCACTCCCACACAACCATGTGTGTGGCTACTACACGGATAGCACACGGCCTGCTGTGGCAAGGAAGTACACGATGTGTACTCATAAAGTACATAGTGTGTACTTGGAAAATTTCCATAAATTTCTTTTTCTAAAAAACGACCAGAAAAGGAAAAACATACCTGAAAAGAAGGTTCGGGTTCTTAAAATTACATTCAAAACCTAAAGGTTGTATTAATGGATGATATATTAGTCTAGTAAATGATGAGGGAGGACCATTAGAACTATCTTTATGTTTTTTTGATAACCATGAAGGAGGATTTCCTATATTCTAAGCCATCTAAGTTCTATATATAGATTTAAGAGGTGAAATTTTTGGGGAATTTGGTTTTTGATACATGTGTATTTTTATATCATGAGAATATTTAGGAAGTAATGACTTGGTAAAGACCAAAGAATTTATTTTTTATTAGATTATTTATGGGTATGACTGTGTACTATAAGCAATTTTTGCAGGATTTCTCCATATTATCATATATCTTGATAGATTTGAATTGAATGGGGGTTAAGTTTGGTTGGGATTAGAAATATTAGAGATCCTTGAGGAGTTGAAGGGTAGATTGAATCAAAATCCTGTTTTTATTCTTATAGAGTTTGGTAAAGTCTAAAATGTGCTTTGATATTCCTCAAGTATAGGGTTGGTGTGTGTGTTGATATTTTAGTTTCATGTGGGGGCTTATATATCTTTCCAATTATGATCAAATGAGAATAATTACCCCACCCATGACCTAAAATTAGTGGAAGTGACACATTTTCTAAATAATTGGTACCACTAACTTTTAATTAGAGATAAATATGGTGTATTATAATCTTAAAAGATTTAATTATATCTTCATTAAAAGTGATTCTAACCTCCAAAAGAGATGTTGGGTGGAGCATCTCCCAACTTTATATTTTGATATAACCTATACTCCTGATAAAGGAAATGGTAGTAGATGAGTTAAGAATGAAATTACCATATCATTCTGTGAAAGAAACAAGGGATAAATGAATCTTAATGTGTATGTTTTTAAAGATACAATTGAGTGTGAAATGGGAGGATAATCAGATGTTTTTGGTTGGTATGTGAAAAGAATCTTATTTTGAGGATTGAAACCAGCTCAAGAAGCTAGTAGATCCCATTTTATAGTGCTTTAGCGGAATTCCAAATGGTGGGGAGACCTTAGGTGTTTAGTCTCAATCCCTAAATTGTTCCATTTGTTTCAGAAAGAGGATAATAGTTACTTTTATGATGAGGCATAGGCAATTAGAGGGTGGGGAATTCTCTAGTCAACCCTTTCATCCTGAGGCTACTAAGATGTACTATGGACTTAAGTGGTGATATTAGTGGCCTGAGATAAAGTAGGAAATTATATATTTCATGTATCAGTGCCTTAATTTTTAGAGAATTAAAGATGATCTCTAGAGGACCCCATGTTTATTATAGCCTCCCAATCTAGTATGAAAATGGGATGATATTACCCTGGTTTTCATGATTTTATTTCCTTAAACTCCAAGTGGGAAGAACATCGTGTGGGTGATTGTTAATCGGTTAATAAAAGAAAACAAATTTCTTTCTATAAAGGATTTTACTAAATTAGAGTATACTGGACACCTGTATCTTTTGTAGGTTGTGAAACTTCATGGAATGCATTCAGAAATCATTTCTGATAAAGAAACTTTCTTCATTTCTTGGTCTTGGAATATCCTTCAAGAGGTTACGAGTTCTTAGCTAAAGTTAATAAAATAATATCATCTCAGGATGTTTGGTCACATTGAGAAATCTATCCACACCATGAGGATATTCTTCAAGCATGAATTATTGATTTTCAGGTCCTTGGGATAAGCATATTTCAATGGTAGTGTTTTCAAATAAGAAAAATTATCTGGATTATATTAAGATGGAACCCTTCGAGGAATTTTACATATGGAAATTTCAATCTCCTCTTTGTTGTTAAAATTTGGAAAATAGTTCCTTGTTGGGACCTAGCCTTGTGTAGGAAGAAAATGAGAAGGTGTAGTTGATTCATAAGAGGTTAGATATGAATCAAATTCACTATAAATCCTAAGTTTTCTATCATTATCATTCATTGGAGTTTATTATTAGTCATTTGGTGTTTATCAGGATATCTCCTTGACTAAGATATCATCAGTTCGATAAGCATGGAAGGCTGGCACCACATTTTATCAAACCATTTGAGATCATAAATCATCTTTGGAAGGTGGTATACTGATTAAACCTATCATCATAGTTGACATCCATTCATGATGTATTTTAAATTTCTTAGTTAAAGAAATATCACCCAATCCCATATCACATAGTTTAGTGAGAGAGATTATAATTGGAAACTGATGCCATTTTTGTTGACCATCTAGTTTATGTTATCAAATATCAGAACAAAGTGATACATCATAAATCTATCCCATTGGTCCATGTGTTGTGGTGGTATGATGATGATTTCCATGATACCTATGAGTGTGAAGATTGGGTGAGAGTGTAGTGCCCTCACCTGTTTTTGGATGTTGAGACATGAGAACTCTCTGGGGGATGATAATGGTATGGTGGGGAGAATTGTGACACCCTTTGGGACACTATTACATATTTAAATTGATTATTTTTTAATCATTTTTAATTTCTATATTTTTTAAGGTTTATAGGTTTGTTGGTATTTTTGGAGACCTACAATTTTGAACTTCAATTGGGTCTCATTACAAAAAGGTAGGTTGCTCCACGACCATTTCAAGGTTGTAGTATTATTCTCCTAGTGAGTGGATTATGCCATGACATGGGATGTAACATCACAGAACTTTCAATGTGGGGGGTGGGGGTGATTCATTTCAACACAACTAGTGGAAGTCCATGTTTTATGAGACCTAGGATAAGGGGTGGTCCTTGGGGTAGGGTGTGTCATTCCATGATAAGTGAAGGTTGCACCATGACCCGTCTATCCATATTTAAAAAATGTAGAGTTTACCACATTCCCCTATTAAATTTAACATCCTTTATCCCCTGTTTTACTCCCATTCACAATATTTTGAATCCCTATTTGAGTATCCTTAATTACTCCTTTCTCCTTTGGTGGTTATTATTTAATTTAGGTGGAAATTTCCAAGGATTATCATGGTTTATCTTGGATATTCAATTTTATTCTCTTCTGGATCCTTATTCTTTCTTATTTCTATTATTTCTATGCCCTCAATTCCAAGGGGTAAAATCCTAGGGTTATAAAATATGTTTAATGGATTTACTTTTTCATTTAGGTTTTTTAGGATCCCTTCTTATCTTCTCTTATGGTTTTAAGTGAAGGTGTTGAGTTTAATCTAATTTTGAGGTAGGTGTATCAATATAAACCTTATTTTCTTTATCATACCCATAATTATTATTTTACATTTGGTTTAAATTTTTTGATTATGTTTGATTCTAGTTTTTGAGGGTTACTTATTGCTTATACTACATGATTGTTGGTGTGTATTGGAAAAAATGGTGGTTTCACTTGGTTTTATTTAAAAACTAGTTTTGTTAACTCCAAAGTTTTGATAAAATGTCTTAAAGAGGATTTTTTGTGAATGGGGAATATTTTTTATGTTATTCATGGAATTATTGTTCTTATTATCTTGAGTTTTTTTATAGTTTAGAACATGGGAGACCTTGGGTTCATATGGGTTACATGGATGGGTGCTTCCCTAACATAGATTTTGAGATAGATATGAATTTTTTCTTTAGTAGCATGAGGGTGGAAGGGATGGAAACCTGAATCCTGGTGAGACCGTGAGAGGTCATAAAATCTTTGTAGGTTCATGTACACCAATTATTTTTTCTTGAGTGAGTCTTAATTAACTTAAGGATTAAGGTTAGATCCCCATGTAAAGATACTATTCTTATTTGTATAAAATATGAATTATGAAACTATTTTCCTTATATATATATTATGATGTTGATTAATCCATGCTTCCCTTAGTTATATATTATTTAAGAGCTATTAATGTTGACTTATATAACGTTTCATGTTTACTGAAAACCAAAGTATTTATTAAATGTTTTCTAAATCTTTTTTCTTATAAAATAATGTTTATATTTTAAAGAAGTGTTTTTAAACTAGAAATAGTGATTTTCATTGTGAAATAAGTTATATAGATTCTTGGTGGTATCTTAATGGGATTTTACTCAAACCCTACATATGCTTTTGGATATATGCATACATGTTTTTTGGATATAGTTAAAGGGAATGGAATAAATTCATATGTTGGTAATCTATGATATTTTTTATCCTTCTTGGTGTAGTATTTGGTGCTGACAATGGGTTATAGGGAGAGTTCCTTATGAACCATTTTAGGGGATTCCTCTATATTGGTCATTTTGAGATAATGACTGTATTGGCCTTACTATCCTTGATTTATTTTGGGTTCATATTATATTTATGTTTTCATGATCACTTTACTTTATTATATAAAGTGATGAACATTTATTTTATACTAATTATAATTGTTTTGGAAATTTATTTTATTTGAAAAATCCTTGTTTTTGAGTATGGGAATATGATATATAGATTGTTCATGCTAGATTTATAGGTGGAATACATATTGTGGTTAATTGGTTTCCAAGGGTGAAATCATTCCCATTGATTTTTTTGATTCACTGACACTAGTTTCCAACCCAAGGTGATTGGGAATACACATCAGGCCTTGTTATGGGTTGTGTTGGTGATGGGATGGGTCAACCCCGGTCAATTTGTTATAATTTAATATAATCCATTTGACTTTATATCTTATTAATGAGGGTGAACATATTATTTCATAAACCTCTATGCTTGATACATATTTCTTTGACTTCCTAAAATGAAATCATTAATGATACACCATTTCCATGTATTTAATGAAATAATTCTATTCCAATCAAAGGGCCTAAGATATCTACTTTCATTAATATGTAAGGTACAAATCCTATCTTAAATTATTCATTAATTTCATATCACTTATGATGCACCCAACATATACCACCTCACATAAAGAATATATTATCATAGTTTTTGTTAATAAATCAAAGTACATGATTCATTATATACACTAATAACTATCTCAAGTATATGGACCAATACACATGTTCATAGAAAGAAATATTTAATGGCACATATAACATGTTGAATTCCTAATGCTGGGGGTATGTTCTCATAACATGCTCTCTTAGAGATTACCAAGTGATAACTTTATGAGAAGAAGTCTCATGGTATTATGATCCTCTAACACCTAATAGTGAAACATCATATGTTTCCTATTACATATATTTCATCTAACCATATAATGTATATTTAATAATATTATCAAAGAAATTCAATATTATCATTATAACGATCAACTATTATAACATTTAGATGTGAAAAATACTCTAAAGAAATTATCACTTTAATGTTACATAGAAGAAAACGCATACTGTGATAATATATTTATTATTCTTCAAGTCTATGAATATTATGGTATTCAAAAGTATAATGTCAAATGGTTCTAGGGAAGAAACACCAATAGTGAATTATTTATTGGAAGTAAATATGTCGAAGGTTTGATTATAAAATAAGAGAGTATATAAATTTAGATGGAGTAATTATAATATATCTTAGCAACCAAATAATGCACTCAACTTCTATAGATAGAGAAATAATTAAATGATATTGGTGAATAAGTGAAAATACCTATTATGACCATTTGTGACAAAATAGTGAAATTTAACTCATGAAAAATGAAGTATATCATTATTATACAAAAAATATGAGATCAGATATAATTTGATCAAAGATAAGGTAAAGAAAAGATTGATCAAAATGGAGAATTTTTGAAATGATCAATAAGTGGAAGAAATCATGAATAAGCCCTTGTACCCTCCAATATTTAAAAAACATCAGTTGAACCTTGGTGTTTGACCATATACCTCATCTTGAAGAGGCTTGGATACTCCCCTGTACTGATTTGAATATATTACTTTACATGATTTTTTAGTGTTAGGAAATATATTTCCCTTTAGGTTTATCATTAAAGGTGGAGAATGACTATGATACTGGTGAAATTAAATGTAAAATATACTTGTTGTGATATTCAGTGACAAAGGGGGATACAATTATTGTTTTTTCCTATCAAGTAGATTTAGTGATGAATCCACTGATTAATAGGGAGTACATTTTATAAAATCCAATGGTAGATATGATCAATGGGGAATGAAATTTTAATGATCATAAAGATAGGTGTAGTTCTGGAATTAGGTGTGTCCCGATGTATAAAATTATATCTTGAACTCTTATTTTCTAAAACAATAATTTTTCAAATAGATTTATAGTGATGGATGAGTTATTTTATTTCCATATTTAAGTAGTAAATTGAGTTTTTAGGATTTAATTTCACATTGTATTACCAAAAAAATGAAAGGCGAAGATTGCTAGAACCAATGTTAACTATGTTAAAGGCAAACAAAATATAGTTTATATTTGGGAGAATGATAGAATGAATGGAGTGAAATTAAATGACTGATAAATATATTAAAAATATTTTGTTTGTTTTCAATCCAAAATCTAGTTACATATCCTTATTTAATAAGGAGTTTAATGTTAATGGGATATGGTTTATAAAAGTCTCTATTATGACCAAGCTATTTAAGTGACTATAAATTATAAGTATATTTTAAATATTATGCATGGATTTAGTGTGAAACAGAAACTTATATGAACATTAACTTTATTTATATAATTTAAAATTCAAAGTAAATGGTAAATTTTAGAAAAATATTGGAGTATATGGTGAAATTTTGTGAAAAAATATAGTGTAAAGGAAGAATTTTTGCAAAGTGTTGGAATGATATCTTGTTTCTAAAAGGATTATGTAGTATATTTTTTGTGAAAGATTTATGAGAAGTCAAAAATATTTCCACTAAGGATGAATTTTATGAAACAACCATCAAGGAAGACATTTGTAAAAGAGATATGGTGATTCTTTTACTTTTTGAATGGAAAAATCATAAATAACATCATCTTTGTTTGTAAGAATATAGTTAAAAACTTTATGTGAACCACTAAAGGAATATCCTATACTACCACTGTGAAGAATGAAAGAAAAGGAGGGGATTTATATAAATTGGGATTATTTGAAAGTAAAAAATTAATTTTATGTGAATAAAGTTTTATGGGATACTTTTCAAATAAATACCCCACTAATAACCTCATTAATCATAAAATTTAGATTAAAGGAAGATCAAAGTTATTTGATATCTTCATTCACAAAAGGTACAATGATGAATGATTTAACCATAAGGAATAATAAAAAGATTTTTTGAAAAATGTATAACCATGAATTAATTTCATGTAAGATCAAAAATAAATTTCATAAAAGTCATAACCATGAAGAAATTTCACAAAAGATATAAATTTGAAGGAATTTGATGAATAGAATATTTGAGGGAAGAACTTACATGGTGAATAGTATACTCTATAGAACTTATGAAAATTTTAAGATAATATTCATGAGATCATGTAGTTAATTGGAGCATAATATTATTGATTTCATGATAAAAATATCTATAAAAATTCATTATGATAATAAAGTGACATTCATGTCAATAAAATGAGAATAAATCCATTGGAAGTAGAGAATTAAGGGGAGTTGGTGGGAGTATTTTGAGTGAGGCAGTGTTCTAATTATTGAATAATATTTTAAATGAAGTTATCATAGAATTTATTTACCATGATCAAAAAACTATACCATCAAACTATTAAATTTTAGTGGATTTTGGTATAATAACAAATCATCAATATGTGATCTTTGAATGTAGATCTTAGTAGTGAAGAAAGTAAAATTTTTATGCCTTGATTTAATTTTTTTGTGAATTTTGCTAATGTGTGATTAACATTGATAGGTTTAATGAGTTACCATGGATGTGGGAGAAATATATAATGTGACATGAGAAAAATTTTACACCCTAATTTACCCCCCTCATCAGGAATATTTGGGCCTGTTGGTTGTGAAGGTGTTTATTTATGTGAAGGAGTTTTTTCAAAACTAGAACACCAAATAATTTTTTGAACTTTTTATTATAAGAGATAAATGATATAAGCAGTTTTCATAAAATTATGTAAAATTTATCCTAAATAATGGATATAAGTATAACAAAGTACATGATAATCCATGCATTAAATGTCTATCCCATAAACATTTCCCATACTCCCATTACTACTATATTCCATTGGAATAGTTATTTTAGATATATGTTATTTATATCATTGAGTGACATGACTAAAAATGATCCCAAAGTTTGTCATGTCATCAGGATAGAAAAAAAATCTAGAATCTTAATCCCAAATGGGATCCTTAATATGATAGTATAAAAAAATAGCATAATCTGTAAAACCCTTACAACTAAAACTAACCAAATAATAACAATAAACAAATGTCTTATGTTTAAAACCAAAAATGTTATTAGATGTGATCAAGCAATAGAAATGTCAATGTATACTAAAAACAATTAATTTTTGAAGAAAAAATTTGATAGGACAATATTAAATATTTTATTTTCAAGTATAGATTAAAAATTTTAATCTTAAAAAGGAAAAAAGAGAAAATGGTCTTAATTGAAGATAAATTTAACATAGTTAAGAAAAGGGTTGATATTTTAACAAAATATGACTATTTTAATGAAATATTTTTCAACTAATTAATCAAAATCAAGGTATATTGGGCTGTTCGGCCAAGTATCTTCATCAATATAAATGTTGATGCTCTAATTTCATTTCAATAATTGAAACTAATTATATATTGTTTTTCAATAGTTTGGATAGATAATGTAAATAACATAAAGTACTACATAAAATTATAATATAAGTAACCAATTTTGATAAAAATATTATTGAAGTAAAAATGTAATATAAGCCACTTGTAAAAGCAGTAGATTCCATGTGAAAAATGAAGGAAGAAAAATTACATATTATAATGTAAAAAAATGGTCAATGTCATAAAATGACTTTGATTTTTTTGAGTGTTTAGATAATTTATTGTAAAAATATAGACCATATAGTAAAATAGGAATTTAAATAATTATAAATGTACTACAATGAAACAATAATAAAAAATAAATAGAAATAAATAGATATATTTTATAGTTAACTTGTAAAGTAATTCAAAAATAAATTGCTGTATACATACCTATTTTTGTATTATTAGTTGAGTTGCTATTCCCTAAATATAGGATTGACATAGGATGAGTAATAAACATTACTATGTTCAAAATATATGAGTCTAATTTGAGTTTGTATTGGAATAAAATAGTAATAATGTGTTTTCCATGTTTAATAAACAAAATGTCATCAAATATTAAATCTTTTAAAGAGAGAATAGATTATTAGTTAGTAAATAAAGAAGATAAAAATATAATCATAACGAAAATTATTACTGTTCATATCTTGAGGATAAATTGATTTATGAATTTGACCATATGATATTATATATCTTTTAGATTTCATATATTATATAAGAGTATCATTTGGAATTTGACTATTAGTAGTAATTGTAATAAGATTTGAGTATAAGTATAACATATATGAAATTAGTATATAATGTTTAATTATCAAAATTTTAAGAGAAAAATAAAACACATGAAATTTTAAATCATTTAAAAATATAGGATAATGAAAAATTATGGTAAAAAAATTCAATTCGTTGAGATATAAAAATAAATAGAGGAAGTAATAAAATTATAATGTTAATGAAATACACCTAACACTTTTAGGAAAATAGTGGCAATATTAATATGAATACCTATATGCATGTGACCTGTAACTTGTTGTGTGTTTAATAGATACAATTTAGCTAATAAAAAATCCTTCTTATACAATATTGAGTTCCCAAGAGTACAAAATAGAAAAAATATTTATTATTTGAGTTTCTTTTTTATTGTGGGCAATTTATGTAAAAATTGGATAGAATATGGAAGGGTTTAGTTGGGAATCAGAAAATAGGAAAATAAAAAATTTAATAGGATAAAAAATATGAAAAGTTAATGTGTACCTATTATATATATTTAATTAAATCATCTAGTTAGATTTTCACCCAATCAATTCCAAGATTTAAAAGAAATGGATCATTAGAGTATAAGATTATCTATACTTATAAAAAAATAAGTTAAAATTATTCTCAAAAAATAAACCTAATAATATATTAAATAAATGGTTGAATTCATAATACTAAATTAGAATAAAAATTATTGAATCATATTAGGAATACTATTACATGATCATCTAAATATTTTCCATATTTATCATACAATCTCAACTATTTCTTGTTAGAAAGGATAAAAACATTTTTTTCATACCAACTTAATGTTATGGATTTTATATTATGCATTTATCATTATTTAAAAATCATTAGGTCAGTCACAATAGATATTCACTAATATTACATTTCAGTGTAAACATAGAAATGAAATTTCCAAAATAAAAACATTTAAATTAATTATAAATTCATGAGATACATTGTATTTTATATTTCTATGAAGTTTAATAGACAAAAATTGAAATTTTATATTTTTAAATGATGGAAGAACCTGTGGTTACTTTATATTAATAACTATTTTTTATGATTGTAATTTTAACGTAATAATTAATTTGATGAGGAAGTTTTTTTCATTTGTGAAAACCCATATGAGAAAAATTATTATAGGATAAAAATAAAGGATATTTTTGAGAAAAAATGGAAAAAAACTATCATTTATGTGAAACCAAAATTTAAATACTTAGTTTACATGATTTATAAACCAAAAAATGAAATGATAAATAAGATGAAAAATGTAATATTACAAACCTAGTACAAAAAATGCTAAACTTATAAAATAAAAATCACTTAAATTTTATACCTCATATATAATATAGAATACAATATGTGATAGAAATTTCACAATTGATAAATTTGGGATAAAAGAATATATAAATATAGTGTAAAAATTGGTATTAATACATAGAATTAAATGAAAGAACTGATTTTGTGGTTGAGAACTAATTGTGAGGGGAGAAATGATGTTCAAAGTAAATGTAATACCGAATGGAGATTAAGGGATTCAAGAGAATTGATTCTTAATAGAGAGGTATATAACTAATAGAAATTTGGGGATTGAGGAGAAATGAGGTTTAATGTCATAAATAAGAATCAATATAATGGGATGTATCAATGATAGTTAGTAGGTGATAGAAGAGATATTTTGGAGAATGATAGTGAACATGATGAAACACAGGGAATGACTATAAGCATTATGGATTTTGGATTGAGAGGAGAGGATATATGGAAAAAGATCAAGGTAAGGAGATTATAATCTTGGATGGGTTAAGGAATTAGGGTTTTAGGAATAATTTTCGAAATCAGGATGGAGAGATAAAATTTTGGGGGAGGTGGGAAAGAGGAAAAATTGAGGTGGGGAAATAAAGGTGGGGTGGTAGGAAAGTGATGATTGAGAGGCATGAAGGAAGAGGTGAAGGGGTGATGACACAACCCAACCCACCAAGACCCCACATAGGTTAGTGGTAAGTTGAGTGTTCCACCCCAATCATGAATCCAATAGGTAAGGGGCTAGCAATTGGAACCAGGAATGGATAATATAAGGAACTAACCCAGGTCAACCTGACATGTCACCCTTCCCAATACTCCATAAGTCCTGGGGTGTGTTCTTAATCCTCGTGGAATGGAAACTATATCCAAGGGTATCCAAAAACAACCTTTGATAAATATTTCACCCTCTATGAATAAATAAAACATACAATATGTTCCAATCATAAATCTAGTTTGAGGTTACCATGCATTGGAAAATCATATCAAATAAGGAAATATGTATAATAAAAGAAATATAATCAAACAAGGTATAATGATAATGATAACCTAAAATTCTGACAAAGGTATTACCAATATAAAGTAAATGGTTTTATACAACTTTTAAATCAACAATCCAACCTAGAACAAAATTTGAAGTCTCAGGTGGTTGATACCCTAAACGACCCAACCAATCCAAAAAACTCAAGAGATCAACCACACCATCACCATGTGACTCTAAAGTCACCCCTATATATCAACATCCACCTACTTTACATAGGATATCAGTGTCAATCCAACAAGAAAGTCAAGAACTGAGAACCTTCATAAAACATAAGGACTGTATAACCACTGATGTGAGTATGCAAGGTGTGATCCAATACCCAGTAGGATGACACTAAGAGTCCATATAATACCTTTTATAAAAAAACCAAGTACACTAGTTTGAAAATTAATGATAATGAGTAGTTTTCCATTCACATTCCTATGATTTGGAAACAAATAACACATCCTAAGTTCCTTTTAAAAATCCTTTTCCTTTCCACAAAAACCACAAACTATATTTTCATTTTACATTCAAAAATGAAGGTTTGGAAATATTTACATAATCTTCAAAATGTAATTTAGAAATGGAACAACCATAAAATAACAATATCAAGTAAAAATATAGTAATTAATCTAATCAATCTAAATAACATCAAGATCAACCATAAATTACTAATACAATAGAGGTATGATAAAACCAATATATAAATAACTCACATGATTAATAATAAATAATAATAATAATAATAATAATATATGATATATATCATAAAGAAACATCATAAGGGATAAGGGAAAAAATACTCATCATTCATAGGAATATAAAACTATCAGTAGGTTTTATAATCTTAAAATTGATCACCAGAATTTTTATGAATTGGACTCATTAGAGACACACCCCTTAGATATAAAAACCTCAAATAAGGGCTACTAGCTGGTGAAAACACTAAATTAGAAAAGTATACATTCCATAATTTCTTGCTCAGTAGCCTAGGTTTCCCCATAGAAAGGCTAAGTGAGGGGGACATTATAAAGTAAATGTTAATCACATAATAACAAATTCTCCCAAGGAAAAATAACACAATAACCATATCCATCCCACCTCAAACAACCCCTTTAATAATGATTACCTTACCTAAATAATGATAATTGACCAATTAATATATATATATATATATATATATATATATATATATATATATAACATCAATAATTGATTACATAGAGGCTCAATAAGGGTGTGACCATCAAACAAATAAATTTCCATACATAGGGTTCCAAACGAGAATTTGTTTTTAAAACTAAAAACCATACCTTTAGAAATCATTCTTCAAAAATAAAATTTAAAACAAAGTAAATTCTGAGGCCAAATTAAAAATATCAAGGAATCTTCATTCTCAAGTAATCAAAGTCATCACCAAAAAATTCAATAGAAAGAATACACCCCCATTTTTAGAACATGGAAGACTTCTAACCCATGAATCACCTCATGTAGAAACTTATATTTAACCCAAAAAATTAAAAATAAACAATTTCCTAGGTCTATAATTGTCATTTTATCAAAAATTTGGAATGAATAAAACACCACATAAATAAGAAATTTCCTTTAAATGTAAAATCTAATAATTATACCAAAGGAAAACTAAAGAGAATTATGGAAAACCTTTGATAAAAAAATATAGCTAGATTATACTTTATTTATCTTTCTCAAAACCAAGATCAAAATAATAAGAATTAAAGACTATCTCAAATAAAGAATAATTAGATGGAAATATGTACCTCAATCAGTGAAACCATGTCACATTTGATGAACTCCACTAGAATATATCACAAGATATGGATCACAACCCCTAGAAACCAAGAACCCTAATTTGAAATAACCCTATGAATAAGGTTTATACTCTATGGCCTCCACGGTTAGAAAATATAGGAAAAAATGAGAGAAATAAATAAAAATATGAAGGAAAAGGATAATAATAAAGGGTTCATTAACTTTTTATTTTATGAATAAATTTCCAAAAAACCACCAAAAACCCACCATGGAAGGATATGAGAGGGAGATGAGTCACTAAGAAACCCCCTAGGGAATTGGGTTCAAAGTGGGGAATACAATGGAGGAACCCCCAATTAAAAAAAACATTAAATGAATAAAATACCAAAAATATATCGAACTATATAATTTCCTAACCTTATTTTGAAAACCATGTGGTAATCATGTGATAACCTCTGTTAAAAACTACAGATGGTGCATAATTTACTTTTCATGGTTTTATAAAGTATTTGAAAAATTGTGAGGCCCTGAATATCATAATTTTTTTCTAAAATCATACCTTTAAAAACTTTTAACTTTAAAAATAATTTTGCATTATAAATATATATAGTAAAGTGACATTTGGGTTGTCACAATTCCCCCCATAATTCCACTTTCCACCCCCATACAATCATTGACCATTCAAGACAATGGGAATGTCAAGACCACCTCACCTGTAACAAGGTCCAGATAAAATTATTAAATTATCAAACCTTAATACAAGAGTTTTATACATGAAAAAACCACTCCCCTTGAAAAAACATAATTATGGTTTTATATTTACTAACTAATGGATCACTGAGGATCCTAAAAGCCTTATTCCCACTCAAAGGAGAGAAAAACAAATAACCATGAGGAAATCAATTAGAACCCAAGTCATTGGGATGACAATCCTCTAGAATACAGTTAATTCAGGTATACCAATATATATACCATATATCAAAATTAATTCTTGATCCCCAATCTATACCAATGGACAAAATAGAACCAACACCTCCAGAACATTTGAGGCCAGAAGCACCAAAAAAGAAATGAAGAATATGAACAAAAAAGCACCAAAAAGGATGAAAAAAGAACTAGGAAAACACAAGGATACCATATATAAGTCTCCCAAATATTTATAAATGACCTAATCGTGACACCCAGATATTTTGAAATAACACTATGTTTAATAGCGTATACAACCCACAACACCGAGCTTAATTGAACCCTGAAATAATATTATTTTATGACCATTATAAAAAAGCTGATTGAATTGTACGGTATGAGTAGGATTAAAAATACTATTATATATATAAAGTAAATAATCTATAAAATCTATTGATTAATTCTTATAAAATTAGAACTAAATTTTTAGTAATGTCATTTTATTCTTCAAAAAAAATTTTCTTCAAAAATGTTTTGTATTTCTATTTGAGAGAAAATTGTAAAATTAAGTTTTCAAATTTTAGAAAATATATTTTTTAAATATAAATTAATTTATAATATAAAAATATCAAAATTATCTTAGAGTTAAATTTTGTGAATTTTCAAAAAAGTTTTATTTTTCAATGAATAGTGAAAAATATTGATTTTTATGGGAAATGATGTTATTGATTTAAGAATTTAAAAAGTACCATTTTGTTATAAAATATTTTAAAAGTTAAATTAGTTATATTATTTTATTAATAATATAATTAAGTTCATTTTAATCAGTTTTATGGTTTAATTTGGTACAAAAACGTTTTTATACTTAAAAGATATTTTTTCTGAAAAACTATTTTTCACTGCATTGTGCATTTTTATCTTAAATTAATTACTAACACTTGAATTAAATTACCTATATAGTATATATTCAGCTATAGTTATCAAAAATTATAATGTATATAACTTTGTTGTCATTTTCCCTTGATAGTAACATTTATATTATTTTAAGTAAATAAAGTTCCAAAATTTCACTCTCTTATTTTTTATATATCTAATTTTTTTACCTAAGGATAAAAAGAGGGTAAGTTATATCCTAAGATTTTATTTTAAATATGAATTAATTTTTTATCAAGGTAATTTTTTTAAATTTTTAGTGATCACCTTAAATTCTTACTCAATGCTGACACAATGCTTGTGCAAGGAGTAGAAAAATCAAGTGAATTATTTTAAAAACTCTAAAAGTAATATTGTTTTGGTGAGTTATAGTGTACCAAAAATTTATAAGTAAATATAACATATTATATATTCTTTAAATGATTTTATTAAAATTTCATTACTGTCATGTTGTTTTCAAATTCAAATTATGTGAATAGTGTCAAAAGTGATGTTAATGATATTTTATGAAGTATAATATTTTATGAAATTATTTAAAAATTATAAAAATATTTTAAGAGGATACGTATTCTAGTGAATGGTCTATAATATAATAACTTGTCCATTTATGAGCTAGTTTTCACCTTATAATTAAAATTATAATCCTTTAAGAGTGAGAAATTCATTATCATGGTTAAGGTAACAAAAGGGGTTAAACCAAAAGACAAGGTTTAAAAAATCACATAAACCAATAATTTTTTATTTATTGATGTTAATTAAACCAAATCATACCTTATATTCAAATATATATCCATTTGGAATCATTTTACTAGAGAATTACTTTATTATATTTTAATATTTTAAGAAATTCCAATAGTTCCCCTCTCCTCACTTATAAAAGGGAATCCATCCTTTATCTTATTTACACAACTTTTAGCCTTATATATCAACAAAAACCCATACAAATATACTATAAAATTACCTATATATTATTTATTGTCTTTTTAACTCTTAAAATACAATTACAAGGGTCTTTAAGAGGGGATCAAAAAGAGACCCACTAAAGAAGAAGTATCCATCTCACTCGACATCTTCAAATTTGTTTCTTATTATAATCTATATAAATATATTATAAAATTCATAAAAAAATAAATTCAGTATATTAAATATAATAAAATGTTATTATTATGAAACCACCTTTTTTCACCATCTTTTCCATCAAATGGGATTTGAAAGTATTACTTGTGCATATGTAGAACTTACTATCTCCACATGGAGATATGATTAATTTTCCATCACCATATTACATGGATGGTTATTATTATGGGTTTAATGTTTATATATTATATTCATGACATAATTATTTTTCTATAATTATATAAACTTCCTTACATTCCAATCCATTTTAAAACTATAATGTCACTTGTGCGTATATGTGGACTACCACCTCCACAAAGCGATAAGATTTGTTTTTCATTTAAAATTTACATGGAAGGTAATAGGGATATATTTAATGAATATATATAATATATGATATAATAATTTTTTTAAAGTTGAATTATTATTTATCTTTCATTTATTCCATTCATTAAAAAATGAATGTATCATTCATGCATAAGTACGGTCCATCGTCTCCATGAATGATGTAATTCGTTTGTCTATTTATAACTTTTATGGATGACTATGTATCTATATATAATGAATATAAATTAAATTTCTATTATTATTAAAATTCTTAATATGATGGATCCATGATTAAAGTAGATTAATTGGGACTACAGACCATAAACAAGCATGAGTAACAAAATAGTTATCACATGGAACAATGATTTTAATAAAAAAAATTAATAAATGGGTGACAAGATGTTATATGTAAATAATATATAGTATGATATATATATGAGTGAGGTTATGAACTAAATTTTTAACAAATATATATTTATTATATAGGTGTTCCAATTGTATATAAAGAAAGAGGATACTTAAGGTAAGATATTTATGTTTTATTTCTATTTTAATCGGGATTGTTTATGCTTGAATTTATATTTAGGAAATTATATGATCCTTATCAAATAAATAAATTTATTTTTTCATCAATTATGGTTATTTATATAGAATACCTTTCCCCTTTAATTCTCTTCACTCCAAGTACTCAAGATACCTAAATAATGTTTTTAAGGAAATATGACTTTGTTTTACTATTCAATCAAGAATATTTTTCTTTGATGTCAATGTTTTAATTAAAATTATTTCATGAGTGATTTTAGTTGTTCTCTAATGATTGTTAAAAGAAATTTTTACCCATTTTTGACTTTATATAATTTTTTTTTTCAAAATAATGTTCTTATCTTTTTCTGAATGATGTACTTTTTAATTTTTACCAAAAATGTGAAAAGAATCTCTATTTTAACATACATGACATGAAAAGAATTTACCACTGTCCCGATCATTCAAATAATTGAATATTACTTTACTAGTTTCTATGTTTATTTTAAAATAAAATTTTTTCCTTAATATTTGGGAAATTTTTATATTTTAAATAATTTATTTAAAATGAAAAGTATATTTTCTTCAAGAAATATTGCAGTGATATTTTAAGGGAATTTTCATCTAGGATAATATACATTGATGTTAATTAGGATTAATTGAGGATATAATCCGATGATACCATCCTTATTATTTCTCTATATGATTTATGATTATGATGATGATATATTTTTGAAACTCATTTATTTTAAAGGGGTTATGATATAATGAAATGTTCATGAAACCTGTAATATATCTATGGGTTATGTTATAATGATATGGGGAATGTATAATGATCTTGTAGAACATATATGTATGGTTATATTATGTGATGGGTGGGTCCAAAATTATATATCCCTCCAATAATTGGTTTAACTTTTATATATCATGAGATCATTATGGGATGAAATTTGATACGCTTGATCCACTATGGGATCCAAGTTAAAATAATTGATCCACTATGTGAAACAGGTGATGATTCCTAATTCGTTTTGATATGGGAAAATGTTTTGATGTACAATAAACTTTTATTTTACGGTGTTGGTAGCTAACATATACATATTAAATGGTTTCTATACCTATAATGGTTCTACACTCTTATCACATGTTTTCTTGCTTATGATTTTAACTTATAGTTGATGATTGATTTATGATGATTCCTCACTCTTATAATTCATGACTTCTGAAATGATAAAGTTTTAATTCCATGAATCATGTTTATGATATATGAAATATTGGGTGTAAAATTTGTAATTTATAGTCACGATCTCATACCCTTATGCTTATCTTATTCTTTCATATGATCATCGATTAATATCTCCCATGTTTACCCTTACAGAGAACATGAGATCACCCTTTCTTATGTTTCCTTTCCACAAGTTATGAAGAAAGGTTTTAAGTAGGGTATGTCTATAAGGGTATAAATTGAGAAGGAAAATATGAGATATGATGAATAATGTACCTAAATAATATTTTTATGTTTCTAGTGCCTAAATACACTAAACCATTAAGGTTATGAAATATATCATAATGTTATGTGTTGAATATTCATCTAAAAAGATATAATATTTCTGTATAAAAATATTGGGTTACTATATTTGGTATTATATTAGGGTTTTGTAAACATTTTGAAATTATAATTAGATAAAATTTTTAAAAACCCAAGGGATAAGTTTATGTATTAGAAAATATCCTTAATTTGTGGTTAAGTTGAGATTATATGTTTTTACAAGAAACATATAGTTGTATAGATACTACAAGTGGATGTGAATTTTTCTAGAGATTCATCTAGGGGTAATAACCCCAAAAATAGTTATTTTATTATATATCAACCATCACTTTGGTGCATGGTGAGTGTTTCCTTAATATGTACCAAGTTCATAAATCCTAGAGGATATGCTTAGGTTAATTCACATTTTCTTACGAATCATTATAAAGGATTTGGATAGTTTATAACCAAGGATGACCTAGGTTATACATAATGAATCATAGTTTGAGAATAAGGTGTTATGATATTAACATCATATGAATATTTTTTCTTGATTATATGATTTATCACTATGAATATTGTTTCTTACACTGTACTTTTTGGTTTTAGTCAATAGATATAACCAAGTGGATTCATGTTAAAAATTAATATAATGGATAATGGAATGAATTTACTTATGAGAAAAAAAATGAAATGGGATTTAGAAGGAGAAACCTTGTAATTTTTCTTAATTATATAGCATGATATATAATTAAAAATCTTAACTTGGTTGAGTTTCTTAACACATCTAAAAAGAGAAAGATGAAATTTCATGATGACCATGGGGGAATGATAATTTAGCTTCCTATATCTCAGGAATGTGGTAAGAATCACTCAATGGAATATCTTACAGGAATTAAAAGATGTTTTGTGTGTGGAAATGAAGGACATAATGAAATTAACTACCAGGGAAAAATGAAGATTTCAATACAGGTAAATGAAGTCCATTATAAGGTACCATATATAGTTTAATGTATTATGTTTGGGGATCATGGAAATTATCTATAGCCACCCAACCCTAGTAATATCAGAGACAATGCCTACTACCATTACATTGGAATGATTATATGGAATCAAATCCCGAAGGAATTATCTGTTTATTAGTCTTGGTATACCAGGTACATGCACGAGTCTTACATTAAAACTAAATACACTATTTACAACATAATTTTATTATTTTGAGGATAAATTTATTCCATATAGAATATCCTTGAATACAATTCTTATTAAAATTCATATAATACTAGTGAAGGGAAAAAAAATAAGGGTGGTTATAAATGATTAGTTAGGGTTAGGTTCAAGAGAATAAATAATGAATCAATGAGGATAGTCAATATGGTAAGGTAATAATTGAATACACATTCCATATAATAAATAATCTGAGAAAGAAGTTAATGAAAAATATGAAAAGGTAAATAAATGAACAAAAATTCTATTTATATAACTAAATTTAATTAATAGAAAAGTAAGAGTTAATATGGAAAGGTAACTAACTGAAAACACATTTCATTTAATCAATAAAATAAGAATGAAATACATACAAAGATTTTTTCATAGTGAAAATATCACAAATAATAAGTACTAAATCTGAATGAATGAAATTATTAATGATCATATGTCATGTATATGGAACATTAACCACCATACCATCAATATCTATCATCAAGAAAATTTAAGTATACGGGTAGAAACTCATCTGATTCTGCTTGAAAAAAAACTTGAAGGGTTTATCGCCAAATGATTTTGTCTCATGAGACTACCGATACATATGGAGGATTTCATTAACTTATCCCTTACCCATGAGGTAAATTTAGAAATAATTACTCATATATTTAATAATATATTTAACACATAAAAAAATTCCTTATCAAATATTCATATTGTGTAAAGGATATTGATTTATCAATAATTCATTAGTTAATCAAATAACTTTCAATGTATACACCATATGTAAAAATGGTATACTATTTAGGAAACAGTAATATCTATGATATATGATATGTATATTTATGATAAATGTAATTTACAGTGAAAAATTATTTCAATGGATGATTTTTAAGATAAAGTTAACAATTACGAAAGAAAGTATGATCACAAAGATAAATTTTACCACTTGGTAATTTTCAAGTCCAAACCCCTTTGATGGAATAATTAAAAGTGAAACTTAAAATACCATTAAGTATGAGTGAATAATGATATTAAATGAAAAAGATTCAGTATATACACCACATCAAAGTGAATTGGTTCATAATAACAAATAAATCTCAAGGGAATGTAAATTGAGAAAAAATTCCTTACTATATAGTAACATTCAAGTAAAACCCAATCAGATGAAATAATTCAAGTTAAAACTTAAAATACCATGAAATATAAATTTTTAATGATATTACATTTCATATTTTCAGCATATACACCATATATAATTAATTAGGTGCACAAAAATAAAGTATGCCTCAAAGAATGGAAATTCAGACGAAGTCCCTTAGCTTACACTTCATTTTGGTTTATAAAAATTTAAACTCATGTGTATTGGTTTAAAACATGTAACTAAATTATTACAGAAAATTATTAATTTTTATGACATTATATATAATCCTTTTATAAAATATTATTATTGTTCATTAAAAATATTTTACTATTTTTATCATTTCAGTTATTAATTGCCTTCTTTTTTGAGCATGTTTTGAATTGCCATTTTTTGTTCCTCTTACTTATATCATGATATAACCATATAAATAATGTAAAACAAGATTTAAATATCATATATATTAATTAAATATGTATTTATAGTCATCCATAAAATATTGAGATATGAAATGGAATGCATCGTTCATGGAGATGGTAGGCCGTATGTACGGATGAATACTACTTCCATTTTCTTATCATAATAGAAAATTAAATTATATATATGTATATTATAATTAAAGTATCATATTAATACCATATTTATAACATATTTTATCTAAAACCATCCTTAATAAATTTCATGTAATGTGTGAATTAATCACAATGATTTGAGGTGGGATTAGTCCACACGTCCACAAGTGGTGTTATCTTATTCTCATAAAATGGAAATCATCAAATAACGTGTTATATAATAACCCTAAAAGAATAAAATAATTATAAAAATAATATATATCATGTATAAACTCTAAATAAATCATTATTACCAACCTTTAGAGGTGGAAATGTAAGAACAAATGACATTAGTTTGCGAGGCTGTAGTCCGCCGTACACATGAACACCGATTGCATATCCCATTTTATGGAAGTGTGTGAAAATGTAGGTCATAAAATTATGATAAAAAAATCTCATTATATTTATGATACTTATATTATTATATAATCAATATATAATAATAATTTAAGTGGTGTATAAAAAAATGAAAGAGCCCGTTGAAGAACATTACTTCTTCTTTAGGTAACTATTTTTGGTCCATATAAAAGTATTCATTGGTTTGATTTATGAAAAAAGTGAAGAATATTGGATGAGTCTAGGGATGTTGGGAGATTATTTTGAAATATTTTGGACGATCCAAATGGATTTGGAGGTGTAAATAAATGGGGGGGGGGGGTGAGTGCCTTTTTATAATGGAGGAGTGACATTCTTGTAAATACAAAATGGTAAACACTATTGGGATATCAACCCTACATAATGTGCCTCCAATAATGTCAAATTTTATATAAAAGGTAGTATATGATCGAAATATGGTCATAAAATTGTCTTTGTAAAAGTTTCTAGGTCATTTGGACCCTTAAGTTAAAGTTTAACCACTAAGTAAACTTGTTTTTACTATAATCACTGTAATTAATTTTTATTACTTTCACTAATATTTTTGGTGGAAAACTAAGTTTACCTTAATATAAATTAGAAATTATTATTATTATTAAATATATGGAATCCATTTTTCCAAATTAAAATTCTAAAAGTTTCAAAAATTAATATAAAATTTATCCCATAGACGTAACAACAAAGAAGGTTTTTAAAGTAAAAATAATTAAAAGTTAGAAATGTTTTTATATCTAAAATCAATATAAAATTGATCCAAATGGCATAAATTGTATTAATAGATTTAAAATCTATCTAATTAAACTTTAAAACAATTAAAAATAAATGTTAACACTAAAAAAGATTAAGATTAAAATGATGTTTTCAAGTAAAATTAAATACTTTTCACTATTCATCAAAAATGAAAACTACATAGAAAAATTTCAAAAGTTCATCCTAAGATAATTTTAACATTATTATTTCAAAATTTAATTTAATTTTGACTTATAAAATTTCTAAAATTTAGTTTTAAAATAGGTGTGTCATTAAAATGTGGCAAAACTACCGTCAAAATAATATAGTTTTTTATGCAAAAAATTGGATTTATTATTATCTTATGCCTAGAAAACCTGTTGGATGATTGTAAAAAATAGTTGATTAAATATATAATATAAATATTTTATTAATATCATTCACCAATGGTAATTAATTAATTTTATTAAGACAAAATACCTTTTTAAGCATAAAAATAGTTTTTTAAAAAAAATTTCTTATATATTCAATTGATTTTTATATTAAGTTATATTTAATTGTTAACCAACGAATTCAAACATATATTTTTATAATTTAGTTAATAATATTCATAATATCTAATTTAATATCTAGTTTATATCTTAATATATTATATAATAATATTTTAATAACATATTGTTGTTTGGTAATACTGGGTCTTGTGTGTCACACAAACTTTCAAAGAAATTCATTCTTGCATGTGACACAAGCTAACCGTGTATTGAATAAATTGAAAGCTATAGAATATATTAAATATATTTTAATGTCTCATGATGTTATATTCACTTATATATTTGGTGTTTCTTGTCACACACATTATAATATACAATGTTCTTACTTAAGAATTTTGGGGTGTTACATTCTCCCCACTTTAAATAATCTGCATCCTCACAATTTAAATTCGATCTTGGTAATTACTTTTTTGATATTTTAATTTTACATTGTTTAAAAACCACATAATGATAAAGGTTTGTAATAAATACTCATAAAAATATATAATGGTAAGTAAGAAGGTCACATGGAATAACATATAATGAGGTATCCAAGTAAGAGAACATTAATGGAAAGTGAAGATATGGACAAAGAGAGAAAATGTAAATATTTATAGATAGTGATGGATTTATTTGATCACAAAATTTTCAATCATAAATGGAAATTTAAGGGCCAAAAAACCATAAATATTTGATGATTTAAAAGATTATAGGTGCAACAAAAATTAAGGTATTAGGATAACATTTTTAGATCATTTTCCTAATATTGAGTAATTCTTTTATAGCCTAAGTATATAAGTAAATATACTTACTTGATAAGTTTCTATTTCATAAGAAAAATTTAATCCTTTGGTTATTATTTTATCAAATTAAATTCTTATTCAAATAAATAAATATCCAAAATTTATTTTTTACACATGAAGCACTAAAATTCACTTTTAACAGATCATAAGAACCATAAAAAAAGTTTTTATATCTATCTATAAATATTTTTTGAATAAAATATGGTTAATACATTATTATTTAAACCTAGAAATTAATAATAATGGTTCATCATTAATATTTTTCCATTAAATTATGTAACTAAAAATAATGAAATGTTAAATAGAACATTATTGATGATAATGGTATATGCGAAACCCTTATCATCCTTTAGTCGTGGGTTCAGGCCCCACTACCTCATTAGATGCAATGGGTAGTAACCCTAAATGCATGTTATCTTTTTTTAAACTATATTAATATAATTACTATAATATTTTCAAAAAATATAATATAGATCCTTGAAATTTAATCATTAAATAACCTTTTTTCTAAGGTTTTCAAAACAAATTAATTTCATCGAAATATAATAATCTTATTTGACAATTATTATAATTTCATTAATGATAATATTGGCCACAAAGGTTATCAATACCTTTATACATATGGCTATAAAATGTAATGACAATATTCATGAAATAAATTTTCCACTAAAACATGCAGTAAACAAATGATTTATATCACCATTAATTTCATCTAAAATATCCTTAATCTTGGAAGACTCCCATTACATAAAACCTAAAAATAGGTGTTTATGAATTAAAACTTATGATCAAACTTATTATATATCTTAAAAAATATTTAATATGTTATTATATACATATCCTTGATGTGAATCATAGGGTTGTGTTCCCCAATCTATGTTTTCCAAAATATAGTTCCCAAGGTTTCTACTAAACTTCCTTTAATACCAACTGTAGTGACCCGACCCAAGTAATATCAGAGTGGGGTCTAATAAAATTAAATTTTAATGATTACAAGTAAAAAAATATTGAATGAAAGTTCAGTTTAGTAGTCCTGGTAAACCAGATTCATACATGGGTCTTACATTAAAATTGAATACATGAATTACGACATATTTTTTTTATTTCAAGGAATACTTTATTCCTTCACGAATATCCTCAAATATAAATCTTAATAAACCTAATAAAATCCTAGGTAAGGGAAAAAATAATGATTAGATAAAATTCTCATTAAGGGTTAATTTTAATGGAAGAAATAATGAGTAAATGAGCATAATTAGTTTGATAAGGTAATAACTGAACACACATGATATATAATCAATAAACTGAGAAGGAAGTGAATAAAAAATATAGAATGGTTAATAACTGAACACAAATTACATTTAAATAACTTTATTTCATTAATAAATAAGTAAAAGAAAATATAAAAAAGTAAATAACTGGAAACACATTCCATTTAAACAATAAGCTGAGAATGAAATGTATCCATATATTTTTTCATACTGAAAATATCTTGGATAATAATTTCTAGATATGAATTAATGAAATTATTAACTATAAGAAATCTTGTATCTAGAATATAAATCACTATACCATCAAGATCTATCTTCAATATTTTTGAAGTCTATGGGTAGAAACCCGTCTGATTCTGCTTGGAAACAAACTCAAATGGTTTATCGCTAACTGATTTAATGTCATGAGACTACCGATGCATTGAGGGGATTACATTAACTAGTCCCAAAACCATGTAGTGTATGTCCAAATCATTCCTTATATATCTAATAATTTATTTAACACATAAATAATGCACCTTTTTGAATATCCATATTGAGTAAAGGATACAAATTTAAAAATAATTACCTAGTTAATTGAATAACTTTCAAAATATACATGGTATGTAAAAATGGTATAAATATTAGAAAATAATCATCTTCATGATATATGATTTTTAAATTTATGAGAAATTTAATTTCCAAGGAAAAATTATTTCAATATACTGATTGATTTAAGAGAAAGTTAATAATAATATAAGAAAGTGAGATTGTAAAGATAACTTTTACCAATTGATAATTTTCAAGTAAAAAACACTTGGATAGAATAATTCAAATTGAAACTTAAAATAACATGAATTATTATTGAATAATGGTATAAAATGAAAAAAGGTAGTATATACACCACATAAAAGTGAATTGGTGCATCATAACAAGTAAGTCTCAATAGAATATAAATTGAGAAAAAATTCCTTACTACATGGTAACATTCAAGTAAAATCCCATCAGATGAAATAATTTAAACATAAAATACCATAAAATATGTATTATTAATGATATTAAAAGATAAATTGGAATTATTTACACCATATATAAGAAATTAGGTGCACAACAATAAAGTATGCCTCAATGAATGGAAATTAAGATGAAGTCTCTTACCTTATGCTTCCTTTTGGTTGAAAGATATTTAACCTCATGTATAACGGTTTAAAACATGTTAATAACTTATTAAATATATATATTATTATTTATTACATCTTATATGATCCTTTTATAACATATTATTAACCCGTTCAGAAATAATATTTCATTATTTTCATTTTTTTAGATGTTAATTTCCATTTTGTTTGAAGTTTTTTTTGACTTGTCATTTTTTGTTCATATTAATTAGATCATGATTTAATAATATAAATAATTTAAACCATTATTTAAATATAATATATATTCAGTACATAAATATTTAAAGTAATCCATAAAATTTGGAGATAGGAAATGGAATGCACCGTTCACGGAGACAGTATGTCGTACGTATACATAAACACTGCTACCATTTTCTTATCGTATTTAAGGAAAGAAAAGTCAATGATATATGTATATTATAATTAAAGTATCAAATTAATTTCATATTTATCACATATTTTAATTAAAACCATCCTTAATAAATTCCATGTAAAGTGTGAACAAATCCCACCTCTTTGAGGAGGCGGTAGTCCACACGTCCACAAACGGTGTTATCATACTCCCAAAAAATGGAGATCATGAAGGTATATGTTTTATGAAAATTAAAGAAGAATAAAAAAAATATAAAAAAAATATATGTCATTTATAAATAATAAATCAATCTCTATTACTAACCTTTAAAGGTTTTAACAGATAAATTAATGACATCAGTTTGTTAGGTGGTAGTCTGTCGTGCACATGAATGATGATTGTATATCCAATTTGGTGGAAGTGTGTGAAAGTTTATATAATAAACTTAATATATAAAATTCTCAGTATATTCATGATTTTTAGGTTATTATATAATAAATATATAAGTGTAATTGAAGTGGTGGTGAAAGAAATAAAAATAAAAGAGCTCATTGAAGAATCTTACGTCTTATTCAGGTAACTCCTTTTGTTTTATACAAAAAGTCTACCTCTATTTTCTTTCAGAAAAAATTTAGACTTATAAGATGATGGTAGGGATTTTTGGTATATTATTTGGGAATATTATTTATGATCCAAAGGTCTCTAGTGGTGTAATGAAGTGAGGGATTGAGTGCCTTTTTATTGTGGAGGAGGAGTTGTATTATTGAAGATATGAAAAGGTAAACACTCTTGGGTGGTCTACCTTACATAATGCACCTAAAATAATGATCCATTTTAGATAAAAGGGAGTTTATGGTATAAATATGTCCATAAAATAGATTTTGGACAAGTTTATAGGTCATTTTTCCTCTTATGTTAAATTTTAACCACTAAGTAAACCCGTTTTTACCTTAATCATTATAATTAATTTTAATTACTTTCACTAATATTTTTGGTCAAAAACTAATTTAAGTTTACTAGACATTATAAATTATTATTAGTTTAAATATGGAATTATTTTTCCACATTCCAATCATATAAGTGGAAAAAATTAATTTATAATTTTTCTCGGAGATGTAATGACAAGGCATGTTTTTAAAGTAAACAAATTCAAAAGTTTGTGATGTTTTTATATCAACATTAAATATAAATTTGACACCAAAGTTATAAATGGATTAATTGATGTAAAATTTATCTAATTAAAATTTAAAATCAATTCAAAAAATAATTAAACCCTATAAATTATTTATGTGAAAAAGAAGTTTTCAAATAAAATTCAGTATTTTTCACTATTCATAAAAAATGAAACTTCAAAGAAAAATACCAAAAATTCACCCAAAGTTAATTTTGACATTAAAATTTAAAAAATTAAGTTTATATTTAATTTTAATTTTTTTTAATTTATTTTTAAAATAGGTACTCCATTAAAAGGTAACAAAACTACCTTTACAATAATATAGTTTTTTATACATAAAATTTTATTTGTTATTATCTTATTCCTATAAAACCAATTGGATGATTGTAAAAAATAATTGATTTAATATATAATATATATATTATTAATATCATTCACTAATATTAAATAATTTTATTTATTAAGACAAAATGCCTTTGGAAGGAAAAAAATAGTTCTTTATAAAAAAATTTCCTATATATTCAACTGGTTTTTATATTAATTTATATTTAATTATTAAAAAATGAATTCAAAAATATATTTTTATAAGTTATTTAATCATATTTATAACCTCAAATTTAATGCCAAGGTTATATCTTATTATATTAGATAATAATATTTTAATAATATATTGTTGTTCGGTAAAACACAGTTTTTTGTGTAACCGAAGCTATCAAAGAAAGACATTCTTGAATGAAACACAAGTTAACCCAGTATTTCATGCATTGAACGATATAGAATAGATTAAATATATTTCAATTCCTTAGGATATTAAATTCTCTTATATTCTTGGTGTTTCATGTCATATACACTATCAGATACAATGTTCTTACCTTATAATTTTAGGGTGTTACATTATCCAATTAAATTCCCTAATCCAAGGGTCAACTCCTAAACTAAGTAATTAAATATGATATACCAATCATTACAGTGAATGTAATGATGTTTTTATCTATTATGATTTTATAATTATGTTTTAAAAGTGTTATATCAATGATATTCTGGATATGATAATTAGGAAACATCTAATGATTATTCCACAATAGTATCTTTAAAGATTTAAAAGCATATGTAGAAAGATACTGATAAATAAGAATGGTTATTTAGGGATAATTTTTTGTTAGGATAAATTGGTGATTAAAATTTATTAAATAAATGAGATAGTTTTGGTAACCTTGAAATTGGTTAGTAATTTGTTGACAAATTCATCGTTGATGATGATTATTACATTTTTGGATTTATGGAATATATTCAACAGTATGTGATTTTATTTGAGAAATAAGGTTTTTATTAATATTTGGAAACATATATGTCTTCATGTGAGGGTAAATTAAGAGTTATAGATACCATCATGGGTTTATAAGTTTATGGTTGGTCATTTTTCAAAGGCCTAGATAACCCTTTGTAGGTTTTAAGTGAAGGGATTTTAAGGGGATTTAAATATTTTACTGGGTTTTAGTATGAACACTCTATTAAGTTTTAAATAACCCTTCGGGTTGTTATATGATTTGATGTTCAGTTAAATATGGTCTATTGGATAGTGGGATATAAACAATCTTGATGGTTTAAAAGCGATTCATTAATAAGGTGATATTTTCAAATATATTTATAGTCAATCTAAGGATTAACTTTTAAGTTAACATATAAATACGATTCATGGTATTTTGGTGATGTTAACTATATTATAATATTATATATTGGCATATCATGGTTATTAGTAATATTTTTAGATATGTTTCATTGGGTTAAGCTATATATAACCCTTATGTTTAACATTATGTTTAACACGAATGATTACTTGGAAAGAATTTAATTAAATTTTTAGGCATTTAATTTTAAAAGTTTGAGATCACATTTGAGGATAAATAATTATTTAATGTTGAGGTTATTAAGAAAAATTGGTATGTAGGGTTATTTATCTGTGGAATGATCTGGGTTCAACCTTTGGTGTTATTATGGAAATTTTGGAGTAAAATATATTATTTCCTCACATGAATGTTTATAAAAATTGGATATTATTTTACCTTATGATATACATTTTGGTTTTTTTATTGTTTATGGATTGGAGGAATGGCTTATTATTCTTTTTTTTGAATTATTTGATCCATTTAAAGTTTATTTTAGCACTCAAGGATGAAAAAATTTATCTTAAATACTCATTAGTTGAATAAAAGAAGAGATTGTGATAGGAATTGATTAAAGGATGAAATTATAATTGTCAAGCAAGTATATAACTTTATTTTTATAGTCCATATGGTAAAGGAATTCCTAAAATCTAGTAAAAGGACCTAGAAAGGAAAATTTTATTCTATTTGATCATTTTTGATGAATCGATGGTCTTATCACACCTTTTTGATTTATGGTTTTGTGGTCATTAATATTTCTATGATCATTCAATTTCTTGTGATAAATGTTATATGTCACTCTTCATCATTATTTAGATGTTAAAATTTTCTTCCATGAATTAATATTCACTTCCCAATAATTTTCTCTTATTTTGAAACAAAGTTTTGTGTTAATCTAGATGACTTTATTTTTTATCTTTCCCTTTTTTCAAGAAGAAGTTTTATTAGTGCTATTTATAATGTGGGTTTACAACAAAGTAATTTTAAAATATAAATCCCTTGATTACCAATCACAAGTTTAAATTGTGATAATTTACTTTATTAATGGAGGGGGTGGGGGTAAGAATTTAACACCCTGATATTTTAAAAGAACACTATGTTTGATAGTATTTACAATATGCAACACAATCTTAAACGAACCAGAAAATAGTATTATTTTATGATCGTTGTAATGTAGAAGATTTAATTATACGGTTTGAATATGATTAAATAAATTATTAATTATATAAAAACTAACTAATCAATACAAATTTATTAATTATTAGGAAATAATCACTCAATTTTAATAGTCATTTTATTCTTCAAAAATACATTTTCTTCAAAAATAGTTTTATTGATATTTGTGAGAAAATAATATAATTAATTTTTCAAATTTTTTAAAATTTAATCTAAAAAATTAAATTCATTTTTAATGTAAAATTTCAAAATTATCTTAGAGTTAAATTTTGAATATTTTAAGGAAAGGTTGATTTTTTCAATAAATAGTGAAAAATACTTATTTTTATAGGAATTTTTATTCTTGATTCAAGAATTTAAAAATATTTTTTTTAAAATGGTTTAAAAGTAAAATTATTCATATTATATTATGAATAATCTAATTATGTTAAATTTAATCACTTTTGTCGATGAATTTGGTGTAAAAACATTTTTATACTTAGAAGACATTTTTTCTGAAAAACTATTTTCGTTGCGTTTTGAGTTTTTATCTTAAAATAATATTTTACATTTATATAAAAAGATTATTTTAAAATGGATTCTATATTTTGAATTAGGAGTTCCAAAATTTTTAAATAATTCCCTTTTATTTCTGGTTTATATGAATTGTAATCATAATAAATTTTTGTTACATCAATAAAGGTGGAATTGGAGAATTAGGTTTAAAACCCTAATATAAGTCTCAAAATCAACTGAAAACCTATATTTTTTTGTGTGATAAATTTGACCATAGTCATCCAAAATTCTAAGATATGGAATTTTGGTTCATTTTTATCTCGATTGTAACATTTTATTATTTTAAGTAATAAAAATTCCAAAATGAAACTCTCTTGATTTTAATATATATAATTTTTAAATAAGGATAAAAAGGGGATAAATTCAGTAATAATTTTTTATTTGAAATAATAATTTTTTATCAATTTAATTTTTTTAATTTTTAATGATTACCTTAATTTCTTATGCAATACCAACACAATACTATTGCAAGGTGTAGAAAAATAAAGTAAATTACTTTAAAAATATTTAAAAGTGGTACTTTGGGTGAAATATAGTGTCCCATAAATTTTATAGGTCAATATAAGCTATTGTATACATTTTAATAGTTTTTATTCTATTTACATTTCAATCATATTGTTTTCAAAGCCAAATTATTCAAATAGTTTCAAAAATGAAAATAATGATATTTTATGAAAAATAATAATTTATTAAATTATTTAAAATTCATAAAAAAATTTGAAGAAGAAATATAGGTTTATAAATGGTATAAAATATTATTACTTTTCCATTTATTATCTAATTTTCACTATATAAGTAAAATTATAACCCCTTAAGAGTGAAAATATCATTACTGCACTTATGGTTAAAATTGTTTAACTAAGGGTTTAAACCAAAATATAAGGTTTAAAACACCACTTAAATGGTCCTAATATTATTATTTGATGGTATTTAAACCAAATAATACATTATATTTGAATCCATTTCCATTTGAAAGAATTTTTCTAAATAATGACTTTATTATATTTTAATCTTGTAAGAAATTCCAAGGGTGCCCTCTCCTTAGTTAAAAAAGGAAACCCCCTCTTTCCCTTATTTACACCACATTAATCATTATAGACCAATAAAAATCTACCCAAATATCTTGAAAAATTATATATCTATGATTTATAGGTACTATAATTCTTAAAATATCATTCAATGTGTCCTTAATAAGGGATATAACGGAGGTCTACTGAAGAAGAGGTAATCATCTTATCCGACCTCTACCAAGTTATTTCTTCCTCAAATATCACTAAATATATGATATTAATCATAAAATAATAACTTAATTGTATTAAATATAATTAAATGTTATTATTGTTATTAAAATACCTTTATTTACCCTCTTTTACATCAAATGGGAAGTGCAAGTATTACTCGTACATATGTATGGCTTACCATCTCCACGTCATGATACAAATTACTTTCCATGACCACATTTTGTTGATAGTTATTATGAGGGGTTTAATATTTATATATTATATTTATTACATAATTATTCTTCAATAATTATATCTATCTCATGATCTTCCATTTTTTTGGAAAGATGTAACACCGCTCGTGCGCACATGTGGACCACCACCTCAACTAAGCGATGTGAATTGTTTTTTATTTCCAATTTACATGGATGGTAATAATGATACATTTAATGAATATATATTTTTTATAAAATATAATAATTATTATTTAATGTTGAATTATTATTTACCTTTCTTTCATTACATCCATCAAAAAATGAATGTAGTATTCATGCGTATCAATGGCCTACCGTCTCCATGAATAGTGTAATTAATTTTTCTATCTCTACCTTTTATGGATGAACTTAAAAATATATTTGTGTATATAATAAATATATATTATCTTAATAATATTATTAAAATTATTAATATTATGTAACCACATCAATGTATATGAAATGGGACTGTAGAACTAAAACATGCAGGAGAAATGAAATAGTTATCACAAGGAAGAATGATTTTAATAAAAAATTATTAATAAATGGATGATAATATGTTAAAAATAAATAATATATTGAATTATATATATGATTTTTTTATTTAATACATGTATAATAAATATATATTTATTATGAAGGAGGTTCAAATGAATATGATGAAATACGGGACTTGATATAATAGATTTATGTTTGAATACCATTTTAATCAGGTTTTTTTACTTGAATTGCCATTGAAGAAATTATTTGATTTTTATCAAATAAATAAATTTTATTTTTATTATTCACTAGTTTTTTGGAGAATACATGTTTCCATTTTATTTCCCTCACTTTATGTACTGAAGATATCGAAATAATGTTTTTTAGGAAAACTAACTATATTTTACTATTCAGTCAGGAATATTTTTCTTTCATATACATGTTTTATTTAAAATGTTTTTCACGAATTATTTTTATTATTATCCAATGATTTTTAAAATAATTTTCCCATGTTTTAATTTCTATAATTTTTTTTCAAAGTATTCTTCGTGTAATTTTCCAAACAAGATACTTTTAACTTTTTACCAAAAATTGAAATGAATCTTTGTTTTAACATACATGACCTGAATGGAATTTTCCACTATCATGAACACTCAATGATTTGAATATCACATTCCATGCTTATAAATTTAGTTTCCAATAATATATTTTCCTTAATATTTTGGGAATTTTTAGATTTTTAATAAGTGAATTAAAAATGAAAATGGTATTTTTCTCAATAAATTTTCTAGTGATATTTTAAAGAAATTTTCATCTATGATAACATAATTTGATGTTAATTATAATTTATTTGGGATATGATAAAATTATACCATCCATATTATTTATCTATATGGTTTATGACTATGATATAAGATGTTTAAAAAACTTATTTATTTTCCACAGGTTATGCTATGATGAAATTTTTATGAAACCCATCTTATTTCCATGGGTTATGTTATAATGATACGATGAATGTTTTATGATTTTTTTGAACACATATGGATTTTTTTCATTAGGTGATGGATGAGAAACAAATTATATATCCATCCAATGCATTGGGTAAAGTTTTATATATAATTATATAATTATTGGATGCAAGTTTATATGATTAATCCACTTTTTGATGAAAGTTTATATACTTGATACACTATAGGAAACTAGTGATGCTTCCTAATTCATAATGATATGGGTAATAGTTTTTGATGATTTTTCTAATTTTATTTGATGGCCTCAGTATCTAACCTTGAAATATGAAATGGTTTCTATTCCTATGATGGTGTCATACACTTATGACAAGTTTTAATTCTTATGATATGAACTTATAGTTCACGATTGATTTATGACGATTCCTCAATATTATGATTTATTTCTTTTGAAATGATAATTTTAAATGCCATGAATAATGTTTATGATCTATGACAAATTGGATATGAAAATTGTACGTTATGGTCATGATTAACACTCTTATTCTTATCTTATGACTTCATATGATCATTTATTGATATCTTTCATGTTTACCCTTACTGATAATCTAAGCTCACTCTTTCCTATATTTATTTTCCCTAGGTTATGAAGAAAGGTTTAAGTAGGGTATGTAAAGAGGGGTAAAAATTGATAAGTACATTATAAAATATGATGAATAATGTACATAAATAATACGTTTGTATATCTAGTATCTAAATACAAAAAACCATTAAGGTTATGGTGTGGATCATAATGTTATGTATTGAATATTCATCTAAAAAGATGAAATATTTATGTAATAAAATCATGAGTTTGTATACTAATAATGGATTAATAGTAAGAAACATTACACTAACATCATACATGCATTCATCACAATTCATCCATGTAAGAAGAGACATTAAAATGAATAATCCCATTCAATATCATTAGATAAAACTATTAAAATTATTTATTAGAGAAAAAGAAACCTAATAAGTATCTACAAAAGATAATAACACATATAAAAAAAATCTCTCATAAAATACATGTAAAAGAAATGGGGGTATACACATGATGCATAAAAAGTCCAAATAAAAATAAAAAATATTAAAAATGACACTCCCAAAACTACTGTTCATATTTTGAGTCTTTAATATAAGAAACACCCCAAAATAATACTCAAATATAATATAGGCCCAATACTTACTCTTCTTATGTAAATTTATCATACAAAACTTGTGAAGATGACTAAGATAGACATGTAGATGATAAGTCCTTAGAACTTCTAAACATAGAGTTCCCCTATTTCCAAAACTGAAAGAATAATAATGCATTGTCATTAATAAAAAAAATAAAGTTGAGAAGATATCTTCCTATCATTATCACCATCCTATTACTGCTTATATCTAGTCAGACCACCCTTACTGACACCAGACAGGGTTGAAACATTGCTTTCCATGGGTTGGATTTCCAAAATTTCCTCAGTGATGATAGCCTTATTGACCAATTCCTCATAGATAATTAGAAAATACCAGAACACCATTGATCTAATATCTATATTAATGCCTCAAGTAATTAACTAATCCTTCTTAGAATCATCAACAACCAAATTTGAGTATAAAGGCACTAGTCCAGTGAAACACTCAATTTATTCCTTCACCAACTGATCTCCCTGATGAACACCCAAAATATCCGATGCCTTCTAGACTGTTATCTAATTAGGATAATACCATAGGATGAAGGTGAACTTAAAGTATCACCAAGACATATCCTCAAATGGTTGTGCATGGATTATGAGTTTCCACTATTCAAAACCCAATCCTTTTGAATAAAATAATGATGTACTTCATCCTTGATGTTTTAGGAGGCCTTATTGAATAAATGATTTCTTTGAACTTAGATAGACACTCCATCACACCCTGGGATCATGGATCATCATAAAATTTTGGTGGATATAGATTTATAAATTTTGAAACATGATCTATAAGTCAAAATGAACTAGGATATGCCACTATATCTAGAGTCTAGGAAGAGTTAAAAACTGAAATTACCATTTTAATGTCATTAAAAGGACTTACCTACAAGAATCTACCCATGATATTCCCTTTTTGACTCATCAAATCAATTTTGGGGTTCATATTATAAAATATAAAAAAAACTAAATTCAAAAATAAAACCTTCCCAAATTCCAATATAAGGGTTAAAAATTCATAAATTAATAAATTCAAGATCATTATAAGTTTATTTATGGTTTTATTCAAAATCCTTTAAAAACAACCCATTGAACACATAAGAAACTAACCCTAAATGAAACTGATATTTTTAGATAAATTTAAATCCACAAATTAAACATTTATTTCAAAAACATTTAAAAATATCTTTATAGTCATTCTCAAAAATAATAGAAAACCACAAAAGAAATGTGGATTTTTTTTAAACATCTTCATTAGGTTTTTAAATCAACCATCCCCATTTTGTTTTAAAAATGACAAGATTTATTCTTTTACTACCAAAACAACCCAAAACTATTTATTTTATCAAAATTTTTTTGATAGAGTTTATAAAACTTTTATTATAAGAATTAAAAAACACAAAAAAATTGTTTTAAAATATGTTCAAATACTAATTCATAAAATATTTCATTAATACTTGATTAAAAAAATTAAAATATACAAAATCACACTTAATTACTTATTTTAATTAATATTCAATCATAAGAGAAGTTAAAAGTACAAAAGGAGTGGAAACAATAAATCTTTGAATGTTTTACTTATATGAATGGTTTTTATATACGGTGTGTTAGATTATGAACCAAACATGAAAGTGTCACTGTAAGTCACCTATAAACAATGCACATGGCCTACACATGGTTTGAAAGATCATGTGCCTTAACCATTCACCTCCTATATTTCCATGAATTTTAACCCTAAAATAGTAATTTCTTAAAATAAATCTCATTACCTACCTAAAAATTATAGTAATAGAAATCCATATCAAAATATCTAAAAAATAATCATCATAAAACTAAAATTAAAAAAAAATATTGACCACCCATGGTAACTCTATGTTTATCATGAAGAAGATCTGGAAAGTCCCTCCCCCACACAAACATCTTGAATATCGAAAGTCCTATCTATAATATACATTTAACCACAAAATAATAACCTCTATTTGATACTATTTTATAATGAACCAACCTAGGTCAACCTAACATATCACCTAGGTCAATTTTTCAAAATGATCATGGCTATTTTCGATCATTATGGGATAGTGAGAAGTTTCGATGGTATATAAAAACAACCAATGGGAATGATTTCATCCTCTAAAAACCAATAATCCATGTAATAGGTTCCAACCAAAAACATGGAATGAGATTTACAAGCATTGGAAAAGCATTCCAAAGAAGTAAACATGTACAATAAAATAAAGCCAACCAAATAAGGTATAACAAAAATGATAATATAAAAATTTTAAAAATATATTACCTAGAGAAACTAATATATTATATAAAACTCCCAAATCCTCCATCCAAACTAGAAAAAAATAAAAAGGATGAGGAGGATAATACCCAACACTACAAAACCAATCTAATGAGACCGAGTGACCAACTACAAAATCACCATGTGATACTCAAGTCACTATAAAGAATCAACATGCACCAACTTCCTATAGGATAACATTGTTAATCAAACATGAAAGTCAAGACTCAAGAATCTGTATAAACATGAAGACTATATACCAACTAATTTGAGTATATAGGGTGTTAGAGAAAGCCCAATATAATTACACTAAGAGTCTATATTATTCATTTTATAAAAGAAATAATATATAATAGTTTTAAAATATAGAATAAAAAATAGTTTTTATTTCACATTTTTAGTTTTGGAAACAAATAACACATCTCATGTTCCTTTAAAAAATACATTTCCTTTCCATAAATATCAGAACCATAATAAAATTTTACATTCAGAAATACCCATAATAGAATTATGGATTTTTAAATCATTAAATAATCCTCAAAGTAGAATTTAATAAAGGAATAACCATACAAGAGAAACATCAAGGAAATAGAATATAATGAATCAAGGAATAACCAAATAAAATAAATATCAACCATAAATTACCAATACATAAAAGGTAAGATCAAAAAAATATATAAACAAATCACCTGATAAATAAGTAATCCAAAAAAATCATAACATACGATACATATCATGAGGAAACACCATAAGGACCCATGGAAAAATACTCAACTTACACAGGTGGAACCAACAACCGACCTGTTTTATAGTCCTAAAACTCATCAAATAAATTGATATCAACTATAATCATTGGAGTCACACCCATTATCCATATGAACCTCAACTAAGGGCTTCTATCCAGTGCAAAAACTAAACTAGCAAAGAATTCATCCCTCCACCCCCTACTTAGTATCCTTAGGTTCCACATGTATTAGATAAGAAATGTGACCAATTATCAATGAAATATTAATCACATAACAATAAATTATCTTAAGGCACCATAACACAATAACCAAATCCATCCCACTACTAAAGCCCACTTTAATAATGAAGCACTCCCCTAAAACAGAATAATGAACCAAAATTAATTCACTCATTAATATATATATATATAAATCAACAATGGATCACAATAAGGCTCAATAAGGGAACAACCATAAAACAAAAAAATTTCATTCTTTAAAATAAACTTTAAAAACAATGTAACTTCCAAGAAGACATAAAAAATATAAAATAATCTTCATGCTAAAATAATCAAATGCATAACCAAATAATTCTATATATAGAACACACACCTATTTTTTAAAACATGGGAAACCTCCTACCCATGAAAGACCTAATGTGGTAACTCATATTTGAAAAAAAATAAAAAATAAACCATTTATTTTCAATCAAACCACCATTATAATTATATTAAACATTTATATTGCATGAAACACTACACAAATAAGAAATTTCCTTTAAACATGAAATCCATCCATTATTACTAAGGAAAACCAAAGAGAATTGTGCAAATAATTTTAAAAAGAAAATATAGATATCATATACTATATTTATCTATCTCTAAACCAAGATTAAAACACCAAGAATTCATGATTCTCTCAAATAAAGAGGAATGAGATAGAAACACCTACCTCAACCAATTAAATCATGTTTAATTTGATGAATACCACTATAATTGGTATGAATAAAAGGCTCATAACCCATAGAAAACAAAAAACACAATTTGAAACAACTCTAGACATAAGGTTTGGTCTCTATGACCACTAGTGTTTGAGAAGAGAAGAAACTAAGGAATAAATTAAGATAAAGAGGAAAGAAAAGTAGAAAGAGGTCCTTAATATGATATTTGATGATGAAATCACCAAGAAACCTCCAAAAATTCACCAAGGAAGAAGATGAGAGGTAGATGTGCCACTAAGAAATCCCCTTTGGGTGTGGAGTTCAATGTGGGGAAGCCGAGGGAGTAAGAACCAATTCAATTGAACATGAAATGACCAAATTACCCAAAACCGAGTAGGTTTCATGGTTTATTCACACGATTTATCAAACCATGTAGTAATTGTGTGATCACCACTATCAAAAACTACAATGGTTGAATGGTTTAATCTATATGAATTATCAAACTTCAATACAAATCATGTGTTATTTAAAAGATATTTTTCTCCAAAATTTTACCTTAAAACACTCTAACATTATAAATATATATAGTAATGTTACATTTGGGGTGTCATAGATAACATATATAGGAGGAATTATCCTATAAAAATATACAATATAGATACATCTTTGATATAACAAAATATATATTATCTCTGGTAGATAAATACATGACAACAAAACTATATACAATGTAGGCATGAGACAATAATGAAAGATAAAACCCTAAAAAGGAAAACACAAGAAGGGGAAAATATATATGTAGATGTAATTAAACACCATGTATAACTAACCCCAGGTATGTTATGAAGCCTCTATTATAGTGTTTCCCTTCGAACAAAATCTATCTATAACTTTCACCATAAAAAACCATCATTATCCATAGAGTTATATCTCCTCTAAATCTAGTATCTCCATGTTGGAAAATTTGAGCTCTAAATAGTGATATACCTACAAAGACACAACTAACATTGAGAAAAATACCATCAAGGGGTGAGTATAAACATACCTAGTAGCATTAAAATAAAATATAAAGTGAATGAAAAATAATAAATCATCTCAAACCCAAGATCATGGAATAATATAAGGAATCCAAAAGTAAAGTACCCAGATTAGTGTGAGATCGCTGAGAGGGGGAGGGGGAGAATCAGTGATCCATTTGTTTTATGAATTATTTTTTACACTCAACCTAGGAAACATGTTATAATTTAACTTGCTCAAACATATATCTAAACATAACCTCATATATATTAAATATAAGAGATATATTAACACACATTTTTTAGACTGTTTGGTATAATTATATACTCCTTGCCATACTAGTCATTCCCCCCAACAAAAATTATTTACTAACTTCTTTAGGATTACAAAGGGACAAGAAGAAAATATTTCTACAACCTAGTAATTGGTTCTCTAGTTGACTTTGGTTCTACCCCGATCAATTAACTATCCTTCTATAATGATTATACCCCCCAACATTCAATTTTTGTCCACTTTCTTATCGACTGGTTATACCCACCAGTCATGAGCCTCCTCAAAAACTATTTATAACCCCAACCACAAGCTATTTCTTATTACTTGTTGACCAAATATAGAAATATATTCCTCTTTAAATTTTTTTCCTCTATAATAAAGTTAGATCACCTTTTCCTAGGCACAATATATTCATGATCTTCAAAATACCTCTAAAGAGTTAGCTGATCTTGAATCTTCATCCTAATCTTTAAAGACACGAATAAACAAAAAACTTATAAAAAATTGTCTATATGACAATAATCTATCCATTATATTGGGTTTAATTCTCATCAATATGATGTGATCAGTTTGATACACCTCCATTCGATACTCCTTGATTTGATGTGGTCCATTTGATACACCTAATTTTGATTCTCCTTCTTTGTGTGGTACTTCATCCATCAAGTATGCCAATATCTAGTGAATCATTTTCCCTATATCTTTCATCCTATTATCTAATTCATTATGAAAGTATAATATTTATTGTAAACTCAGGCTATGATCTCACAAAAACTTCAACACATTCTTAATTTTGTAGTATAAATAAAAGTTCCTCTCAAAGATCCTACTCCCCTTTAGATTGGGTTACTTTTTAAATAAATTAAGGAAGAATCATATTGTATAATTTGAATTTACAAATCAACTCAAACTTCATATGAAAACCTTAAAAGTATTTGAAACATCAGATTAAAAATTCATTGTTGGACTTTATTAAAATCTTGGAATTAAATATTTCATCTAAACTTTCTCAATCCTTAGTTAGATTTATAATGGTTGAAGGAAAAAATCAGTATAGTCACAATTAAAAACTTTTTAATTCATTGTAAATATCCTCAAAGCTCTATCTAGTGTATCAACATGAAGACATATTTGTTCAATATTTCTTCATAATAACTCCTATTTCAAATGGGCTCTATCCAATACACCTTCATCTTTCTACACCTGATGGAATCATAAATACATTCTATGTTAGATGGATATTTCAGCAGTATATCCAATGTAGTCTATATGGTGAAATTATAAAAATTCTTAAATTACTTAGTTTGATCATATTTGTAATGATCCATTCACATGGAATCTGTAAATTTTTGTATAATGGACTCTGTATTAGTCTATCCAAAGAAATTTTTAACAGTCTATTTGATGGACCTCAGTTTCCTTATTATGATAATTTTTGTATATTTCCCCATTTGATGACTTCTTGAATGTTCATCTGGTAGCCTCATAAATTTATTTGGATGAAATATTATTCCAATATAGGCACACAGTCTCATTCTAATAGATTTTTTTAGTAACCTTTATACTATGTAATTTGATGATTAGCTGTAATATCACCACTTTAATGATTGAATTTTGAATAGATGAAATATTTGTAACAAGAACTTGGTAAAAACTTTATAATCTTGAACATTGTACAACTTTACACTTTGAATAAACTCAACTAGTATCATGAACATCTTTATGTTGTTTGGTACTTTGAATATCAACAAATCCCCACACACCTTTTCGCATATTTGAAGTAAATACATGTGTTCAATTATTTCTCTATAATATCTGTGTGTATTTTCATTCTCCCCATTATTGATAAAAAAATACAAATGTTTTCATATGGGTTATCTCATATAATCTTCTTTATTCTTTGAAACCCATGAAATTTATTTGATAGATGAATAATATTCTATGAATCTATAAAAAAATATCCTTTAATTAGATAAACCTTAGTCAATGTGGGTGAACCTGATGTATAATACAAGAGTGTATAATCATAGTGAAAATGTTTTCCATAATATATTTTTTGTATTAATTTCCTCAATATCATTCCATCATATTTATATCAATAGATATATGATTAATTATTTATGGTATAAATTATACCCATCTCAAAAAATATAAAAATAATTCAATTGTACAAATATAACTCCCCCCTGCATCTCATCTTTCAATAAAATAATTAGAATCAGTTTTTCATAACCAATGAAAGTGTGATACTCTTACCTCATCTCAAAATTTACTCCCCCTAAGTGGAAGTAAAACACCCTTAATCAGGGTTATCATAATGTTCCATGATGGATATCACTTATTGTTGTAAAACCACAACACTCAGCCAAACCCTTTAATTCTTCTCGTTCAGTTCCCTACAAGTTAGTTCAAACAACCAAGAACAATGATAATGAGGAGGAATATCAATGGTACTTAGAAGAAAAAATTAGGACGTGAGTTTTATCTTAGTCGAGACTTATTATTATTATTATATATAGCACAATATGTTATTTCTTCCTTATAACTAGAATTTATAAATTTTGTAATGGATTAATCTTTATCTGTTGAGCATTCAGATGAAGCTATCATCATCTCATCAGTTTTTGAAATATCTTCATTCCATTGATTTTAAAACATCATTTTCATGTTTTCCAATTAGTCTGGTAGGATAGTCATACAATCTTTAGTACCATGAATATTTTTCTCACACCTATAATATTTCTTCTGAATCTTCAAGCCACCATTTATTGGAAAAATTTCATCAACTTTATTGTCATCTTATGAAGCCTATCTCTTCACTTTTTCTTTGGAAGTATTTTGTGATTACTCTATGTTTCTATCCTTGTCTATTTTATTTAGATATATTACTATGACCTATTTCTTTCCTTCTCAGCTTTCATGAGATTCTTATATGCTTCACTTGAATCTTTGCATTATTTACCTTCTAAAATTTATTTCCATCCATATATTGATTTCATGAAAGGTTTGTTCTTATCTAATTATCATATCCCCCTTTATTCATACCTATTTCTTGGTAGACAAATATTTTACCATATTGACTATTATTTATGAAAAAAATCTTCAGCACTATCAATTACCTCTAAATCTTGTTCCTCGTAGATAGTAGTTCTAATATGATGTTTTTTGTTGTTTTCTATTTACAAACAATGAGTATCTTTTTTTAGGGGGAAATATTATTAATGTATTCAATAAATCATTTTTAGAAGATGATTTATAACTAATATTATTAGTAATAGCTAATCCAGTCTTATCTTTTGAGCTTTCATTATTAGTAAAGGAATATGTATATTGAAATTTTTTAGAAAGACAATCAACCTTCCTCTATGGACCCTTATTTTCACTATCTTGAGAAGATTCACCTTTAACCTCAACTGATTTAGTGATGTAATCTCTAATATTATTTTACTAATTTTTACTATAATAAAAATTTATTGTGTATCTAATAACTATTCGTCTTTCTCATCCAATATTTCCTCAAGATCTTTGACTATCATTTCAAATTCTGCTAACTTCAGTATATTTTTATCACTTTCCTCAATAAGTGTTTTTTATTCTTTGTTAGGATCATCCAAGTAGGATAGTGATTATTTATAACATCTAACCTTATTTTTTATCTTATCGACTATCACTTTATATGATCTAATCTCATTAAGGAGTATCAACTCCTTTTTGATACACTCATCATTCTCAAAGGTTATCTCCTTAGTTTCTTTCTCCAATTTTTATTCTCCTTATCGGGTTGTGATTTTTTCTCAAGAGCTACTTAAAAATTTTATTTTAGAATAAAATATTGTTTTATTATCTTTTATACATCATCATTATCATCAATTATTGATGAATTACTTTACCTTTTAACATGATCTAAGAAATTAAATTCAACATCAGATTCATTACTAGACGAATCATCCTTATCTCTTCTTCTCAAAAAATTATTCTTCATGATAAAGAACCTTTTTTTATGTTTATTTAACTTATATTTTTGATAATTATCATATTATTAATAGTATTCATAATCATGGATAATATTTTTAGAAACAATTCATATAAAATGTCTACTTTCTTTAAAATTTCATCTCTTAAGAGATTGTTTACCTTTTCCATTCGATTTTCCCTTCTTATATCTCTTAGAAAGAAGTGAAATGATTTTTTAAAGTCCAATCAATCCTCCATAGTATCCAAATATATTTATTTTTCTTATATTTATTTCTCTCTAAACTTCTCTTTTAACATAGATTGAAATGTTATTTCTTTCTTAACATTCTTTTTAAAGATGAGTTCTTTTCTCATTTCATACACTTTGATAATATTATAAAGTTCATCCATAGATAGATCCTCTAAATCTTCTTGATATAAAATATTTACTTCAGAAATATCTAGAGGGTTTATAATTAGTTTCTCAACAATAGTATAATCTTATATATTCTCATAAAATCCTATGATATTGCAGACAATTTCCTTGACTCTTGTAAATTATTCATCAATATTTTCATGATCATAAATCTAGATATATTCAAATATTCTCTTATGGATTTGTAACTTAGCCTCCCGGACATTCAAATTTCCTTTATATCTACTTATTAACTTATCCAACATCTCTTTAGTAGTTATAAAACCCATAATTTTTTATAAACCTTTTCAAAGAGAGATATAAAAATAGAATCTGTATCTTTTCCATAAACTTCGATATTTCTCATATTAGATGATATCATAGAAAATCATTAATGGTAGGAAATTACACTATAGAAGTATCTATAACTTGTAGTTAAAGAGGCAAAGTATAGGGTAATATCCTATACCTCCACCAGTGATAGTTATTTACATAGTATATAGGAACACCCCTATTGTTCTTTGAATTTAAATTCTATGTACTTAGAATATAGTAGGATATTTTAAAGTAAATATTCCCTTTAGTACTAATTAATGTTCCCAAGTCAGTGTGATATCACTAAGGGGGGGATGTGTGAATCATTGATCCATTTATTTTATGAATTGTTATATGAAACCATCTTTTAAGACTTTTTATAGTTTTGATCTAATCAAATATATCCACTCCACATATACAATGAATATAAAGAGGGAAATCATTACATGATATTTAATTTTTTTTGTTGAAATTACTACTCCTTACCATGTAACCTATTCACCCCAACATGAATTCTTTACTAATTTATTTAGTATTATAGAGGAACATTTATTAACTGGATCTAAAAACTAGTAACCATTTGTGTAATTTACTCTAGTTCTACTCCTAGTGACCAACTCTTATACAATAATTGTTTATACCACCCAACTATCCTTCTTTTCTCCCATTACTTCTTGAAAAGTTATACCTCCTAACCACGAGGCTCTACAAAAATAGGTTATTCACACCAACTATAATATTTTACTTATTATTTTCTAATTCAATGTAAAAATATATTATTTTTCAAAATTTTCTCCTTCATAGGTAATTTGGATCATTTTTTCCTATGTAAAACTTCATTTGGATCATCAACAAATCTTTGAAGAGTCTGTTGATCTAGAAACTTACTCCTAGTATATAATGACTATAATAAACTCAAACCTTATAGGAAATTGTCTGTCGAGTAATACTCTATCCATTATGTTCTGTATTATTATCCTTAGTATGGTGTTCTCTATCTGATTCACCTATGTCTAGTACTCCATAGTCTGATGTGGTCTATTCGATAGACCACAATTTGACGATCCTTATTTATATGTTACTATACCTATTTGGTACTCGTATGTCTAGTGAATCTATGTATGGAGTAATTCCGTCCAATCTACTCTTCTTCAACAAAGTAGAATCTTGGTTGGAAACTCTTATTGTGCTCTCACAAAAACTTCACCACTTTATCCCTTCAGTAGTAGAAACTATAGTACATATCGATGATCCTACTCCCATTTATATTGACACACTTCCTCCATAAATCAAGGAAGAAGAAAAATATCTAATTAAAAATTTTCACTCAACTCAAACTTCATTTTACCACCTTCAAAGTCTCTGAAACTTCGAAGTCAATATTCATTGTTTGAATTTCCTCAAATATTGGCAGAAATGATTTCTTTAAAACTTCCCCAAATCGTATATTGATTTATGATCATCGAAATAAAATATAATTATTTTATCAATTAATTAATTTACAATTTTTTACAATGATTCTCAAACATCAGTTTGGTTAACAAGAATGATGATATCTATTATTTATATTTCTTCATATGAACTCATTTGTTTGATATACATTGTTTGGTACAATTTCAACTTTCTCTATCCAGTGGAATCAAAAATATATTCTCCATTATATGGATATTTTGGGAGTATATTTGATGTAGTATCTCTAGTGAACTTAAAACACTACTTAACTTACTCTGTATGATCATCTTTGTAAAAATATGTCTTGATGAAATTTGTAACAGTCTACCTGAATGAATTTATAATAGTTTATCTAATAGACCTATTCTCCCTAGTTTTGATCACTTTTATATATTTTTCCATATGAAAAATTTAGTAATGTTTTTATAACATCCTCATATATTTATATATTTTAACTATTCTTTTACTGGTGGTAAAAAATCCTCTATCCAATAGAATCATTTCGACAACCTTCATACTTCTCAGTCTGACGATTAGATTCAAATTCACCACATGATTTCCTAAACATTGTATAACCATAAACTTTGTAACTCAAAAAAGAAATATAATTAATAATATTGAATAGAATACAACTTAATTCTATGAATAAACATATATATTGTCATTAACATATTCATGATGTTTGGTACTTTTAAGATCAAAAAATAAATGAATGATTTATAATGTTGCTTTAAAAATAACAACAATTGTTATCTCCTATTATAATTGAATTTTTTCTCAAAAAACATATTGATATATTTACAACAAATACATCCAAAGTAATAATCATGTTACATAGGAAAATAGTGATACCTAGGGTAGCATAAGACCAACAATACTCAAAGTTAATAGTCCAGTTGTAAGCTGTAACTAGGAGGCAAACAAAAAGTATTAAAAGTCCATTACAATCTGAAAGTATTATACATAATAATAAGTCATAAGTCCTAAGACTCTTGATATTTCATTCTTATATAACTTTCATGTTAAATATGTGGAACTATAGCAGGGGACTATTTCTTATTAAGGTATGTGACTATTGACCATGGGATTAGTTGACCCTTATAGAGGACCTCACTTGGACATAGGGGTCGGGGGTACCGAATAAACTAATCAAGGACCATACCTCAGTATACATTAGAGTATTGACTCGACTGGCCGAGGACCCTACCTCGGTATATAGAGGATTACTGACTCCACTAATGGAGGGCCCTTCACTAAAATATTGGGGGAGTTCCTAAACTACATCATCATATTGGGAATCACATCCTTTTATCCATGTGTTTGAGTCCAAGGAAAGTAATTTTATTAAAGTGGGCATACAACCCATGGTGAAATGAAAGTGTAGTGATCAAATATTGAAAAAACATAATTTATGAAAATAAATAATAATTAAATAAAATTATTTTATTGTGGTATGAAGTGGAATTAGTAATTTACTTTTCAAACAATGGTTTTTTTATATTTATCTACTATCAATTAGAGGGAATGAAAAGTGTGTTGAAGAAATATTTTCTAACTATACTTTGAAGTATGGTGATGATATTGTGAATTCCAACATCCTTGATTATTTTATAAACCTTGAAGATATTAATATTAATAATGGAATAATTCCCATAATTAATATGTACTTTTGGTTTTTTATATTTTTTTCAGTAAATATTTCATGTTTTATTTTTTTATTTTATTTATTATATGCATGAATTATCTTATTTTGAGGAGAAATCGATGTTAAGAATCACTCTACTGATATAAATTCCCATGAGGAAGATATTTTTCTCATTTAAAATTTCATAATACACACAATTCTTAAATATGAGAAATATTCTATCAAACTTAAAATGATAAGTGTTCATCTAAGTACATTATGTTGTACCATGAAATTAATCAATGGCTCTAAAAGTACAATTTTTTTACCTAATAGTACACAAATTTTAATAAATAATTATTTTTTTTTCTCTATGGCCTAATGAAATTTAAGAATATTTAAATGTATTCATGAAAATAGATATCACATCAAGACTATGGATTAAATAGGTAGTAAATATCTCTATATAAAAATCATTAATGATGCACACAAGTTGATTTGAGATAAAATTTTATGTCTTCCCTATGAATTTTAATATGTTAATAAATGTATAATCGAATCAAGTCTAGTAAACTATAAGTTTAACGAAAATGGTATATTTATTATAGGACATGGTAATTTGGCATATCTAGGATCAATAATGATAATAAAAATAACTAAATTCATCTATGGTCATCCATTGGTTGATTAAATGGTTCTTACACCTAATTATTTCTCATGCGTTGCTTGTTCTCAAGGAAAATAGATTATATAACCATCAAAATAGAAAATTGAGGCTGAATTCCCCACGTTTTTAGAAATAACATGAAATGAAAGACTTTGGAAAGAAAGTTTTTTTTGCATTGGATTAAAAATTGAAAATATCAAAGATGGAATTTGTGTTTATAAACCATGATATACTGAAAAAGTATTATAATGGTTTTATATGGAAAAATAATATCCAGTAAGTATACAAATGGTTTTATAATCTCCTAATTGAGATAAATATCCTTTTAGACCATGATATGATAATGAATAACTTTTTGGTTATTAAGTACCATATCTGAGTTCTATATGGGAACTAGTATACCCTTAAAATAATGCATGGCTAGATATATCATTTTCTATAAATTTATTGGATATGTATATTTCTTCTCCCACTCATCAAAATTGTAATGGAATAAAACTTATATTAAGACAACTTTAATTATTTTTTTGACCAATGATTGTTTTATTTTAAAAATTTAGAATAAAAATTGGTTAATTATGACGATGATTGATTTTTATCTAATACACATAAATATATATCCCAAACATGATATTTTTTACATATAGTAAAACTTCCATTTCTTGTAATTATATAAATTTTTTTTGATGACTTCATCTAAACCCAATAAACCCATGAAAATTTTAATGCATTTGTATGTGTTTTCACCATAACCGTGTCAATTGTAGATACATTATTAATTTCTAAGAGATCATCCAATTTCATTAGATGAATGGAAATTTTTTACTACATTTTCACATGATATTTATATAATAGATTTATCAATAATTATCAGAATTAAGGAATTGATAAAGTGGATACGATTTGAAGATGATCTTATTTGGAATTTAAATTAGTAAATTACATTATTAATATAGTTTTGAAATTAAAAAGATTTAATTGGAAAAAAAATAAGAAAGAGGATAATGGAATTTTATGTTGAGAATTTAAGTTGCAGTTTGAAGAGTGGAATCCTTGAGATGGATTTTATATGTTGTAATTTATATTTTTCTTCTACTAATTATTAATTTATTAAAAAATAGGCCAACCCCTCAATACCATTAACCAAATCAATCCCGAATTGTGGTTGGATTATTCAACCACATAGTAGAGACAAACCATCAAGATTGAGTGGAAGTATGAGGAATTTACATGAGTAGGTGGGTGTAAAAATTAAGGCATGTGAGAGTAGAGTGGTGGTACCACCCATGCAGGGAGGAATAATGGTAGAGGGTGCCAACATAGGTTGATGGTAGTGAGTGTTTGGAGAGAACCATATACTTGTATCTACCAACCAAAGGGACAAATTTTACTTATTAAGCAGCGTTCGAATGATAAAAACTTTTATGGGTGACATAGGATATAAAGTACACTGTAGCTTCATTAAAAATTTATTGTAAATAAGTAGGTGCATCTGATCTCATTGATCTGTGACGTTAAATAGATACCAGTGGATTGTCCTCAATCTCGAGCCCCACCCAAGGGTTTAATCCACCTGGTTTGAATTCATGAGAGGATAACATGACTTCATGTGGTACTTGAATAATTTTGATCAGTGATTTTTATTTCATCTTCCTCAGTACCATGTGTAAATGAGTTTAATATAATGTATTGGTGTAAAAAACATTCTCTATATACTGCATATGTAAAAGCACCGACTTTGAGCAGACCCCCAGTAAAGAAACCATGCATGAGAGCATGATGATGTGAGATATTATATAATGAGTTGTTGAAAGACGTTGTATAAGATGAGATAAAGGGATAACCAACTATAACATTTTTTGAATATTGAGATATGTTTTTATAAGATATAGTTTTTCTGAATAAATATATCATGAGTCAGTGCACGTTGAAGAAAGGAAATGTGCATATGGAACCTCTGGTAATACAATATGTTAGTTAATTTGAGCCTATAAATAATTCTTAATGAGATAATTTTCTAGTGTATTGATTCATATAACTGAGAGTAATATTTCAGAAAACTGAAACAAAGGAAAAGATAAATACTCTAATTTCATGTGATGTATTCCATGAATTATTTTACTTGGTTCCAGCCTTTGTGACTGTATGATTATTGATCCAGTTTTTAAACTTGTTATTCTATAGAAATACATTCAAAATGTTATACAAGGATATTGTGATATGATATGTGAACTGAAGAACTATGTGATTTCTATGCATATGAATAAAAGAGGTTAACATGATCAAACTTATACGAAGATAAAATTTATAAACACTTTATCTTTTGAGAAAATATACATCATACAATGAATGTTTATTCAAAAACATATACCAATTAAGGAACAATAACACTATGTTTTCAAATAAGTTGATTATTTCAGTGGTTTGAGAAGTGATATATGCTGAGGGTTGGAATAGGGAATATCAAGAAGAAGTAGTAGTGTGAATCAATTTCACAAGATAGTTGTGTGAAGAACCACAATGATAGTCATATATATGAACTATAGAAGTAGTGAGAAAGTATAGTATCATATTATTATTGGGGATATAAGAGGAAGATTTATTTTTTTGTAATAGGTTCTTGTAATCTGTGCAATATCTATTAGTGTATTGACATTGTATTTGGAAAATAGTGAGAACCAGTATAATAATTTTTTTCGAGATACACTATAATGGGATATGGTTTATACCTACCATAAATGTTTTCAGGATGATGCTTAAATAAACCACTCATACTTGTTGATTTATTTTTAGTGGATAATCTATGTCTTAGATCATCCTAACCATAGCAAGGATATCATCAAACATCATGGTGGAAAACCTTGTAAAAGTATTGGGTTTTTTGGGATCATACTCTAACAAGTCTCATATTTTTATTTTGAAATGGAAATTATAAAATTGTAGTACCACTAATTTAACCCTCTTTCTCAGTGGTAAAAACTATTCATGGATACTATAATTGGTATTAGAGTCGGTTTCCTCTTAAGGACCCTCATCAAATTAGTTATGGAGAATTTTAATTTAGTAAAAAATATGGGTTTTCCAATCTTTGATGGAAATAACTTTCTTGGATGAAAGAAACAAATGATCCTTTATGTTCAATCACAGGGTTAGGTGGTTTGTGATATATTGAAATTAGGATTTCCCCTTCTTGAGAGAGATACCCCCATTATATTTGGAGATAAAAGAAATATGGAAGTCGATGGGAATTCTAAAAATAAAATTTTATCATCATTGTCTGATAAATATTTCACTAAAGTGATGGGACTCAAAATATCCAAGAAGATACAGGACAACCTTGAAATCATGTATAAAGGGAATGTCGAGATCAAAGAAGACAAATTACAATTTTTAAGGGATAAATTGGAAGATATAAAAATTTTAGAAGATGAGATCGTGGTTGAATATTTTACCAGAGTTAATGAAATTGTTTGCAATATTAAAGGATTTGGAGAAAATTTAGAGGATTACACAATTTTAAAATGATTAATGAGAAACTTTCTAGATATATTTGACTTAATTATCTTTTCTTATTAAGTGAAGGAAGATATATATCTTGATGAGTTACATAATAATTTACACAACTATGAGATGAGGAAGGCTCCAGTTTTTAAGAAAAAAGCAAAATAGGAAATGGAATTCAAGTCCATGAGTAATCTAAAGTGCAAGGAAAAGAATAAGAAAACTATAGATAATTTTAAGATGAATAAATTATAGATTATGTGAGTAATAAAATCAGGTCGATTATCTCTAGAAACATCAAAATGGGGAAAAAAGTACAATGGTAAAATTCCACTAAAATTATTCAATTGTGGAAGAATTAGACTTTATACTTTTATTTTCCCAAAGAATAAATCTATTAAATATGAGGATGATAGTAAAGATAAAAAATGACAGAAAAATAAATGGGTTAAAAATTCAAATGAGGCTATAAAATCACCACAGAATAAGAAAAATTTAAATGAAGTAAAATAATAAGATTAATAAGAAAAGAAGAGGAAAAATACTATTCCTCAAGCAGTATTTCTGAATAAGAGGTTTGTGAAGAATTTAAGAACTTTATAGACTAAATTGTGAAGTTTGATGAAACTTCATGTAGTAGTGAAGAATATGGTGAAGTTTCTTTCATGGAACATTTGTTGAAATCCTAAATTGTAGCATGTATTTAATAAAATACAAAACTCAGGAAATAAAACCTACAATTGAATATTGATAGAAAAAAAAACATTTTTGGAAAGATAAATATAAGATCAATGAAGTAGAAAATAATAAATAATAATACATCAAATCTATCAATTCAGAAAAAATTTGACTATTTATAATAAATTCAAGGAAGATGTTGTCAAAAGTGACATTTTTCAGATGAATGTTAGAGTAGTCTTCCTAGACATATTTATAATGATATAAAGGGTAATGGAATTCAAAAATACAATATGGACGAAAAGTATCTAATTTCTGAAGTTTATTTAAAGTCTATAAAAATATAAAAACTTTGGATTATTGAAAATAGTTATTCCTCTCATATGAAAGTTAATGAAAAAATACCTAAGTACAATTGAGAATATAATAGAGGAGAAATGACTTTTGGGAATGAAATTTATTTGAAAATCAAATAAATTGGTAATATTGAGATAAAGTCCTAGAAATTGAAATCTAAATATATTATTTTTTGAAGGGATTAAACAGAATTTATTAAGTGTGATCTAAATTTGTGATGATGTAAATGAAAATATTTTAAAAAAGTATTCATGTATCATAAAAAATTAAAGTGTGGAAGAATTATCATCAAGGTGGAAAGAATGAGTGGTCATTTGTTTGAAATTGGAAATTCTATGATTTTTTATTATTTGAGTGTGAAAGATGAAAATAATATATGGGAAAAAATACTTGGACATCTTGGTAAAATTCATTTGAGTAAAATCTCAAAGAATAATATGGTAATGGACCTTCCTCATCTGAAGAGATAAAGAGAAACTATCTATGAAATATGATAAAAGGGGAAGCTTATGATGAATATTAATAAATGAGTAGAGATTCAGTGTATTAGACCATTAGAGCTTATTCATCCTGATCATTTTGGTCCTATGAGACATAATTACACTGTTGATGAGCCCCATTTTATTATATCCACTGATGATTTCACCTAGATGAAAAACTTCATGTTTATTAATGCTATGTTAGAATCAATTGAAATGTTCAAAAATTTCAGAAGATAATTTGAGAAAGAGAAGGAATTTTTTATCAAAGAATTAAAAATGGATAATGGGTGGTGTATTTAACTTGTAATTATTTTTAATCATATCTCATAAATCATAGAATTATTCATCAATATATTTCTTTGTATACTCATCAATAAAATTATGTAACAAAGAGAAATAATAAAAGTCTTGTTAAAATGGGAAGAAACATACTCTTTGAACATAAAATTTCAAAATTCTACTAGAGGGAAGTAGTGTGAACAGATAATGATATAAATAACATATGTTAATAGTACCAAAATATAACTTGAATCCATATGATATGTGGTATAAAAAGAAGCCAAATTTGAAATATTTTATAGTGAATGGTAGTCTATATTTCATGAAGAGAAAAAATAATAATCCTAAAAAATTTTAGGAGAAAGTTGAAGAAGGGATCTTTATGTGATATATATCCAAAGGAAGATGATATAGATACTAGAATAAAAGATTACACAAGTTGTTAGACTGTTGTGATTTGAATATTTTTTAAAATCAACCAAATATAAATTCAAAAAATGCAGTAGTATCTGAAAATATTGAAGAAGAAAAAATTCAGTTTTTATGAGGAGAGAATGAGGAATACAATATACCTGTACTAAATATAGTTGATGTTTACTCATATAAAACCTATTATGAGGACGAAACTATTGGAGATGAAAAACTACTACATCAGAGATTAAAAAATAATTTTTAGTCAGAAAATATAATTGGTAGTTAGGAAGCTACAATAAAGACCAGAAGAAGACCAATACTTAAAAATCAAACAACCCACATTTCAAATATTTAAACTAAGGTAGTTGGAGAGGATATTTAACACAAGTATTGGAAAATTTCCTTGAATGAAGTGATAGAACAGATTGAGAAAAATGAAACTTGGGATCTTGTTCTTAGATCAAAAGGGAAGAATGTAATAGGAACCAAATGGGAATTTAGAAATAAACTTAATGAAAATAGTGATATGTCAAGGAATAAAGCCAAATTAGATTAAAAGGGTTATTCACAAGGGTAGGGTGTATATTCTAAGGAAAAATTTTCACCCATTTCAATACTTAAAGATATTATAATGTTTCTTTTAGTTATAGATCATAGAAACTATATTGTTTATCTGATGGATGTGAAGTATTCTTTATTGAATGGAGATATTGAACAAGATGTTTTCATTGAGTAACATGAAGGATTTACTCTTGATGTTTGTGGAACCAAAGTATGCATATTTAATAAATCCTTGTATGGGTTAAAATAGGCACCTCAAGATTGGTATTCTAAACTAGATTTTTCTCAAGAAATATAACTTTTCTAAAGGAAAAGTTGATAGAAAATTGTATGTGAAGGAGTTAAAAATAAGTACTCTAATTTTAACTATGTATGTTGATGAAATAATTTTCATAGGGTGATAAGGAATTTTCATGTGAAGAGTTTTCTAATCAAATGAATATGTACTTTGAAATGTCAATGATCGAAGAGATGAATTTATTTCTAGGTGTACATGTTCATTAAAAGGAATGATAAATATTTCTTTATTAAAAAAATAAACCAAGGAATTATTAAATAAAATTAGCATAGAAGATTAAAAGGAAGTCCCCAAACCTATCACAGTTGGTGTATATCTTAGTAAAGATGAACCAAGATAGATTTTTAGTCCAAAATATTTTAGTAAATTAATTGGTAGATTTCTTTATATTATGACATTCAGAACATACATTGTATATGAAGTAACTTTGTGGGATATATATTAAAGTTATCCCAAATAATCAAAAATGATAGTGGAATAAATAATTCTTAGGTATATTAATGGAACATCAAATTATGGTTTTATATATAAAAGAAGTGGAGAATTTAAAATACTAGGATTCCGTAATACTGATTGAGTTGGAGATTGCAATGATCATAAATCAACATCAGGGGGAACTTTCTTTTTGGGAGAGAGTTATGTAAGTTGGAATAGGAAGAAACAAAATTATATGAATTTAAGTATATATGAAGTTGAGTATGTTACTTCTAATAATGTCAATACACAAATTATAAGGGTGAAAGTTCATCTTGAAGAACTAGAGGTAAATGTTGAAAGACCATTAAAAATTTCCTATGAAAATCAAAGTTGAATTAATCTAAAAAAACCCAGTGTAGAACTCTATATTAAAACAAATTGATATTAAATATCATTTCATTAAGGATTGAGTATAAAATATAGATGGGAAGTTGGATTAAATTTATAGAAAATATAAAATCACTATTATGTTCACAAAATCTGTAATAGAATAAAGATTTTAGGAACTTAAGATAAAACTTCAAGTTCAGCCTTCCTCTCCCACTTAGGATGTATTGTGATCCCCCCACTATGCCTTGGATTCTATTGTTAAAAGGGGATAATAATACATAAGTCTTATCTTATCTTATTTTAATATAGATTTGTGGTTATTGTAAAATAGGGAAGTAATTGAAAGAATTAACGAGGAGAGGTTATTATAATAGGGGGAGTAAGTGAAATAATTAAGGGGAATACTAAATAAGTAACTTTTACACACACCACATGTTTCCAAGAGATATATTTTTCTAAAAAAAAGATTAACTTATCTGATGGTGTGGTGTTAGGATATTTCTATTTGAGAAATTCTATGATTTGATTTCTCTTAAAGGGAATTTTTATCTTAAAAAAAATCCAATGGGAGAGTTTAATGAATCTATTAAATTGTTGATGGTTTTTTATTTGTTTTCAACCATAAATGTGATGATTTCATAGCCATTATTAAGGTCCAAGATATATTCCAATTGAACTAGGATAATTCACATCATTTATAGAATTTGAACAAGATATTTTGATGATTTTTTTATGAATAATCATTATAATTGATGAATTAATTAAGTGGAGATGACTTGAATATGAGTTGATTTGGAATTTAAATTAACAAATTCCAAGGTTAAATAAGTTTTTTAAGTTACATGATTCAATTAGAAAAATAAAGAATATGAGATTGGATTTTTATTTTATGAATTTATCTATAATTTTTAAGAGTGGAAGCCTTGAGATGGATTTTATATATTGGAATTTACACAGTTTTTACTAATTATGAATTTATTAAAAAATAGTCCAACCACTCAAGCATAGGAACCATCTCAATATCGCATTCCAGGAGGATCCCTATACCATATGAGGGATTCATCTCACTAAGATGGAGTAGGGGAAGGAGGCCTATACATGAGAAGGAATATGTGCACATGGATGGGAACAAGAGTATGGAGGTGGTTCTACTCATGTGGGGTGACATGGTGAAAGATGATGTCAACACGGGTTAGAGCCAGCGAGTGTCGGGAGTGAATCCCATAAACGCATCTTCCAGCTGAAGGGAATCCCTTTACTTATTAATAAGCATTAATCTTAGGAAATATTCAATTTGATACATGGGATTAATATCATATTGTAGATCTACTAAAAATTTTACACAAAGATGTAGGGCCACCTTGTCTCTTTGATTTGAGACATTAAACTGATGCAAGTGGATTGTATTCTATATCAACTCTTAATAGAGGGTTCAAGACACTATGTTCGACATTATGAGAGGATAAATTGACTACATGAGATTCTAAATTATTTTTTCATTATTTAATTTTATGTTGTGGTCTTCTATACCACTTCATAAGGTGTTTAATGGGATACATGGGTTTACAACACATTGTATGTATGCTGTATATATTGAAGCAACAAAATAGAGAATACCCATAGTTACAGAACCATGCATGATCTCACAGTTATGTGAGATATTATATATTATTCTTTCTAAATTGAGATGAAGGATGAACTAGTTGGAAGATGTATTTATTGTTAAGATATGTTTTTTGAGGATGATTTTTTTCTTATGTTTTGTAAGGTGAGTTGGTGAGCATTGAAGAAAGGTAGTGCACATAAGGTGTCTAATGTAGTAGAGTATGTTGTTTAATATTTTATTATAAATAATACCTACTAAGCTCATTTTAGGTGTATTTATTAATAGAATTGAGAGAAGGAATTAGGAAAACCAAAAAAGTGGAAAAGAGAAAGGCTCTGATTTCATGTGAAGTATTCCATTTGTTGTTGGGATATGGTTCATATGTTTTTAATGTATGATGGTGGATCAATTTTTAAAAAATATTCTTTTATATAAAAAAATTCACATCCTTATGTGAAGATACTATGAGAATATATTCAAACTAAAGAACATTTTGACTTCTTTTCACATAAATAAATTGGTTAAGACGATCAAACTTACATGAAGAGAAAAGTTACGTACACTCTAATTTTCATGAGAATATATAGTATAAAATGAAGGTGTTTTCATGATCATAAAATCAAAAAGAATTAGCGACCCTATATTTGAAAGGAAACTGATTATTTCAAGTTTTCAAGCAATGATAAATGATGAGGTTTTTCAAATAGTGTATCCAAAAATAGTAGTAGTGTGAATCAGTTTTACAAGTCAATTTTATGATGTATTACAATGATATTCAACTACATGGACTCTGGAATCAGTGAGAAAGTGTAGTATGACCTTATTACCAAGCTTCAAAGTGGAAGATCATTTTTGTGTTGTAGTAGAAGCTTTAAATCTGTGTGATATCTCTCAGTATCGTGGCTTTTAGTTTGAAAACTAGAAAGAAACAGTATAATTAAATTTATCAGGAGGAATTATATTGGGATATAGTTTATAAATACACTCCATGGTTTTAAGATGAAACATGACTAAACCAATTGTAATTTTTGATTTATTTTTAGTGGATAATATTCGGCTCAAATTATACCAACCACAAAAAAGATGTTGTCACCCATATTGGGGACAAACCTTGTAAAAGTATTATATATAATTGGGATTATAATCAAATAAGTCTCAATGGTTTATTTCAAAAATTAAATTATAACATTTTTGCAGCACTAATTCACCCCCCATTCTTCATGGTAAAACCCATTCTTGGATAAAACACAATCATAATATGTTGATTTTTATTCATGAAGCAAGTTGATAATATTTTTGGTAGATATTAGTTATCCATCATATTAGAAATAATTTTAGATTATATATGAGTAATATAATCCCACAATATGATATAAGGATAATGCTACATGTATAGTAAAATTGAAGGGTTGGTATATCAATGATGATAAAATATATCATATCAAATTAAACTTAAAAAGATTGGTGGCATTGATATACTATATATAAGTAATGGAGATATACCCTAAATAATTTATACATTTTATATATTATGGATTATATTGTAAGATAATATATTCTTATATCGCATAGTATGTCATACTTCTCCATTTCCTTAGCTGAATTGTATAGTGAAATATGACTATATTATAATTCCAACATAATTATTATGATATGTTGCATCATAATGTAAGATAAATATGGAGTCTTACAATAGATTATAGATAGTATAAAATTAATTGTAAATGTTTATGAATCTTCTAATGTTGAATATCATTGATTAAACACTACATATGATATAACATACAAAGAATCAAAAATTCATTCATGTGATGAATTAATGAATGATTGAGTAATTAAGTTATAAGTTATGTAACATGTGGGTTAATGGATTATCACTTGAGGTTTGTTCTTATGGGATTATAAAAGGAATTTGGGCCTTGATAATTCTTTTTTGAATACTTCCAAAGTCACTTATTGATTCACCATATCAATAATATTTCTTGTTCTTCTTTATTTTCCCTAAGTGTCACCAACATGTTATGGAGAGAAGGAGAGTTCCACCCAAGCATCAAATGACTCATCCAGCCTATGGATACAAAATTAAGGATGGATTCCATTGGTTTCATCTTAGATATATTCATCAAGTACATGAAGAAATAAAATTAAAGTGAAAAACATCAATGTAACGTACACAATATGTTATTAAAATTAGTTTTTCATGGTTTTGGGTTTCAAGCATGGTAGATCTTGGGTTTATGGGTTTCTTTTTGTTTCTACCACATTGATTAATTTTTAATGAATACTTAGAAACATAAAAAAAGTATTAGATATTTTCGATGCATTTTTACTCAGGAAGTCATGTTGATAAATAGAGAAAGTAGTATATCAATTTTTTATTATATTACACACCATCAAATATAATTGGTTTTTTGTTCTGTGGTAGGCCATACGATACGATATATCATAGGTTATGATATTATCATGCCATAATACATGAGATATTATAGGTGAATAAACAACATGATCCATCTATTTTTCACTATACTATAGTGTATGATATAGGTTATCGTAGCATATGTTGTTACTGAAGGAATACTTTAAAAAAGATCATCGTATTGGATGCGAGATATCACTGTGTATTGTGAGATATTATTTTTTAATGATGAAGTGTTAATATTACATGAGACCAATCTTAACCCATGATTTCCATGCATCAAAAAATGTTTTTCTTACCCAAGTTATTTAGTGCATCGTTTATCTTACATAGAACCTATATCATAAGAAGCGATTTATGAATGATTTGTGTTTTTGTTACAAATTCACCCTAACTAATCCTAAGGCACATTATCAATCATAAGGTATGATTGATAAGGGTTCTTAATGGGCCCCAAAACCAAATTCTTGGACTAAAAACCTATATTTTGGGGGTGGGATGGACTAGAAAATGTGACCCACATTTTTAATGGGCTTAAATAGACTAGGTAAAAAATCTTGGGGGTTCGAATAAAATATATTATACATGATATTTACCACATGTTTAATATTTAATATTTCTTAATATCGAGTTTTTTTTATTTTTTAAAAATTATTTCTAATCCTGACTACATATAAGGGTCAGCCCATAAACCAATCCACTTAAAACCAGGACTACAATGGGATCTATTTTTAGATCCCACATTAAATATGATCCTAAATGGGACAATGTTTCTTAGGCCTAGTCTATGTGAGCTTGGCCCACACCACCAAAGTTTTTCCCATTAAGGACTGATACCTATCATGTATATGTCCACAATAGAGTACCTAAAACCCTATATATGGGGGACCACTCCCCAATACATTATAGAAATAACAACTCTATATCCATTTCAAGCACCTCACATACCACCCATCATCTCTCCAACTAATCTAAGATCCTCAAATTTTCTGAAGTACAACATGAAAGACTTTCAATGACCAATGAGATCATGCTATAATTATCTATTTGAGAAGATACTTATAATGGATTACTCATATATAAAATACTATTATCCATATAATAAATCTTGAATATCACTATAAATAGACCAGTACATGGCGTGTGTGATGAAATCAAATACTCAAATTTTTTTTATTGTTTTTATGGATAATTAATCACCTTATTTATCTAGAACCCATGTAATTAATTGATTTTTATTATCTTAGTATATCTTAAACTTAAGCATTTGATTTCTCAAATCTTTTTTTTCAATGTTTCATTCATATTTGGTTTTAATGTAAAATCTATACATTGAGTTATGGAATTAGAATTTCTTTATTCAAAGTATTATTAATTTAATTTTAATTATTTTATTCAATTTTATAATTAATATGAACTTGGACAAAACTAAGAATTTTGATTTGTATTTTTTTCATGTTTGAGGATAAAAATGAAACAAGAATGAGCTTATGATAATCCTTTTTCTAGGATCTTAAGACTTTACCCTATATTATAATCCTTTTATAGGTATCATTTATATTTTACTGATTTTAAGCCTTTTCCCAAGATTATAATACTTTTATCTAGATCGTAATACATTTACTATGATCATATATTGTTTTCTAATCATTATAGTTTACCTAGTATCATATTACCTTTCTTAGTATTATAATAATTTTCTCAGGATCATAATCCTTTTCATAGGATCATATATATTTTACTAATTATAATAATTATGGATATTTCCAAATTTTTATAGGCACCAATCATGATATTTCCATACTATGTTGTTGAATTTTCTTTCATATGAATTTTGTGGTTTTGTGTCATAAGTATTCATTGATGCTGTGATATTATATGACTTTAACCATGGGACCTTATCTCTATGGAATATAAGATTTCCCTACAGCCACACAATGAACCTATGTAAATGTACTTCACAATAAAACCATGCTATATCTAGGTATATAAGGTATCAAGTCATGGTATCACAAATATTCTAATGTATATGTAATTATAACTAGCATGGGTGAGTTATATGTAAGGGCACCTCTATGCCCCTTCTTCTATGTAAAGGTCACCAAGAAAGCTATATAAGGGTACCTATGAGGAGATTAAACACCAAATTTACCAAAATTAAAAGGCTAACATAAAATAATTTTTCATTATTTTGGTTTTGAAAAATTAGAAAAAAATCAATGGATGATTCCAATGGAAATCATAAAGAAGAATAAGAAATATATTTTGGAAGGAGTGACAAGAATATAGAATATTTGAGATGAACTCATCCAAATAAATCTACATCATCAAGCTGAACACATGGAAGAAATCTATGATTGAGAGAGAGTAACTGAACTACAAGAGGATATAAAATATTTTGAATATAATGTAAGATGAAGGAGGAGTCTGTGTGACTCATTTGGAGGAAAAAGATACTTAAAGTGAGGAACCATAGTTGCTACTATAAGAAAAAGTCTGTTCATCAATACAAGAGAGTTCTTTGGGAGGGTTTCCACTATTTGATTAAACTGATAGATACCACTGTTTTCTTCCATTATATTCATTTATTTCAATGTGTTTAGGGATATAGAACTATTCCATTAGTGTTTTCTCCTAGGATAATCTCCCCATTTCATATTTATGAATTCAAATGTTTAATGTTTAATATCTCATGCACCTTTTTTTTAAAATTCCATGATTTTTTGGATATTGGAGGTATTAATTATTAATTTAATTTCATTTATTCTTATATTATTCTCATATTGTCACCACAATAAATGTAGATTTAATTCACTACCTGTGATGGTAAGAAATGGGTTGGTCTAGGAATGATTAATGATTTTTTTATCATTTTCCTAGGTAAGATTAGGGGTTAAAGTGATTATTGTATTTCTTTATTCAAGACAAAACAACCAGTGAGGGTGGTCAATGAGATATAGTTTTATTATAGAGAGAGATCAAGTGAAACAATTTTAATAATGATTCAACTGAAGAGTGAGAGGATGATCCTAGGTTATACCACTATTTATAAAACCGAGTTAAAAAATACACCTATACTATAAATAAAATTTAATCATTTTTCAATATTTTTATCACACATATAACCCACTAAATAAGATAATATATAATAGAAACACCTTATTATCTGGATACAACCCATGTACCACTATTTTTGAATTTTATTAGTATCATTAATTTTTTTTGAGGACCCCATGATGGGACACTCATCAACTCTATGCCATTATTGAAGAGGGAAGACATTTTTTTATTTTTTTTGATTCATTTGAAATGTGTTTGATACTTTTCTAGATCTAGTTCAGAAAATACCTTTTTATCTAATCAATATGTTGAGAGAACTATTCTAGAAAGAGTTGTGATTTTATGGATTATAGAAGAAGCCGACATAGAGAGTTTGTCACAATTCAGTTGACTAGATCTCCATCATATTCTTCTTCTCCCACTAGAGACAACCTTAGGTAGTGAAAATATAGAATATAATTTGGCTCAAATAAATAAAAACCTTAGTGATATTTGTGTTCCTAATTAAAATAATAATAATTAGATGTTATAAATAAATAACTAATAGAACTAAAATCTTAAAACTAGAATAATAAAACTATTACCTACATTTCATGGTTTATTAAGGAAGGATACCAATAGGAATATAAAGGCATTTATAGAAGTCTGCATCAGATTCAAACATAAAGGAGGATCTAAGGATTAGATCTACTAGAATATATTTTCCTTCCCTCATAAAGGATTATAATAACTGTGGATGTATGAATTTCAACATAGAGAATCCACCACATGGTATGGGCTTTATAAATATTTTTTCTAATTTATTTCCCAACCTTGAGGAGTACCCAACAGAGAAAATAAATTTATCGAATCAATAAATTTATTAGAGAAAATAACTTTGATTATTAGAATATATTGAAGTGGTAGATAAAATATTTCCTATATCATCTCCTAGAAGACCATCATTTCCTGATATTATTTTAGCAAGTATTTATGAGAAATGATAGGAATATTCTGGATTCTTCTTCTATAGGATCCCTATAAAATAAGCAACCTTTTAAATCTAGATAATTAATAAATATGATATCACAAAACTCCCAAAAATTTACTACAATATTGGTAACTAGAGGATTACGTGTGGTAAATAGATCTTACTCTCCTTTACTCGAAAATAAAATTTAAGAACCAACCACTCATGTGAGATAATTATCATTGAATAAAGTTTTGTAGACCACACATTCTATACCCCTAAGGTTTACCGGCAATTTCATTCTTTATAGATTTACACCGATGGATGTATATAAGTGAAATAGAGTTATGGTGACATGTTTTATAAGCAATACCACCGGAAACCAACCCAAATTCAAGGATTAAAATAGTATTCAAATATTTGGTATGAGGATGAAAACTAATATCCTAAAAATATACCTTACCACCATACTTTTAAATATCCTTTCCAACCCCCACACTTTTAAAATAATACCCCTCAACCCACTATAAGCTATCAATAAGGAAAATATAAAAAACCCTTGATAAAGGACTATCTTTATCATCTTTTTATGGCTCAAACCAACCATAAAAATACCCTTAACAGTCATGGTTTATAGTTGAAGGAGACCAAAGGATAGTTTATCTAGATCACGTGACCCAAAAAAACATGAAAAATAAAATTTATGAAATTCTATGCCCAATCAATTTCTAACCACAATGGAAATCTTAGTTTTGTTTCTTTAAAAAGGGGAAATGCTCTAAAGGAAAGTGAATAATAACCATCTCAAGATAATGTTAGAATTGTAAAACCCAAGGAACATTGAGAATATATCTTAGAGAAGGAAAATAAAGAGGAAGTATGTATAGATATATAACTAGTGTAGTAGGATAAGATAAATATAAAATAGAAGATATATATCAACCAAAAAATCCTTTCCCTTCAAGTGTAAAACCACTCAAGAGAACTAATTATGAATAATTACAATAATAGGTCTTGGTGACATCAAAAGAGTTGATATCAACATAATTTTATTGGAGGCCACCCACCAAATCCCAAGGTATAAGAGGTTTCTCAAAGATATGTGTACCAAGAAAAGAAAATTACGAGGTTATAAAAAAGTAAGTTTAGGTAGAAATATCTCTTCCCTTGTGACCCCACAATTACCTAGGTAATGTCTAGATCTAGGTACATTCACTACCCCTTACACCATAAAAGAGCACACTTTTAAAAATACATTATGTAATTTGGAAGAATTAATAAATATTATGCCTTTCTTAGTTTACTCTTATACAAAGATATGAAAACTCAGGTCAAATAGGGTGTTTTTAAAACTTATTAAATGAACCACTTATTGATTAGTTTAATTATTGAGAATATTTTGGTAATAGTGAATGTACAATTGTTCCTTACTAATTTTTATATTCTAAACATGGAACAAGAAATAGGTAAAACTCATTCCTCTATTATTCAAGGTAGTAAATTTCTTAATATTTCTAAAACCAATATAAATATTAATAAAAGAACCCTGCAAATGTATTTTTAGGAAAAAATGGTGAATTTTTAAATTTTATATTAAATTAAATACCCCCATGATGTGTAGTTTTATTTTATATTAAACCAATATAAAATTATCAGCTGCTCAAAGGAAGATATTGAAATGATTAATGAAATAATTTACTTAAGATAAGACCTTGAATCACTTTATTTCTTTGATGATTTTATTTTTGAAAATTAATTTAATATAGAATTTGTTTTGTGTGATTAATAGTTTGAAGAAGGCGGTGTGGAATATTTTGATGATATAATAAAAAATTTAATTTTCACTTCTTCCATACATGTTTAGGATGCAATAATGGATAATGTTGAGTTAAAAACATCTTTAGAACACTCTTCTTCTAGTATGGGGCTCATGGCTATAAGGCTTTATTCTAAATGAACTAGACCTTTTATAGTGACTAAAACATACCCATTTGGTGTATTTGTGGTCAAGTTATATAACTCAATGAAACCATTTAAAGTGAAAAGAAAATAGCAGAATAAATTTCATAAAGATTTTTGGAAGTAACCAATGGAGGATTCTAAAATCTTCTAGGATGTAATTGAATGATGAAATAGGTAGTGTATCTTTCCTTTACGTTATTCTGGACACTCACTTTTTAAGTCTATTTAACATGATAAATTACAAGATAAAATTAATTAGAGTTGTCTCTAAGATAATTTAGGGGAGAGGATGAGTAACGTATGATATAAATACTTCTTTAAGTTTTTATTTTTCTTTTTTTAGTGTTTTTTTATAGAAATATAATAAGTCAATGTGATAATTTTTTTTTATGGATATGTAAAAAAAATTATTCAGGTTTTTTTCTTCTATTTTTAAATTTTTTGTGTGATTTTATATAGGAATACTTGATATCCAATATTTTATTACCTAGGAATAAGTACCATGTTACCATAGAGGGGTTTCATTGGTTCAGAAGTAGTTAAATGTGATGATTATTGAGTGAAATTACTTCATTTTTCATGGAAATTTGGTTGTAAATATTAAAAGTAGTGTGATTGGAATGGTTGAAGTAGAATTAGAATTATAACATGATAAATATGGATTTTTTTAACTTAAACCTAAGAAACATGGAATTTGTGAAAAAGAAAACTTTAGGCATCCAAATCAAAATATATTCATACATGTCCATTGAAACTGGAGTAAAATGAGTTATTAAGTTCCCATAATGAATTTATGAGATGATTCAACACTATACATGTGATTAATGAAAGACTTATATAATTTCAATAAGTTCTTTATACATACATGGCTGGAAAAAATTTAGATAAGTTCTTAATTATAAAAAATTAATTGATTAATGTGATGGGAATATTGAATCCAAATTAAGAAACGAAAAATTAACTTATAATAATATAATTTAATTTGTATCAAGGTATTTTAAATGGAACATTGGTTTAATTAACATAGGGGGATTTATTTTTGAAATTACCCATTGTTAAAATTTTAATTCCCTTATAATTTAATTTTCTTCACTCTTTGAAATAAAACATTTTCTTGTATGGAAGTGGGATAGTAAGATTAATTCATATATGAGGCATGATATTTCAAGCCATGAATGAATTTGTGATTTTATTCTTCTCTATTTTGAGTATTTTTACCGAGGTAGGACAAATATTTTTAATGAATATAATTCATTGTATTTCCTAGGAGTGAAATAGTGTTAGTGTGTGGGAGTGATAAGAGCCAATGATCCATAAATTATTTACTATTTTTTCTATATAATTAACCCCATATTGATCTAGAACTTGAGTAATTAACTGATTTTTGTTACTTTAGTGAATTTGGAACTTATGTGTTTAATGGATAAAATCTTATATTTTAATGTTTTTTTCATATACAAATTTAATGCATAAGGAATATATGGATTTGTAGAATTGGAATTTCATTTTTCAAAGTATTTTAATCTAGTTTTAATTATTTATTCTATTATGTAATTTATCAAAACATGGACTACACTAAGAATTATGAATTTTTAGGTTTGTAAATCTGAATATTAAAATTGAAAAAGGAATGAGGAGATCATGGGACTTTTTTTGGGATCATAAGACTTTATCCTAAATCATAATCCTTTTCATAGGATCATATGTATTACACCAATCCTGAGACTTTTCTTGAGACTGTAATAAATTTGTTTGGATCATATAGATTTATCTAATAATTCTCCTTTGACCAATATCATAATCCTTTACATGAGATCCTAATATTTTTCCCATGATCGTATATCAGTCACCAATCATAAGACTTTTGGAATTCTCTAAATTTTGGTAAAAACCCAATATGAGACTTCTCCAGTATGTCATATGAATTTACGATCATATGAAATTGGTGGATATACTCCATAAGACTTCAATAAAACCTCAGGATTGTATGAATTTAACCGAGTGACTTTATCTCCATGACATAAAGGTTGTCCTTGAGAATGTATAGTGAAACTACATAAAGGTACCTCACAATCAAACCATGATACATAAGGGAATCCAAGGTGATTCATCAATTTACAACCAAGATTAAAAATATTGTGTAAAGGTAATACGCATGGATGAGTGATATCTATGGGTACCTCCACATCTCATCTACTTTGAAAATTTCACTAATAATGCTATATAATAGTAACCATGGAGAGATTATACACTAAATTTTCAAAATATGTTAGAGATTAACAAGAAATAAATTTTCATTCTTTTTGCTTTTATGAATTGGGAAGAACTTCAATAGATAATACACATGGTGATCATAAAGAAGAAGAATGTGGTAAGGATCATGGGAGGAGTGTCTACCAACTAGATGATTTGAGATGAGATCAGTTAAAGAAATCCACAGCCTCAAGATGAAAAAGTGGTAGAAAATGAAGAATGATAGAGAGGAACTGATCTCTAAGAGGATGTCAATGAAGTTTCACCAAATAATGGAGGAAGGAAGATTATATGTGACTCATGTGGAAGAAGGTTCTACTTCAAGTGAGGAGTCCTTGTTTCTATTATAATGAAACCACTATTAATCACTTTGTGAGAGTTTATTTGGGAGGTCTTCCACTTCTCAATCAAGTTGAGAGATACCATTTTATTATATTTTTATTTTTATTTGAAATAATTTCTCTATTTATGGAAAACTAGGATATTAATGGTCAAGTAAAATATAATCTCCCCATTCCTTATTGATGAATTATGTTATTTAATAACATATCATATTTTTTTATCTATAATTACTAGATTTATTTTGATAGTGGAGGTTTTCATTTTTTGTTTCATTTCAAATCTTCTTATCCGATTCTTTGAATTTTATACATGGTATGTTTATATTTACTTAACTACCTAGGATGGTGATATTTGGGTTGATCTAAGAGAAACTAGTTATTTTTTAATCATTAGGTTAGGCTTCATTATGGGATATAGTGATTATTGTATTTTTCGGTTCAATATGAAACACCAAGGTGATGGTGATCAGTGAGATATCATTTAATTATAAAGAGAGTAGGGGAACCAACATGAATAATTATTCAATAGTATAGTTAGGGGATAATCCAAGATTAGACCACTATTTCAAAAACATAGGTTAGAACTAATCCACTTTCATTCACAACCATATTTTACCAATATTTTTACAATTTTTAGTACATGATGAACCCACTAAAGAAGTAAAAAACACACAATAAATACCCTCCTCTATAGAGACAAACTGATTCCCATTATTATTATGTTTTTCTTAGGGTCATTAAAATTATTTGTTAAGGGACCCACGATAGACCACTCTTCAGTGTCCAGTGGGGTACATGGAATGTAAGTTTGTTGGTGTATCACCATAACTCAATCCAAGTGAATTAAAAATATAAGGAATGTCTAGTGTGGGTATATGAATTTTAGGACTACGACATACATTAATTCACATTACATACATAGAATAAAATCTAATTCAACCTTACACAAACTACACAATGTTTGAAGTTGCGGTACTCATTGTGTATGGTACTCGACATGTAGGCCCACAGAGAATATTTGCATGTTTATCTGATATATTATTAGATAGTCACTATGATATACACAATGTGTGTACATTAAGTAATTTTTTGGGCTCAATATGATAACTTGAAATGTACACAGATTACACGCTTAGGAATTCGTTCTAACACTACATGACATGTAACTGAAATCCACACAATGTGCATTATTAAAAATACCATGTCCGAGCAATCCAAGTCAAATGAATAGTCACCCTCTATGTATGTTTTAGATACATGACATTAAAAATTTATTTATTTACAATAAAAAATGGATACATACATTCCATGTGTCTAGATATTATATAGTGCGTAGTTAGAAATTTTTTAGAACTCTATGTTTTTGCTATCAAATCCACAACGAGATCCACCTTTAGTCATGTTTCCACTAAAAATCTACCTTTATTCCCATGTGACCTCTATTATGAATGAACTTTGGACTCCCATAAATAATTGATCTTGCACCCCACCATTCTTCGTACCACACCTAATACTCATTGCGTCATCATTTCTATGCATAAAAACCTTTAAATTATCTAATTGTCATTTAGTGTAGCTGACATGACCCAAACCAATGTGTACCCACCCAGGAAGATGGTATTTAGAGTGTGCCGGCCCATTCCCACCTCTAATAGGCCAAGGTATGGTGACTATAACCAAGTAGGAATATCACACACATGGGAGGCCTCATCCTAATAATGTTCCTAGAATCTTTCTCTTCACACACATCTCCATAAATCCTAGAATAATTTAAGTATTTAAAAACAAAGGTAATAAATGAATGTATAATCTATAAAAATATATAATAAATTATGACACTACATAATCAAAACATATTGGGTAAAAAAATCACTTAGAATAGATAAAATATCCAACCTAACAATTGATATGAAGTCTATCCCTACCTCCAACCCCTAGAGTTTGAGCATAATCAAGCTGAAAATGCCACCAAGAACTACTATACACCCCCAAAAACTCATCCTCCTAGATCACCATCATACTTATTATAATTTTTTTAGACATGACCTATATAGGAATAACTCATACATGGGTGGGTGTATACCTACCTAGTAGGACACACGAAAATTACCAAAGAAATATGCATAAAAAATAGTCATCTCAAAACCTAAATCAAGAGACTAAAGGAAGAATAACCAAGATAATTTCATAGTAGGACACAATATTTTTAATTCAACCAAAACACTAAACCTATATTACCTCATAAAATTTGTAGTTGGGGGGCCATGACTTGATGGTACACATATTAACTGAAGGTGTACTAACCCTGGTGATGGATTACACCCAATTGGAGCTATAGAAGGGGGATTAATGAATCTATAGATAGATGTAATACACCACATATGGGTATAGGGGAGTACCAAATATATCTTAATACAAGATATGGGGGACTTATTCCCTTATCAGTCCATTACCAAAGGAGTATAGACCCCAACATACTCTGAAAATCATGCCCAAAATGTTCCATTGGATAACTATCAACAAATGGAGAAACCCACTCACACAATCTCATGAAATATCTAGAATACAAAAATAAGGTCCACCATTGCATATCATGTGGAAATATACTCATAAAGGACTACTTACATGTCCAAATTCAATCCCAAATTAAGAGTCACTATCATCAGGCAATTTTGGTAGAGGTACACTATGTGTGCCTAGGGTACACAGTGTGTGTCCTTAAAATAGTCACCAACACATGATTTGGAATCCTAATCGGTGTATATAAGTCAAACTAAATGGGATGTGGAGAATTTATCATGGTTTTTAGGATCCAAAGGGGTACTCATGTGGTCTTGGTGCACATAACATGTGGTATAATCACGTCCTTTAGAAATATAATATCCTTACACACCAAAAATGATGACCAAAGGTTACACGTAATATGATTTTATCTCATTGAATGTGATATTTAACTTTCTCAATAACCTTAGTCACTACTTACCTAGATTACAAAGCATGTGTTCTTTTAAATTATATACCATGTGGTTGGTATATTTCTATAAAATCCATCTTCCTTCTAAATCTTCACCATGTATATCAGTTTCACCAAAAATATCAGAAAAATTCTCCCCAACCACATTCATTGAGGTTCAATATTCACTGAATGGTAGATTCCATCCATATATCATTAGAAAAATGGATTCCATCATTCACATGATCACTTAATGGTGAATCACCCTACACAATGTTCTTCCATGGATTCCTTATCAAATACTCCACTTTATCCTATGATACCACTTCCACACTTTGATCCTTAGTGTTGAATGTACAATAATAATCCATAGATCCATTTAAAATACTACACAATGTATCATCCAAAGGGTACAATTGAATAATTAGCCTAAAATAAAAGGTTTATGATGAAATCATAATAAAAAAGGGAGAAAACTATTACAAAATGGACAATAATCTATGATATCCATAAAAAATTCAAATATAATTCATGGGGTGAAAATCTATGAAACAATGAGGTTATAAAAATTCCAAGAACAATAGAATCTCAAATCAATGTTTTCAAGAAATTACAATTTAATATGGCCATGGAATATAAAAAAATGGATTCAACATATAATCTATGATTCATGTTTGAAAAAAATAAATAATAGGGTAAAACCAATAATAAAAAATATATACCTCAGAAACATATATATAGTTGGTGAAGGATAAACCCAATTTATTGCCAGAAAAAATATCTAATGTGTTTTTTGTTGATCTTATTAATTGTTACCCAATTATATAACTATATATATGTCCTAAAAGTGTCACACGTTACGTGGATAACATGATAAATTTGTCTAAAAATGTATTATATATAGGTATCAATAGGGTTAAATCATTTAATTATACAATTATTTAATTAATTAACCCTCTTTTAAACTATCTGATATTGTGCATCATCAGAGGGCTTGATACACAGGAAAATAATATTATACTTAATGTAAAACAAATATTCTAGATTCATCTACAATCACAGTTTCCCCATTTGAGACTCCATTAAATATATAAAATATTATTTTTTAATGTGCATCCATTGTTTTAATAAAATAATTATATTATTTTATTTACGCAATACCTATCTTACAATGACACCCAATATCCATGATAACATCATAAATCAATTCAAGGTAATCTCTATAAAAATCAAAAGGGTCCAAACATAAAAATCAGAGTTGTAAAACCCTCCCCATATTTAAGGATTTTCACCCAAAATAATAAAAACCTACTCAAACAGGTGAGGGTACCAAGGTCAAAATTGGTTTTAATGATCCCACAATCTCTCCAAAAGATTCTCATATTGAAAAATAACATAAATTAAGGAAAAATATTTTTCATGAAGGGTATTATCCTACTGATCCTTGATTGACACTAGATGGATTTATCCTCAATTTATAGATCACCCTAGTCAATAACATGTGACAAATCATGGGCATATCTTCTCAGTTACGACACATGGAAGTCGTATTGAACTCAACTCAATTTTAGGGTAAATGATATGTTATATTTAACCTCCCCCACCATTCACTACATCTAGAATGTATTGATATATCTCAAAGATATCTAACCACCTTGGAAAAATATTCATAATCCACACTAAGGAGAGACCTTCATAAACATGTGGTCACCCTCCTAAAACTCTGAAGGTCTCCTCATATAGTACTCATATGATATTTTATAGATATAGGTGGTTCTTATCCACTCATATATCACTTAGACCTTCTTTATTATGTCTCACACGATTTTGGGCCCTATAAGTACTGACTAGCCCATCTTTATCTAGCATAAGTTTAACTTTATGGGCCCCCATGTAGGACCTCAAATGGAACCCTGAAAATGGTGTAATGATATCTATTATTTTATGAAAACCTAAATAAGACAATATGATCTTCCCATATTCATATAAAGTCCAATTACCAGTCTCATAACATGTTTTTAAGGACCTGGATGGTTCCCTCGATCTTCCCATCTATCAATGGGTGGAATTTAATGATCATACCCAACTAATTCCTTAAAGTCTATGGTAATACAACCCATAATTGGGACATGATGTGAGAATAATTTTCAAAGAAAATAATTGAGTGTACCCCATGAATATATATAACCTCTTTAATGTAAAAGTGTCCCAATATTTCCATCAAACTCGACTCATTGATGGTGAGGAAGTGGGTCTACTTGGAAAGTTAGTCAATGATCACCAAATCGCATCATGAAATATCACTATTTATGGAAGTACCACCATGAATTATATCAATATATAATATCAATTCTACTCTATTACCTTGAGTGGTTTGGATAAAATTGTTGGAACCTTATGCTCTACTTTCACATATTGAAAATTGAGGTATCAAGATATAAGATCTGCAACACATCTCTTTATCCCCAACCACAAAAATATCACCAAATATATTAGTACATATTTTCTAATTCCATATGCACTTCCAAAGGGTATATATGAAAATCCATTATAACCTCTTATTGCAGCAGAAATGGAAGCATTATTTGTATTTATAATAGTATAATGTGCTCCTCAAATTCTAAGAATCCATCAAGATATTGTAATGTGAATATATGGTCTTGAAATACCTCAAAATCAGTTTCTCTAAATCATGATTCCCTTTTGTGATGAATAATAAGAGGTGTCCCAACCAACAACTAGAGATAAACTACTTCTGCATCTTCCACCAAGGATAACTGTAATGAAGGAAATTACTTTGATACCTCACCTAGAAAATGAGAATGAGATTTATTCATTAGGGTATCTACCACCATATTTAATTTCCCTAAAATATATACTATCTAGAAATTATTTCCTCAAAGGAACTCTTGCCATCACATTTATCTCAGGTTTTGAACCCATGTTTGAATAGATTTGGTTTTTAAGAAGTATAATGTGCATATGTTCTATTCTGTTGAGTGTTGTTGTTAATTAATAAATCTTAATCAAATTAAAGTATGATGATTTGTGTGATGATATTTAAAAGAACTAGAGTTATGTTTTGAGGGATTTAGAGACACTATATATGACATCTTAGAAGCAGTTTTTAAGTTATTTGAGAAGATATAAAGCTAATTTGAGGAGGCCCTAGTTTGAAAAGCATCATATTTGAAAAATATAGTCTGATATAGGAAATAAAATCTTTTTATAATGGAATTTAATCGATATAGTTCTTATATTTGATACTTTATTCATACAATTTATTTGACACATTCCACTAACCATGGATTCGCACGAACGATTGAATTTTTACAAGTGTTTGATCCACTTAATGTGTCTTTTCATGGTTTATTGGAGTTGTATGTATGGTCTATTGGATCCCTAAGGCATAAAATCTTGATAAAGTTTATCTACTAACTATTTCTCTTAGGATCAATCTAAAACTTAGAGATAAATGGAAAATGATACCTCATGGATGATACTTATATTCAGTTGATTGTATATGTGACCGATTGATATGGTATATTTTCTACCAACATCAATATTCAAGGAAAGTCATTTATATATGTGGTAAATAAATTGTGGTTACTTTTCTACTTAATATGGTATATCCATTATCTATTTCACATAGTCAATCCACATGGTCATGATATTGGACATATAGTGAATTCACAATTTTCTAATGGATTGTGTGATATTTCGAATTTCTAGATTATTCTAAGGACAAGATACACTTATTTATTAGTGAACCGTATAAAATATATTATAGTTTTTATATGTGTTCATGTGTGTGAATTTAATATAAATGTTAATTTACTCTAACCAAAAATGAAGGTTTATTGAAATGAAAATTGTAAAAGAAATTGTTAATCACTGATTCACTTCCCTCTCATTGATTTCACAGATCCACAAGGTGGATTTTCAATTGGTATCAAATCATTGAAACTTTTTTGAATCACTATTGTTTTAAAGTATTTATGTTATTAATTAATATTATCAAGAATGGATAATATGAAATTTTCAAATAGTAAGTGAATTTCCACATTTGATGAAATCAATTGCCAAATTTAGAAGGATATGATGTTTATGTATCTATTGGATATCTGTTATGATGTCTTGAAAGTTACTACTAATAGTTTTACCCATCTTAATAAAGGTGATTATATGATATAAAAAAATAAGAGGAATTTATAAAATTATAGACAATCTAGAAATTCTATATTATATACTCTTTTAGAGGGTGAATTTCTAATGGTGAAATGAATTGAGACGTCTTAATGAATTTGGGATAATCTAGAAAATATTTATGAATGGAACATAAAATTAAATAAAGGAATGTTAAAAATATAGATATATACAAATAAAGATCTAAAAATGAGTAATGGTGAATCAATTGATGAATAATTCAGAAGGGTACATGATATTGTAATCACTATAAGATGATTTGGTGAAAAATTGGATGATTCAACTATGGTTGAGAATATATTTCTGATTATAGATGAAAATTTGGATGTAAAATTTTAAAATTTAAAATATAAAGATCAATTTTCTATCCATCTGGATGGAATTAAACATATGATCATAATTTATGAGATGAGGAGGGATAATTCTACAAAAAAATGGAAAACACCGAGAATGTGTTTTTTATAGATACTAATAAAGAGAAAGGTAATAATAAATGAAATTATAATGTATATGACTATTTTGACATGGATGAAGTAGTTAAGGTCTAATTTGATGAGATTATGTAACTTTTCTATATAAAATTTATAAAAGGCACAAAAAAGTATAAGATGAATATAACTTTTAAATTCTACAAGTTTAGTTCTATTGATCACTTTATAGAAAAATACCCAACATTAAATGAAGAAAAACCTAGTAATAATGAAGATGAGTGACCTAAAAGATATTTTAAAAATAATATTGACAAGTTAAAGCCTAAACTTAAAGGGATTGTTTGGAAGTTATCTAAATATAAAAGGTAAAACTTATTATAAAAGTATGAAGGAAGTTATGACAGTGAAGATGAAGGGGAAATTGAGACTTATTTTGATAATGGTGAGAGGATACTTATTTATATGGTCAATGATGAAAATTACACCAGTGATATAAGTGTTATTTTTGAAATTGAATAAGATGAAACTCAAATGGAGTTTATGTTAAATATAGAATTAAAATAAATTTAATAAAAAATGTAATCTTGAAAAAGGTAACAAGAATCTAAAAAATGATGAATAACTCACTAGAATCCACGAATTTGAACATATTGAGGAAAATCCCATTACAATGAAGTAAATTAGTGATATAGATAAATTAATTGATGTTGAAAATAATATGAACATTAAGGTGAATTATTAAATAAAACAGAAAGAAAAGGTAGTGTAAATTATTCAATAAATACTAGGATGATCTGAAGAAGATCTAAGAAACACTATATTCTATTCAGAAAGCTAGGGAATGATAAAAGAAGGAAGTGTTTTTTCATGATAATAAAAATACCCTTAATGGATGAAAATATTTCTGGTTTGTTTTAATAAAAGGAGAATGTTTTTAAATCTGTGTTTTAGGATAAATTATATGGAATAGAGAAATATGGAAATTCAAGAAACTAAGTCTTAAACTAAACTTTTTCTATAAATAGTGGCATTGAAGAGGATGTAAAAAAGGATTAATATATAAATAAACATTTAAGGGATAATAATTATTTTGGTTCACAAAAATAAGACATAATTATTAACCAAAAAAATATATAAAGCACGAAGATTGAGTCTTGAAAACAATTGGATTACAGAAAAAGGTATTCCTTTTATAGATATTGTTTTAACTATTATGGATTAATAAATAAATAAAAATGTGTTGGTTTAACCATAAACATTCCTATGAATCTAGATGGGATTTAAAGAGAATATTTTTATGTAATCAACCCATTTAAAGAAGACATTTTTAGAGGAATGAAATAAATTTTGAACAAAAGTCATAGAATATGCATTAAAACCTTAAGGAAGTATGTGGTTTTTATGACCAGGTTGGTCTAATGTATATGAATGCTTCATTATTATAATAGTATAATAGAGTATAAATTACAACTCTCAAATGCCTCATCAAATAAAGTGTGAAGATAAAGAAAATGACTTTATTGTTTAAGTTTCACTTAATACTTTAAAAGGGGAATGTCTATGGATATTTGATAGTGTATATTAATAGGTTACATAAAGTTTTTGAAGAATTTTAAATATTTAATAGAAGGTTTAGTAACTTTTGAGAATTATAAGTCAGTAAAGATAAAAGGATTGGTTTTAGCTATTATTGGTACATAAAAGCTGGATTTAAAGAATCCTTTTTCATCAATGGTTTAAGACATAATTTGTTAATTTTTTCTCAAATCCATGATAAAGGGAATGACGTGATATTTGGGGAATATTATTTCTTAGTGAAAAGGATTAGTGATGGTAGTATTTTGAAATATTATATTGAACTAAGTAAAAATCTTTTCATATATAAGATTCTCAAAACTCATGAAACTTAAGTAACAAATAATAAAATAACTATGGTATAAAAGGATTCACTATATTTTCCAAAGGAATATGAGGAACATTAAATAAATAAAAACTGTCTATGAGGTACCTATGATGAGTAAAGAAATGGACTAGATATTCTTCACATTATATAAGGAAATATTACTAATTTTTTATATAATAATGTTGAGATTTAATCATCTCATCCTTAAGTGCATATTCATTTTGAAATCAATAAACCCATGAGAAATAAATCAATGGGTATTGATAAGTATTTTTTTTCCTTTTTTGATTAGTTTTATCATATTACATGTTTTATTTTTATGAAACATAATTAATAGGCCCCTATGATTTTTAATAGCTTTAGGATGACTACTGGAAAGAAGTGTGATCACTCCTTGAAGAAGATACAGATATAAAAAAATAATGAATAAACTAATAAAAAATTTGATGTTAATATTGAGAAGAATGGTATTCATCATGAAATTAGTGCACCATATTTTCAATAAAAAATAGTGAGACAACACAAAATAATAGAAGCTTGGTGAGGATAGCTCAAACAATGTTGATAGATAATGATACTTCTTGATATTTTTGGAGAGTATATTTGAGCCATAATTCGTATTGAAAATAATTTTTTATATAGACTAAATTATGAATTGTCACAATATGATATGTTTTAAAATAATACATAATGTTTTAATTATTTTAGGCAATTATTATCCTATTAATTATCAATGTAAAAGGTAAAAATCATGGGAAGTTTGATAGAAGATAAATTGAAGGTATATTCATGGATTATCCTCTATATGGAAGTGGATTTCGATGCTACAATAAGGATACAAAGAATATAATGTATACTACTAATCTTAATGCGATGGAACACGAAAATAAAGAAGTCACACATGAAATAATAAGTATATATGGTGATGAAGATGAATCTAGATTGGTTAAAGAAAATGATAACACTATAAAAAAAGATGATAGTTCTGAAGTAGAAGCTGGGGAGGGGCAGTTCTAGTGGGATGGGCCTATGGGTCATGTATTTGGCATGCTATGCCTCTGGGCCTTCAGGTCATGTATTACGGGTCATGTCGGGCCTTGTGCCTTGGGCCTATAGGTCTTGTACGGGTTCCCCTTGAACCCTTAAAAGGGGGATTATCTATAATAAAATTAAAAAGAAGACCTTAGGGCCATTCATGCATGAATAAATAATTAGACCAGATGGATGATAATGAAACATGTGAGTTGGTACCCAAACCTAATGATATGAACATCATTGAAAAAATGTGTTTTCTAGAACAATTTTAATGAAAATGGAAATGTTTTCAGAAATTAAAAAAGTATTATGTGTAAGGGATACTATCTAGTTTAAGTATTGTATATTTATGATATATTTTCACTAGTTTCCAATATGTAAACCATAATAATATTTCTTTATATTTCCTCCCAAAGTTAATAAATTTCTTCCCAATGGATTTCAAGTTAGTCTTTCTCAAAAACGAGTTGGGAGAGGAAGTTTATATTGAGAAACCTCATGGTTTCTTATAGAGTGAAGTTTATAGACATGTATATAAGTTAAATAAATCATTATATGTATCGAAACAAGCTCTAAGAACTTGGTATTCCATATTGGACACTTTCTTGAAAAATCTAAAATTTAGAAAAGGGAAAGTGGATAGAAATATATTCATAAAAGGTAATGAAAATGTATCTCTCATTTTCATTGTTTATATAGATTATATCATTTTTTTTTGTAAATGAAGAGGAATCATGTGATGTTTTTTCAAAATAAATAAATGAGTTATTCGAAATGTAAATTCTTTGAGAGTTGAAATATTTTCTTGGAAAAAAATTTCAAAGTAGAGAGATCATATATTTCATTAATTAGAAATTTATGAAGATAACTTCTTAAAAGCATTGGTATTGGGGAATTTAAATAACTTTATACAACTATCTCATTAGGAACCAATTTTTCTAAATATGAGAATGTAAATGACATGGATGAATGAAAATTATGAAATATGATTAGAATTTTTTTTATATTTAACATCTTCAAGGCCATATATAGTATATGTTTTTACCCTTTATTACATATTTAAATGTTATCCAGAAATTTCAAATATTATGGATGGTAAAAGGATCCTTAGATACATTAAAATAATGACTAATATTGGGTTGAATTAGATATCAAAGGTGATTTGAATCTATATGGATATTCATATACATATTGGGGAGGAAGTGTTGATGAAAGAAATAAAAAATCTGGTGGAGTGTCATTTCTTAGTGATATGTGTGTTTATTGGCACAAGAAGAATAATAATTATATGAAACTATGAAAATATGAGGAAAATTATATAGCTACAAGTCAAGAAACTAATAAATTTATGTGGATGATGTCTTAGTTGTAAGCATTTATGGGAAAGTAAAGTTTCTATTTCTCTTGGTTTATGATAATTAAAGTATAATTAAATTATTAATTAATCTTGTTAAACATTCAAGAAGTAATAAAATTGACATTGAATATCTCTTAATTAAAGAAATTGTAGATATAAATGACATTAAACTATAATTTTTTCCTACTTTATAGAATAAATCTTATATGCTCACCAATTTTTTTGAAGGATTATTTTGAATTATTGAGGATGGAAATGGGAGTTTAATATACCCTTGAATGAGGCTGAGGTATATTGTACTGTCCCCTATCTCACCCCATCCTTTGGAATTTATTTTCAAAGGGGTATAAATAAAAACATAAATATTCCTTTTTTTGTTTCTTTTTAAATTTATCAAGTGTATTTACATAGGGAGATAAAAACACTTGGTAGTAATTCCATAAATATGTATCTCTTTTATTCTTAGGAACTTGTTTTCTAAAAACATTGAATGATGTTGAATGAAGAGAATCATATCTTTAAGGGTTTGAATGAAAATCAATATTTTAGGGAAAAAATGAGATTTTTATTCAATATTCATGTTTCCTACAATGATTTAACTCATGTGGGATTATAAATATTGGATGATAATTCATTAACTTGTTGGTATAGTTTTAAGGTGATTTATATTCCTTGGTTTCCAAAAAAATTAAAAAGGGGATATTGTTGAGCCTATTTTTGAAGAGAGTAGGTTTTAAAGAAGGCCGAAAGGATATAGTCTAATGTGTTGGATTTTTTTTCAATTAATAAATCACATTAAAAGGAAAATGTGATGATTTGTGTACTATTATTAAAGGAAACTAAATTAAAGTATATACCAATGTAGATACATTTTCTAAAAAATCTTGGAATAGATTTTTTACTTGTTTGAGATGAGATCGAAATGATCGAAGGAGGACTTGGATTGAAATGTAGTTAGTCTAGAACATACATAATAAGATAAGAGAAACGGTAAGTTGAAAATGGAATGTGGTTTATACAATTTTTATGGTCAAAACTTTGTTCATAATATCAATATTACCTTTATAGAAAAATTTAGAATTTCGACTCACAGTCAATCCACTGACCATGGCTTCGTACAGTTGATTAGAGTTGTAGGTACAGTCAACAGGATCTTTAAGGAATAGTCAGTTGATATGGTCAAACCATTGACCATTTCTTCTCATGTTCAATTACAAAATTATATATAAATGGATAATTGTTCCTCATAGTTGATCCATATGGTCAATTGATTGTTCATGAAGTCGATTTAAATAGTTGTGTGTTTACCACGACTGATCCTCATGGTTAGTAATTTTTTCGCATGGTTGGTCAGTTTCTACAACTTGTCTATTTGATGTGATCGATCTATTGTATGTTTCAAATTATGTATTTTCATGTTCATAAGGTTGGGCATAAGATCATTTCACACTTTTTTGACTTACGGTCTGTCAAAGACTTGTAGAATTTATTGATAAATGTACCGTGTGAAAATGAAAGTTTCCAGAATTCATATATTCTAAAGAAATTAAAATTATGTGATTCTATCAATTTTTTCTTCATTTATTATAATTTATAAGGATATTTTGATTCAATTATAGTTCTTTTTATAAAACCTAAGGTGATTATGTCAATAGATATGAGTTTGAAGTCGAAATTAGGAAGTCCACAGAGAAAAGATGAATACTTCTATGCTCATAGAGTTTTTTTTAAAAGAATTAAAGATTCACATTTTATGGAGAAGTTTTTCCAATAGATATTTTTATATTTTATGAGAATTGAAATATTTGGTCTTAAATAGATTTAAATGGAATAATTGACTTTAATTAAAGAAATATTAACAAGTTCAAAGATGAGAATTTCTTAATAGTTATAATAATGAAGTTTTAATAAAAATTATGGAAAGAATATTCTGGATATTATTTAATGAATATAAATCTATACGAGAAGTGAAATAGGTGGTATATTAATAATATTTAAACTTTAAACAATATTTTATGTGTATTGAAGAAGAAATAAAAGTGATAAGAAAGAATAAGAAATTGTTTTTTTCTCGCTATTTGAAAGAGATTAAAGAAGGAGAGAAGAAGACTTTATTTAGTGAGAGTTGGGAAGAAGTAAGTAGAACAATAAAGACATACTATAAGTATAAATATGGGAGATAATTTATTGTTGTTTTGTAACTGAAGAAACTATCATTTCTATGTATGATTCACTTTCATTGTTGGGACACTATGTTGGATTGTAATTTCATTGTTATCATACTCTAATAATAATACATAGTATTGTTTTTATTTGACTGTGTGATATTAGGTGTTTTAAGATAATGAAAAAGAATAGATAATATTATTGAGTAATTAAACCTATAAAACACTTGTTCATTGTCTATGTGTTCATTTGGGTCTGTTTAACAACACTTACTATTTAATCTAACTAGTAATGAAGGTTGTTTGAAATGAAAAACATAAATGAAATTATTAGTATTTTATTCCCCTAGGTGATTTCAATGATCACATGGGTTGATTTTAAAGGTTTATATATCTATTTTTGAACATATAATTGAGACTATTATGGTTATAATGAACAAAAAACCTCTCAATAATAAGGTAGTATCACAAAGTATTCAGGGTGATCACTATAGCTGAGAGCACTAAATCGCAAGACATATAATTTTGTTCATGGGGTCTCAATTTATGATATCTTTAGAAAATCACTACCCACCTCTACATAAACACACATATAAGACTATCTCTAGATGAATCATAGAAAAAAACCTTCCCCAACCCATCCTTTAGAAGTATCCACATGGGATAACTTTTCAATCTATTCAGAAACTTCTCATAGAATTTTTAATATTTCTACACCCAAAAAAATGGCTTCCCCATTTGAGTAAAGTATATCATGGGAACTATAATTCTAGATAAGTTCACTACATACATCAATTAATAGTCTTTTAATCCAAGGAAACTCTATTCCTCTTTCACACTCTTGGGTGTCTCCTAATCTAGAACTTCCTTGATCTTAACTGGATCCAAAACCATTCCTGCCTCTGAGATAACACCTCATTGTAAGTGGAACTTTTTAATTCAAAACTAGAAATTGGAGTGCATTGATTTTTTTTTCATAAATTATGTCTTGAACTATCTTTAAATTCTCTGCATTCATAGCCATAATTATCAATTAAATAAATATTCCATTGATAAAGACAACTAAGAATCAGTCTAGGAAAGGCTGAATGATCTATTTTATGTGTCCCATAAACTCTACAAGGGAATTATTAATTCCATAGGGCATCACTATAAACACATAGTGATCGTAGAAACATTAAAATTTCAACTTTGGAATATCCTCCTCATGTACTCATAGATGGTGGTATTCTGACTTGAGATCGATCTTTGAGAGCCATTTCCCCCCCTTAAAATGATAAAATTGATCATATATTATTGTAAAAAGGAATTTGTTATTTAATTTAACCTATTTTAGGAGATTATTGTCAATGAATAACTTCAATATCCCATGCAATTTATTGGTTAACAAAACCAGAGTGACCTAGGGGGACACACTGGGTCTTATAAAGCCCTATCTATAATGATCCTCAAACTTGACCCACAAATCTATAATCTCAACATGATCCATTAAATATTAATTATAATAAATTGTAATCATTCTAGGGTGTAATTTAATATATAAATCAACAACACAATGAGGGGATAAACTAGGTAGGTCCTCAAGGAAGACGTCAAAGTACCCCTCCACCACTATAGGAAAATGATCATTCACTGAGTCTATTTAATAAATATTAATGCAAGAAAACTGATGATAAATCATATGTAGATTAATATAAATGATATTTAATCACATATCCTAGAAATCCTTCTCACCAGTGAAGTAAAATCCTTATCAATCCACTCATATTCCTCTAACTCTGACAGAAACAATAAATCTAGGCATGAGCTTCAGATAACCAGTTTATACTAAGAATGATGTCATATGACATCAACATAGATACTAAGATACCTCACATGAATCTCTATACTATGATGGATAATTAACATTGCTAAAAGAAGAGTGTGATAATATAATATACCACAGTATACGTCTCTAACCATAAAGGCCAGATTGATGGATCTACCAGATTTATGAGTTCTTTGAACAAAGGATATAACAAGAATTCCCTAAATCAGACTAGTGTCTATAATTTTTTTTATAAGGTGGAGAAGATATATATTTTACCCCATATCAAGTTAGGTGACTCTAGGTTTTAAGACTCAATTTCCTACAATATCCCATGAGCTTGACTACTAGCATGCAGAGCCTACCATGGCCCACCTAGGGTTAGTGGGAATAACAATTCATATCTCCATGCTCCCACAAATCCTCGGAATCCTCTACCATAACCACCTCCCTTATAATCTATATAGATTCCTAGAGAGGTATTTGGTCATGGAATTAGAATTTACTCTATGGACCATCCACTGCCTGTCCTCCCTCTGTCGCATAATGGGTCGGGCGGTCATGTGCAATGGACTCACCCATCATTGGTAAAGAATATCTTATCTCCAAGATTTATGGACCCCCTTGAAATCCATGAGCTATTAATTATATATTTTGAAACTGAGAATGAGTATACCTATTACATTAGGGGTTTGATTCCTGATGTTTTCCAGTGGGTTTTGATGACTCTACTTTGTGATGTCCATCTCTTTCTCCAACTATCTGTTTCTCCTTTAATAGGAAAATCACTACCACTAGAGCCTTGTTTTGAACTCCAACATAGGTTAAAATAGATTGAGGAACCAAAAAATATAAAATATCTAGGAGAATCCCCCAATCAAACTCCTAAACCTAGAAGAAACCCTCACACACCATGTATAGAGAATATCACATGAGGTCAATGAAACTCAACACATACCTATAAATGTTCATCCTCCCTAATTGAAACTTGAAGAGATCTCGAATATTCATCATAAAAATTTTTTCTAGATAATATTCTTCCATGAAGCTTTACTAGAAATTGGTCCATGGTAGTGCCACCTCATCATGAGTTTGAGTCACCAAACTCCACCATCATCCTACTAATCCATGAAGAAGACTAACCAAAAGCACCAATATCTGGTAAAAAGGTGTATGAATAAGTAGTAATAGTTAGATCATCAAATCTAAAAAGCATTCTACCTCCTATAAATGTAGATCACCCTAGAACCAGGAAAACCTATTCTACAATAACTCATATAGTGTGCTCATCCAACACACTCCCTCATCCTACATTACAAGAATTATTAAATGACTAAAATAGTGTAGTTAATCCATGTGAACCATATGAGATGGGTTATATCACTTCTTAATAGGTGGAATCACTACTCACTATACTTCTAAAGGGAACACCTAATGCATTGGACCCTGAACTGTGACCTAATCACTTAGTTGGTCATCATTACGACCTTATCTTGAAACTCTCATTAGTTGTAAACATGGGGGAACCATTAAATTTTAACAAGATGATCTATAGTCCATAGAAAATATCTACGGAGTTTACACAAGAAGGATATGGAAATGAAAAAATCATTCCTATTTGATTCATGTAACACTATTCCAGAAAACCAATGCCTCCATGTTCTGAGTTGAAAACTAGTTTATCAGAGTCCTGGAGTAAGGATATATCAGTCGCCACACTGTCACTAGGTTCGTTGGCATGAAATCCAAACTGGATACACTTATACATAGTTTTCCTAATTTCAAAAATTAACACTCATAATTCATCTACCTTTAAACTATGTCCTCACAAAAACCTTGATTTGATACCACTCTAACATGAACCAACCTTCCAAGGCCCCATTTAGTCTAGCTGTAAGCCAAGTGTTCCACCCCAAGACATCCTCTAATAGTACAAGGGATAGTGACTATCATTAAGTTGGTATATCCCACACATTTGGGGCCTTAGACTAATGTTTTTACACACATACATAAGTATCCATACATTCTATAATAACACATAAAAGTAAAAACTAGGGAAATAAATGAATGGATAACCTCTAACAATCCACCATATATTATTAGCTCACATGATAAAAAGGGAGTAAATTAATAACTAATAAACTAGATCAAATTTTCAATATAATGATCAGTGATCAGTTTTTCCATGAACACAATCCCAAGAGTCTTACCATAGTCTAGATAAAACCATTACCAACCACTACCATGCACCACCCACACCTCATCCACCTAGATCACTATGAAACTGCCGCTGTTTATATAAGACAAGACATGTGTGTACAAATCCATTCTATGGTGAGTATATATATATATATAGTAGGAAAACATAAAATAAGTAAATAAATAAAGTATAAAAAGAATATTCATGTCAAAACCACATTCAATATGGTAGATAAAGAAGAATCCATATATGCTTATAGTTGGACACAATCCATAAGGTATGTTATCAGTTCTTACATTTAGATGAAGTAAATATACATGCCTTCAAAGATGATTGAATCAAAAAAACAACTATCAATGTGTGTAACGTCATGATATATATAGTGGGGGACATTCAACTCGATGATGGACACCTTAGTTAAGGGAGTAATAACCATTGTAGAGGACCTAAAACCCATCAGATCTCTATATGGAGGTGTTTTGACTCTGTAGATTGAGGACCCATGCCATATATAGGTGTGGGATAGTACTGAATCTATTAGAATATAGAATTTGTGGGACCCATTACCTACCTATTCAAATTCTAAAGGAGTGAGGAACCCAACATACTCTGATAATCAGGATTGAAACCTACTATCAACTAGCTATAACTAAATGGAGATACCATCTCCCAACATCGCACATCATATCTTGGATATTGAAATAACATCCACCATCGCATCCCACATATAAATACACTCAAAAGGAATACTATCTTGTCTAAATTTGAGCTAATGGGATGAGAAAAAATCATTATATAGTTCTAGTATCGACATATATCATGTGATAGGGGTACAAAATGTGAATACCAGAAGTAGTCACTTTCCCATTATTTGGTTTCCAAATTAGCATGTAGAATTCAAAATACATGGCATGTGGAGAAGTGAACATAGTGTTTAGGATACCCAGGGGTACTTGGAATGTAACTAAGCTTCCCATTTCATGTCTTACTAAGGGTTCACTATGTGTGTTCATCGTGTACATGGAATGGGGGAAGGTTAGGGTCCCTAGATGGGTACTATATGTACACATAGATTATGATTAACAAGGATCACACATCAAGTGACTTCATCACACGATGTATGATATTTAATTTTTTCTAAAACCCTAGACATCATGTACTCATAATACATGGGGTCTGTTCTTCCAAACTACATGTCTTACAGTATGGATTTCTCTAAATAATCCATATTCCAAATAAATCTTCACAATATTTGTCAATTTTTCTGAAAATATTTCCTAGATGCTCTCCAACTACATAGATTGAGGTAAAATATTCTCCAATGGAATAAATCTTGCCACTGATCACTAGAAAAATAGTTCCCCATAGTTTTCATGATCACTCGATCCCTAATTACACTCTCACCTGATGTTCTTCCTCAAAATTCGTATTCCTTCTTCGTCTTATTTTCATCTATCACCTATGGTTAAACTTTTACACTATAATACCTGGTGTAGAATAAAAAAATGATCTATGGAATAGTTTAGAAAATCACACAATGGATTAGTCTATGGGAATGGTTGAATCATCGAACAAAAATCAATGGTTGATGATGAACGCATGAATAACAGAGGGAGAATACCCTAAAACTAAAAAGTTAAATAATAAAAAATGTTTTTTCATAATTCATACATCATTCATGGGATAGAAATTAATGAAATAATAGGTTTATAACAATATTAAGAAAAAATATCTCAAATCTTGGTTTCCAGAAAATTATAATTTTACAGGCCCTTGTAATATCAAAAAATTGATTTAACTTATAATAAATTGATCCATGGTAAAAAAACTAAAGAATATGGTAAAAAAACAATAAAAAATCCCTACCTTTGAAACATATCTTTCATTTTTTAAGGATAATTCACTTCATCATTTTTGGCTAACCTCTAGGTGTTCATCATTGATCATCTCTATCATTCACCAATTTTATCCCCAATCAGTTATCCTCCAAATATCCCAGGTTTATGTGGGTACCCCTATATATTTTTACAAATAATTAATATATATAGAGATCAATAGTGTAAAATAATTTAATTATACTACTAATTAATTAGTTAAAACCCTTTTTAAACTGCTCAGGACTGCACGCCATCATGGGATTTGATGTACACAAAACTCATATCATGCCTAGAGTAAAACTTGCATTTTATATTTATCTATGGTCTTAGTTTCCCAATTAAATAATAAATTTAATATATAAAAAATTATTTAAAAAATTTAATTTATAAGTTTAATAAAATATTTACATTATTTTATTACATAATTTTGGGGTTCCAATGTCTCCTGATATCTACACCAACACCACAAATATATTCAAGGGAATATACATTAATTTTAAATTTGTAAAAGAAAACTAGAGTCATTATAGTATAATCATATAATCTTCATCAAGAATAAGAGTGAATAATGGGAAAATAATCATCATAGTGGTGGATGGAGGAATACCTGACCACCCTAGGGAGGGAACTATTTCTAGTTCATCGAATAATATGAGTATAAGACAAGAAATAAATTTTCTATTTATATTGGAAATGTTTTTAAATGGGATGTGATTATATTATTAATGTGTTATTTAATAAAAAATAATCCATCAAATAATAATTTCTATAAAAAATTATAATTATAAATAATAATCACCAAGAATAGACCACATTAGAGAAATAATCCTTGGAAGGTACCTGAATTAAAAATCCTCATAAACATTTTGGCTTTATCCCCATCTTCATCCCATGATATAAATAAAAAATTAAATAATTAATCTAGTTTGATCAAAGGATACATATAATCAAATAAAAGTATTATTTTATTTATTTGTTAAAAAATAATCTCATTATATTATGATATCTAATATTTTTTGTAACCACTTTCTCTTACTTATATATATGTAAAAAATAATATGAGTCACATAATGAATATTTTTGAGGGAAAATAATTTTTTTCTTATAGCACACATTTGAGAGAAAAATATTAATTTGTTTAATATTATTGTTATTTCTCTAATTTTTGATTATTTTCAATCACACATAAATATGTTCATTTTAGGAATATTTATTTTAGAAATATGGAAGCATTAAATAAAGATACTTTCATTTGATCACCAATAAAAACCATTACTAAAGTAAAACCAATAAAACCCATTTTTCACAAATTAAAAATCCTCATGAGTTTTTCCTTGATATTATATCATTATTAAATTTCAACCAAATATTTTGAAATTAGTCATATTTTAATCCCATTGTGTTTTTTATTCATTTCATCATCATAGAAGTTTCATGTGATTCCATCATATGGGTAGGGAGATGAAATCAAACAAATTATTACTACCTCAATAGAGAATTGTCAATTTTAGACGACCACATCATGTTCATCAATCATCATTTCTTCTACTACCATGAATGACACCAAGAACACAAACTTCCTATATTGTACAAGGAGGATAAATGGTGAATTTTCCTATCTAAGTGTTTCTTCTAATGGATTTTGAATTTTAACCACCCCCTTTTCCAATGGAGGAAGAAAACGAATTAAAGAAAATTAGGATTTATTGAATTAAATTTATTCATAATTTATCATCGATTAATTTACCCTCTTTAACATGAATTAGTATATCAAATTATGGATTTTACATGTCAAATTTAAAATGTTCAAAAATTATCCTTAAAAATATTAAATTTCTATATCAATATCACATGGAACAACATTTATCGTGCCATAATGACATGTCAAAACTTCATCACAATGCACAAAAAATAAAGACAATATTTTTTTATTTAATTTAAATGGAGGAAATACTTTGTCTTAGGGTTAAAAAACTATCCATGAAAATTATACATATATTAAAAAAATTCCACCATTTAGAATAAGACTAGGGTTTTAAAAGTTCAATTTATAATTACATTTAGGAGCTATTAAATATTCACACATTAACGACTTAAAATAATATATTTAATACAATATTTACGTTTGAAAGACCTTAATGATAGAATTAAATGGACCAAATTCATGAACACCTCTAAGAATATCCTATATTATTTTTAATGAAATAATTAAAAAAATAAAAGTTGTAATATATGGATAATAATATCATACTCCTGAGACAAAAATTTATTTATTTAATAAATATTAAATACCCCCAAGAATTCAACTAGCTTAGAATTTACCAAAAATCCAACCTAAGGATAAATACTACATTCCATGTTCAGTAGAACCATTATAAGAATTTTATATGTTCATATTCAAGGGTAAATTTACTATTTTACCTTCTTTAAGGGGTTGAACTATGAATCATTAAAATAAATTATTATATCCTCCTAATAAAAACTTTGGGTCAGTATATCCTCCACACCTTTAAAAATTTTCATCCTCATTAAGGAAAAAACCTGACTTGTTTGATAGATTCTTTTTAAACAATCCCACATGGAATACAACATACCCCCATATGCACACAATAAATCCTTAGTGTTTTAGTCCCTAAGTGGACCTAAGATACAACCACTCAAGAAAATATTTTTCACCTCCTCACAATAATTTTACATCTTAAGCCTATCTCAACATAGAATTAGAAAATGATATAATATCAAATTATGTATCTTATTCTAAGATTTAACATCGATGAAATTTTTAACCTTAGTTAATCTATCCAAGTAGAATTAAGTGAACCAAAAACTGCAACCATCATCCTTATAAAGTCTAATAATTAAGATAACCAATAGGGAGCGAATCATGATCCTCACATTTAATGTGAAATGAAAAAACAAAAAGCTTCTATCCATTATTAAAGGTATTGTTGTTGAATTATGGTCACTCTATGTGAATGTGATTGACAAGAACACCAAGATATAACATTGAATTCCTGAAACTTTCATGCAACATCATGAACCTCAATAGTGACCCAATATTCCATAATTCAAAGAAAAAATTCCTGATAATTTATAAAACCCTATTTCATTTTCTTCATATCCTATAATAAAACCATTTAAACCTGAGCATCTATAACCAAGACCTTTTGAGAAATAATCTACAATCTGTAGCAAAAATGACCACACAACAAACATCAATTATCTACTACCACTATGGTCTCATACCCACTAGGGAACCTTTGGTATCGACTACTCATCACCACCCATGTTGAGAATTTACAATATATCACTATTCAATAACCAATAAATATAGTGTACTTACCACCTTTAAGGGAATATATCAGCAAACCATCCATGAATACTATATTTTACATGATTCCAAACCCAAATTTTCTATATAAGGAATCTCACATTCATAGAGAGGTGAGTACTAAATGTGTTATCATGAAACATCAATTTTAATTGGTTTTATATGATTATATGTAGTCTAGGTAAGACCCTATGTCTTCTATAAAAGTGGATTGGTGGTTTATAGTGTGTATTTATAATAAAAGAACTAAAAAATTGGGGTGTTTTGAATTTTTTTAGAAAAATAACCTAATTTAAAGAGTTTAATAGTTGAAAAAGTGAATTTTAAAAAATATGAGATAAATGGGTTATTTTTAGCTCATTACACACATTTAATGTTCTTTTCTCTTAGAGATTCATTTTGGTTTGGAGTATGTCTTTGGTTGAAATTAATCAGAATCCTAATTAATTTATAATCTTTTATATTAATGCACGTGGAACCAAAACTTGACCTAGTAATCTTATTTACAAGGTAAAACAATTATTCATGGTATAAGATATTCAAAATTATGTTTAAATATCAATAAAGTGTGTAATAAAATGATTACTGTGTTTTCAATCAAAACAACACATTTCACAGACTCAAAAACTCAAACTGATCGGTTATAAATTAAGATCATTCCAATAACATGAATTAAAACAAGAATTAAATTATTAAATAATGTAAATACAAGAAAAGAAATGTTTTAAAACCAAAATTACTCCAAAATAGTAGATAATTTATGTATCTTAACTCCCTTAACGTGGGCGTAGCTCATTCACAATGAACACCCACTATTTAGCCTTCCATCGAGTGGAGGAGGAAACTCAGGTGGATCACCTTATTCATTTAAACTACCACTAAAAGGATAAGTATATTTAAAAACTATAATGTTGTGAGATGGATCATATGGAACTCTAAAATGTCTACACTCAACTCCTTGTCCAAACATGAAAATGAGGTTCCCTAGGTGACCTTTTATTTCCAAAATTGGATGTGTTTTCGGGAACCTGGATTTAGATATACCATTGGTGTCTCAGTTTTGGGGTGATAAAAAACGTTTTAATGAATTATAAAAAATATAAGGGTTGTTTTATGCCCTACTTAAATCACCATATAAAATTTGGAAGCCATCATACTTCTATAATGGGAGATATTGTCAAATTACAAACCATAATTTTGACTTTGGGAAGATTTGGTTCCCTAGATAGATCATCTCATTTGGGACACCAGATAGATGAAATTGGATTTTGTGTCATGAGATGAGTTATATCCCATTGGATTTTGGTTCCTATAACAAAATTTCATCTCAATTGGATGCATATATTTTTTGGAATATGTAAAATAGTGGACATATGTCCTTGGGATTCCATGTAGTTTAGAACATTTTGTCTATACATCATCTATGGCCCTACAAATCACATCCTCCTACAATATAATTATAAAAAAAAGGAATATTTACCTTTTTAACAGTGATAAAAATTAAATAATTTAATTAAATGTGAATTAAAATTTGTTATTATATTTTTAATTTTCAATACCAAACCAGTTTAATACATTGGTGTAAGGGTGAAATAAAATAGTGAATCATAGTGCGATCACACCCCCAAACCTAAAATATTTCACTCTTAGGAAAAGTCAGATTTAAAAAAATGATTCTTGTAGATATTACCAACTTCATGAATATTTAACATTTAATGAAAATTTAAATTTTTATAGCAATGTGATTAAATCAAAAACAACCCCAAGGAGTTATTCCCAATGATCATGGAAAATCATGTCTCCAAAATTGTATTAGAACAAAATTCTAGGAGATATATGCTACTAGTATTAAAATAAATTAACAAGTCAACAATCTCACTAACTATCCATGTTTGTGTGTGAAAACTATTTCATTTTATTCTTTCTAATTTTTATGCAGTAAATATTTTTTATTTTAAAATATTTTTTCTTATTTGATTATTTCCACCGAACCATCCTTACATATGTTGAAATAAAGTTCCAAGACCCACTCACTTAAATTAACACCCCGATCTTTTAAATTATTTTATTTTATTATTTCTTGGCTTTGGTTAGTCTTGTGAAGGTGTGGGTTGAGTGAATGTCTAATTTTTTTTATATTTGATGTTTTTGGTGGGTTTCGGGTCAGTGCACCGGCGCCACACGGTTGGAGGTAACCGTGCGGTCGACCTGGATGTCCATGTGGCTACGCACTACTTAAAATAATAAAACATTATGAGAATGAAATAAATTTAATGTCTAAGATAAAATAAAAATAACATTATTGTTCATTGAAATGGATATAAATATAATTATTATTTGGTTATTAATTTTGTAATTATTTAAAAGAAAATGAATAAAATTATGATAATGATTATGATTATTTTTATTGTTATTATTATTATCATTAAGAAAAGTAATGGTTTTTTTATGATTATATAATTTTTTAAAATTATTATAAATATTGTTATTAAATTTTTTTTAATATTAATATTATTTAAATTTTTATAATTATTAAAATTATTAAAATTATTTTTACTATTATTATAATTATTATCATCATCATTATTATTAACAATTTTTTATTTGTTATTATTGTTAATTTTGTTTTATTTTTTAAGGGTGTTTTAATCCCTCTTTTTTTCCCCCACACCTCACACTCACTCCCCCACTTAATCTCTTGTTTTTTATTCCTCTCTCAAATCACCCCTATATCCCATTTAATATCCTTTTTTTTGTATTCCTCTCTCCAATCCCACCTCTTCCACGCCCCACCCCTCTCTCTTCATTAATTCATCTCTTTTTTTATTCCCTCTCTCCAATATCCCTATATTCTTTTATTTATTTCTTTTCTTCTCCCCATTATCTCCCTCTCTCTAAAAAAACCTCCCCAGTTTCATTATCTTTCACAAATCACCCATCTTTCCCCATTTATTTCTCTTTTATTTTATTTTATTCCTATATCCACTCACCTCTCTCCAATCACACCCCATCTATTCATTAACCATCATGCACCAATCTTCCCCCATCCCATTAATTCATTTCTTTCTTTTTTTTTATCTCCCACGCAACCCCAAACTTTCCCTTACCCTCCCTCACAATCATGCCCTCTCTTCCCATATCCCGTCATGCACAACCACTTTATCCTCATTAATTCACTTTTTTAATTTTATCTCCCACTCTCCACTCACCCCATTATTTCTATTCTTTTTTTTTCTCCCACGCACCAGCTCACTCTCCTCTTACAATACCTCTCCCCAATTTTTCCCTCATGCAGCCCTCTTCCCCTTGCACTCTCAAGAACGCCTCCTCCCATTCGGCGCTTCTTCCTGCGGCAGCTCATCCCTCTGGCGCGGTAAGCTCTCTTCCCCTTTCTCTCCTCTCCTCAATCGTTTTTTTAGGGTTTACATGTGGGGTTTCGTGTTGTCCAAACCCTTAATGTTAGGGTTAATGTGTATCCCAGATTTTCTTTGGTTTTAGGGTGTGGGTTTTGTCCGTGGGGAATCTTTCTCCTTTCCATTGAAGTTTCATTCCAATCGCATGAGCCTTCGATAGGTGTTTCCAAGTTTTTCTTTCCAAAAGACTTTTCTTTGATGCATTCCATTTTAAATGAATTTATAAACTAGTTTCGAAACTCTATGAAACCCTTGTTTAAATTATTATAGAAATTTGGAATTTATTTGATTTGTTAAAAATAGGTTTTAAATGAGTTTTAGTGTAAATTTCTTAGTTTTATGATACCTAGAAAGCTTGTTTGAACCGCTTATATTTATTTAAGAAGGAATTGGTATCTTATGAAATACATCACCGTTATTATGTTTCAATGACTTTTTTTATTAATGAACTTGGTTTGGTTGTGTTATGGCTTAGTTATTATGTTAAAACAGCTTTGTAAGGGTTTAAGGGATTCAATGTTTTTATTTGGTGTTCCATTAAAATGATGCGGGTAAGTGGTGATTTTTGGGGCAAGGCTTTAAAATGTTTTCTTGGTGTGCATTTGATTTCAAAATAGGATTTTGGTTTTGTATGGTTTGATGTTGGTATAGAATCCTAAACATGTTAAAATGTGTTGGAGAGGGTTTAATGTATTTTTTTAGATCATTTTATGTTCTATAAATAATGTAGGTGACCAGTTATGGTTTTAAGGTAATTGTTGTTTTCTTGGAAGTTTGGTCTTCTAAATGGATTTTAGTTTTCAAATAAATTTGGCCCCCTTGAATGGTTTCTAAAGGGTATTTTAAATGTGGTTTTGTAAAGTGTTGTTTTAAGTATTTTGGAAATCATGGTTTATAATGTGTTCTTTAAGGTTTGACCTTTCAGTTTAAAACATGTTTTGGTGTGGGTCGAAAAAGGGTAAAAGCATGTTTGATAATTGTGAAGTGTTTGAATGTGTGTTTAGAACTTAAGTTCCCATTTGGTTTTTTAAATGTAAGAGTGGTGTTTTCAAGATATTTTGAATAAATGTGTGTGATCGATTTGAAACCATAAACATTTTCTGAAATGTTTTAATGTTTATATGTTATAGCAGCCCGATTGGAACTTTGTTGAATGTGAAATAACTGAATATGTATATGGGGCGCTCCTATCTAGTGTAACACTTTATGGGTGAATGTATAGGAAGCGTCCGTATTTGGGGTAGGCAAGTGCGGTGAGATGAGTCATGCATGCGAGGGCCTCCTACTTACACAATATTACTATAACCACCATGAGTTCCTGGGCGTCTTATAGATTATCGAGTGACAGTTGCTCAACATCCCCGATTAGACGGGTTGGTTCCACCTGGTAGATAGAGAGGCTAGTTGGGATTTTCCGCTGATTTTTTTGCGAGGGAGATCAGTGGGTTATAGACTATGGGGCTTCACCATATGCTGACAGGTGGTTCCGATCCGAGTGCGTCCAGGGGTTGTCTAGGGATGTTCAGGATCACCCATGGCTACAGATTGTATTGCATATTTACTTTCTACTATATTGGTTTATATACAGCTTGTATTTATTGTTTATTTTCTGATACATTGGTTTATATACAACTTGTATTGCTTGTTTATTTTATGATACACTAGTCTATTTTCAGATTGTATTGTTTACCTATCTCCTTTTTTACAGCTCTAATATTATTTGTTTGGTTTTGTTTATAAAATGGTAAAATGTTTTTGAAATAATATATGGCGTGGGTTAGTTCTCATAGTGGGAAATATATGCTATTTTGTTTAAATGGAAAAACCTTATTTTTATAATTGTATTTCCAAACTTGTGTTATTGGAAAACTTTGGGTTAGGAAACAATTTGATTCAGTGGTTTACTTTTGGCATCCCTATTGAGCATTTTTGTGCTCACACCTATCCTTTACTATTTCAGTTGCAGGTTTAGCTGTTGTTCAGGATTTTTCTTAGTGGCTATTCATATGGGAGAAATTTTGGGCTTATGGTTGGAGGTGACCAAGTGTTCACACGGAGATCGTTGTAGCGGGGTCTTGTTTTCAGTTTTATTCTTTTTAGTGATACTTTGTATCTGGATCAGTTCTTTGTTTATTTAAGTTTTAGTTTTCATTCTGCTGCATGCTCTGTTTTTTCTATTTATTTATCCGTTCTTGGTTTTATCTCTTGGGATTAAATCGTTCCCTCATGTATACTTTGATCCCTGACACTGGTTGCCATCCCAGGGGGATCGGGAACGCCTCTTGGGACATGTTACGGACCGGCTCAGGTGACCAGTTCAGGGTCGACCCGGGTTGGTTCATGACAAAATGGTATTAGAGGAGGCCCTTGTTATTTGGGTTGTCTGGTAGATGGATATTAGGACCATCGGGACTCAAGAGGTAGGTACGAGAAGGACGTCATGAACCCTTTCTCGTTCTGAACCCCGAGTTTCCCGGGGTAGTCCGGGTTTTGAGTCTTGTGCTTTTCTTTTGGGATTGAGGACTAACAATGGAAGCGGTCCAGTGTCATTTCATGAACTCACATGGAGTAGTGACCCATGTGGAGTCTGAGTGCACAGTTGAGAGACTCCTAGTCATTGATGCTTTCTTGGGGCGTGGCTCACTACCATGTCATCGGGTTAAGCATAACTGCTAGTTCCTCATTCCGTCATTTTGTTGTTGTTGTTTTGGCACAAGTTTTGTTTCGCATTGATTTGATTCTGGTCGGTGCAAGTGGGTTTTTGAAAAAAAAGAAAAGGGTTTTTGAGATGAAGGAGTTTTATTCTAAATGTCATACATTGGTAAAATGTTTTCTAAAAATGAAGTTTTCTTGGTTTGATAATTTGGTAAATATTTAGATTTTCTTGGAAGTTGTTTGGATGCATCCTTGGGTACTCCTTAGGAACATTGGCACATGTGAGGGCAGGTATGGAAAGTGCGTGTTGGTGCATATGGTTGGAAGAGGATGAAAACATGTGCAATGGTTCATGGGATTACTCGGTCGTGTTTTGAAATTAAATACTTGACCTTTTTGTTCTAAAGTGATTTTTAAAAAGGGGAAATGATTTTTGGAAAATTAAATTTGGTTTAAAAGTGGCGTTTGGTTTTTGGAAATTGGACTTGAAGGAAGGTAGTTAAAAAAATATTGAATTAAAAAAATGGGGCTTTTAAAAGAAATGTTTTGGCCTCATTTATTTTTGTTTTGTTATTTCCGGATGAAGTTGCCTTTATTAATGTTGATTCAGCTTGATATTGGTTTTGGATCAAGGTATGTCTTTGTTTTGTGTTTCTTATGTTTTTTGAAGTATGCCGCCTAGAAAGGTTCCTGGTGTTGTCGATGAGTCATTACCAGGTTTCAGTTCATTTAAGTGTCATCTCCCTTTGAGGTGTTGGAGGTCTGTTAGAGGTAGTGGAATGACTTGAGGGAAGTGGAGTGTGTATTTGGGAGGATGGGAACTCCCTAGGTCGTTAAGGTTCGTGTCGTTTTAGGTTTGTTTATGGGTTCAGTTTGGGACTAGTGGAGGTTAGTTGTCTTTTCTTCATTGGAGTTTGGGGAGTATTTGGTGATATTTGGTTTTTATTAATGTTCCCTATCTGGTGAGGAGTGCATGCATGTGGAACCTTCCCTAAGAGGTTATCTTCATTTATCCTGACACCTAGTTCGTCAGGATTTTTTCGAGCGTGTCATCGGTATAGCTGGTTCGGCCATTCCAAGCCGTCGGGCCGCATCCTTCCTATGTCCTGTCATTGTTGTTGATATTCGGGTCACTGGGGGAAGTTATGTGGGAAGTGTCGTTTGAGGAAGGAGTTCTAATTGGTGGATTCTTGTGTCTGAATGTGAGGCATAAGATGCTTCAGCCCTTAGAGCCCCAACCTCAGGTCTCGGGGTGAAGTTCACTCACAGTCAGCGTGTCAGAGGAATTTAAGACCTTTTCTTGGTTCATTATCTTTCTTCTGGAAATAGATACATTCAAGGTTCCCTTGTTCTTATTTTCCTACTATTTCAATTTCATCTTTTGTTGTGATATTACGATGAACTTATCCTTTCGTGATCATGGTAGTTGCGTTCTTCTGAATGTGACCTCTAGAATCGTTAGTTTTTCTTAAAAGTGTTTTGGCCCTTATGTGGGTTGGTACTTTTTTTTAGTGATCGTTTGAAGATGTGAGGTGTTGGGGATTTTTAGATCGGTGTGGGGAATTCTTAGTTCCGGTGGTGTTGTTATAGGAAATTCTTTATTCCGGTTCCCCAGTATGTCGGGTGGCCTTGTAGTGGTTTTTTGTATAAGTCTTAGCGGTCCTATTCAACTCATGTGGAGAAGTCGGTAGGTTTGGTTGGGATTTCCGGCATTTCCCCCTCGAGGTGGTGTGTTTGAGTTCAAAATTCTTGCATTAAGGGAATTTTTGTGGTGGGGAGAACTTTCTCGTGTTCTCCCCTTGTTCTTTGATATGGTTTTTCTTTGAGTCGGTTGGGTGTAACTTGTAGGCTGAATAGTCATCTCAAGGCTCATATATATTTTTTCAACGATTTTGGTTGGGCATTGGCATGAGTTTGGGTTGTTTTTCAACTGGGTGACTTTCTGGGGGCAGAAAGTTTTGTGGTTGGGAGAATTGTAACACCCCAATCTTTTAAATTATTTTATTTTATTATTTCTTGGCTTTGGTTAGTCTTTTCAAGGTGCGGGTTGAGTGCGTGTTTAATTTTTTTTTATATTTGATATTTTTGGTAGGTTTCGGGTCGGTGCACAGGCGCCACACGGTTGGAGGTAACCATGCGGTCGGCCCGGATGTCCATGCAGTTACGCACTACTTAAAAAAATAAAACATTATGATAATGAAATAAATTAAATGTTTAAGATAAAATAATAATAACATTATTGTTCATTGAAATGGATATAAATATAATTATTATTTGGTTATTAATTTTTTAATTATTTAAAAGAAAATGAATATTATTATGAATATTATTATTATTATTTTTATTGTAATTATTATTATCATTAAGAAAAATAATGGTGTTGTTATGATTATATAATTTTTTTAAATTATTATAAATATTGTCATTAGAATTTTGTTAATATTAATATTATTTAAATTGTTATAATTATTATCATTATTAATATTATTATTACTATTATTATAATTATTATCATCATTATTATTATTAACATTTGGTTTATTTGTTATTTTTTTAATTTTGTTTTATTTTTTTAAGGGGGTTTTAATCCCTCTTTTTTCCCCCACGCCTCACCCTCACTCCCCCACTTAATCTCTTGTTTTTTTATTCCTCTCTCTAATCCCACCTCTTCCACGCCTCACCCCTCTCTCTTCATTAATTCATATCTTTTTTTATTCCCTTTATCCAATATCCCTATATTCTTTTTTTTATTTCTTTTCTTCTCCCCATTATCTCCCTCTCTCCAATCAAACCTCCCCACTGTCATTATCTTTCATGAATCACCCATCTTTCCCCATTTATTTCTCTTTTATTTTATTTTATTCCTCTCTCCACTCACCTCTGTCCAATCACACCCCATCTCTTCATTAACCATCACACACCAATCTTCCCCCATCCAATTAATTCCTTTCATTTTTTATCTCCTACGCAACCCCAACCTTTCCCTTACCCCCCCTCACACTCACACCCCCTCTTCCCGTATCCCCTCACGCACACCCACTTTATCCCCATTAATTCATTTTTTTAATTTTATCTCCCACTCTCCACTCACCACATTATTTATATTCTTTTTTTTCTCCCACGCACCAGCCCACTCTTCTCTTACACCCTCTCTCACCAATTTTTTCCTCAAGCAACCCTCTTCCCCTTACACCTTCAAGAATGACTCCTTCCATCCGAAGCTTCTTCCGGCGGCTGCTCCTCCCTCCGGCGTGGTAAGTTATCTTCCCCTTTCTCTCCTCTCCTCAATTGTTTTTAGGGTCTTCATGTGGGGTTTCTTGTTGGCCAAAACCTAAATGTTAGGGTTAATGTGTATCTATGATTTTCTTTGGTTTTAGGGTGTGAATTTTTTCCATGGGGAATCTTTCTCCTTTCCATTGAAGTTTTATTCCAATCTCACGAGCCTTCGGTAGGTGTTTCCAAGTTTTTCTTTCCAAAAGACTTTCCTTTGATGCTTTCCATTTTAAATGAATTTATAAACTATTTTCGCAACTCTATGAAACCCTTGTTTAAATTATTATAGCAATTTTAATTTTTTTTATTTGTTAAAAATAGGTTTTAAATGAGTTTTAGTGTAAATTGCTTAGTTTTAAGATATATAGAAAGTTTGTTTGAACCGATTCTATTTATTTAAGAAGGAATTGGTCTCTTATGAAATACATCACCATTATTATGTTACAACGACTTTTTTTATTAATGAACTTGGTTTGGTTGTGTTATGGCTTAGTTATTGTGTTAAAACAGCTTTGTAAGGGTTTAATGGATTCAATGTTTTTATTTGGTGTTCCTTTAAAATGATGCGGGTAATTGGTGATTTTTGGGGAAGGCTTTAAAATTTTTTCTTGGTGTGCGTTTGATTTCAAAATAGGATTTTGGGTGTGTATGGTTTGATGTTCGTATATCATCCTAAACATATTAAAATGTGTTGGAGATGGTTTAATGTATTTTTTAGATCATTTTATGTTCTATAAATAAATTAGGTGGCCTGTTATGGTTTTAAGGTAATAGGTGTTTTCTTGGAAGTTTAGTATTTTAGATGGATTTTAGTTTTCAAATAAATTTGGCCCCCTTGAGTGGTTTCTAAAGAGTATTTTAAATGTGGTTTTTAAAGTGTTTCTTTAAGTATTTTGGAAATCATGGTTTATAATGTGTTCTTTAAGGTTTGAAATTTCATTTTAAAACATGTTTTGGTGTGGGTCGAAAAAGGGTAAAAGCATGTTTGATAATTGTGAAGTGTTTGAATGTGTGTTTAAAACTTAAGTTCCAATTTGGTTTTGTAAATGTAAGAGTGGTGTTTGAAAGATATTTTGAATAAATGTGTGTGATCTATTTGAAACCGTAAAAATTTTCTGAAATGTTTTAAAAGTTATATGTTATAGCAGCCCGGTTGGCACTTTGTTGAATGTGAAATAACTGAATATGTATATGGGTCGCTCCTATCTAGTGTAACCATTTATGGGTGAATGTATAGGAAGCGTCTGTGTTTGTGAAGGAAAGTGTGGTGAGATGATTCATGAGTGCAAGGGCCTCCTACTTACACAATATTACTATAACCACCATGGGTTCCTGGGCGTCTTATAGATTATCGAGTGACAGTTGCTCACCAGCCCCGATTAGACGGGTTGGTGCCCCCTGGTATAGAGAGGCTAGGTGGGATTTTCCGCTGATTTTTTCTCGAGGGAGATCAGTGGGTTATAGACTATAGTGCTTCACCATATGTCGGTAGGTGGTTCCGAACCGAGTGCATCCAGGGGTTGTCTAGGGATGTTCAGGATCGCCCATGGATACAAATTGTATTGCATGTTTACTTTCTGCTACATTGGTTTATATACATCTTGTATTGCTTGTTTATTTTCTACTACATTGGTTTATATACAGCTTGTATTTTTTGTTTATTTTCTGATACACTAGTCTATTTTCAGCTTGTATTGTTTACCTATCTCCTTTTTTTACAGCTGTAATATTATTTATTTGGTTTTGTTTATAAAATGGTAAACTGTTTTTGAAATAATATATGGTGTGGATTAGTTCTCACAGTGGGAAAGATGTGTTATTTTGTTTAAATGGGAAAACCTTATTTTTATAATTGTATTTACAAACTTGTGTCATCAGAAAGCTTTGGTTTAGAAAACACTTGGATTCAGTGGTTTACTTTTGGCATCCCTACTGAGCATTTTTGTGCTCACGCCTATCCTTTACCATTTCAGTTGCAGGTTCAGCTGTTGTTCAAGATTTTTCTTAGTAGCTGCTCATGTGGGAGCAGTTTTGGGCTTTTGGTTGGAGGTGACCAAGGGGTCACACGGAGATCGTTGTAGTAGGGTCTTGTTTCCTGTTTTGTTCTTTTTAGTGATACTTTGTATCTGGATCAGTTCTTTGTTTATTTAAGTTTTAGTTATCATTCTGATGCATGCTCTATTTTTTCTATTTATTTATCCGTTCCTGGTTTTATCTCTTGGGCTTAAATCATTCCCTCATGTATACTTTGATGCCCGACACTGGTTTCCATCCCGGGGGGATCAGGAACGCCCCTCGGGACGTGTTGCGGACTGGCTCAGGTGACCGGTTCAGGGTCGATCCGGGTTGGTTCGTGACACTTAAGCATTCTTAGAAGTCAAAACATATGGTCTTGACCTAGATATCACAATATGTTTCACATTTCATCACTCCCATCACTTATTAATTGTGATATATTTTTTGAGGGAGTACAATAGTCAGATAACAGGTACACATACATAGGTTAATCTGGTACAGTAATGAAATAGACATGATACGGAATGAATGTATGGAAAAATAATTCTTCAAAGCTAATAAAAATTATCATAACTTCTATTTACATTCTATTGAGTAATAAATATTCACCCTTCATGGTTTGGTTCAATGATGTGTGGGGATTTTAAGTGACATTATTAACCCATGAACTACTCACACAAAAGGTATCAATAATCTCCAAGGTTTTATAAGGATTCAAACATTTATATCATCTACAAACAAAAAATTTACTAAAAATATCACCTAAATGATAAATTATGGCTAAAAATAATATTCCATTACAGAATAAAATTTTCTTTAAATGTTAATGAAACTTCAAATAGGGAAATTAATCATGAATTTTCAATAATTTACTTGATTAGGTGGGAATAAAAATAATTTTTCTACCACAAGGGGGGGGGGGGTGGGGGTGAAGAAAAAAAATAGTTTTTAGAAATAGAAAATTTAAAAAAGAATAAAGATTATTAAAATCATAATGAACTATGAAAATTGAGGAAAAGTAAAAAAATACTATGAAGTACAAGAAAAATAAAAAAAGGAAGAAAGATGATAACAAATCCGAAATAACTTAGGAATGTATCCACACCCCACACCTAGTCTTTTTAGTGTCTTATTTATAATAAAAGAGAACATGAGAAGGAATGATAAAATATGGTGGGATTCACTGGTAGGTTTTTATTAAAGTAGGAGTTCCCCTATAGGTGAATAAAAAATGATCCCATGAAAGTGGTTCAACTATTTTCCATTAAAATTGGATGTTTGTTTGTTTTCTTAAATTTTAACCTATACAACACCAAATGGATAGACATTAGTAATAGTGTATGATACAAACTAGTGGGAACATAGCTTACCTTGGTGAAAATTCAGCCTTGAATTGTAAAGGAGGACATTATTCCCAATTTTTAATTGACAATGAAGGTTTTAGTAGTTATGGGAAGCCTTGGTTATCTTCTTATAGATCAGAGAGTTCTCATACGAGTCTCTTTGAATTTCCTCTAGATCCTGAATCTATAACTTTATATGCTCACATATATTTGATAGGTTCATATTACATTGTTTAACATCCCAATATGCATGGCGCTATACCTCTAAATGAAGAAGAAAATCCTTTTAAAACACAATACAATATGATGACATTACAATTCGAGTTTTAAAAGCTACATGGTACACCCATAGTGCATCATCCTAGCATTAACTCTAATACTTCCTATTAGGATGTACTGTTTTTACAAGATTTTATTAACATACCATTTTGATTTTTTTCTTTCCCATTAGTTTAGGGGTGATATTAAATATAGAATTTATGTACAACCCCATATATATAGAGCATGTTCTTAATGTTTTCATTTTAAAAATGCAAACCCTAATCACTAATGACGAATCTTAGCAAACCAAACCTGCTAAAAATATTAGATCTCAAAAAATAAGTAACTACCCGAGATTCATTAATCCTATTTGATTTTTCTTCCACCCATTTAGAGACATATTCTACAACCAATAAGATTTAAATAAAGACAAATTAATTTGGAGAAAGTCCCCATGAATCCAATTCCCCGTGCATCAAAGATCTCACAAAATAACATTGGTTATTGGGATAATTTCATTCCTCTTAGAGACATTTCTATTGAATTGAAATCATGTGGAGGACTTAAAAAATTTATGGGCATATATATATACAATGTTGTTCAAAAAGGTCTAGAGTGTAGGACCTTTCGAGCTATTTGTTGAGATCTAAAGTGGCCCCCACAAGATAAAGTGTGGAAGAATATCAAAATTGAGGAAAACTCATGGTCGAGGATGCATCGATGAAAAACCTAGTCACTAAAAAGTATCCAAAATTATGGTTTGTACCAAATGTACCATCAGGAATCGTACTTAAATCATTGGGACTGTGAAGTGATAAAATATTTGGGGAACCTGGATGTTTCCAAAAAATTCACAATGTCCACATACCAAGGGGTAAATTCTACTACATAAAAAAGGTTCTCATAATGGAAGAATTCTACAATGGGGAGTGATGAGTCAACGTGGTGGTCCAGTGGAGGGGGGATACAAAAAATGTTGTTTCATACCATATTATTTTCACCCTTTTATCCCTAATTTATATATCAAATTACTATAGTAGGAACATCTAGTGAATGAGACGTAGTTTGGATTCTATTTTCTTAAGGAGATATTGAAGGGTTTCTTGGTCTGTGAACACAATTACATTGAACCCTAAAAGGTATGACCTATATTTATCCAAGATGAACATAATGGTAAGGAATTATTTTTCAATTGTGGGATAGTTTTCTTGGGTAGGTTCTAGTGTTCTTGAGGAATAGGCTATGAATTATGCTACTTAATCAATCCATTATGAAAATACTTCCCCAATTAGATAGTTAGAGGTGTCACATGTGAGATCAAATGGTAAATCCCACCAAGGTGGTTGGATTACTGGGGGTGATGTGAGACTCTATTTTAACTTTTTAAAATAATCCTCACAGTATTTATCTAAAAAAATTATTTTTCATTCTAGAGTAATTGGGAGTGGGGGAGTTCAATATTACTTATGTCATGAATAAAATGATGATAAAATACCACACAACCTAAGAAATACTAAACATCCCACACATTTTTGGGAAATAGTAGAGATGAAATGACGTCAACTATTGATTTATCTACTTGGATAACATCCCAATAAATGAAATGTCCATGTAATATACCTTGTCGCACCCTAGAATGACATTTACCATAATTTAGTAAAAGTTTCTTTTAAATAAAATGATTTTGGATGGAATGAAGACTACTGAAACACTTATCAAAAGAGGATTCATACATAGTGAAATAATCAATGAAAACTTGCATGAAATTATCTATGTAATATAAAAATGTACTAACCATTCATCATTGAAAAGTACTTAGATCATTGAACAGAAAAAAATAAAATACTCCTATATGAAAATTTTCTAAAGGGGCTAGCTTAGTTTTACCTTTCCCAATCCTTGGAGGAAATATGGATTTAAAAGTATCCAGAATACCCATTAAAAAGTAGTAGTGGGACTTCCACACTAGCATCTAGTTAATGAAAGAAAATTGGAAATGGTCTTTTATAGTGTGCTAGATTATTCAATGATTATCTATATAGACATGCCATCTATTTTACACACAAGTAGGAAATAAATCATTATTTTTATTTTTAATTACCCTAAGACTAGTTTTATTAGTAGCCACATATATTGGAAATCCCATTGGCTGTTATAGTTGTGATTAATGATTATAGAAACTAATAATTTGGTTACATCATTCTTTAAAATATCTAAGAGGTCTGGTTTCATTCAACATATTTCTTACCTCAATGGTTTATCCTCATCATTTAATAATATATAATGCATTAAAATTGATGGGATAATATTGGGAAATACAATTAGTGTCCATCACAATGCTCATTTATAATCCCTTTAAAGGTTAAACAATCATAATTTATCCTCTAGAGATATTGAACTAGAAATTATGATGGGAATATTTTTTCTATTCTCAAGATATGAATATTTCATGTTTTGAGCTAGTGGTTTAAATTCCAATTCATGGGGATTTTGGATTTATGGGAGTGATTATGCAAGTGAGAGGTCAATGATCTCATATAAAAACTCAAATGGTAACATCCAAAAATGAGTAATTAAAATTTTACAAGATGAAAAATATCATAGATGGTCCTAAGATCCCCAAAGATCAATAATTCATCAATTTAAACATAATATTTAAACTTTTACAAACCCACATAACACTAAAAAGACGAATCAAAACTAGAACCATCAAAGAGTCAAGAGGATGAGAACAATTAGATTAAATGTTGTTGAGATAATGATGTTTGTGTATTATTCAATGAAAATTACATAGAATAGACATGAAGAGTGGAAATCACTTCAACATAGTGTTTTATAGAATCGAGGATATTGATACTTACCTTTTCTCCCCCAAAATCCATAGACAATGTTACATTGTGAACGTTAATTATTTTGTTTTATATTTAAAGGAATGGTATTCCATGTATGAGAGGAGAATGTACTTAGTCATGTGTTTCTTCCATCTCAAGAATGTATAAGTTTAAAGGTAAGATGATATTATTTAAATGAATGAGGATTTTCAAGGAAACTCATGTTAAGTGTGTTGTGCTTAATTTATAATGTTACCAAAGATGTTTGTTGGTTGAAGCTCTCCAACCTGTTGATTAGTATACATAGAGTGAGAAATAAAATTAATCGATGCAACTAAATCAATCATTACATCAGAAAATAAAGTCTACCCTATGTTGAAAGGTATTTTAAAAGTAATTGGATCCTTTAATTTGATTGACATCACTGGTTGCCTCATGTTTGATACATTACTTACAAGGTTGACTCTCTCATACCCCTTTAGTCACTTCCTGTGGGTGAAAAGTTATTTAAGAAATTGGGAATAATGGGTATTTTTTAACTACATCTAAGAGAGTAATTTTAACTTGTACCTTTTTAAATGTACCCAATAATTATTTATTGATTTCACTATCAAGATTTTTATTGGAATGAGAGATTCTTTGGGGAAGGGGGGGGGGGGGGTGGTTTTTAGGAGAATCCTCAATGATAACTTTTTAATTTTTTTTATTTTTTTTCACTTGAATGTTTTGAGGGTAGAGAAATATAGTTCTTAGGAGTAATACATACATAATGTGTCTAATCACTGGAAGTAGAATGTTATTTACCACTATGAAGTGGGATAACACATACATTACCTTTGTATTTGGGATTGGAAAGAGGATGGGTAGTCATCCAGACCCTTGAATTTGGATTTCATTTACTATGTTATAAAGTTAACCCACTTTAGATTTTAGGGATTGTATGTTAGCATGGGTGGTTTTTTGAAATTTGAGATCATTTGTATCCATTTATTTCATCTTTTCCTCAAGTATAGGGTCAGGTTTTAGAGGGGGATACTAGAAACATATTTATGGTGGTTGAGGATTTATGGGTGGTATTTTGGGTTGAATAACCTTCACATAGTAGTTCTAGGACTCTTGTTTTTTGTTATAATACCCACTTTACTATAGTATTTATTATCACTTGATTCATAGTTGGATGGATTTTATGGTTCTTGCCTAACTGGTTGTTTATAGGGGTGGCCTGGAAAGATTACCTCATAAATCTTAGAATATTATCTTAGTTGGGGGGAATAGTTAGAATAGTGTGTGTATTTGGCACAGATACCATAATGAATTGGAGTAGGATGGTATTTACCTTGGAAAAGGGAATATTGTCAGAGGTGGGTAATTACCACTTCAAACTTTGTGACCACCTTTTTCTATAATTCAGAGTTTTGAACCTCTGGGACACCTGTGATCGGTACCTTAGAGACTATACCAAACTGTTGAGTGTTTTGTACCATGTTTTAAATGAGTTTTCTTATAGTGATTTGGGTTTTTCCCATAAGGGCACCAACTATAACAATGTCAATAATGTTATGATTGATTAGAATTAAACCTTTATAAAAATATTTTATTAAAATTTACTCTCTTATTTGGTGGGGTGGAAAACATGAAAAAATAATTTTAAAATGTTCAAAATATTCATGTAGTGTTTCCCCATTAAATTTTATTATTCAAAAAATTTATTTCCTTATTGTTATAGTTTTAGAGGTTGGAAAGTATTTCTTATGAAAAAATAATTTCTTTTCGAATCAGTCTCTAATTGTGAAGTTAACAGAGTATATCTAATATTTTTCATTGTCTTATAATGAAAAAGGTAATTTCATTAGATTAACCAATTCTTCACCCACATTAGTAGGTTTTAACACTGTACACACAATATTAAATTATTTTAATTTCATATTTGGTTCTTCTCTTGAAAGCCCATGAAATTTTTATAATAGGATAACTAAACCATATTTTATTTTCAAGTTTAGTGCTTCACCTTATTCTTCAATATATTTAGGTTAGATATCAACATTAATGGGAGTGAGTAAATTTAGTTATAAGTCATTTTCTACCATGTTATACACATTAATTTCAGTTTCTATTTTATCTACAAATGAAGAGGGGTGTAGAATATTCTCAAGGTGTGGTGAGTCTCCCTTCAAGGGATCTTCCTGTGTGTCTTAGTGTCATTGATGTAGGATCCTCTCCAGTTTAGGGTTGAAATGCGATAGATATCTCAGATTAGAGAATGTAATACATAGAACCTATAGTGTAAATAAATTATAACAAAAAATTATAATAAAATTTATCGGATAAAACAAAACAAATATTCACAAAATTAAAAAATATTTTATAACAAATGAACAATAAAAACCAAAGATCTCTCCAAACAACAGTGCTAATATTTGTCCGAATTATCATGAAACATAAAATTTAATTGGTTTTATATGATTATATGTAGTCTATGGTAGACCCTAGTTCATATCTAAAGGTGATTTTATGGTTTATAGTGTGTATTTTCAATAAAAGTAACTAAAAAGTTGGGGTCATTTGAAAATAATTTTAAGAAAATAACTAAATTTAAAGAGTTTGATTGTAAAAAAAAAACAAATTGGATTTTGAGAAATATGAGATATATGGTTTTTTAGTTCACCACACACATTTAATGTTAATTTTTATTATAGATTAATTTAGTTTTGGAGTAATTACTTGGTTGAAATTAATTTGAATCCCGATTAATTTTGAAGATTTTATATTAATGCATGTCAAGCCAAACAATGAAATAACAATCATATTTATAAGTTCTATACCTTATTCATGGTATAAGAGCTTCAAAATCATATATAAATCATAATAAAGTGGTTAAGAAATGGATTCTTTTTTTTTCTAATCGGAACAACACGAGTCTCACACTAAAATCCTCACATTGATTGGTCTTGAAATTAAGAGCATACGAATCACATGCATAAAAACAAGCATTAAAATAAGAAATAATGTAAGATTCATGGAATAATTTTTTTACTTCCAAATTAATCTAAAATAATATCTAAGATAAGCATTATAACTCCCTTGACATGAGTGTAGCTCTCTCACAATGAACACCCACCATTTAGCCCGCTATCAAGTGGAGGAAACTTGGTTGGATCTGCTTATCCATTTAAGATCTCTCTTTGATGATAGAGAGATATATAACCAAAAAGGTGATTATATGACTCATATTTAACTTATAAATGGTAGCACTTCACTCCTTGGTCAAACTTTTAGATGGGGTTCCTAAGGTGACCTTTTATATCCAAAATGGGAGGTGTTTTTGGGTATCTAGATTTAGAGATACAAGTTGCATCTTGATTTTGGATTGGTAAATGGACTTATCCAAAAATGGAAAAAGTGAATAGTTGTTTTAATTTCACTTTACTATAACCATGTCAAATTTTGAGCTCAATATACCTCTATAATGGGAGATATTTTAAAATTACGTATTTTTTTACTTATAGAAGATTTGTTTCCCTGGAAAAATAAGATTGGTTGGGCCAACATAAGGATGAATTGGGGTTGTATTTCTTGAGATGAGTTCTATACAGCTTAGTTTTTCATCCAAATACAAAATTTAATCCCAATTTAGGCACATATTTCACTTAATATGTAAAAACGTGGCCTTATGTCCTTCGAATTCCATGTACTTTGACCCATTTTCCATCTATAACTTCTCCGGATGTCCAAATCACCTCCTCCTACAATGTAATTGTCAAAAAAGTGGAATTTAACTTTCTAAAAGTGATAAAAATTAAAAAATTGAATCGAATTTGAAGTAAAATTTGTTATTATATTTTAAATTTTCAATACTGAAACAACTTAATACATTGATGTAAGGGTGAAATAAAATAGAGAATCGTAGTGTGATCAAGGAACATTGGAACTAGAAAAATACATAACAAATATTCCATGAAATCCATGCAATGATTTTAGTTTATCAGATCACACAAACATCCACTTATTATAAAAAACCAACGAGGGGAATCAGCTATAACTACACCGCTGCACCACTCTAACCACCTATGCCACTATGTCGTCAAAATTGACATAGATGAATCAATATGCCATCATATCGAATATAATGGATGGAAGGATGGATTTATCAAGAAAAAAATCTTCCACCAAGAGAGATTTAAAAAACATTGGTGTTATTCAAATTAGTTAAAACAACCTCTAAATGTTCATGTTGATCACTCTCCAATTTAATCCAAACAAGGTGTAATTAATGATGACTATAAAAAGAATCCACAAGTCTAAAATTAACTACATTGAATTAATTAATTCTAATAATATCATTAGGATTTATGTGATGTTCCAATGACGCCTCAAATTCTACTGGAAGAGTGTCATTCTCACAACACAAAAGATGCTATAACTTATACCTAATATAAATCTACAAGACCCATTGGTTGGGGAGGTTGTGAATAGCTTAATGAAAGCCTACCTTTAGTAGGTTGGTAAATTATACATTAGATTTGTGACCTAATTCAGGCTATCTAATGAATAGTGTGAAACATAAATATAGCTTCTAAAACAATACAATACATAAACTAAATAATCTATGATGTTAATCATAATATATCATTTGAGATAATGTTATTAAGTAAAAACACCTCTATAATTGACTACTATACCATATATTAGATATATATTGGATTATATCACCTGATAATGGCTGATTAACTGCAATCCTCTAAATACACTTCCTCATTAGAAGGGAAAATTCATTCATTCTGGCCAAGGATATTGGATGACAACTCTCAGTAGGAGTCTCCAACTATAAGGGTATATCTAGGAGCTCTACTAGAATCATAAACCCCTCAAAAAACAATATATGAATGGGAAAATGGATTATGATGACATTGGGGATCTTGAGTGTTTGTGAATTTGTAAATAATAATATATTCAACTATATAAACTATCACCCAATATTTTTTATAGTTAGTATATGGATATGACATGAAGTGTCACCCATATATCATTGAGATCTATACATCACACCTCCCAAGTTTTATATAGGTAAGAATTTTCTTATTTCTAAATCCAAGGTGCATTTCACTAAGAAAATATTAACCTTTAAAATCAAACCTCAAGTATTTGGTATCGATGATGGATATAAGATATTCACGACTCCAATATCAAATCTCATACTAATGGAACTTATCAACCTATTAATCTCTTAGGAATAAATTTCTAATAAGGATCAATAAGTTCTTTATCTACCTAACTATGCAAGAAATGGAACCATAATCACTGTCATGAACCAAGCTGGAGTTCCATCCAACCCAACATCCAACCTCGTCTGAGATATGTTCTGAAGGGAGTTCCTAATCCCCATGGGCTGGTAACTAGTTCCAAGAATCAAAGATAATCCAAAGGGAATTATTTATCCCTATAAATAACTAGAATAAAATAAATAAATTGAAGAAGAAGAATATCAAAGAATAACTAAATCTCAAATGAATATACCTGCTAGTACAGATACCATAATAGTTGAATGATAAAAAAAATCAATAAAACACCAAACTAGAACATATCAAAAATATATTCACATGAACATATGATCACCACCAAACCCAAGACCAAACTGCTCCAATAATGAGAACACGAACCAAGAACCTGAACCTGTAAAATAGCTTGGGTCTATCGACACCAAATGGTACAAGTAGGGTGTGAGATTTAATAGCTTATTTGGAAACCATCTTATAATCCATAAATTTCCATTCTTGAAACATTTCAAAAGTAATTTTTTGAAATAAATTTATAAAAATAGGTTTCTCTCATTTTAATAAAAAAATGTAGCTTCCCATTTTCCAAAAAATACACACAAGATTTCCATTTTCAAAACGGATTTCCAATTTAAAACCAAAACCCAAACCCATGTCCAACCAAAGAAATATCATGCTGTAATAAAACTAAAAAAGTAGTGTAAACAAGAAAACAAGTAAAATATAATATAAACAAGAACATAAAGATAGTAAACCATGGGAATTTCATAAACACCCCTAGAGTAATCCCTTGATGTACTCGAGTCAGAATCACTTGCCAGTGTATGGTGAAAATCCATAATCTATAACCAACTGACCACACTAGACTAGCCAATCTAGTGGAACATACTACCAAGACCTATAAAGTCAATGGGGGTACCAACCAATCTAATCAGGGTTGATAAGAAACTTTCACTCGACCCTCAAAAGACACATAAGATTCCCATGGTGATAGTAATTGGTGAATAGAGGGGACCTCACATGTGTGACTCACCTTACCTTCTACCAATGCACTTGCCTACCCCAATCACCAACACAACCCACCGCAATAACCCATATCATGGGAAATACTCAATAAGGGTTCCCATAATATAAATAAACATTTAAAAGTACCAAGAAGGACATCACATCACATGATCCTTCAAACCATTTCTCAAAACATACCAAGATGCCAATCGGGAATTCGTACTTCAAAAACCACAATTCATTTTGAAAAGAAATATAAGGTTCTAACCGGGTATTTAACCCTATAAATTATAATATAATAAAACATTTTCCAAAATATTTCCAAAACAACAATAAACTCCACTTTTTGGTTAAAAATTCCAAAAATACCTTCATACACTTTAGGACTCAAGCTACATCACAAAATTCCAAACATGCCTTTGCATTATAAATCCCATTCCATTTCCAATACCACTTAAAGACAAATTGAAAATACATAACATGATTAAATATTCCAAACAAGATTTCTAATCATTTAGAAACCATTTATTTTTCAAAGTTTCTTATGGGCCATTACTCTAATTTTAAATTTTAAAAAGCTTTCATTTCATTTAGAAATCTAGGAACCATTATAAAACATTAAGAGTTTGAAGAAGGAATAAAGGAGGGATAAGTGTTATGAAATTGGGTTTTTAAGTTGAGAAAGCTTTATACAAGTCCACTATCATTTTTGTGCCTAACCATGTGTGCACCCGAGCACACATGGATGTGCCCACATCCAATGTGACATCACAAGTATCCATGAAATCTCCCAAAAACCAGATTAAAAAAAAACACCACATGCTTTCAAACCAAGAAAACAAACCAAAAGCAAACAACCCACATGGAAGTCTTCAAATTCCACATAAAATACCTAATTCACACTCCCAAAACACTAAAAAAATATTTCCAAGGAAAAACACCACTCAAATAAATAATTTCACTTTAAAAGGACTATTGAATGTTAAATAAATACCTTGGGTGCATAATTATATAACATTCTTAGATAAATCCATTTAAAACCACTCCTGCTAATTTTTACCAACATAAAAAAACCATACTAAGCTAGGAAAACACAACAAAATTATGAGAAAAACATTTATGTATTATTTAAAAAATACCAAATCATCAATGTAATGAGTCTTAAAAAAATAATGGAAACACCTACCTTAAAAGAGTGCGGATGCAATAAAAATTTAGGAGAATTTATATGCAAGATCGAGTCACAATCCACACATCCTAACATCCAAGAAATTGAATCATAAAAAACCATAAAACCTAGGGTTCATCCAAAGATAAACCCCACCAAGAAAACCCTATAAATCCAAGGAGGAGGAGAAGAAGAGGAGAAATGACTCCAAAACCTTAAGAAGCTCACCTTGAAAACATGGAATATCATCCATGGAGGGGGGAAATCAAAGGTAGAGGGGTGTGGGAACCCTCTCATGTTCGAAAAAATACCCAAGGGGAGGAAATCACAAAAGGTTATAAAATTAGGGGAGGGAAAACCTATAATTTCAAAATTTTAAGAAACACGGTAGTTCACATGGTTTAGCCACATGATTTGGGAACCCATACACAAACCTTGCGGTCACCACCTTACAAATAGAAAAAACCTCATAAAATATTTTTTCATGGTTTCAAAAATCACGTGTAACCCATGAGCCTTAATCCTAGACCCCAAAATAGGTTCCACAGTTACGTGGGAAAAGCCACACGGTTTACCCAAATTGTGCGCTAACCGTGAATAGGCCAAAAACTCACTCATGACTTCCAAATTTTTTTTTACCAAGGATCATTCTAGAACTCAACTAAAAAGAACCAAAATAAATAAAACAATAATATAAAAGAATTATAAAGGTTTGGGGTTTGAAAATTCTCGCCATAAAAAACTTTCTTCCCCTATAAAGTCACCCTTCCGAAAGATAAACAAAACTTGAATTCATGCATGATCAAAATTGAAGGAAACCATGAACCATGGGGTGACATTTAAATTCACAAGTCACACCTTAATTATTCCACATAAAACCACAAACCTAAGAATAATAGGAGAACATGATAGTTTCCCCCACCATAAGAACTCAACTACCACCTTGGCATGAATTTAGATCAGCCCAACATGGTAAATCCCAACACAACTAACCCAAACTTATTCAAATAAGCTAAATAAAACTGTTTCCAAAACCAAAACCTTCCCACACAAATTTATCCCACAATAATAAGGGAATACCATGAAAGGAACTCAAACCAAATAGTGAACCAGAACCAAAATCCATCAATTTTGAAAAAATAAATCATCTCCAACTGAGCCCAACCTAAACTGAGACCAACCCACACTAGGGATAAGAACACACAAATAAGAAAAACTGATTCAAAGAGCCAAATTAAGATAAACATATCCACCATGTTTATTACCACAAATGAGAAACTCACAACAGTAGTAGTAATTACAACATGAAACCTCAAATGTCTCCACCCCAACACTGATGAAAAAATATACGCCAAGGTTTCCCTACACACCTAGTGGTTTGTGTGTAATCTCCACTCTAAGGCCTGTATCTGGAGCCCTAATGAATAAAGAATATACCACCTCATAGTCACGCAATAAAATCCTCCAATAAATACATCTTATTCATGAAAACATTATTAAAAAACTTCTCTAGATGACATAAACAAATAAAACTATGGCATGTATTTGGTAGATTGTGAACTAGTAACTAGAACCAATGATGGAGACTTTTCAGAAACCAGTTTTCTAGCACACTCCCCTCTCCATATGGGGAACCTTCACAAGAGCCAACCACCACTGAAAACACATCAAGAATCAACTCATATAATTAAACCTCATCCAATATCTTTTCAAAACATGTTTCCATGAATGTGAGTAATTTTTTTATAATCTCTAGATGAAGACCCCAAATGAAAAGAGAAGATTACATCAGATCTACCACTGATTCCTCTAGGGATAAGGAATCCAACTCTTTTAAGTGGTCGATATAATATTTCACTAACCACTGGACCTACCAAACATTACATAGCTCTACCACATTTATGACCTTCATCTCGTCAGGTATAATCCTTTGGATGAAGGTGGTCTTAAATATTTCCCAATTCATATCAACTTGCAACGATGATGGGATAATCAACTTTCACTGTTCCAATGATAGAGCCTAAAATAATCCCAAAATAGAATGAACTATCACAGATTATAGAGTTTCCAATGATCTGAAGACACACTCAACTTCCTCAATCCATTCCACTACCTATAGTGGACATTTATTACCACTATAGACTAGTGAAAACTGAGAAGAACCATAAAATGGGAAGGAATCATTGGAAACATTAGAGACATTTCTTGGTAGCACATTCTGAACAATATCAAAAAAATATATCCAAAAATCATCATCCAATATAAAATGACAAAAATACCATCTCATACAAAAAAAATCTTCTCACAAGACAAATATCATAAACAAAACCAGAGTTCTCTTTTCAAAAACCAAAATTTCCATTTCAATTTAAAAAATATCCTTCTTAAAAGGCCACTATCCAAACAGAAAAAATCCATTTTCCAAAAAATAGAACCCACTTTTCACAAAAAATACCCACATTTTAAAACAAAACCAATTTTTGAAATCATTTTCCCCTTTCAAAATCCATTCTGGAAAACCAATCGAAGCCTTTAATTTCAAATTAACACCCATGGTATCCTATGAACCATCACATATGTGTTCATACCGCTTCCACTTATATCATCCCTAGAAACATGCCAACCTGAAATTTCCATACATACCCAAACATATGAAATTTTTTATTAATAATACTAGAGGCCACACATACCATTCCATTATCAAATCCAAGCATTTAATAAATTCTCAATTCACTTTTCTCTTCCCTTTTTCCATACCATTAAAAATTCTAAATAAATTTATCTTGTGAAAACAAATTTCACTTTTGAGTCCAAAAAAACTTGAATAGATATTTTTCATTTCAAAAACCATTTTCATTTAAAACCCAATAAAACTTACAAAAAAAATCTAACCAACAAGTACCAATCGAAAATGAAAAACTCACACCATACATACCAATACAAGGAAATAGTGGCCATGTATGACCTAGTGGTATGGTTAGTAGAACATTTCAAAAGAAAGAATCAACTACTAGGAGGGACTTGAACCATTCACTCAGACTTCACATGGGTCACTACTCCATGTGAGATCATGACATGACACTAGCTGACCTCCAATATCATTCATACTCCAAAACAAAGATAAATGAATTAAATCCTGAACATCCCCTGAATACTTGAGGATTAGAATGGGAAAGAGTTTATAATGTCCTTCCTGTACCTACCTCTTGAGTCTCAACAGTCCTAGTCTCTAACTACCCGACACCCCAAATGATGTGGTCCTTCTCTGATACCATTTATTAATGAACCAAGCCAGTGTTCTATCTAACCGGACATCCAACTTGGTCCAAGACATGGCCTAAAGGTAATTCTTGATCCCCACTGGCTAGAAACTAGTACCAGGCATCAAAGATAATCCAGAGGGAATGATTTATGCCAATAAATAACTACAATAAAATAAATTAACTGAACAAGTGGGAGAGCTAAGAATAATTGAATCTAAAATGAATATAAAAGCACGTCTAGATACAAAAATAGGTGAATGAAACAAAACTGAATACAAAACTAAACTGGACCATTCCAACAAGTTCTTCACATGACCTCATAGTCACTACGAACCCCATGACCAAACTTCTCTAACAACGAGCACATGAACTATGAACCTGAACAGAAAAAAAATCTCAAGTATACTGACACCGAATGGTACAATTACGGCGTGAGCTTTAACAACTCAGTAGGCAACCACCTTAGAATCCATACATTTCATTTCTTGAAAAAGTATAAAAACACTAGTTTTAATTCCCTATATAAATATAGGTTTTTCTCATTTTAATAAAAAAACAAAACTTCCCCGTTTTCAAAACAATGCACACTATATTTCCATTTTCAAAATAGATTACGATTTTAAAACCAAAACCCAAACCTAAGTCTAACCAAAGAAATACCAAGATATACTAAAACTAAAAAAGATGTTTAAACAAGAAACTAATTGCAATATAGTATAAAAAATAACATACAGATAGTAAATCATGGTAATTTCCTAAATATACCTATAGTGATCCCTAGACATACTCGAGTTGGACTCAACTTCTAGAATATGTTGTAACTCCACTGTCTATATAAAACTGGACACTCTAAACTAGCCAATCCAATGGAACGTCCCACCAATCCCTATAAAATCAAGGGGTACCAACCCATCTAATCAGGGTTGATAAGTAACTATTACTCAACCCTCTAAAACACACCTAGGAGGCCCATGGAAATATTACTTAGTGAAATGAGAGGCCCTCGCATGTGTGACTCACCTTTCCTACCACCACCGCACTTACCTACCCCAATCACCCACACCACCCACCACAATAACCCATATCTTGATAAATCCTCCATAGGGGTTCCCATCATATAATTTTTTTACAAGTTCCATCTTGGCAGTCACATCACATGATCTTTCAAACTATTTCACAAAACATACCTAGATTCCAACCAGGCATTCACACTTCAAAAACCACAATTCATTTCCCAAAGCAATATAAGGTGACAACCAATCCTTTAACACTATAAATTCTAATACATTAAAAAAATTAAAAAAATTCACAAAACAAAATTAGACACTACGTTGAGGTTCACAATTCCAAATGAGACTTTAAACACTTTAGGAGTCAAACTACATTACAAAATTACAAACGGTCCTTTGAATTCCAAATCCCATTCCATTTCTAATACAACTTAAAGCCAAATTGAAAACACACATCATTATTAAAGATTCCAAACAGGCTTTCCAATCATTTAGAAACCAACAATTTTTCAAAGTTACATATGATCCATTAATTTAAATACTATTTTGAAACCTATTTAATGTCATTTGGAAATCAAGGAACTATTTGTAAAGCATTAATAGTTTTAAGAATGAAGGATGGATGGATAAGGGTTTTGAAATATAGGGTTTTGAGATGAGAAAATGTTATTCAAGACAATTATCATTTGTGTTCCCATCCATGTGTGATGCCAAGCACATATGGATGTGCCCACATACAATGGCACCCCACAAGTGTCTATGAAATATCCCAAAAACCTTCACTAAATAAACACCACATGGTTTCAAAAAAACAACAACAAACCAAAAGTAAATATTCCCCATGAATTTCACAAACTTCCACATACATGACCTAAATCACACTCCCACAACACTATAAAAATATTTCTAATGACAAAGACCACTCAAATCACACAATTTAATTTTAAAAGAATAAATTACAATTTAACAAATACCTTGTGTGCATAATTATATAACATACTTAGACAAATCCTTCTAAAATCACTTTCGCTAATTTTTACCAACATAAAAAACCAAAAAAATATAAGAAAACACACCATAATTATGTGAAACACAGTTCTATATTATGTAAAATTACCCAAGAATCAATGTAATGAGTTGGAAAGGAAAATAATGGAAACACCAACCTCAATGGAGTGTGAATGCAACAAAAATTCAGGAGAAGGGAGATTGAAGACCGAGACATGATCCACTCACCCGAACATCAAATAAATCGAATCATACAAAAACCCTAACCCCTGGGGGTTTTCAAAGAGATTCCCCCACCAAGAAAAACCTAGAAATCCAGGGATGAGAAGAAGAAGAGAAGAAAGGAGGCCAGAACCCTAAGAAACTCATCTTGGAAACATGAAGAAGCATCCATAGAGGGAGGATAATCAAAGGGAGAGGGGTGTGGGAACCCTATCATGTTACAAAAATGAACCAAGGAGAGGAAATATAGAAAGGTTGTAAAAATAGGGAAGGTAAAACTTATAATTTCAAAATTTTAAGAAACAGGGAAGCTCACACAGTTTGGAAGCACGGTTTGGGAAACTCTATGGAAACCGTGTGGTTTCCACTTTCTAAATGAAAACAACCTCACACACGGTTTCCTCACAGTTTTCCAAACCATGCACAACCTACGAAAATTACTCCTAGACCTTAAAATAGGCCGTACGGTTATCAGGGAAAAGCTTTATAGTTTACCAAAGCCATGTGAAAAACATTCACAAGACAAAAACTCACATGAGATATCAAAAATTCAAAAATTTAAACTAGTGATCAACCCAAACCTCATCCAAAAAGACCCTAATCTGAGAAAATAATGAAATAAATGAATGAGAAAGGTCTGGTTGTGACAATCATGGTAAGATAATACCTTCATGGTTTTGGTAATCATTATCTAATGATTTACTTCACCATAGAAGGAAATTCAAATGAAATAATTATTATTTAGTTTATGGATGTAAAAAATATAAATATATCCTAAGTATCAGATTCCAACCAATCCTATACCATCTAAGGATTAACCTTTCATCGTAACCTCATGAAGCATATATCACAGGAGCACACATAGCACATATAACATCGAGACTACAGGCATTCCTATTAATATCCATAGGAACCATCATAAAATATATAAGGAATATATAAATTATGTATAATTAGTGTATAAAATTTCCTATTTTCAAGGGAGAAAGTATACCCGACAATTAATCTATGAATTATGCCTCATCACTCAAGTGTGATAGGTTTATGTTTTTTCATGGGAACATCATGAAATTTTGTTTTAATAAGAGATGGTTGTCTATGAGTAACATATTCTAATATATATTATGGACCCATGATTTAATTAGATAATATCTCGGTGAATAGATATATGAATATCATAAAACATCAATAATAATTACTAAATAATGATTGTACTAACTTAACTGTACATCAAAAACAATTCCTTATAGTTTTGGGATGATTAAAAAATTATCAGAGTCTGGGAAAAAGGATACATCAGTCACCGCACCTATGTTGGTCTTCATGTTGGATAACTAAACTCAATACCCCCTTATAATTTCTAATCAATTATTAAACCGAACATCACAATATAACTAAATTTAAACTCTACCCCTAAGACTCAAATAGATCTGATACAATTTTAACATAACCCAACCAATTGGCACCCCACCTAGGATGGTGGTAAGATGAGTGTTCTCCATAATTCAATCTCTAATTGGACAGAGTATGGGGACTATAAAAAATAAAGAATAATATACATTTATTCCCTTAGCCTCTAAAAACCTACAATATAAATTCATCTTCAATATAAAATAATATACAATACCACTAATAGATAAATATATAATAATAAAAAATATAAAATTTGAGTATAAGTAATTAATTCCAAGTATAATTCCATAGTGGAAAAATAAAGAAATGAAAAACACAAATGTAAAATAAAATAACCTATCGATACAACTAACTATAGGTGTGAGGCACTATATTCAATCTATAGATTCTACTAGAAAGGAATCCATTTACAATTGTCTTTAGCATGAGAAATCATCATCCACTGAGTAATCAATCTTATAACTCTACTAGATCTATTCCCACCAATGTCATATTAGGACTATGCAACACTATTATAGACACAACACATATGGGAAACAAATCTTGTGAAAGGGTGGGTGTAAAAATTCCTAGTAGAACACCCTAAAAAAAGATAAAGAGAAAAAAATAAGTTAGTTGAAAAAAATATCAAGGAATAATAGAATGCATCCCAAAGTAACTAGATATGATCCAAGGATAAGACAACCATGAGAAAGGAAAGAAACCAAATCTTCATATCTCAAATTCACCAAGAATTGTATCACATAAGAAACCAATGATACCTAGGGTAGAATAGGACTCTAAATACCTGAAGTTGAAAGTTTATATATAATCCATAACTAGAATGAAACCATAAAGTCTTAAAAGGTCACTAACATTTTAAAGGAATATATATGTTAGTGTTTTGTAAATCCTATGGATCATAATCTTATACTATTATATAACTTCTATGCCACCTCTCTATAATTGAAGTGGGTGCCTTATAAAGGAATGTGAGGACTAACTGAAGGGGTACATGGACCATGTAGAGGATCACACCCTGAAATATAGGGGGAGTATTGTATCCACAGATAAATAACCATACCCTCACATACCTAGGAGTACTAACTCCACTAATGGAGGAATCTTCACTAACATAAAAGGAAGTGATTACCCCACAAATAGAGTACTCTACCCTGATATATAGAAGAGTACCTAAAATACATTGTCATATGGGGACCCCACCCTATCATGTATATATTGCCTAAGGTGTACCTAAACCCCATATGTGGTGGACTAATCACAACACACAAGGGAGAACCAACTCCATCTATACTCCAAAAATCTCACCCACCACCTGTCATCTCTCTAGTAGAGATAATATCCTATAACTATCTAAACTGAAACAAAAAAAATTGATAGTGACTAAGGGGATCATGGTGTTGTGCTGTATATAAAAAGGTACTCAAAAAGAATAACTCACATGTCAAAGAATTTCATCATTGTGAGAAATCACAAAGAACAAAATAAGTAGACCAGTACATAGTGTATCTATTGGGGTACATGAAATATAGGGATCTTGGGTAAGGTTGGTCATGTATTATTGTAGCCGAATCCATTTAAATTCAACATAAATGTCATATAAAATATGGGAACATGATTTTTATAGTTGAGAGCTAAATGGATTTTACTTAAATATATATAAGGAACTTAAATTAATCCTTAATCAAACTACAGAACATATGAAAATGGGGTACATGTCATGTATTGTACTCGATGTGTAGGCTCACATAAATTCTTGGCCTATACATTCTATAATTTTAGAGCCACTTTACATAATATACATGGTGTTAATAGTGAATGTAAATATTTTTTGGGACAAAATAATTGACTTGGTTTGTATATAGATTACATGATGAGAAACTCTCTCTAGATTTTCACAGTGTGAAAACTTGATCCTCATGATGTATAGTATTAAAAATATCACTTTAGGTAAATTTGAGTTAAATTATGAGTCACAGGATGAATATATAATAGATACATGTTGTGTGGTAATTAATTATTCATAGAAAATGAACCTAGATACATAATCAATATGTGTCCAGATACTACATGTCGTATAGTTGGAAATTTTCCATAACATTTCCATTTTATCACTAAATCCACCTCCACCTCCACCTCCACATATACCTCAACTACTAATTGACCGAAATCCCCATGGGGAGTATATTTCTCCTTTTCAAGATGATTTTTAGCCACCCATCATAATTTTTCCCATCACTATCCACTATTCTTTAAATCATTACTAAAAGTCCTTGCATCATCCCCGCTATGTGCCCAAAACTATAAATTCTCTAGTTGTCCTCCATTGTAGCATTAAAAAAACATAATTGAACACACAAATAAAGAAAAATAGAATAATAATGATTGTGGTGGTTGTAGGAATACATAACTACCCAAGGATAGTCTCATGTTATATTTTTTCATAGAATGTGAGTATGAGATAGGAATATAATTTTCTATTAACAGTGGAATTGTTTCTTAATGGGTTATGAAAATATGATTAATTTTTATTTAAAAAATTATAATTTATCAAAAAAAAATTTATATCAAATATATATATTTTTATAAATAATCCTAACCAAGGACAAAACTTGTTTGAAATATTATCCACGGAAGGTTCTTGGAATAAAAATTCATGACAAACATGGAAGTTTCATCCCCACGTTCATCCCATCATAGAAATAAAATATTTAAAAAATTAAAGATGCATGATTGAAAGAGATATATAATAAAAATAACGTATTATATTCTTCATTTATTAGAAAATAATATATTTACATTATCATATATGATATCATTTGAAACCTCTTTCCCTTCATGATATAAAAATCCAAAAATAATCATAGTTGAACAAGGAAGATGTTTGGGATAAGATATTTTTTTGGTTTCACATCCTATAAATATTATATCATATATAAAAAGGGACTCATCATATTTTATATAGGGTATAATTATTGGTGTGATAGAAACTGGTTTTTGTTCTAATAAGCTTCTAAAAAACTGTTGTGAGAATATCCAATGAAAAATAGAAGTGAGAATTTATGCTGAATAGAAAAATCAACTACATTGATTTTTAATGTGGGAAACCCTTCCAAAGTGATTGATTAAAAAAATTAGGGAGAATTTAAAATATAAACAAATAATCATAAAGTATAAAATTCAATTAAATGCCTGAAATTGAATTACAAATGCAGTATAGAAAAACCTATATGAAAAACACACCTTGATACACTTCCACCACCTCTTTAAAAATCGTTTTAGTGACAAAAACCACCATCCTGTGATAAAAAAACACCATTAGAGATATAATATGTGAGGTTTGATTATGAAAAATCTTTGAAATCCAATTATACTCACCGATTTCTCACCACTCTCCACTCAATCCATATTGTCCCAATTACCTTGTACCTCTTCTCACTACTTTCTCAAGCCGTGCATCCACCTATATTCCTAAAATCATCTCATCTGAATAATTTCACCACATTCTTTTATAAATACATCAAATCCATATCTAACTGATTTCATTAACATTAATTTTTTCTATATATTAATTTTGAGAAAATATCTCAATTAATATTGTGAAAAATTACTCTATTAATGAAAAGAAAATATCTCCATTAATTAAACATTTTCTATATAAAAAAAGGGTAGAACCCTGATTATATCTCCATTCATTCCATAAAATAGGAAAATCAAATCAAATAAACTTAGGTAGACCAAAAAACTGGGTTGAATCATATAAACCATCATCTTCTATAGAAAATATGACGATTCCCTTTTGTAACTTTGATGTAAAATTGATAGGTCCCTCTACAAAAGGAATTCAAACTCTAAAGTCTTCTCCATACATGTATCTATATTTTCTGGATGAACAAGACTATAACCAATAAATCTATCTCTCATATAATAGTGATGACTAAAAAATATAAAGAACATGAAAAACTTATTTCCCCCCTGCTCAATATATCCAAAGTAGAAGATATCGCCTTCTATTTTTGAAACTAATGGAACATCACCTCAATATTCAAATTTAATTATTTATTACCTAGTGTATCTCTCCGAATAAAAATAGTTGGATGCAAGAAATGAAATACCTAATTTTTACTACATATTATTTTAAACCCTCACTATCATAGTTAATGGTTTTTACTCATATGATATGACCATACAAGCCACATATATAATGAATAATTCGTTAGAAATTCATTTTTCACTTTACTACAAAAATTATATCATTATTGTAAAAAGTGTAAACCATTATGTCTCACACATATACCACTGACCATATGGGAAAATACCATCTTCCATTGTAGAAATGAATTTTTAATCCATCATTTTTAATTGTACAAGTAGATATTAAATTATGGAATATACCCAAAACCTTTCAAATATCCCTCACCATCAACATAAAACCTGTATTTTTTGTGATAAAAATATCACTAATACCATTGATATGAATAAAATTTCTATTTCCCATCTTTAATATACCAAATTCACCTTCTTCATACGAGTAAAATAATCCATTATTCAGCATAATATTCCTTGAAGCTATTGATTTAATCACCCATTCATTATAAAAATATAACTTATGATAATCAATGATAACTGAAAGTAAAATTCTATAATTAGGCATAAGATTTATGTGGGTGTCCTTAGAATCAGCATCATGTGTTTTATTTTATTCCGTAATTTTTTTTAAATAAATGAAATTGTATTAAATATATCTTCCCTTATTATAAAAAAATAACATGAATTTTATTCGTGTCTTTGATCGACCTCTATAGTTACTATATCCACACATCACAACTAGAGTAACACTATAACCTAAAGATTCCCCATCATTGGTTTTTTTGCTGAGTCTCATTAAAAAAAGGATTAAATCACATAATCTAACTTTAAAGTGTATTTATTAAATAGTAATGGGATGTTTAGATTATTATATAAATATAGAAATGTACTAATAAAAGAAAATCTATATATTTTTATTCTTCTAATTGATTTGGTACCACAATACCTATATCATCGATCTTTTTTTCCATCAAATCCATCACTATCATATGTTTCATGAACTCATAAAGTTGGTTACCTAAATCTAAATTCACAGGAATTTACAATAGATACAATCATTTTTACATATAAATTATTTTTAAGGTATTTTGTTTTAAAACTTCTTTTATACTTCACCCAGATCTCCTTCTAATCTATTAGATTCATCACACACTAAAATGTAATATCTACCAAATACATATTAATTGTAATTGTATCTAACTCTATATATATTATTAATCATCATCTTTTAACTTATTTTGATTCTATGTTTTTCCTTATACACCTTCACTGTCATCTCAAGAATCGAAATATTTTTTCCCATTGTTTCTATAGAGTTAAATCATTTTTCCAATTAAACAATTTTATGTAAAAATACATAATTTAGTTTGAATCGCCCATATCCATTTAGTAATAAGAACATGGTTCCTCAATTTTATAATAATTGTTGGGAACATGATCATTCCTAGAAAAAGTATGTTTAATACAAAATATTATGATAATATGTAATGTAAAACATAATTGAGAATTTAAGAAGAACAAAATCAAGAATTGATACTTTTAATGTGGAAATCCTCTCAAATTAAGAGGATTAAAAAACCATATTGAAACTAAAATAAATCCACTAATAATTAGAGAGTACAAAACTCATGTTAATTCTTAAACTTGAATTAAAAATTCATCATAGAAAAATCTATGTAAAAACCACATTGTGATACACTTCTAGGAAATAATTTCATACCCTCAGTGATTTGATATGCAAGGGTCATTATAGTACCTCTTAGAACAATGATTGACCTTATTGGTTACTCACCGCTCGATACTCAATCCATGTCTCCTCCCAAGTTCCTAAAATAATCACATCTAAATAATTTTAGAACACCATTTTAAAAGTACACCAAGCCCATATCTAATAAATGTAGTCAACATTACCTTTTTTTAATACATTAATAATGATAAAATATCTCCATTAAGTTACCACCAATGATTTGGTAATTAATCATATTTTAATTATTTTGAGATATTTATTCATATCACCTTCATATAAGTATTAAGTGATTTGTTCATGAGGGTAAGGGGATTGAATAACATAAATGAGGAAAATAAAATAATATGAATTACTACCTTGAGTGAGAATTTAAAATTCTATATTCTCGTATCAAATTCCTTAATCATCATAATTGACAACACTTTTATGGACACCAAGAACAGAAACATCTCATTGTGTAAAGAGAGGAGGTGTGAATTTTCTTCTTTAGGAGCTTTCACCAATGGTTATTTAATTTCATCCATTCTTATTTAATAAAAGAGGGAGATTACGAATTAGTGAATGGGGATACTTATTTTTATAACATTCCACATAAATTCCACAAATTATTTTTTTTCTATTTAATATTAATTTAAAGCTAACATTATGGTTTTAAATTACAAAAGTAAAAGGTTCTAGAATTATATAAAACCTATATCTAACTACCATGTCAACTCCAAATGACACATCATTTTCTAAGTCATCATTTCATTACACTGCCACATCGCTTAGCACAATAAATATAAACAATAAATATTTTATTTAATTTAAAGGGAATAAATTATTTTTCATTGGGGTTTAAATAATTTTCATGAAAATAATACCTCTCTAAGAGAAATAACTCATTTTATAGACAAAAAATCTGAAAAAATTTTAATTTGAGACCCAATTTAGAAGATAATAAATGTTCGCACACCCAAAATTAAAAAAAATATTTGATATATTATTTATTTTGAAAATATCATAATGATAAGATAAAAAAAATAAGAAATTACTTACCTCCTCCAAAAATATACTTTATGATTTTAAAAATTACTATTACAAAAATCTAGGCCACTATAGATGGATTTTTATCGCAGACTCATGAGATAGATATTTAATTAATTAATTAATATTAAATATTCCCTCGAATTCAACTGGCTTGGAATTTTAGCAAAATTCAATCCAAGGGGAAATAACAGATTCCATGTTTAATGAATCCACCTAAATTATTATTCTAGGTCATATTCTAGTTTAAATTTACTATTATCCATCTTTAAGGCGATCGACAAGGAAAACTAAAAAAAATCGATTCAATATTATGGGAAATTTTGGTCACTACAGGTTAGGATGATATGTCTAGGAGACATGCACATAGGGGATGAGGTGAGTTGTAAATAGTTAAGAGTTGGAAAATAATTATTAAATGAGGGGATATGGAATATATAAAACAAAATAGGACTGATAGGTTGATGTAGACGGATGAGTTTTTGGAAGGGTGGTGGCATGTGGAAGAGTAGGGAATTATTTATTATAATAAACTATTATACATATATTTATTATATATATATATATTTTATGTATAAATAATAATAATAATAATTTTTTATATTTTTATATTTCTATATTTTTAATGTATTAAAATAAAAATAAATAATATCAAATTAGGGAAAAACAAATGTTTATACAAACATATTAATAAATAATATATACATGTAAATAAACAAATAATTTATATTTATAAACATATTTTTTATTGTTAGGAATATTAACATTTGACATATAATAATATAATATATATTAATAAACATATATTAATAAATAAATAAAAATAAATTAACGAAAAATGTTTATTCATAGTTTGTGTAAATCTCTATACATACATGAATGAAAATATAAATGTATGTTTGTGTATATATATATATATATACATAAATTATTCAAATACATAACTATAAAAAATTTAAATATTATATATATAAGTGTATAAATAAAACTGTTAATTTATATTAATTACTTAAACATATGAATTATTTATACAGATAAGATGAACACTAAATTTTCACTGAAAAATGACATTATAAATATGCACATATTTTTAAAAATATAAAATTACATAATATATGCATGTGTGTGCACACTTGAAATTTTCGATGAAAAATTGTTTTATAAATTTTCAATGTAATTATGTACATGATCTTACATTGTTGAATTACACTATATATTTATATGAGCACCTGTGTGTGTGAATAATGCACCCCCACACACTTACAATATTTTATATACTCATAGTATTTATATCTATACATTGAAACTAATTATGTACAAAAATATTAGTTAAATATATAAATATATATCACTGTATAAATATAAACATCATTTATTTATGTCTATAAAAATATTAATATATGTGTGTATACTCATATTTAAAAATTTTCATGTATATTTATAATTTATATTTCCAATATAAAATTACACAATACGTTTACATTCATGTATAAATGTCTTTATGTATTTGTATATATGCATATAATTTTTTGAAACTTTTTATATATTCCTGTGTAAATTTATGTGTGATTTACTAGATAATCTGTGTGTATATATATATATATATGATAGTAAAAAAAGTAATATTGTATAAGTTTTTTTAGTTAAATACAGTGAAAATTGGTAGTGAAAATTCACACTAGAAATTTTTATTGTAATTTTACACTAAATATTTCTAGTGAAATTTTTTAGTACATATTGTTTATTCCGCACTCCAAATTTTTAATGAAAAAATTACATAATTTATATACATAAGAACATACAAATATATATAAAATATGTATGTACAAATTTATATATATGTGAAATTATAGGGTGTAGTTATATTTTATGGGTTTTGAATGATCATCATACGAACATATGTAGCGGGAGACAACCCAAATACAAGAAAATATATCTTCAAGAATCAACACGTAAATAAAACTATAAAATAGTGTTCTTGGAAAAAAATAAAAACAAAGTCTTATTCTTACTTGGTGGAGGAGAATTTCTGATATTGATCATGAAACAATGAACAAAAACACCCTTCCTATAATGGGGAAAACCAGAAAATGGATATGCTATCCTATCTTGAGGATAAATGAATGATGAAGGGGTTCTATCACCTTCATCTTAGATGATGAATAATAGTATGATAGGAAGATAAAATTCCCCAAACCCAATAGTAGAGGACACCATCATATTATATTGGTAGAGACTGAGGCTCCTCACATCATATTCATTTCATAATGTTCTTTTAATTAATTGTACATTTTCAATGATTAAATATAAATCCATTAAAACATTCATAATGGTTTATTACGGATAATAAAACCATTGAAGAGAAATAAATATATATCACATATATGTATATATATTTATTATTTCATGTATATTTAGTACATGTATAAAAATTCCAACATCACATTAATATATTAAATATACACTTATATAATACCATATATCATATATATATATATATATATATATATTTTAGTACATATCCAACAATCTTCTACATGCACTAAAATCCCATAAGGAATTTATTAATAACTTTAAAACTCTTTGTGAATCCAGCCAAACTCATTTTGAAATAGGCTATCTTTAAATATATTCATTTTGAAAAATACTTTGTCTAAAATTTTAACCTTATCCAAGGGTTTAACTGTTTTACCCTATGGGCCTTAACAGTGTTGACAACAACTATGAAATCACTATTTCATAGATGTAATCAATGAGTGGCCTCTAGAAAAACATACATGCTAATCAAGTTACTAAGGGGTCTAGTACGATATCCATCAAACATACTCATATATCTATAAGAACATGTCCTCCACAATATATATCATACACGTCATATGTATCTTATATAATCTTTTTGTCAACGACATCGAGTGACCACTAGATTTGGAACATTATAGTTTAGTATTGGCCTCTCACAATTTTATTGATTCTCTGAAAAATACATATCAAGTGGATGAATACATCACATTTTATTTCTATATTTGATAAGAAGATCACAATTATTTAACTCATGATCTATGAAACAAATTAGGATGGACATGTATTTCCTCAGTCTAATCAAATCAAGGGACAAATGGATTTTCTTGTCATATAATAGGAAAAATCCTATCTTGGTTTCACTCTAATTGATGACATGATCAAAAATATACCCATTCAAACCCTGATTAAATATGTTCATATGGTAACTTAAATTATCAAGGTATCAAATCAAGATGTTTCTCATTATAAGTATCTCAACAACCATAAGTAAGAATTATTGATAAAAATCATACATCCCTAAGTCTATCCATGACCGTATGAAATCCCATGAGATATAATTTAGTGGACCATGCTATGTAATAAGTCTCCCCTTATTAACTCAAGAATCTATTCTAAAATATATTATATATAACCCTTTGTAATGGATATAATAATCTATTTAATCCAACCATTACATATCATCACAACCCATTAGACTACATGATGATCATTAATTAGGGATAACTTAAAGTTTTTACTTTAAGGGGATATTTATCCTCATATCATTCATATAATATAAATTCCATCACACTTGAATCAATGATAAATGGATATTTCACTTATTATCAACACATTATTTAGTTACAACCATTAGGTAATATCACTTAATATATTCTACATGAATTTCAAGTTATCATTGCAGAAATGTTTTTTTCTGAATATTAAATCCAAATGTAATTCTTATATCATCCCCATGTGGCCATTTGATAAAATAATCCCACTAACCTCTTACTAAGTAACATTTATGAAGAATTAAAATTTTAATTATGGAGACATTTTCTATTTATATCTTCTAAGTTGAAATATTTTAACTTATATTAAAACTACTTTTCTTCATAACATCAAATGTTATATTTTTTTTCTGTTATATACTTAGAAATCATTCTAAGTAAATCATTATCATCATTATAATCCATTCCATCAAACTTTTTCACTGATATCCTTTGTAAATAATATATCTTTTTACATTATCAATTTATGATAACATCTTAAACTCTTTTAGGATAAAGTGATTTCCACTTTTTATGGTAACTAATGTTACTATTCACATTTATATTTACCACCATATCCTAAACTATTTTAGGATACCACAAGATCTAATTTTAATATTAAATGGTATAATCCTTTAGGAAATTTTTATTTTCATCTGTTATGGTAACTAAATATAACACTTTACATTTTCTATCTAGCATATCATAAAATCTTTCTGGATAAAGTGATGTTCAATTTATTATGGTAAACATATATAACCATTTAAATTTCACTTTTCAATTATTTCCTATGACTTTTAGTGAATCAATATAATTTAAATTTATAAATAATAGGGAATAATAGTGATATTTACTTTATCATAGTAACTAAATGTATCTACTTACTTTTTTATTTATTATCTCATAATTGAAATCTTTAGGATTTAAGGTAAAAAATAAATTTAATTAAATATAGAACATTATTTTGATTGATAACTTTTGATATATCTATGTTTTAACATACTCCCACTAGTTTCATAAACACTATATTCTCTTCGGAATAACTTTCTAAGATACATCACAAAATACTTTATGTTTTAGAAAAAAACTATTATTTCCTTTTAGATAAAATATTTTATAAATATTTATTATTTATATTTCATATATGGTTTTACATGTGTTTGAAAATTTTCTTAGTTGAAAATAAGACTTAAATATACCATCTATGGGTGGCCATAACACCTTACAAAATATTTTAAAAAATACATGGATAAAGACTTTTATCCTAGTAATTTTTTTATCAAAATATTCTTCTCAAAAAATGTTATAGAAATTTATAAATCATAAACCATTTGTGTACAATTAGTCATCTCATAAAAACCCTTTTTATTTAACTACATCTCTTATCCTATAAGAGAAGTGAGATAAAGATACCCATATTTTAGTTAGATTCATCCAAGCATGACACATTCCTTTATTTACAAAATTCTCAATGCCATAAATATTCACTTCATTTCATGAATATAAATGACAAGATCAATCAATTATTCCTTTTTTATTTTTAGCTTATTTATATTTAAAACACTTATAAAACATACACTTGGTATAACATAACATTCAAAATTGAATAATTAGTTATTATAATATTAATACATAAAAAAGATATTCCATTGAGTTCTCGAAACCATCAGGTATTTTAGATAATCCAATATTATAAAAGAGTAAATTATTATAGGTAATTCCTTCATGTTTAATATAACATTAAATAGATTCTTAAGGAAATATTATGGTACTTTTAAACATTTCCTATTTGGGTTTTGAAGTTTTTTCTCCTTGTACTATCTGTACAGTACCACAATACAGATATCATTTTCTCAGTTGATATAATCTGAAAACATATCTAATATTATGTAAAATTATCTAGAATTCATCCATTAGGAAGGAAAATTTCCATAGATGAAAATATGATAAAATATATAATAAGAACACGCCTTATATAAATTTTTAGTTTTTACAAACATATTCAATCATATTGAATAACATGGACATCCTAAATCATATTGAGTACATGAGAATATAATTCCTTATTTAAATTATAAATTAAATTTTATTTAAACCTAAAATGCATAATTCTATTATTCCATAAGAAACTATATTCACTTGTTAAATAATTTAAACTATAAGTTACATATGAAGGATATTTTCTAACACATAGAATAATTCACTTTCTTAAAAACTTTTCTTTAGGTACGAGTATTAATAGTTTCTTATTTTAAGTTTCTCATTTAAAGGATTAACATAAAGGATAGTTTGATGATGGTGATGCATTTATCTATAATTTAACTTTTATCAGATGTAAATCATGTATTATATCTATTTACTATAGACTTTTAATTATAATTCTACCACTAAAATTGATTAACAAATGCATTATATCAATTCAGTTATCCAAGATCTATATTTAATTATGCATTGAGAATTCTTGGAAGTTTATCTCACTATATAGTTATTTAGGTAGGGAATAATCCCAATAATAATAGTTTTGAATCTTGAATACTAGATCTGATAAACACTTATCCAAATCCATCCTATGGATGTACTCAACTATATTCCTCTAGTATCCTAACCATTACAGATTCCTAGATAGTGTAACCCAAAGAAAATGAAACAAATTTATATCGAAGGGAAATCCATGAGAACCCAACATAGGCATGAAACTACCCAAAAAGACAATATAGAGTCACTCTTTACTTTCTTATCTTACACAAGATAATCCAGGGGAACCTGGTGTAGGAACTAAACTAACCTATTGGATGATTGATGTCCTAAAAAGTGTTTCCTGGGAATGAATCTCCCACTTTTTATTTAAGGGGTTTTTTTGTATTATCAATTTACTATATATCATAGACATGTTAAATTTATAATTATTATATCATATTAAATCATTATCTTTTCATGTTTTATTTCATTTTGTGTATGTATGCTTCTGTGTATTTAGTTTTGGAAATACCTATTCCAACCACCAAATTAATTTGTTGACACCATATTAATGTATAACTCTTTACACAACCCATAAGTATGTGTTAATCACCAAAAAATATAATTCTAGTATATTCATAGATATCCAAATTCATCTTATGCATAAGGCACACGAATGCACCATGTAAAGTCATAATGTTTTATGAGATTAAAAAAACCCACATGAGTAAGCCCGAAGAAACATATAGACAACCCCATTCACTTTCATATCCAAAAAAATCCTCCTGAAAAGTAGGTCATATGCCCCTAAGTCCCTCTACTAGAGGAGAATTTAGTCAAATAAGAATTGAATTTATAAAAACTATGACCCCTAATTTGCACAAACTATGTACAAAACTATTCTCAATATTATACCTCAAATTTCAAAAAGAGTTTAAGGTAGATGAATCGAAAATTTTATGATATCAAACCAATCATGATATAAAAGGCTCTATACTGGAATACATTTATCATATAAACTTTAGAATACAATCATTAAAAAGTTAAAAAATTTATAGTTATGAGTAAAATAGAGAATAATCATTAAATAAATAATCAATTCAAATATTTAAACATGAGGTAAATATTTATGAAAAATTTCATAAATAAAATCTAAAAATAATCCCTTTTATAAATTTATCTTTAACAATATGAAAATTCCATAATTTTTAATATATACTATTTATAATAATTATAATATGAACTCTTTCATATTTATCATTATATAACATTCACATTCTAAATATATGATATTATATGAATTATAAACAACTTATAATTCAATTTATATTATATAAATTTTTTACATAATATAGATATCATTAACCTAAATATTATTTAAACCTTGATCGTATTAATCATTAAATCATTTTTATGAAACTTAAATAATAACTAAATAAATCCCGTTTATTTTGAATAACTTTGCATTAATTAATTATGAATTAAACATGAATATCAAGTTAATTTAACAAATAAGTAATCAATTTATTTATTTCCTAAAACATGATACATTTATATACTATTTCTTAAATAAATGACAATTATAAACATTTTATATTATATCAAGAATATAAACATTATATATTCATTTCATTATGAACCCATTCATATTTTATATTAAATGGTATTTATATAATATTTCCGGGATTAAATTTTTTTATAATTCAATATATTTTATATATTTACATTTTTATATATTCAAAATATTATATATGTTAAAATTTACAAAAACTTTATATGTAACCTTTTATGATTTCTAAAGAACAAATTATTTCTATATCATTATGAGGCTATTTAATTTATCAAAATGTATTTTAAATATTATCATTTAATATTTGGAATAATTTTTTAATAAATGATTCATAAACAGTTATATGATTAATTATAAAAATTTTATAATTAATTAATCTGTAAACCATTTATTACTTAAAATATAAAAATAACTTTTTAATTATATATATATTTTTATAAACCATACAAATTTTAAAAATATTTATCAATTAAACATAAACATTTTATAGATAGTTAATTTATAAAACACTTTTTTGAATTTTATAAATATTTCAAAATATCCTTTTCATTATATATAAATATACTTTAAAAAATATAATTCAATTCATTATTCAATTACACTAATTAAAATAACTATTTCATTTATTTTCATAGACAAAACTAATAAATGGGAATTCTCCATATTTTATGGTGGTTAATAAATTGTTTTTATTAAGGCTAAATTTTTAATGTTATTCCCTTTTTATAAACCATTTTATAAACCATTTTATAAATTCTTATCGAATAAATAATTAAATAAAAATTTAATTTATTTACTATATATGAATTTTCATATTTATTTCCACATTTGAAATACCTCAATTTACAATTTGTAAGATGCATTTTTTATAAAATAATGAACATGTTGATTTGTTATAGAATCCTAACCACTGATACCACATATCAATTTTGAATGATCATTATAAGATCGTATGTAGTACAAGAAAAACCTAACATAGATAGATCTATCTTCAAGAATAAATGAATAAATAAAACTATAAAATAGAGTACTTAGAAAACCCCATCCCCAACAACATTCTTCTTCCTTGGTAAAGGATTATGCTTGATAAATATCAAAAAACAATAAAAAAATAACCCTACCTCCAAGGGATGAAGACCATTCAATGGATCTACGATCATATCACGGGGATACCCAAATACTGAAGGTGTGGTAAAGACTTCATCTTAGATGATGAACAACAGTGTGGGAGGATGTGTGAATTTTCCACACTCACCGGAAGAGGAAATCATCCACTTATATAAGAAGTTCCCAAGTCTACTCACATAATATAAATTTCACAATGTTGGGTTAATTCATTGAAAATTTTCAATGAATTAATTTAAATTCATTGAAAAATTTATAATGATTTGTAATCGATAATAAAATCATTTCAGAGAAATAAAAAAATATCATATATATATATATATTATCGAATGTATATTTATTACATATATAAAAATACCTGCATCATATGAATGTATTAAATATACACATAATATATATATATATATATATTAGTTCACATTCAATAATATTGGTGTAATAATTTACATTGCAACTCAAAATTCTCATTGTGAATTTTAATTTAAAATTTGGACCTATGTTTGGGAGGCTTTCAATGTAATTTTTATTGTTGAAATTTTCATCGGTAGTAGAGAAAGATCAATTTTAATCATTATTTAAAAATTTTATAGAAAATATTATAGTTCTCATTGGAAATTAAATTTTGAGTAGAAAATTCCACTGATAACTGAAAATTTTCTCATAAAATTTCATTAAGAATTTATCTTTAGGTTACATTATAATTTTAGAATATTAAATTGGAAATTAAGTTTTCACTTTTAAAAAGAAAATTCCACTATGAACTTTCATTTCAAATGACAATGAGAATTTGGGAAATTTCCATTGTAAAAAAATATTTTTATATTATTTTTACTCATAAATGAAAATTTTCATTGTGATTTTTGATTTTAAATCAGGTTGATTCATTAGAAAATTAAATTTTAAAGAGAAATTTCAGAGTGTAATTTTAGTTTTTCATTAAAAATTACCATTTAATTTTTAAAAATTTACATTAGAAACAAAAGTTTTCATAAAAGTTTCTTAGTAAATAAGAAATTATTATTTGTTAATTTTCATTAAAAGTCTCTATAATTTTTTTAAAGTTTTCATTAAAAATTAAAATTTGAAATTAAAGTTCCACATGTAATAATAAATTTTCATTTCAAATATTCATTAAAAACTAAATTTCAAATATAAATTCAAATTGTAAGTAGAGATTTTATACTCTGAATTTAATTTAAAATTTATATCAAAATTAAGATATTTTTCATCATTAAGTAGATATTTTTCACTATGAATTTTAATTGAAAATAATTTTTAAAATTTTGGTCATTTTTCATTTTAAATTAAATTTAATTAAAAAATGTCATTGTAAATTTCCCTTGTAATTTTTATGTTTTCATTGGAAAATAGATTTAGATTTCAAAATTTCATTATAAGTTTCCATTGGATTTTTTTAAATTTGTTATATAAGTTGTAAATTAAATATTATAGTGAATGTTTACAATATTTGTCTATATATAAATACACAAACACACAAAAAATATTTATGTAATTATGTATTTATTTATGCATATATGGATGGATATGGATGAAATTTTTTATTGTATATTGATTTTAGAATATAAATTTTTTCTAGTAACCAAAAAATTTTTTGTGAATTTTTATTGGTATTTTGGAAATTTTCATTAAAAATTGAATTATATATATAAATTTTTCTAGGAAACTACAATTTTCCAATGTGAATTTTAATTGAAAATTTCAATTAGAATTTTCTATATTTCCATTGTAAATTAAATGTTAAAAACTGGATAATCATTTGAAAAATTACAATTGGACTATCCGTTTACACCATCATATAATAGATAATATAAAGAGTTTGAAGGAAGATGTTTGAATTTGAGTTTTAGTTATAAATATTGTAAAGGAAGGACCGAATGAAAGAAAAACCACCTGTATTTACCATTATATAGTTGAGTTATATATATTTATGATTTTCATAGAAAATTAGGGATCTAGTTATTGTATAAAGAGGAATGATGATCTCACCTGTATCTCTCACATATATTATTCCTATACATTCACATAGGAAAATATAGGTAGATTAAAATATACATTTATTACAAATGAAAATTTTTAATTATATAATTGGACATCCATCCATATAAATCCATTTCTTTTATTGTATATGATGAGTGAATTTTTATAATTGCTGACATATTTACAATTATAGTAATTAATAGACAATGATATAAAATTATTAAATTGTATTTGATTACTATATCTTCCCAATCATATATATATATATATTTAATTATTAATTATAAGAAAATAAATAAAAATTTATAAAAAGAGATTTAAAGAATCATATATTGTGAATAAAATGACCCAATTAAATAGTGAATTCATTTGAAAGATTTATGTATACATTTTAAGGAATATATACACATAAAAAAATGACATAGCTATATACATTTACAGAATATATTCCCAAGTTAATATTAATGAATATTTGGATATATGAAAATAGTGTATAAATAAACAATAAAATGTTTTAATTGAAAAATACCTATAAATTAAAATTTCATAATGTATAATGAAGAAGGAGAAAAATAACGATCATATAAAAACATAAAATATTATACAAAAATATAATAACATTTATTTATCATTGAAATTATTTTGATACTAAAATTATGCATATTTTCTTTAATCTCTTTACTAGTACTCATTTATATAGGAACACATCAGGTAATTATTAGGTTGAAGAACATATATATGTATTAAAAAAATGCTATTAATTCATATAATAATGCACATATAGTGTATTCAACTTTAAAAATGAAAATTTTGTGATACAAAATTAATTATTAGAAATCACATATATAGATTTTTTGTGACTAAAAAATTTGAACTATTATATAAAATAAAAGTTCCTAATTATATTAATTAAAAAAACACTAATATTTTTTTAAAAACATTTACAAATAATTCCAGAAAAATATTTTATAATTATTTTCCCATACTAATTTGATTTTTAGCTAGATTTATTATATTTTCAATTGGAAGTCATGCATTTTCATGACTATTAGTTTTCGAGATGAAATATATTCTATAGGGGTTGAGTAAACAAGTTTAAGAGTTAAAGATTTCAAATAAATTTCAGATTAATACAAGTTATAGTTAAATTATATCCAAGTTAATTATCATAAAACATACTAATTAGTTGAAATTAAGAGAATTAACATTGAAAAATTTATAATAGTTTACTTAAAATTTGACACATGACTAGCCTAACACCTATATTCCCCTTGATATATGTGAATTCAATAATGACCTATTTTTTTTATTTGGAATCATAACCTATTACCATCCAACCTTTTCTGGTGAAGGTAAAACCAAAAAACTAATTTTTGTATCAGGAGTCACAACCCTTACAATACAAGGTTTATAATATGAGATTCAAACCTAGGATAGAGAAATATTCTAGGTTGTAAAATCATCAACTAACATTATAATATATATGTGAAAGATAGAATTGATACAGTATATTATAGAACTAAAGAAGATAATATGATGAATAATAATAAATTATAGCCTCTAATTCTATAGTAAAATACCAATATGTCTCCTCAAGGTGGTAGTAGTCATAAAAGATTATGTTCCTCTTGAGAGACTGTCCAATAAATGTAATTTTTTAAACATGACCTTTTGGAAGTTTGGAAGATCTTTTCACAACACTTGAGTGTTTTCAGATTTTCACCAAAATTTTATTATATCAATATCTCTTGTGTCCTTTGAATGAGTATAAAAGCCTTCAAAATAGGATCTGTAGGCACTATACACTCATTAAAACTATCCTAAAAATTTAAAATAATAATAACAATGATATCCAGAATTATTATTGAGAGAGAAATTATTCTTTTATAAACATCACATATATTCAAAGTAATTTAAATTAATCATTTTATTAATTTGAATCACCAAATATTATTTCAAACAAATTTGAAAGAATCCATTAAAAATATTTCCATATTAATTGGTCAAATATATCCTATAGAAACCCCAAGGTTTTTTTATGTAAAATTCAAAATTTGAAATACATACAAAAACATGCAGTACCCATATAAAAATTTGAACATGAATTAAAAAATATTAAAAAAGTAATTTACTTCAGATACGATCAATAGAAATTTATAATAATTTATAAATAATTAAATTAAGGAAATAAACACATAATAAATAATATCAAATTTTAAAAATGATTTGATATAGGTTTATGGAAAAAAATAACTGGTTAAATATTCACTTAAATATATTTAAAACATTCAAAGTTAATTTACATATTTTATATATAATTGATATGTATTTATAAAAAACAAACCGCGTAAAAAATTTATATAAAAAGATAAAATCTAAATAAGAAAAGTATTTCCGAAATTTAAAATTCAAAATTGATTTTTTAGAAATAGTTTCCCAAACTTCATACATGAAATAATTCTTTACTTGAAAATATGTGTATTAAATATGGTGAAAAACATATTTCCATAAATTATCATTCTTAAATTATAAAATTCTTTTTAAATATTAAAATTTGAAATTTTATTTTGTAAAAAATAAAATTTAAACATAAATTCATAAAAAGTACACATTACAATATCAAGTCTATATTTAGAGCTTCTAAGAACATATTATTATTTTTATCTAGTTGAATTTTATTTATATAATTTTATTACATTTATGGATCATTAAAATAACCTTAATCATAATTTTTCAGCTCAATATATCACTAAGTATCCATAACCAAATTAATCTAAAAACCATGTAAAAAAACATGTTGAGACTTCAAACAAAAATAGAATCATTGAAATGATCATTTTAACCTTCTTTTCAATTTAAAGATATGTAGATAATTTTTTTTACTTATACATGTCAATAAAAATAGTTCAATTATGTGGTCATTATCTCAAGTTATTATGACAATTTGAATACTTAATAAAAGTGGAAAATATTAATATATTTAGAAATCCCAATAAATAATGAAGCAATTTCTTCCATCAAAACATTACAAAAACATTACGTATGTAGAAAAAAATATATGAACAAAAAATTAATAATAATTATTAAATAAATAATAATTAATTTAAAAATTATAAATAAAAAATGTATAATTAATAAAAAAACATACTGCATTATATTTTAAACTAAGAATGATTCAAAGAATTAAGGAATAATAAATAATAGTGAAAATAAAATAGTTCAAAATTATAACTATCCATTAAAATCATATCAATGAATTTTTAATATTCAATACATAAAACATAAACAAAAATAAACACTAAAAATCTAGTATTCAATCACAACACTTATAATTTCCCCTTTTTGGAAATTAAAAAAACTGAAACTTGTTTTATTAATTTCTTTAAATAATGGTTCATGCCTTATCAGCCCATTAGTTTACTAGTTTGGTTGTTAATGGTGTTCATTGGAGGCTTGTTGAGTTTTTTATGATTTTTAGATCTAAAAATATACTACAGTAGGTGGTTCACAATGGGAACATGTGTTCATGATGTGAGATGATGCTTTGGGTTTGGAGGTTGGTGATCCATGATATGAAGTTTCATATCGTGGTTTTTTTCTTAATGAACTCTTGATGTAAATAAGCGACTTTAAAATCATTGGATTTTCACCAGGTTTAGAGTTTTAGGGATTCAAATCCTGAATATGTTTCACACCATCAATTTTAGGTCCTCACAAAAAACACACAATGTGAATATGGGTTTCAAACTATGAATGTGAATAGGTAAAACTTGTTTAAAAATTATAGGGATCACACAAATTATTTTATTCATATTAATTTTCCTTAAACCTTAGGTGAACCCTATGCATTTTAGAGGATCCTTCATCTCCTTACCTACTACTAAGATCCTTAGCTTCTAGAGGTTGATATTTGAAAATATATAGTGAGTAAATACTTTTCCCCCATCATTTTATATAGTTATTCTTAGGGAGTACATAATGAGGATGTTATTCTGGTTTAAGGAGTGTTTAATATGTCTTTTTGATGGTCCCATGGTACATTTTAGGTTTATTTGAGGTTTCCTTGTGCGGTTGTGGTCTTTTTATTGTTTCTCCTTTACCTTATTGTGTATATTGATTCATAAAGCTCCTTTGAGGTAAGATATCCCCATTCTATCCCTATTTATTTTCATGTGTGGGTGTTTCATTATTTTTGATTCCATTGAGAAAATAATAAGGTTAAAATTAATGAATTAAATGAGTTAGCATAACTATAATTTATGGGAATGCATAGAAATATCTTGTTTTACTAATTTTGATGTTACTGCTGATGAGATTATACATACTACCATTACTAATAATCACAACTATTAGGAGAATTAATTTTCTTACTGTTGATATGGTTATAAGACCCTTATTGAATTATTTCTTGATATCACCATAAATGAAAAAAATAATCACTTATATATGGATAATGAATTGGTTTCCTAGGGAAATTAAGAATTTATAAGAGAATAATACCCTTTATAATTTATGAATTAATGTAAATAAAACCCCTATTGAATTTAAAAATGTGGAAGATGGTTTTTGGTGGTGTATGAATTTATGATTATTTATTTCCCTATGTGAGGTGGACTATTGTATGGTAATGGTAGTGACCAGTTTGGGTATGTAAAATGTGGGTTAGCGGTGAAGTGGTTGGTCTCATACAATGTGACGTGGTTGGTTGCGCAATTAGGGTGATATGTGGTGTCCATGACGTGTGATGGGGGTGATGTGTGGTGGTTATGTCATGTTGTGGTTATGATGTGGGGTGGTTGAGATGTTCGGTTGTTGTGGTGAGATGGCAGGATGATGCAGTGCTTTGAAAATAGTTGATGTTAGATGGGCGAGATGTTATGTGTGGTGTAGTTGTGTCAGTTTCTTGGTTACCAATAGAATAAAATGTAATGATGAAAATGAAAAATCATGGTTTGGTAAATTAATAATAATTGTATGGAATAGATATGTAATAATCAGCTTAAATGAGGTGATTGATTAATGAAAGGGTTTTATAAATGTGAACGAATGTCTTAGTAAATGGGAGTTAGTGGAAACCTGTTAAATTCTAGAAAATGGTGGAATATGTAATTGGTTGTGAAACTGTGTGGTTATGAATTATGGTTATGTGATGTGATTAATTTAGTGGTGGGGTTAGTTTTTATGGATGTCATGTTGTGAAATGGTGGTGCTGTGGTGTAGTGTAGTAAAATTGATGCAAACACATAAGTTGTGTATTTTTTGTCATAAAACAATCATGTATTTTGTTATATGTTCCCCACCTGAGTTGGATAAACATACCAACACCGAAATGTTTTTGTTTCCAAGTGTTTTCCCCAATATCTAGGTTGGTGGTGATATGGATGGTTGGTTACCCCCTCCTACCCAAACTTCCTTTACCAACTGTGATAGTAAAAGTTGGTATTTTAGATTACTCTGTTATGATATAGGTTGGTGTTGGAGATTACCCAGTGGTGATGAGAATGTGATATGTGGTGGGGTCATGTGTGGAAGTAGGAGGTAATGAGGTTTATTTCCTTCATGATCATGTTAAAATACTTATATAGTTATGTAATGTGGTTGTGATGTGATGTGATGGGGATGTGATGTGATGATAACTAATTCTAACACCACATTCTAGACCGTGGGAGGGTGGGGAAAGTATGGATCCATACTAATCCACATCATAGATTACTATATATGTGGTGTGATAAGTATGTAAGGGATAAGAGCATAATATGTTTGACGTTGGGGTCTAAGAGTTGAAAATCAATGGGGAAGAGGTTGTAGGGAACCTTTTATTTTTATTATTGATATTATGATACTATATTGGACGCATGATTTGATGAAAATTCCATGGTGATATTGGGACTAGTTAGTTGGAATATTTAGGATCATGTTGGTTCTTAGGTTTGTTCACTAGCGTATTAATATGATCTTTTCACATGTCCACTTGAAAACTTGGGTATGATCTTATTGAGTATAATTGTTATGATTACCCTATGTATGTAAACTATTTTTAGGTTACTAGGAGGACCTTGGGGACAAAATTGTAAAATAAAAGAATTGGTTTTGGAGATATTGTTGAGTTGCTTCAGTAGGACTATATTTTAATATTTACTTGGAGAATTTTATTTTTATTTATTGACATTATTCATGCATTTTGGTATGGTTTGGGTTATATTTATTTTATTTGATGGAATTTCTCTATATTTTATTATACTATCTACCAATCCTATATTATCTATAGGATAATTCCTTTGATATGTGATATTTTACACCCTCAATTCTAGTTGCCAACCCGATACCTACTGAAGTCAGGAATCAGGGGTCATTATCTCTCTTCCTTCATTTTAAACCCAAGATTGGTATATCTAAAAGGAGGGGGTCATGAAAGAATGATTTAAATGGTTTTGTTTAAGAGATATAATGGATTTTGAGTTTGAAACTACGATTATTTCTTGGGTTGGTAGGAAAATAATGCAAGTTTATCTTGGTGAATGTCATAGGCTAGGGAGCCTCGCTAAGACATGAGATTTAAGGCCCTCATTATCAAAATAATTGACTCTGATCTTATTTAATGACTAAGTGATGTGGATATGTTTATAGGGTAAAGTCCTAGGAGAGGTACATGAATAATTATTTATTTAATTCATGTATATATTGGGTGATTTTTGGAAATAAAAAAGAAAATCGATTGTATAAACATTGATTAAATTCAATGATACTGGGATTAGGGTTTATCATATATTTTCAGGAATGGATCTTGTTCACTATCTATGAGTATCATAGGTAGTATAGGTTTAGTAGGATGATCTAGTTTATTTTTGGAGTATTGGACTGAAATATGGGGATATGTCATAACATAGGTACTTGTGGTTTTTTCAGCAGTAGAGTTTGGGAAAGTATGAGGGGAGCATCTAAGATCTGGGGATAGTGCACAGGTTGGAGGATATCAAGATTGATTTTGATCTAATTTGAGTTTATGCTAAGTTTTTGTTCTATTGGTATCTATTTAGATGCATGGAGCTATGAATCCATGGTGTATATCATTTCTTTGTGACCATAAAGTGGCAAATGTGTTATGGAAGAACATCAAGAAGAAGTTCCATGTGGAATTACTTTCATCAGTGGAGATGGAGGAAAAGAAGAAACATATTCTATAACTTTATAAGGGGATTCCAAGTGTTCATGATATTTGGATTATATTTAAGGGCCTCTTATAGTTTTCTCCTAGTATTTTCCCAGGCGAGGAGTCCAAATCCTGGCCTATAGAGGAGGCAATATGACCATCGATCAGGTATGCATTCACCCCATTAATACGTTCTACATACCCAGAGGTAAATAATAAAGTGGATATTATTGAGTGGATTATTTATTTTGTAGGATATCCTCACGAGAGAGTCTAGTATGGTGCCTTGAAGAGCAGGATCCTAGGCAGTTGATTGCTGATGTTTAGGTAGTTGTGGTTTTGACTATTGGGAATCTGACCGTAGAAGATCCCATTATATTATTCAAGTATGGGTTATTTATAATAACTTTCTATGGGATTCCTATTTTCAGGATATGTATATAGGGGACACAGAAACCATTGGGATCAGTGTTTGAGTAATTAGGGAGTCTGGTTTCAGATAGAATATTATTCCCCTTTTAGGTAGTAACAATAATTTCCTCAAATATTGTTTCAGCAGAAGGGACCGCTAAAAATTGTTCAATAGATGAGTGTATATGGATTTGGTAGAGATAAGAATCATGATAGTACCTGTAATTTGGGACCTAGGCTAATGTGTGGTCATGGAGACCAATGTCATATAATAATAGGAGTTGGGTGTAGTTAGATTCATGCGATAGAGGTGACAACACCAACAATGAAAGAGGTTTTTTGAGGTACAATTAGTTTATAATCTACCATTTTTTCTACCTGGGTTGATTGAAGAGAATAATAGTCATTTTTTATCTTATTTTGGTCCATAAATTGGGATTGGATGTGGATATTCTTCCAGTTTCCCTAGTGTTATCTTCTATAGTTGAAGGTTGGGCTCCTTTATTTGATGCGTTCGGGTAATGTAGGTTGGTGATGGGGAAATATCAGTAAGTGGTAGATTTTTTTTTTCATATACTACCATATGATGTTATGATTGGAATTAATTGATTATGTTTTGTGTATGTGTTCACTAATAGTTAATATGGGAGATATTAATTTTCTGATATAGAGTCCTAGTTAGTGGTGTTTTTTGGAGAATATAGTTATCAAATGGGTGATATAAAGTGGAGATTCTATTGTATTAATTGGTAGATATTTTATTATAATATTTTGTGGAGGATGTTCCCATGGTTGAGGAAAAGTTACTTGGTATTTTTTTGGATATGGTTATGACACTACCCCCTCAATGTGATGTTTATTTTAAGATTGATATGCAACCAGTAACATCTCAAATTATGATGGATACCTATTGAATGTTGCCAATGAATCTATGAGAGTTGAGTTTAAAGGATGACGGTATAATGAGAAGGGGATTCATCTAACCAAGTGTGTCTTATTAGGGTTCTATAGTTTTAGTTTACAAGAACACATAAGGTATTTTGATGTTATGTGTTGAATATCATAGGTTAAATTAGGTAAAATCCAAAAATATTACCCCATCCTAAGGTCTGGAAATATGTTTGACTAGATAAAGGGAGCGTGTTGGATATCAGAGATCAATTTTTGATCTAGGTATAACTAGATGAGTATGAAGGATTAGGATATCCAAATTATTACCTTTTGGTATAGTTATAGACCCTTTGGGTTTGTGGTCATGTCATTCAGTTTCAAAAATGCACTATCTATGTACTTAGGGCTCATAAAATCCATATTCAATGAGTTCATGGACCAATTCATCATCATGTTCATTTACTATGTCTTGATATACTCGAAGTCATATGGGGATATTTGTAATATTCTTAGAACTTTATTTTAGGTCCTTCAACACCCTTGTAAAAGTTTCCAAGTGTAAGTTATAGATGTGATAGGTGCATTTCCTTGGGAATATGGGGTTTTAATATGGTGTATCCATGGACTCTTTGAAGGTTTAGATAGTTTTCTCTTAGTAATAAACCAATAAAATGGTAATTGTTTTCATTTTTATTTTTCTTAGAGGATATTATCAGATGTTTCTGTTTTATTTATCTTGTATTGTGTTCATATTAACAACATTGACTAGGATGGAAAAAAATTAGGTTAGAATAATTAGTTACAGAAAATGTTTTGTTACCCGAAGAAGAAGTTGATAAATATTCATTTTCTATGGTTTCTTGAGGAGGGTGTTGTGTTTGAGGTTTTATTAAATTTATCCCATCTGGGAATGTGATACATCTTCATGTAACAGAGGTTCATGTACCCATTGAAGGTTTAGGTAGTTGTTTTTTAGGAAACACCCAAAAACGTGGAAGAGGATAATAGTTTCCTTAGTATTGCAGGATATTATAAGAGTTTTTTTGTATGATTTATCTCATATTATTCACCACTAACATAATTGAAAAGTAAGTACCAAACGTTTTTTTGGACTTATTAGTACCAAGAAACATTTTTTTACCTGATGAAGAAGTAGATTAGTTATACCATTCTTCGATTACCTATAGAAGGTGAGGTGTTTGAGGTTTTATATGATGTATCCCATTTGGTATTGTTATGTGAATGGATGTATCATAGGGTGGTTATCTCTTATAAATATAGGTAGTAACTTCCCCATGAGAGTAACTATGGTACCCATGATTTGGAGTTGGTAGAAGTTTTGTTTTTATTGAAGCTTTAGTTGTATTACCTCATTAGTGGGAACTTTGTGATTTTCAGAGAACACAAGAGCCTAAATTATCTTATATATCAAAGGGATATAAATTTACAATAGTGGAGGTGGATGGAGTTTATCTAAGATAAATATTTTTATATATATTATAACATGGTAAAGGGGAATGTTGTTGATGATTTATTAATTTGTAAGTCTTATGGAGATATAGTTTAAAAATATATTGATGTTTGGAAAGGAATGGAAGATATTGTAGTGAAGTATCTTGAAATTGGAGAAAATAGTGACTGGGGTTCTTTTTATCAAATGACCATAGAGTTTCCCCTGAGGTAGTAGGTGGAGGAGTTTTAGTGGGGAGACTCAATGGTAGAGGTGATGCCTGATCGTGTCATCCAGAGTCATGACCTAGAAGGATGGTTAAAGGATGGTCAGAATAGGATATTGTTCTAGGGGAGGCTATTTTTTCTATTGGATATGTGATAGTGAGTACTCTGTGAGTTTCAAAACATACCCTTAATGATGTATACCATTTTGAATAATATGTATCATGGATTAAAGAGGTAGATTTAGTGGACTTTGATGAAATGGCCAGTGTTAGAGTTTGTGGAGAAGTGTCTGGTTTATCAATAGATAAAATTCATACACCATTTACATAGATTTTTTATACACCTTGGATGCCCCTATGTGAAAAGTTTAAGAAATATTGATGAATTTTGTCATTGAGTTACCCTAGGATCAGGGAGGATGTGATTTAGTTTGGGGAACTGTTGAACAAATGATGAATTCATCTCATTTTCTAAAGATCCATGAATTGATTGATGTGGATGTTTTAGTGAGGTGGTATGTGGATGATGTGGTGAGGCTTTATAGGGTACCAAGGACTATGATCTTTGATTAGGATCAAAATTTTACCTCATGGGTCTAGAGGGTATTGTAAAAAACCTTTGCCTCATAGTTACTTCTTAGCACTTATTCCAAACCTCATACATATGGGAAAAAAGAGCAGACCATACAGGTGCTTAAGGATATGTTGTGTGCTTGCATCTTGGAGGTTGGAAAATCCTAGAAATGAAACTACGATTGGTTAATTTTGACTACTTTAATATATACCACTAATCTATTACCATGAATCCATATGAGGCATTGTATGTGGGGCTATGTCATTTTTTATTGTGTTATATAAGGATTGCAGAGTCAGTAGTTCTTGGTCCTGATATAGTGTAGATCATGACTAAGAAGATCTGGATGGTCTAAGAGTGGATGGGGGAAGAAAAAAAAATGTTAAAATGACTTTTATGATCATAGGAAGAGGACCCATAAGTTTTATATTAGAGACCATGAGTTCATGAGGGTGTCCCCCTGATGAGGGAAAATATGGTTTGACAGGGGGAGTAATATTTATACTTATTTATTCAATCCTTTTGAGGGGTTGGAACATGTTGGTGCAGTGGTGTATCAGTTAATGCTTCAACCAAGGTGGGATATGATCTAAAACATATTCCATAAATCCCATCTTTATCTATATCTTCATGATGATTCCCACATCATTGAATATGGAGTGTTGGATATTGAGAATGACGTGACATTCAGGGAGTGTCTAATAGAGATCCAGGTTCGTAAATATGAAGTATTCTGTGGAAAAATCATCCCCTTAGTTTGTGTGATATGAAGGCATAATGTATTAAAGGAGAGTACTAGGGAGTGTGATACATAGATGAATTCCCAATACCCTAAGTTTTTTTAGTTTTTTCCTTGTTTTCTTTTTCTTTGATGATTCGATGTTTGTATATTATTGATTAATGAGATATAACTTTTCTACCTTTATAATGGTGTATGATATGGCTTGAAGTACAATAATAAGGGAAATCCCTTCATAATGAGGAAACATTATATTTATATGGAATTTTAAATCAATACGGGTGAGTCAGTGATTCCAAAAGAAGATAAAATCTTGATATAGTGAGTAGGTTTCTTTAAATTGTGTGCTCATGGTAGTGTGGTATGGCATTTGACATAGTTTTTGGATTAGGCTGTATGGAGGTTGAAATTTTTTGGTGAGTGGTTATGTGGGAGAGAGGTGTCTTGTGGTTGGAGTAAGGTAGTGCGGTGTTTTTCAAAGTAGAGGATCGTGATGTACTTGTATGTTCTTTTACAATTGTTTTGGATTGTCCTAATGTGTTTGGATGGTGGTAGGGTTTGTAGTTTAACTAAATATCTAAGAAGTATCTCAGGAGATGACTGTTCAAACACTTACACTTATTTCTCTGTTTAGTTTTTATTCTAAAGGATGGGAATCTCTTAATAGGTATTTAATATAAAAGTGCATGCCTTTTATTCTTGTTACTTTATTAGTTCGGAAGTTTGAGGTGTTGATAGGATAATCAAGGAGGGTTTGATATAGTTTAGAGCTATAATTATATTGTAGTATATAGTTCATGATGTGAACATTTGTTCATGATGTGAGATGTTTTTTGTTTCACGGAGGCTGCTGATTCGAACCTTTTTATCTCAGATTGGAGTTCTAAACTTAATGAACTCATGACATGAAATAATTTATCATGATGTGAATCAACACCTTGAAAATTAGTGGATGTCTGTTGGGTTTCATTTTTGAGGGATTAAAAACTTAAATATGTTGCACAGATTTAATTTTAGGGCATCATAAAAACCCATGACGCAAATCTAGGGTTCATGCCATGAATGGGTCATCCTCTATCATGTCTATAAATTTTGGGTCTTTATGAATTCAATTTTTTTCCTCTATAATTTCCTTCAAACCATGGATGAACTGTAGGAATTTTTTGAGGATCTTTCAACAAATTTCTTTCTAATTTAATCCATGTATTTCAAAGGTTTACCTTTGGAAATACATGGTGAGTAAATCGCTCATTCTTCCTCATTTTCTCTTGTTCCTCACAGGGAGAACATAGAGGTGATGTTGTTAAATTTTAGGGAGTATTTGGGAAGTGTTTTTGATGATCCCTTGGTATAGTTAGGTTTATTCTAGGTTTCCTTGTGTGGATGTGGACAATTATTTATTTCTCATTTTCCCTATCATGTGAAATTATTGAGAAATATCCTTTGAGGTATGGGATCATTATTATCTAGCTATTTATGTGCAAGTGTAGAGATTTCAATCCTTTTTTCTTCTATTGGATTGATAGGAAGGTACATATTACTGAAGATAATGAATTGGAATAACTAAAATTTATGGGAGTGGGAAGAAATCATTTTTATTGATTTTTATGTCATTGATGATGATATTATACATGATTATTACCATTATTGAAAATCAAAACATTTTGGATCCTTTATTATGTTGTAGTTGATATGGGTTTGAGACCCTTATTACTTGATTACTTGATATCACCCTGAATAAAATACCAAATCACTTATATCTAGTTAGTGAATCAGTTTCACTTTAAAATCTACATTTTTTATGAATACCCATGATAATTATTGAATTAAACTAAATAAATCCCTTTCTAAATCTAAAAATATTTATGTCATGTTGTGGTGGTATCTTTGGTTGCGCTTGTTGTGTTTCCTTGTGTGAGGAAGGATGTTTTGTGGTGATTATAGTGATCATATTTGCTGTGGAATGTGTTGGGTAGTTATACATTTCTTGGTTGGAGTAAGATGCGATGTGGGTGGTTGTGCGAGGTTGGAGATGTGTGGTAGTTTTGACATGGGGTGGTGGTGAAGTACTGTAGTTATGTCATGCAATGTTTATGATGTATAGTGGTTGAGATGTGTGGTTGTTGTAGTGATATGTTTTTGTTTATGTGGTTTTGTTGTTATGGTTTATGTGATATGGGTGAGCTAATATGTGTGGTGTGATTGTGTTAGTTTATTAGTTAGCCATTGGATAAATTTTAATATTGAAAATGAAAAATAATGGGTTGGTAATTGAATAATAATGTGCTGGAATTGATGTGTGATGATTGGATTAAATGAATTAAACTATTAATGAAAGGACTATTTAAATATTAATGAATGCCTTCATAAATGGGAGTTAGTGGAAACATATTAAAATATAGAAAATGTTGTAACATGTCACTGTAAGTTAAATTGTGTAGCTATGCATGGTGGTTGTGTGGTCTGATGCATTTAGTAGTGGTGATAGTTGTACTGGATGTCATATAGGGAAATAGTGGTTTTTGTGGTGAATGCTAGTGTAGCTGATTTGAACCCCTAGGTTAGGTATTTTTTTATTTTATCTAAAACTAATTTTATGTTATTTATATGAACTCCCCACCCAAGTTGGATAACCTTAACAGTGGTTAAATGTTTTGGGTTCCCGATGTTTTCCCGAAAACCCAAGTTGGTGGTGAATGGATGGTTGGTTACCTCATCTTCTTCACACTTCATTTGGTAGTAGTGATGGTCAAATTTGGTTTTAGATATTACCCAATGACGATATAGGTTGGTGTTATCTATTACCCAGTGATGATATAGGTTGGTGTTGGAGAATACCCAATATTGATGAGGATGTAATTTTTGGTGTGGGTCATTCATTGTAGGAGGAGGGAAAAATGTTTATTTCCTTCACATTTTTGATACACAACTACCTAGGTTATGTGATGTGGTTTTGATATGATGTTATGTGATGAAAATGATGTTATCACTAGATTCTATACCTTTCAAGGGTGGGGAGGGTATGGATGCATCCCAAACCACATAAGAGATTTTTGGATGTGTGATGTGATATTTATATATGGGATATGAGCATACAATGTTTGATTTTTGGTGTTGGGATAGAAAAATATATGGGGAAAGAAATGTATGGAACCATTAATTTAGGTTCTTGATATTATGTTACTATATTGGATGTGTGGTTTTGTGAGTGTTCCATGGTGAGGCTGGGATTGGTTAATTAACTAGTTTAGATGCATGTTGGTTCTTTTTTTCTTCACTAGCACATTAACACACGCTTTTCACTTGTACATTTTAGAACTTGGGTATAATCCTAATTATTATACCTATTATTCTCACCTTATGTATATAAAATATTTTTTAGGTTTCCAAGAGGACTTAAAGGATCGAGGTGGAAATTACTAGCTCAAGTTTTGGAGCTATTTTTGAGTCACTACCTTGGGACTATCTTTTGGCATTTTCTTGGAGAAATTTATTTATATTTGTTTTCATTACTCATAAATTGTGATATTTTTTAGGTTTATCCTTATATTATGTGATTTAGTTTCTTAGTGTTTTATTATCTTATCTCTCGATACTATATTATACTGAGTGTAATTCCTCTAATATGTGAGATTTTACACCCTTGGTGACAGTCTCCACCCTGTGTCTACTGGAGGCCTGACTCGGTGGTCATTATCTATGTTACTTCATCACTATCATATAAGAGGTACCACTAGAGGGAGGGTTCCTTGAGAATACTTATATTTGAAATTTATCATACGTTAAAATGGTAAAAAATAATTCAAATATATTTAATGGAAAAAATACTCCTTTATGAAATTTATGAAAAAGATAAAAAAATTACAATCCATATATATTTAATGAAAAATCACCCCTTAAATAAATGAATATAAATTAAATTTAGATCATTCCAAGATCAAATTTAATTTTATAAAGAATAATTGGATCTAATGGATTAATATTAATATCAACATGTTGATTTTCAGAAGAAATATATTCCAAAACAATTAATCCATTATTAACATGATCTCTAATAAAAATAAATCTAACATCAATATATATAGTTCTGGAATGCTATAATGGATTATTATAAATAGATATAGTCAATGTTATATCACATTAAATAGGATTTTATGAAAATAAATATCAAAATCATATAAATTTTGTTTAATCCATAAATATTAAGATCCATAAATTGAAAGAAATTTATATTTAGCTGCAACTATCAATAAAATAACAGATAATTATTTATTTGATGACTAATAATTTAAAGTTTTACCGAGAAAATTAAATATTCTATAAGTGCCTTTTCTATAAAGTTTACATCCTAAAAAATCAAAATTAGAATAAGAAATGGAATCAAAATAATTTTGATTATAATAAATTAAACTTATATTAATAGTTCCTTTAACATATCTAATAATTGTTTTAACATCCTTTAAATTAATTTTCATAAGTCAATATTGATATATAGAATATCAAAATATTAAAAATAATATTAGTATTTGAATAAGTTAAATATAATAAACTATAAATAAAAAATCTAAATTTTTTAAAATGAAAAAAATTTCTAGATTAATATAAATCCAATTTTCAAGAAGTTACAGTAGGATTTTTAAGATATTTACAAGAATATAAACCAAATTCCTTGACAACATCTTTATAATATTTTCATTAATTCAAAAATATTCTATTAATATTTTTAAAAAACATTAAGACCTAAAAAAATTTAATTTCTCCAATAGGATTCATATCAACTTCAATAGTCATTAAATTTAAAAATTCTTTACCATTAAATTTATTTGAGTATGCAAAAAAATCATCAATATAAATTTGGATAATTAAAATATCATTTTAAATACTTTTAATAAATATTTTTTTATCAATTTTTTATTTATTACACCAATATTTTATAGAAATAAATATATTCTATTATACCATGCATTAAGTGATTACATTAGAGAATACAAAGATTTAAATAATTTAAAACATTATTATAAAACATTTCATTTTCAAAACTAGGTGGTTGATTAAAAAAAACTTTTTTTGAAATCACATCATTTAATAAATAGATTTTAACTCAAATTTGAAAAATCTTTAAACCTTGAAAACCCATAAAAACTAGTAATGTTATAATATAATCAATTCTAGAAACAAGTATAAAGGATTCATAAAAATCTATACACTCTTCTTGGAAAGAACCTTGATCCACATCTTAAGATTTATTCTTAACAATTTGACAAAATTCATCCACTTTATTTCTAAATATCCATTTAGATTCATCAACATTTTTATCTTTAGGGGGTTTAACTAAAGTCCAAATATAATTTTTAGTATGCTGATTAAGTTTATCATGCATAAAATTAATCCAATCAGAATCATTTAAAAAACATTATTAAGAAAAAAATAATAAATAAATATATAATTTGAAAATAAATTTTAAAACAAAATTACCAAGTGGAATTATAGAATCATCATTACCAATTATATTATAGACATGGTTATCTTTATAAATTATTTATGATTTAGGATCAAAATGAGAAGTATTCTTACCATCAATAATTACAACATTATTTTGATGTTCTCCTTCACCAAAATTAAAATCTATAAAACATTATTCAATATTTTATAAAACATATTTTTGTTATCAAAATTTTCATCAGACTATACATGTATAAATTATTTAACTATAAGAGGATATATCATTTTAGCCCATTCCATTGAATTTTTCTTCGACATTTTATTCTTGAGATAAGACTAGAGGTTAATTGGTGGAGTTTGGGAGATGGAATCTAGTTGTAGGAGAATTTTCTGACATGAATGGAGTTATTGATGTGAGTGGGTTGTTTTCAGAATTAACTGGTTTTTCACATCTTGTGTAAGTAATGTTTTGGGGGCGTGATTCAAGACATGTATGGTATATTCACAATGTGAATGATAGGTATCAGATTTCTCAAAATTTTCTCACAAACAATGATGATGTGAACATGAAGTTCACATTGTGAATTAGTCCTAGGTTTATTATATTTGGAAACATGTTTTTTTGGGTTTAAAAATTAGGACATTCATAGTGAGAATGAACCATTCAAAACATGAAATTACATTTCATAAAATTATTATAAATCCCACAGAACCCTCAAATTTTTTCCAAAACCATTGATTCTTTTAGAAATCGAGGTGTCCATAAGATCCCTCTCAAGGGTTTTCAAATCCATTTCAATAGTGATTGATCCCGGACTTCCTAGGTTTGATCCATAGTGATTTCTTGCGAGATTTACTCTTCCTATTTTGGTTTCTTATCTCATCAGTATTTTTTACTCTAATTATTTATTTCCATGTTATTGTGGTTGATATCCTTTGTTATTATGGAGTTCTTTTGATATTTTTTATCCTGGTTATGACAAAAAATTATTATGAGGCTATATTTTTCTTATGGGATACTAGACCAAAAATATGTTTATTGTTCTATTCTAAATCAATAATTTTTAAAGTCTTGAGGTAGGGTTTTCAATGATTATCATATTATTTTTTGTGACATAATAAATTAATCATTCTTCATCTCTTTGGGTGAGGGTGGAGTTATCCACAATAAATAAGAAACTAGAGCATTGAAAAGAAATGGTTTATTGTTTTAACGATCGTATGTGTTTTCACAATGAAAATAGTTTGACTCTTGGTTTTATATATAGTGTTATATCTATGTTTATTTATTATTTAGAATGTTTTTATTCTATGGTTTAGCATAATTAATTTGATGAAAATTGTCAAAAAACGTAATGCTGGTAATATTGTTGTCCAAATAATTAAACATGGGTGTTTAAATAAACCATTATTCTTCTGTTTTTATGGAAATAAAAGTAATTATTAATGATTGTTTAATTAAATTTTTATTCCAAATTTTAGTGTATTTAGATAAATAATAATAATCTATAAATTTTTGTTATTGATAATAATAGAGGAATGTTAATGGAATTTTTATTCCTTAATTTTTATTTGAATATAAAAGTAATGCTTGAGATCGTGTTTAAATAATTTATATATTTTAATATATTATGGATTAGGTTTCCCATAGTTGTAAACTATGATAAATGAATTTGTTAATCTGAGATGGTAATAAAAATAGTTGTTTCATAAAGATAAGTGTTTGGGGCAGAGCGTGCCCATTTTCATGTGATGGATGTATGCCTTATTTTAGGGCCAAGATTAACAATTGAATCTATTTATTGTTTTTCACCTTTTGAGTTTGATTTTGATTTAATCCTTGATATATTACATGATGTGAACTTGGGTTGAATGAAGTTTGATGAAATATGGGTTGGGAGGCCCAAGTTTGTAGAAAAAGTTGGTGCTTGATATGTTGAGATGCATGGTGGTATACATGGTGGTGTTGTGGATGGAATAAGATTGATGAAATGAGTTAAATCTAGGATTTACCGTTACTGTGAAGGATGATGAGATTATTTGTTGTTAATAAATCCATTTAAAGGCTAGTTGGATGGGTTAATTGTTTTTTTCATTCCTTTCCCCACTACTTGAGGAAACTGGTTATGCTTGCTTTATGCATCTCATTTATGGTAGCATCAAAATTTTCCTCGAGTACCAATAATTGTTGAATGATAATTATTAACTAATGTTTTAACCCATGTGTTTCTTTCTTTAATATAATTATATTACCTTTGATAATATTAAGGAACCATGAAATTGGTTGGATTAAGAAAGAAGGATATGGACTTGACTTGTTGTTGAATGAAATGTGAATGAAATAATGTTAATTAATGGATAATGAATTAATTAACATAAATTGGAATGTTAAAAGGAAAGAATTAATTAAATAAAGTTTCTTGAATTTCTTGTGTTCTAATAGGATATCTAGTTCTTATTAGTGGATGTTGGATTTCCAAGAGGTAATAATTGATATTGATCATAAGACTATGTTAATTCCCATAGTGTGTTCATAAGATATATTATATCTTGTATGTTATATGATTTATTATGCTACCAAACCTATTTTTGTTGGGAAAATGAAACCTAGTGGACTCTAGAAGGGTGTTTTAACCAAAATATAGTTTGGAGAGGAATAGATGGATGACTACCCCAATAACCCTACCCTATTCCCTAGGTAGTATTATGTGCTGGTATACATGGTGGTTAACTTTATCAACATATGTGTATAGGGGGATGCAATGTCCTATGGTTATTTCAAACACATTTATCTCTGGATAAAGTACCCTTTGGATTATTATAGGTATGGAATATATGGGATATGATATCTTGAGGTATAATACATGACATACGAGCTATGGTGGCTCCCAGAAACTACCCGATTAAAATATGGAGATGTGGGATGGGATGATGTGGTTATGTGATGCATAGTGTGGATGGTATGTGATGAGATTATATGATTCATGAGATTAATTTTATAATGAATTATCCTTGGTGTCTTTAGGGTGGATTACTTTTAGAGAGATATATCATAGGACTTGTGATTTTGCGGTAGAGTAGAAAGAGAGTGGGGAAGTGGTAGTGGGATAAATTTATTAATATTATATTATATGATCTCTTGCATTTGATACTTGGGTATATATATCCATAGTAAGTTTGGGAATATATTATACCTATTTATGTATTGAGATAGCTTCAATTATTTTTTATTTGATTTAATAAGCATTATTTATATTTTACATGAGAGGCTCTGAGGAGAATCATACTAGGTATACATATTATGATCACCCCCAAACAAATATTATATTTTTAGGTCAGTAAAAAAGGTTGGTGATTGGTATGAACATTACTATCTTGTGGGATATTCCAGAGTGGTTTGGGATTTCATGGCCACTTTTAAAGACTACATTTTCTTAATTATAGTTACTTTTTACAGTTGTTTTAGTTATATGACATTACATTCTAATAATTTAGATATTTCTTAATTTTTATCTTGAGTAGTAATTTTTTGGTGTTTCTATCTTATCAATCACATTTATCAAACATTAAAGAGAAATTCCTTCCATATGTGTGTATGATATACCCTTGGTGTTTTTTTATAATGAACAACCTATGGGAGGTAGAATTCAGGAATCATTATCTCCCTTATCTCACTATTGGCTAAGAGGGGTATGTTTTTCATGAGGGGTCAAGATAGAGTGGTATCGATGGTTCAGGTTGAGAGATTTTAGGGAGTTCAATGGTAGAAACATGTGAGGGAATCATGGTTTGGTTGGGAACCCATGTTAGATAAGTTTAGTAACCAATATAAACAAGTGAGATCGACTAAGACATAGGTATTTAGGTCCCCCTCTAATCTCAAGCATAAATCATTAGGTTTAGTGAGCATAATAAGTGATGTGATAATAGCTGTGTGGTAAAGACCTAGGAAAGTATCCTTCACCATTATTCTTACTCCAGTTCTTGAAATTGGTAGAACATACTATTATAATAAACCTTAAATAATTAAATAAATAAATAAATCTTAAATATTCCATATTAAAATTTTAGGAGTATCTAATAGTTTTTTCTTTCAGAGTTATTGACTTATGTCAATATCTTTATCATGTTCATGCTGAAGATGTTCTATAGGATGTTCCATTATATTTTCATTGTGGTTAGGTTGTTGATGTATATTCTTGGATGAGGACACTTTGAGAGTTCTAGTTCGAAATTATATATAATTATGAGTGATATATTTGATATATACTGATAAAGTACTTGTTAGAGGATGTGGAGATATCCTTATGTTCGATTCGTGATTGGAAGGGTCATTGGGTTTTGTTGGAAATGATGATGGCACATAGAGTAGTGTGGAAGTGGTCATTCTTGTTCATCAGGGATCAAAAGAAATATACAATGTCTATTTTTCTAGGCCTTTTGATGTGTTGGATCATACTTGAGTTGTGGTGTATTTGATAACACTTCCTCTAATATACGATCTAGATACATGATATATTTCATTTTTCATACCTACTTCATTATCTTCATGATTACTCTCACATCATTAATTATAGAAATATTGATTTTTATAATGATACGACATTTGAGGAGTTTTCTTTGGGGATCTAGGACAACTAAGATAAGGTGTTTCATGATTATTCTATTCCTTTAGTTTGTGTCCTTTAGTGAAATAGTGGCATTAAAGAGATTACCCATGAATATGAGTCATTTATATGAACATAGTAACCCAAGATTTTTGATGTTTATATATTCTATTGTAGAGATACCCATTTTTATGGGTTTTTACCTTTATCTATTTTAAATATGGGTTTTCCTTCTTTGATGCCTTGTTTGTGGCCTTTCTCTTATTTTATAGGTATCTTCCCCAAGATTGCTTTTAGAATTTTTTAGTTAGTGTTTCATGGTTTATTGATCTGTTCCTCTAAGTGAGTCAGTTGAGTTCATGTGATAGTAATATTCATTGATAGGTATCTCATGAGGTGGATATTCAAATGATCCCTTTTCTTTTTCTTATCTCCATGTTTTATTTAAATTCTCAAGGATGAGAATATTTTGAGAGGTATCTGATGTAATGGGATGGATCCCCTTAAACCATTCATTTTCCTATTTTTGAGGTCCATGGTTCTTAGGACAATCCTAGAGAAGGATCTGTGTAGTTTATTAGATGAAATATGGTTGTATAAATAGTTGATAATGTGAACATAGGTAATGAATTGAGTGGTTAGTTCATGATCAAAAGTGGTTTTTTCTAGCATTGATATGAGAAGTCCACAAGGTGTGATTCATGATGTGTACGGTATATTCACAACATTAATGGATGATGAGTTAGATTTCTCAAAATCATTCCCTAGAAACTCATGACATGAACATGAATTTAATTATGTGAATTAATCCCATGTTTGTTGAATCTGGGTGATATATTTTTCAATGGGTCTCAAACTTGGGACATTAAAAATGTGAATGACCTATTCACGCCATAAAATATCATCTAGAATAATTCTCACAAATAATTCCACACACACAAATTATATCCAAACCAGTATTTCTATCTTAATTATAGGTGGCCATATGATCTCTCTCAAGGTGTTCTAAATCCCTTTCGATAGAGATTGATCTCTATCTTACCATTCTCAAAACACGGTGATCTGAGGTGAGTTTTCCCTCTTCATATTATGGTTTATTCTATGATCATTCTTATTTCCTCCCATTACTTCTTTCCATTATATGGAAGTTAACATCCTTTGTTCATATAGAGTTATCTTTATTTTTCTGGTGTGGTTGTGGCGTCATGTTCTTTTGGGGATATAGATTCTTTATGGGAGATGAGATTTGTGATCTACTTGTTGTTCCATTCAAATTCAAGAAAAGTTAAATCCTTTATGTAAGGGATTTGTTTCTTATTGTATTATTTTTATGTGAAATCATAAAATAATCTTACTTCATCTATTTGGGTGATGATGTAATAAACCTTAACAAGGAATAAACCATATTAATGAAAAGAAATAGATTTTGGTTGTAATGGCCACATGTGTTTTCACTATGGTAATAATTTTCCTATTTATTTGAGTGATATTGTGCTATATATATTTATGCTTTGGTTGGAATGTTTTTTATTCTGTGGTTTAACATATTTAAATTGATGAAAATGGTTATAGTAAGTAAATCCAGTAATTTTTTTGGCTAAATAATTAAATAGCCATGTTTAAATTAAATATTATTAGAATGTTTTGATGGAAATAAAAGTAAGATTTATTGCATGTTTAATGAATTTGTTCTACCATATTTTAATTTTAGTGGCTAGATAACATGAAACTATAAAATCATGTTGTTGATTATAATAAAGAGTCATGTTAATGGAATTATTCTTCCTTAAAATTTGGTGAAACTGAATGTTATCCTTGAGATAATGTTTAAATAATTTGTATATTTTAATATCTAATGAAATATTTTACCTATATTTATATCCTATGATAAATTAATTAGTTAAGACAAGGTGGTAATAAAACTAGTTTCTTTATCAAGATATGGTTTCAGGGTCGAGAGAACTCATTTTCATGGGAAGGTTGGATGCCTTGTTTTAGTGACTAGAAGTCATCTTAACATTGTTTTTTGTTTTTTGTCTTCTGTGTTTACTATGAATGCGATCTTTTATATGTGACATGATGTGGACCTATGATGGGTTATGGTTGATTAAATATGGGAAGTGAGGATTGATTTTGTGGAAGTTGTTTGTGTGTGATATGGAGGGATTCATGGTGATATACATGTTTATTTTAGGGATGAAACTAGGATTGATGGAATAGGTTAAAATGGAATTTCCCTTTGTTTCCATAAATATGGTATGCCTACTTATTAATAAATATTCTTATATTATTTTTGTTTAGTTTTCTTGTTTCATTATTCCTTTTTTCACTTCTTGATGGAGATGGATATATTTGGTTTATGCATATCTTTTATGGTAGCTTAGGGTGTTTCCTAGATTAATTGGAATTATGGAATGATAGTGATTAATAAATGATTTATCCCATGGGGATGTTTATTGAATAGAATGCAACGAATGCTAACAATCTTGAGGAATCATGTAATTGATAGATTATGCATGGAGGACATGGAATCTACTTGTTAGATAATGAAATGTGAATTTAATAATATTAATTATTGGAAAATGAATTAATTAACATAGAGCCGAATTTTAAATGTAATAAATTGATTAAATAATGTTTCTTGGATTTCTTGTGTGCTTATAGGATATCCTGTTCTTAGTGGTGGTGGTTGGGTGTCTGAGAGGTGATAACTATAGTTGAGACTAAGTCTAGGTTAGTTACCACAGTGTGGTTGGGTGATATATTATATCCTATATGTTATGTGATTTTATATGCTACCCCATGCACATCGGTTGGGAGACTAACACCCAGTGGAGTTTGGGATGGTGTTTATCCTGACTTCCATGCTTGTGGGGATTGAATGGATGACTACCCACTATAGTATGCATAGTGGTTATCATTCCCCATATATGCGTGTAGAGGTATTTAATGGATACTATTTATTTAAAACACACATATCTCTAAATATAGTATCCTATGCATTATTATAGGTATGCCACGTAAGGCCTATGATGGATTGACATATAATACCTGACATACGGGCTGCAATAGAAACTGGAAAAAACATTATTACAATACAGAGATGTTTCATGGAATGATGTTACGATGTTGTAGACAAGGTTCATGGTATGCGATGAGTGATATAATGTATTAGATTCATGTTATGATACATTGTCCCAGGTGTCTTTCATCCATCTTACTTTTAGAGAGATATGGATTAGGATGTGAAACGTTGGTGAAGAGTGGATAACTAAAGGAAAGTGGTAGCATGTATTTTTTTTGATATTATATTATATAATATCTTTTATATGATACTTGGTGAGACATAACCATGAGGAGGATAGGAATATAGTATACCTATTTAAGTGATGAGTTGGCTTCCCTTATTGTTCACTAGACTTTTGAATTCTTTCTTTATCTACACGAGAGGTTATGAGGAGTATCCTAGTGAGTATAGATGTTATAATCACCTTATATATATAAAAATTATTTTTTTCAGGTTACAAGGAGAAGTTTTGTTATCATGATGAACATTACAAGCTTGTGGGTTGATTATGAGTTGTTTGGGCTTTTGTGGTCACTGGTGAGAATTTTCATTTGGTAATTATAGTTCCATTTTTGTAGCTGTTACATTTGTATGAAATCAAATGCATGTAATTGGGATATTTATTTAATTTTATATCAAGGATGAGTTATTTTGTGTTTCTATATTATCTCTCTAGTTTCTCAAACTATAGAGGGAAATTATTTACATCTCTGTGTATGATATACCCTCAGTTCTTGTCACCAACCTATATCCTATTAGAGGAAGGCTTCCAGTGTCATTATACCCCTTCCTACATTGATGATTAAGGAAGGGTACCATTGGGGGTGGGGGGAGGGAGGGGGTATCAGGAATTACACAACTATAGATCATTGGTCATATAATCTATAATCTTTATTATAATTTAGATTACATAGAAAATACCTTCAAAACTTTTATAATCATATTTACCTAAATCATCATTAGTACTTAAAATAAAAACTCTACACAAAAAAAATCTAAAATAATAAATGCTGTTATTATTCCATTAAACATTTCATAAGATGTTTTAATTAATAGATGATGAATAAAAATTCTTTTTAAAATATTAAAAGTATAATTCACTAATTCTCCCTAAAAATATTTAGGTAAATTATTTTCATTAAGAATAGTTATATCTGATTCTTTAATTGTTTTATTTTTCCATTTTATAACACTATGTTTTTTTGGAGTTGTAGGAGCATAAAAATTTGAAAAATATCTATTATATTCATAGAATTTATTCGAATAAAATTACCAAATTCACATATGTTATCACTTATAATAGAAATAATAAAAATAAAATTCACATTTTTAATTAACTTACAAAATAAATTTTGTTTAGATAAGGTTTAATGCTTATGAGATAAGAGGAAAAACTATGCAAACCTACTATAATAAGCATCTATAAAAAACATATTTTTTACCTCATAATATTGAATATTTCATAGAACCATATAAAAAAATATGAAAGAATTCTAATGATCTATTATTATAATCAGAATTAATAGATATGTAAATTTATTTATATTTATTACCTTTTAAAAATGAATCAAAAATATATTTTTGGATTAACATTATCTCAAGTAAATATAAATCCTCTCAGTGTTTGGGTAGTTTGTATAAAATTTTAAAATGAAAACGTTCAAGACTCCTATACCAAATAAAATCATCTATTTCTATCACATTAAGGCACTTAACATTCTTATTAGATAGTTCAGAAAAATTAATGAAATAAATACCTTTTTCCCTATTTACATAAAATAGGATGGAGTTACCTTTAGAAACTAAAGACTTGTTATCATAAAATTTAACATATATAAAATCATCAAAAATATGTGATATACTTACTCAGTTATGTTAGAGAAATTCAATATATATTACTTTAAAAAAGAAAAAAACACCACGCCTACCTTTTTCACCCATTATATACCCAGAAAAACTAATATCCATGTACCATGTGTCCTTGAGATTCTTGATGTGTATTTACTAAATTAAAATAAATCAAACCTAAAATATTATAAGTCTTAAGTCTTTATTTGGTATAATATGCTTAGTAATAAAAATTTTCAGTACCCAAATAGATTTAATACATTCATTATCTGGAACTCTTGATGATAAATTCTTAGAAATGATGTTTTTATTATAACTAAGAGATTGAGGACATATTAAATAATATTTATTAACATAATTTACTTGAATTTTAAATTTAAAAAATTTTACCATGAAAAAATTTCCTTTAGAAAATTTAATAAATAAATAATATACATTTTTGGAATCTGTTGATTATAACCAAAACTATTTTTTTGTTTATTTTATTTCACTAACACCATAATATTAAAATATATATATTTTCCTTGAACAAATATATATAATGTTTTTTTTCAAGATTGAATATTCCCTTTTGATATTATCATTTTCCTTTTGAATAGTATCAATATTATCATAAATTATACTTTCTGAACATGAAGCATAATTTACCAATTTTTCATTTTATTACTTAATATTATCATTTTATTTCAAAAAATTCCCACTTAATTATATTTATTACATTTTAAACAATAAAATGAGTTTCTTATATTATAATTTTATTTATTTTCTTTCTCACTTTCCTTTATAATATTCTTAGTTTGTTATTTGAATTATTTATATACTCCAACAACTCTTTAAATATCTTTTTGAAGTTTTTCATTTTCTTTATATAAACCATAAAAGCTATAAACACCAGTATCAAAATTATCGCTACCCTGAGTTTTCATGCATTAATAATAAATTAATTTTATAGAATACTTAAAACATTACACAACCAAATTTACAAATACCATGTTAGTCTAGTTCCTTTGGAAGCATGGAAACATAAACACTGATACAAAAGTGAGCTACATTATCTCGCAATAGGTTCTTCTTGACTTGAAACCTTATTAATCACATCAAACATAATACATATCTTCATGACCTAGGGGAAAGGAAACATAAAATGGGGTGAGATGAGATACTCATTAAGGGTAAACAACGTAGATATATAAACATAATCATGAGAAAAAGATCATGATAATAGGATCATGAAAATAGATAATCATACTCTCCCTATCAAATATTATAAATAATAATCATGGAATAAATATTGGTAGTTCATAAGATATGAATTATAATGAAGTATCGAACCTAAACCAGGAAATCATAACATAGAAATAAGACATAGAATTGGGACAACAACATAAACATATAAAATGATTTCCATGGTAGTCAAGGCTTCACTGCCAATTCCATCTTAGTAGTATGGGTTCACTACCCATACTATCTTGATAGTCATATTTCACTCCTATGGACATCTTAGTAGTATGATTTCACTCCCCATACCATCCTTTTAGTCATGGTTCACTCTTATGGCCATATTATTAGTCACTGTTAACTCCAAAGACCATCTTAGTCTATCTCATAAGATATAAATCTTTACCCAAAGAATTTCAAGGAGATATAAGTCCCACCCATATCATAATGAAATCATACATATGTGTTCCACTAGATCATAAATAATCATATCATAACCCATGAAATGAAATCAGTTTCATAAAAATATAATCATATCTTAACATGTGAAAAAATATAGGTTTCATAATCATTTCATCAAAGCATAACCCATTAAAAGAAGCAGGTTTTATAAGAATAAAACCAATGGAAGAGGAATGAGTTTCATAGACCTATAACCCATGAGAGATAAATGTATGAAATCCTATGATGAGTCCAACCATAATTTACATTCAAGTATGGCCCCATTATTGTTTTCTATTAACCATAATCATTTCCAAATATATATGGAATCCTATGATGAATCCAACCACCATTTACATTTAATCTTCCCATCATAAAGATCATTGTCGTTATACTATGAGGACAAAGACTAGGTTAAGACAATAATAATTATAAGACAATGAAGCTAAAAACAAAAACTCTATATGGAATGTGGATAAATTAAAAATGGATCTATCTTCAATACCATGTGTTATATCTGATAGATGACATCTGGTTTGAGTGTGGGGTAGGGGGTGGGGTGGATGAGAAAAAAATTTAAAATCTATAAAGGTGAAATAATTTTTAGATTAATTAAAGTTAAGTTAATCAAAGTTAATTCTCATGAAGGATATTAGTTTTAAGATATTAAAAAAATGAACACTAACAGTTTTATATTAGTTTGGTCTAAATTGGACCAATGTATACCCTTACAACTATCTTCTCATTGAGATATGTAAATTCACTAATGACTTAATTTTCCATTGGATATCAAAACATGTTACAATCTTACCTTTTATAATGGATGTACAACTAGACTCCTGAATTTTGTGTGTGGAGTTGAAACCCTTATAATATTGACTTTAGAAAATAGTATTGACAACCCAATCAGTCCTAATTTTAGAATCAAAATTTCAAAACTTGAGGGAGAGAATTATTTTAAGGTGGAAAAGTATAAAAAAATATTTGAGTACAGATGAGAAATATATAAATAATTGATACATAATTAGACAAAAACTAAGGGAAAAAAATTCAATAAAGGCAGATGAAGCACAACCTCAAGTTCTAGAGTAAATGATTATAATGTATCTTCATGGTAGTGATACATATATAATATTAGGTTCCCTGATATTTTACAAAAAAATTTACCTTGTTTTAACATGCCCAATTGGAGGTTTATAAGTTCACAAAACAACTCATGAGAGTTTGATGATTTATATAGAAATTTTATTATATCAGTATCTCATGTATCCTTTGAATGAGTCTAAAATCCCTATAAAGAATTTATTTATAAACTAAATTCTCATAAAAAAATTATGATAATTCAAAATAATAATAATAATAGTGTTTGAAATTATTATAGTGATAGAAACTATCATTACAATAAATATCATATATATTAAAACAAATTTGAATTCATCTTTTGAATAATTTGAATCACTTAAGAATAATTCAAATTAATTTTATTACATCCATTAAAAATATTTTCATATTAATTGGTCCAATATATCCCATATAAATCAAAAGGTTTCTCTCTCTAAAATTCAATATTTTTAAATACATTAAAAAACATTCAATATGAATATAAAAATTAAAAAATTCATTAAAAAATATTTATAAAGTTTTTAATTTACTTCAAATATGAATATTATCAATTCATAATAATTTATAAATAAATAAAATATGGAAATAAACTCATAATAAAAGTATTTCTATAATTAATAATTTGAATATGAATTTTAAAAAATAGTTTTCAAAATTTCAAGCATTAAGTAATTATTCACTTGAAATTACATGTAATATATTTATTGACCTTAAATAATTCAATAAATGATTCTTCTTAAATCATACAATTCCTTTTAATGTTTCAAATGTGAAATTTGAATGTAGTAAAATATTAAAAATGAAACATAAATTTGTATATTGTAGAAATGATAATTTTTGGTCCCTTTTTAGAGCTTGTAAACAACATATTCCTCTTTTATTCAAGTTTAGTTTTATTTAGATATTTTCATTATATTTATAAATCATATAAAATCAATTTAATAGGACTTTTTTAAGATCAATATATCACTTAAAATCATAAAAAATTAATCTAAAAACTACAATTTAAAAAAGTGATACATCCTCAAACCAAAATAAGAACATTAAAATAGCAATTTGATCCTTACTAATAGTTCAATGAAATGTAGATAATTTTATTAGTTATCCATTGGAATAATAATTTTACAATTTTGAGTTATTCAACTCATGTTATGATTAAAATACTATAAACTAATAAAACTAGAAACTATTAAGAAATATAGAAATCTCAATAAAAACAGAACAATTTCTTCCATAAAAACAATACACTAAATTAACATTTTTAGAAAATAAATAAATTAATAAATAAAGAATTATCAACAATTTATTAATAAATAATAAATTATTAAAATTAATATAAAAATAATGAATAATTTATAAAAAATATATTCCATAATATTTTAGAAATGAATGATTGAGACAATAGTGTAACAAAAAATAATAACTAAAACAAAGTAGTGAGAAATTATTCTTTTCTAGTAAAATCTTGTTGATTTATTTTTAATGTTAAAAACATGAAACATATGCCAACTTAAACACTTATAATATAATAATCAATCAAAACACTAATAATATTCACCTTTTAAAATTATAAAAAAAATATTTTTTTAAAAAAATTCTCCCATTGAAATTTATAAAAACTAAAAAAGTAAAATAAAACAATTCATATACATTTAAATAAAAAACTCTATTTTGGAATTTATTAAAAAAGTTAAATATAAATTACTGTCCATACATTTTTAAATAAAATATTCCCCATAATAAATGATTATAAATTAAATTTCTATTATACCAAGATCAAATATAATTTTCTCAAACTTTGAAGAATCTAATAGCTTAATAAAAATGTTATAAAATTGATTTTCTGTATAAATAAATTTTAAAATAGTATCTCCTTTACTAACACGATATCTAATTAAATAAAACCTATCATTAATATGTTTAGTTATTTAATACTTAGATGGATTCTTAGAAATAGATGAGAAGTATTATCACTATAAAAAGTAACTTTATCCAAATAAATAATGAAATAAATTAATGTTTTCTTAATACATACAAATTGATCCCCAAAAAATAGAATCAAATATATATTAAGCATTAGTTATTGATAAAATAACTAATAATTATTTCCTTAATGACCATGAAATTATAATTTTATTTATAAATTGAAATATTCAAGAAGTGATTTTTGTATCAAGTATACATCCTCCCAAATCTGAATGAGAATAAGATTTTAAATCAAAACAATTTTGACTAGAATAAAATATACTAGAAAAAATATTTTCTTTAAAATATATAATAATTCTTTTTACGAAATTTAAGTTATATTTCTTAGGGTTAGATTATAATTTTTCATAGAAAAGACACTAAATATAATAATAGGTCTTGAAGTATTAAAATATAATAAACTACTAATCATCCCTCTAAAACTTTTAAAATAAATATATTTTACAACTTTTTTTAATTTCTATTTTCAAGTAATCATTAATTATTTAAAATTTTTATTAGAATCTAAACTGACCCTCTTACCTATATCTTTAGTATATTTATTTCCACTAAAAAATATAAAATCAAATATTTTAAATTTTTGAATAATTAAAAATAATTTATGTTATCTCATAAGACTCATATTAAATTCATTGGTCACTAAATTTTAATATTATATATAAAGAATATCAATTTAATATAAAAAATATATCATCAATCCAAATTTAGAGAATTTAAAAATCATTTGAATTTTTTAGTGAATAAATTTGGCTAAACTTGTCCTTTATTTATATAATATTTCAAAAAACCATGGTAAAAATTTATATTGATCTTATGGTTCTTTCTTTAAACCATATAAATCCTTAAAAAAAATTAAATCCCAATTTAAAAATTTTATTTTACAAAACTAGGTGGTTGATTAACATAAACTTATTTATAAACAAAACCACTTAAAAATACAATTTAACATTCTTTTGATATAAAGTAGAACCATGAAAATATTTAAATAGTAAAAAAATTAAAATAGGATCAATTTTAGAAACAATAAAAAAAGATTCAGAAAAATATATACCTTCAACTTGGTAAAAACCTTGTGGTATGATCCTAGATTTTTTAAAAATTTTACCAGATTCATCTATTCTATATCTAAATATTCATTTTTTTGGAATAACTTTTTTATCATTAGGGGGTTCAAATAAAGTCCAAACATTATTTCTAGTAAATTTATAAAGTTCCTCATGTATAAAAATAATAATATTATAATTTTTCATATAATCAAGTACATCATTAGGCCTAAAATATATAATTAAAGCATAATTAACACAGAAATTTTAAAAACATTTCTTAATATATATCATGTAATCAAAATTTTCAATTATATTATAAACATACTCATATTTATGAATTCAATATGATTAAGATAAAATTGAAAATTATTCTCCCCTCAATAATTATATTATTATCTTGAGGTTATTCTTCTCTAAAATTAAAAACTCTAAAAAAAATTTCAATATTTTATAAATCATGTTTTTTATTATCAAAATTTTCATCAATATTTACATGAATAAATTCTTCAAAATTCATAGATATTTTTTTACATAACCTATACGATTTAATATTTTTTTGTAACAATGAAAAAAACCATTGTCACTTTTACCATCAAATTGATCTAAATTATACTTAATAATTAAAATTAAAAATATACACCTTAAAAATATAAAATAACCAAATTTAGGTTTTCTACTATTAAATAGTTCACAGGAGGATTTCTATAAATGAGGTAAAATAAAAACTGTTTTTAAAATATGAAAATTAGAATGTAAATTATGCTCATTAAGAATAGTTCTATCTATTTCTTGAATAGTTATATTATTCTGTTCTGAAACACTTTTTTAATGTGGTTCTATAGGAACATAAAAATTATAAAATTATCCATTATCGTCATTGGAATTATCAAACTCCAAATTAACAAATTCCCCTCCTTTATCACCTCTAATATAAATAGTTAAATAACATTTCATATTTTTAATTCACATATAATATAGAGTAAATTTAGATAAGGTTTCATATCTATAAGATAATAAATAGACCAATTCAAACCTACTAAAATTATCAACTATCATAAAAACATATTTATTACATCATAAGATAGAATTTTTTATATGTCCAAATGAATCAAGATGAAATAGTTCTGATGGTCCAGTTGTATAAAAATGAAAAAATATCTAAAAATTTGTTTATATTGATTAAATTTTAAACATGGATCACAAATACTTTTTTAACATACCTTTAATTTGGGTAAATCTAAAACCTGTTCATGTTTTTATAGTTTATATAAACGTAAAAATTAGCATTTCCAGGCCTTCTATTCCATAGAATAATATCTGTTTATATAAAATTAAGATACTTAACATTTTTATTTTATTTTTCAGAAACATTAATTGAATACATATGTTACTTCCTATTTACATACAATAATATAGAATTATATTTAAAAAATAAAAATTTATAATATTCAAATTTAATATACATTTCATTATCACAGATATAGTATATACTAATTAATTTTTTTTATGACCTTCAATAAGTAATATTTCATAAATTAATACAATATTAGATATACTTACATTAATTAAACATTTAAAATTTATTTTTTAGTTTTCTATGAATGTCATGGATCCTTAATCACATCTAGTGTATGATAAAAAATTTAATTGGTCACCATTTATATGACTGAAAAATCCATTAACTATATACAATGTGTCCTTGAGATTCTTAAAATTTTATTCCCGAATAAAAATCAATGAATTAGAAAATAGTTTTTTTACACTGAATATAATGGATCTAATTAGGTTACTAATAATATTTTTAGTACCCAAACGTAATTAAAACATTTATTATAATGTTATCAGGAAGATAAATTATATGAAATGATCGTTTTAGTATAGCTAATAGATTGAGAAAATATTAAATAATATTCATTAACATATTTTTATGACATTTTACAATTAAAATATGTAATTGTAGAATATTTTACCTTATAACTTTTCACAAAACAAGTATTTTAAACTTTAGGAATCTATGGGTTATAAAAATAAAAATAAAAAGTTTATTTAATTTCATCATGGACATAATCTTGTCATATTTTTCTTTACCAGGAATAATTTTATATTTTGTTTCTTCAAATATGGAAAGTTATTTTTTGAGATTATCATTCTCCTTGTGAATAAATTAAATAATACCATAAATCTTCGTTTTTGAACATGAAACAAAATTAATAAATTTTTCATTTTCATCCTTAAGATTATTGTCTTGTTTCCAAAAAATGACTATATTGTTAGATTGATTTTTTTAAATACGATACTATGTTTATTTCATATTTAATTTTTAATTGAATTTCTTACTATCCATGATTACTTATTATTTTCGGGTTATAATTTTTTATATGGTTCAGTAAACCATAAATAATATTTTTGGTGTTTTTCATTTTCCTTTTATAGATCATAAATACTATAACCATGTTAATCTGAATCATAACCATAAATATAATTTGAGTCATAAATAACCTCATTTAATTTTACACCCTTAAAAATAAGTTAAATAACTCTCTTTTCTTTCAAATTTCATTACTTGAATCTGACTCCATAGAGAAACCCCTTCCAAAATTATATACACACATATACCTTGTGTATTTATTAAATTTTCCATAATGTTTTAATTTTTTAAAACTTGACTAGATATATACCTTTTCCCTACATTAATAATAACCTATTTCTGAAATACAATTATAATTACTCATGAAACCTTTATTTCTTTTTCAATCAACCTTATGATCTTTTATGGGTCACTTTTTTGAACATTTTCTATTTCTTCCTTAGATTATAGGTACCTTTTCGTATATTTTATATTTCTCCTTTATCTCTTTCCTATTCCTTGAATTCAAAAGTGTTAGAGGTAATATTTATATGTGAATTGAAATTAATACATTTCTTCTTCAAAGTCTTTTCTTACACAATATTCTTTTACTGTGGTTCATATTTAAGTAGTGAACTAACAAGTTAAAATAATATATATTTATTTAAATTATTAATTTTATTAGTTAAAAACTTTATTGAATGAATCTTAATAGGTAGTCCTCTTAGGAACCTATCAACATTCCTAGGTTCTCTAAGTATTATCCAATGAAATTATTCCTTTCATAATACTAGTGATTCTATGGAATGTATGGTTTGAAATTTCATCTTCATCCATGTTGAAATTTTGATTCTCAACAATAAACATTCCAAGAATTGTTCTAATTAGATCACCTAGAACAATGTGAGTGACTTGAATTTTTTTTTCAAATTACACGAGTTAGATTACATGAAGATACATGACTAAAAACAGTTCTGTTAATATCACAATATAAAATATTTATCACTTTATAATTTGAAATATATTTAACCAATTCATTACCAAAAAGAGTATCTGGGTCATCTTTAAGGAAATTTTTTCGTTTTCTCAATGATTATCTAGTGTTCAATGATTAATTGTTTTCAGTATACCTGCATTCTATATTTCAAAAAACCATAATAATTTCCATCAAAATATAGTGGATTCTGAGTAATGTAACCACCACAACTAGAATTTAGAGATATACCAATGGATCAATACCAACTATTTCAGAAAACCCTTTATAAAGTTCTCTTATTATAATGGGTTTAGTTAAAATTTGATATTGGATAGTTTTGGGTGTGATATTATACTGATTTTATTAAATCATTTTTATAGAATAATTTATACCATAGGGTTTTTAAAACTATTGGTATAGGATCACCACTATACCAGCCCCTATATCCCCTTTGCCTTATGTTAAATCACACTACTATGGACGCATTATCCTCTTTGACAATTCCTTTCGGTACCCTCTTCTATTATACTTGGATTCATCAGTTTTTTAAAAAATAGGTTCAATAATCAAGGTATGTTGGTTAAATTCACATTTAATCGTATTTTATCCTCTTATTTAGGTATTTTTCCCCATATTGAAAAAATACCTAACCAAATTATAGAATTTTAATTTTTTTATACGCTTTTTTAAAATAATGATTAAAGAATTTCCATCCTAGAAAAATTGGATTTTTGTTGTCGGATGAGTTCCATGGATTTCTGGACGAAGTTATCTAATCTATAATCATTTATTGTGAGATTTTATAAAAAGATTATAAGGTGATCAAAAAAATTTAATGTATATTAGACCTTATTAGTTGATGTTGGGTGTTATTTCTCATCCATCCTTGATTGATATTTCTCTTTTGGATTGAGATGAAAGTTCCCCTAGTTGCCAAAAAATATATCTTCATTAATGCTCTCTTGATCCTTTTGATGTATTTGTATTTTTTTAGAATCACTTTATTATATGGATTATATATAAAAAAATTATTTATAGAAATTAAATGTGATCCCGATTCATAAAATTTGAGATCGACTAATAGAAATCTACCTCATTGAACTATTATATTTCTTCATCTCCACTTTACATGGCGATTTCATCACTCAATGTGGGGTAATGAGAGATCTTTAAGAGTTGATCCAATATTTAATAAATATCTGGACTAAATGATACGACCATAGAGATTTTCTTTGCTAGATTCTTTTAATCAATAATAGGGAAAGTAAATGAGGTAGAAAATTTATGAATACATTTCCATCATTTATTTATTTATTAAAAATATATCACTCAATAAATTAAGGATATTTTTTATTTACATTCCACTATATTTGATGTATATTAAATTCAAAAAATAAAAACTGATATGTTATGTATGTTTTATCAGAAAAATTATTGGATTTATATAGAAACAATAGTTATTAAAAATGAAAAGTGTCACGACCTGTCCTCGGGGTCTGTGCCGTGACTACCCCAAGCCCGCCTTCCATAGGCCAGGGGCTGGCGACTAGCACCAAATGTGTAATTCCCGATAACTGGGAAGGCATTGAGTTTATAAAAGTAAATAAAACACCACAGAGTACAAGAGGAAGTAATACACTAAGCACAAAAGGAAGTGATGAAAAGTAAATGGGCCAGAATACAAACCCAATTGAAAGTACATTTACAACTGAACAAAAGTACAACAGAAAAAGACAAACAGCTAGAAGAATGGAAGCAGCTCCTGGGTCGTCCTCCTCGGATCTTACCTGAAGGGTAGGTACAGATAGCGCAGCTCCTGGATCGTTCACCATGGATCCTACCTGAAGGGTAGGTACAGATATCCTCCACAACGCTCTCACCCGTCAACCTCCTTCAAGTGTCGTCTCATCATGAAGTCCACCTCCGGATACTGACTCGTCGTGAGGTCCACCTCCGGGTACTATCCAGTCCTTGAACACTTTTCCTCTGTCAGCGCTTCCCGACGTCTGCAACCAACACAACGAAGTGCGGGCTTATCCCATGCAGGGGTGAGTATACGATACTCAGTAGGGACCCCGAGACCCTCAATGTCTCACTAAATCCAACAAGGATAACCACAAAGAAGGATCTCAACAGATAACCCTTACTTAGGTATAAGCCCATACTTATACCTAAGTTATCAAGTAACCCATATCAATCATGAGGAAACACAAAGGTTATGAAATCAACGGATAAACACTACCTAGTTATATGCCCATACATATACCTAAGTGATCAAGGGACCCATCTCAATCAGGAGGTAAACACAAAGGTCATAGACTCAGATCAAACCAGGATTTTCATTATCGAAACCGTAACTGCTGAAGAGCCCCATCTCCGGAGAGTACAGTGATACTGTCACGACTCCGAGGTACTGCTCACTAACCTAAGACTGCTGAGGTACTCCTCCTGTCGAGTACCATGGGTCAGCCACCCAAACACAGTAGTGCTTACCACTGGGGTCTGCCACCCAAACACAGTAGTGCATACCCCCTAATAGCCGGTAGAGGTACTCTCCAGACGAGTACCGCGAGTCTGCACCCAAACTCAGTAGTGCTCCGTCCGCCATGGGTCTGCACCCAAAAAAAGTAGTGCTCCATCCACTAGGCTAGTCGACTCACTCCAAGTCCATTTGGTCAAGCAGTCGTCAGGTCTCAGTCGACTACACGGTCTCCATACTCCGTATGCTCGTCTCCGGGAGGGTCTGCTCCATGAGCTATAGGTTGAAACTCCAAGTATCTAAAAGTACCATGAAGAAGTACCTCAAAGGACCGCCTCGTAATAGGGGTCTCAACGCAATAGATGGCGCGTCAATCAGACGCCTGGTCTGTGAGTTATTAGCCTTTTCGTCTTAGGGGCCCGGTTGGTTTCATGTACGAACCAACCCGGCCGGATCTCAATAGTACCCCGAAATCTCATAGTATATACTCATAGGGACGGTTTCTCAACGAGATCACCAACGCCGTTGACGATTCATCAAACGAACGTCTGGTCTGAAAGTTATCAGTTTTTCCGTTCCAGGGGCCCGGTTGGATTTCAGGTTCAATCCAACTCGACCACTATCCAACTGCGTCCAAACCTCAGGTGAAGTATTCCAAAAGTTCCGTCTCAAAAGGTGGAATCCAACAAAGTCTACAACACATCTATCGAACGTCTGAAGCTCAAGTTATAAGCATTTCCGCTCCGAGGGCCCGGTTGGTTTCGTGTTCGAACCAACCCGGCCGAACCCAAAGTTCTCCGAAACATTGAGTGTAATATACCGAAACGACCGTCTCGATCATAGGATCACATCGCAGCTAACGGTTTGTCGATCGGAGGTCTGTAGCCTATGTTATGGGCAATAGACTGGAAGTGGTCTAAAAATGAGGTTTTCGGGCCAGGACCGACTCGGCCCGAACCGGGTCGACCCGAACCGGGTCGACCCGAACCGGGTCGACCCGAACCGGGTCTGGGTTTGACCCACTTGGGCACGACTTGACCCATCCTGGGCGCAGCCCGGCCCGGCATGGGCTGCCCAACAGGCGCACTGGCGCGGTCCGCTGGCCAGCTCGGCATGACCGAGTTGGGCGGACAAGGGGGTGGGGGGGGGGGGAGCGCTGCCCACCTGTTTAATTAAACACGGCCCCCACGTGGGGGGGGGGGGGATCCTCCCTTCTAGCTGGGGGTTACGAACCCCTGGTTTCTCCCCTGACCGGCCAGCCTGTTCCGGCCGTCCGGCTGTTGCCGCCACGGGACCGGCGCCGTCACGTCCCCCTGCTCCGACGCCGGCGGCCGGAAGCCGGCGACCGTTCCCTGCTCCGCCACGACCTTAGAACGCGGCCTTGGTCCGACCAGCGCGATGGCGCCGTGCCCCTCCGCTACGGCCCCGCTTCAGCCGCGGTGTTTTCGTGATTCTCCGGCACGGCGCGACGGCGCCACGACCTTGTTCGACTTCAATGGCGCGCCGTGACGGTGCTGCGGATCCTTGCCGGATGATCCCGCGCGGTGCAACGACACCGTGCCATCTCCGTTCCAAAACCACAACAAGTTCAACAAAAGAATTAAGGGAGGAGGGTGGGCCGTGTTTGTGCGGTCCAGACTCTCCCGTTAATCGATATAAAGTGGCTAATATTACGAAGAACGCTCGAATATTCACGAACATATTTTCAAACCCCTACCTCAACAACGGTTGACGATCGAAGAGCGTCGTGGAAACTGCGTCGCGAGGTAAAACTCCGTATGCGCTTGACGGAGATCGTCCGAGGTGGAGCAGCATCTCACACCGGATGCGGAGAGGAGAAGAAAGGCTGGACTATCACTCTTTGTGACGACGACGTTCTTCGTCGGGGTCTTGACGTTCTTCGCGTTCTCCAACGATGAAGATAAAGTTTCCTCTAGATTTTGAGTATTCTCTCCCAAACCATAACACCAAAAAACTAACCCAATAATAAAATAATCTCCACTTATTTTATTAAGTCATGCCAAGAGTTTAAAATTTAAAAAAAAACTCAATTCAATAAATTGAATTAAGGACTTGGCCCATTAAATTAAGGGGTGTCAAAGGGGGGTTGGAGAGAGTTATGGAAGATGAGAGGTCACCCACTTAATGGGGGAGTTAGAGGAGGTTTAAGGAATGTGAAGGGGTGGAGTTTTTGTGGGCCCCACCTCACATTTAACCTCACTTAGGTAGTTAGGTTCACCCAACCTCCATCCTTAGGATCTAACCACTTTAAAGAAATAAAAATAGTTGCAAAAATTTTATTTCTCGGAAGTCTTTATCCACAAAACTAAATAACTCTTCCCGAGCAAACACAACTCTGGAAAAGGTATTTTTAATCAATTAACGTCGCTGCGGTTCCATCAGTGCCCTCATATTTCAATTCCGAGCACCGGTTCTAAAGATAGAAAAACCCGCTCATTCATTCACTGAACGTACCCGAGCTAAACTTCTGAAAATGATTCAGGGCACACTGGGCCTCGGAATCAGGCGCCGTCAGAAACTGCGTTCTCATAAAATTCCAAAGAAAATTAAGAAAAAAATTTCCTTGAAATTTCTGGGTCTTTAAAAAAAGAATACAATTTGTTTAGGATAATTATTTTTTTATTACTGTATTGATTAAGTTTAAAATTATTTCAATTAAAATTACATTATTGGTTTAGTTTTGATGGATTTTTTGAGGTTAATTTTCATTTATTTTCACTATATATAGGATTTAATTTCTCATTTGTAAATTAATAAATTTTTTACATTACATGAAATGATTAAAAACCTATTATGTAGAGGTTGGTATAAAAAATGATTTTATATGATATTAAATGATCATTATTAGATAATAAATGTGTGTTTTAATAATTTTATATGATCTTTATGTGTTATATTTTGTATAGTTATTACTCATTGATATAAGTAATTTTAATATTATTGTTTTATATATATGATATTTTTTTATCCCATGGGATAAAATTATAAATTTGGGTTCCAAGTGATAGATATAAGGCTTTAATTATCTCCAAATTTTGTTTTGAATTTTAAATCATATATTTCATGATAATTCTTTTTATTATAATTATGTATTCATGTATTAAAATTTTATTTTTAATACACAATAAAAGATATTGGTTTAAAATGGAATTGACTTCAATATTGTTTCAATTATTTTCAAAGTTAGTAAAATAAATTGATCCCATATAATTTCCATTAATAAAGATTGTATTTGGTAAGGAAGAATTATTTTTAATGTAAAGCATGGTTAGTTTTCTTGTACATTGAAAATAAATATTTTTTTGAATCGTGATATGGTATTATAGATTGAGATGAAATAATTCAAGATTTAAATTGTTATTATTGAATTACTATGAGTGTTAATTATCTTAAAATTCATTTTATTATTTTGGGTTTGATAAGTGTTTTATGTCATTGTGTTTCAATTTGATATATGATATGATTTTCAATATTGTGATGTGTTCATATGGTTTATATTTTGTAACTTCTTATTCTTTTATATTGATTATCCAATATATGGATACCTCATGAAGATATTAGGTTATGTACACAATTGAAGATCCCATTTTATAACACCCCAAAATTATAAAATAATAACATTGTATTAAATTGCATATGCAACATGCAATAGAGCGCTTAAACAACCCATAAAAAATATTTCTTTAAACTTAATCTCTTCATTAGCTTGGAGAACATGTAACCACGAGTCTAAATGAATTATAATATAGTATACCATTATAAATTATATATAAAATCTTATTTTATGAATATACCTAAACCAATTATTAAAATTATGGTTACATATTTTTTATATATAGAATAATAATCATTTAAAAGAAAAAAAAATGTTTTCTGAAAAAACTGTATTTTTTAAAAGACGGTTTAGTCGTCCATTGCTGACATAATTTAATATTAATTTTTAAAACGTCTATTTTTTTGATAAAATTAAATTTATTTCCTAAATAATAATATAATAATTATTTTTGGGTGAATTGTTTGGATTTTGAAGAAATATTTCATTTTTCAATGAATAGTAAAAAAAGCAGATTTTTAATCGATAAATTTCCTTTTGTTTAAGTTATTTATATTGTTAAATTATATATTTAATTAGTTTTAAAGTATATTTAGTTATATTATTTATATATTAATATAATTTATGTCATCATAATCGTTTTCATGTTTAATTTTGATATAAAAACTTTGTATACTTTTAAAAATTTTCTCTTTGAAAATCCACTTTCTCACAGTGTAAGATGGATTAATTTTAAATTAAGTATTTCAATTTTTGTGAATGTAATTTTGAAAAATGGATTAAATATTGGTAATATTAAAAATTTTAATTATCTAATATGGTCAACATAATTTTTGACCACAATGAATAGTAAAAATTTTAAAAATTATTTACCACGGTTAAGGTAAAAATGGATTTACTAAGGGGTTAAAATAAAATGATATGGGATAAAATAACCTAAAAACTTATCTAAAATATAATCAATACCCATAATTAGACACTATACTATCTGATTATGTATAATAATCCATCTTGGGACCTTTTTTAATGTGAAAAATGTTGATATACCTTTTTCTTTTAAAACATTACATGTGTGTCACTCACCTCACTTATAAAAGATCATCCCCTATATTCTTTGATTCACACCATAAAACCCATTTTTCAAGGATAGAACATAACAAAATAAATTCCAAAATTCCTATATATATCCTAAAATCTTTATTTTGGTTCAAAATACATCCTAGGAATGATTATTGGAGAACATAATGAGGATACCAAAAGAAAATGTAACGTTATTCAACATGTATTTTTATTTTATTTCTTCATCAACTTCTTAAATTCTTATTAAAATGTGATTATATAATATTAAAAATATTCAAAATATATTTATATTTTGATATTTTATTTTCATGACCTAAAACCACACCCACTTTCCAAAAATGGGTTACAGAATCATTATTCCAGAGTTCGGTGGACTATCGCCTTACGAAGCAATGTCATTATTTTTTCTATTACCACCTCTCACGATTGGATATAATGATGGATAATATATATATATATATATATATATATATGATATCTATAAAATAATTATGCCTCTTTATTTATTATATCAATTAAATCTTTTTAATTTCTATTCCATAGGGGATATGACAACATCACTTGTGTGTACGACGGACTACCGCCTCATAAAGCGATGTGATTCATATTTTAGAAAATATTTACATAGAATGTAATTAGGATAATGTTAATGAATATATATAATATAATAAAATATTTTTTATATATTATGATATATTTATAATTATTAAAATATAATATATAATTTTCCTTGTTTACACCCAAAAATGATATCAACATTCGTGTACGTGCGGACTACTACCTTCACAGAGCGATGTGACTCTCTTTTTATCACTACACTACATGTATGATATATATAGGTATATTTATATAAATAGTAAGGTATATATGATATTATTGTTATTATTTCAATATAAAATACTTATTATCTTCCTTGAATAATGATCATTGAAAAATAGAAACGTTACTAATGCATATGTATGACCTATTATATCCATTATTATAACACAGTACAATTTTAACAACCATATTTCATGAATAATTTTAAAATATTAATTGATGAAAAATATGATAATTATTTCCTTATTATTGTTATAGATATGATAAAACTATATAATATGTTCAAGAACCATACTTTTTATGATGAAGCATGTGTGAGAAAAAAGGAAATTAATATACGAAATAATGAAAATAATGAATGATTATTAACGAGATGGTGATAATATATTATAAAAGTATGAAATATGATATTATAAATATAAATTTGGATATTATAAAATATAATAATATTTTTAAAATCACTATATATGATTTTAAATCATGTTCAACAAAAAGGAAGTGTGAGCTAAGGGACATCATCTCAATTTCCCTTCATTGAGGCATATCATGATGTTATACACATAATTTCTATTATATTGTGTATACAATTCCCATTTCAGATATAATATCATGATTAATTAATAATTCATGGTATATTGAGTTATAATTTGAATTATTTCCTCTAAGGGTATTTGACTTAAGAGTCACCAAGTGGTGAAGAATTTCATAACTCAATTTCTTTTCATTGGGTTATATTACTTTTTCCACATATTTGATATTATACGATTATGTGTGTAATGAATTTTAATTATATTATATATTATTTATAATTTTATATGTATTTTTACAATTGATACACACAATCTATTCATTTAATAATTTTCACTTCAATGTTATGATAATTGTTAGGTTTTATTTTACAATATCATTCTCATTAGGATTGATAATTGTTGAATTTTTGTTGAAGTAAATTATTGGATAATTGTATAATAAACCCATATAATTTTATAATAATATAAAAATTAATTATATTTTCAACTAATTTTACAATTACTTCACTCTTTTGTACATAAAATAAATGATAATAGGTTTTCAAGAAAATATGATTTCATTTATCTACTCATATGAAAATCTATTTTCTACCGAAACCCTATTTTATAAATAGGTTTTCGAAAATATGTCTAACAATTTTATAAATGATTAATTAAAGAAAATATTACACATTTTTACATTTTTCAATTTTTTTGAGAGGAATATTCATGTCCTTTTAAAAATAATGCTCATTTGGATTTTATTGAAAAACTGAAAGGAATATTTATTTTAATCTACAGGACATGAACATAATTTATATCATGATGAAAAATGAAAATTTTTAAATATTATTTTAGAATTATCATACGGTTTTTTCAAAAAAAAATTATTTTCAATTTTTTTGAGAAATTTTAGTTTTAAACGGTTACCTTTAAAATAAAAACGATATTAGTTTTTAAATTTATTTTTATGTTATTTTTATTTATTAGTGAAAAAAAACATTATTATTAATTTAATGGGTATTTGTTTTTTATTTTCCATCATTATTGTTTATATGGATGGTTTACGATCATTTTTACCAAGTAAAGTATTGAAATTCACTTCCCTAATTCATTTATGTAGTCATTAACTTTCATTTGAATTATTCACTTTCCTATGGATATTATGTTTTCACTAAAAACCCCTATTATTTTTCCTCTATATTTTTATTTATTAAACCATATATCATTTATATATGGTTTTTTACATTGAAATTTAGTTTTTTATCTATGGAAATATTGATAAATATGTATTCCATACTCAATAAATATATTTGATGACAAGGAACATTATTCATGAATTAAATTGATTATTAGATATATGAGGAATGATTTGGATATGAAGGCACATGTGGGGCCCAGTTATAGATATCCCCTTGATGCAATAATTATATAATGAGGAGAATCAATAATCTAGTATAAAATTATTTGGATAAACCAAATGAATTTGCGCATTATAGATTTAAACTATCTTGCGAAAGGAATTAACAGTAGAAGTTTCATGATCCAGAGTTCATGAAATCAAATAATTAATAATTTTCTTCATTATGAATTTAGTAATTATTATCCATGAAATTTTTTCAATGGTATTATCTCTCAATCAATTTCATTCTCAATTATTTATTAAATGAAATTTGTTTTTAGTAATATTGATTACACCTTATTAGATTATGATTGTCTTGTTATTGATTAAATGGAATGTGTTTTATTTTATTTACCTACCCATATTTATAATTATTTATAATATTTTTTCATTGATATTATCTATAGATTCACTTAATTCTTAGTTTTTTGATTAAATAGAATCTTTGTTCAGTTATTTAACTTACCATATTGATTATTCTTATTGATTCAGAACTTCTTCCATTATACATAACCCTTACTGTGTTTTTTAGCTCATACATATTTTGTTTATTTTCCTCTAGGAATTGCTGAATTATACTATTATATATATGAAATGATAATCTAGAGGTAATAATGTTATTAAAGAAAAATAATTTTGTTGTAATTTCATTTTTTAAAAGTAATATGGGAATCATTCATGTGTCTAGTTTACCAAGGACACTAAACTATTCAGTTATTTGGGATTCAATTAGTTGTATGTTAGGCCAATTTAATAAATTAGCCACTGGATCTTGGCTACTAGGGTTAGGTTCTATATAGTTCATATTAGTGAAAGTATAATAGAAACCTTGGGAAATATATTTAGGAAAACATAGATTATGGATCATAACCGTATGATAAACTTTGAATATTAGTATAAAACAATTTCTAATGTTTTGGAAAGGTATATATTATGTGGTTTTTCCTTGAAATAAATATATGAATAGATAATATAAGTGGAAGTGGTTATAGAACATATGTATTAAGGGTATAACTCTAAAAAGGATACATTGGGCTTTACATGATGTTCACTGGGTAGAAGAAAATGGGCCTTACTGCACACCTAGTTGGACACTCCCTGAGTATATTCCTAGGATAATTTATATATTCTTAACAAACCATTATGATTTATTTTAAGAAATAATGAAAATTAATGACCAAGGATAAAACTAATTTGTATTGTATTAAAAATAACGTGTCTAAATGGGATAAGAAAATGTTTTATGTGTGGAAAAATTGGGAATAAAGAAAATAATTTCCAAAGAAAAATGAAGAGCATGATGGAAGGAAATAAATATATTCATGGGGATCCATTTATAGTTAATTTTATTAAATTTCCAAACCTGAGAATTATCTGTTACATTTCCCTCTTCTAATTATTCAACTATAGACTAAGGAAGGACCTATATGGAAATAAAAAAGGTCAATTATTTATGTATTTGGTGTCAATAATTAAATTATAGAATTATTTTTACCAATGGTATTTTGGTATAATAATCCTAAAATATTTAAGGATTGTGTTAAATTTCAAAACCATATATGACTTCATTAGCTTAAGAGTTATGGATACCATCATGGATTATTGATTATAATATTGATAACAAGTTTTTAGACTTAAACACCACATTATGGGTTTTATGTGATGGTATTATAACAAGATTAAGGATATTTTGGGAGAAATTTATAGGAAACATATGATTTTGTGGAAAATTTATGTGGGGAATAATGCATTTACATTTTATAAACATAATTTTAAAGGTATTGATAAAATTTATGGTTAATATGATAATTAATTTGATTGTAATAAAAATCAAATAATATTATTATACATCATGAGAAAGGGTTGTATTTAAAAACATAGTAAAATATCATTTAATAATTAATTTAATTATGAGGATGTTTATCATATATATTTTTTGGAATGTTATAGGAATTATTTTAAAATAGTTTACAAAATTTATAACACATATGATGTGTGAAAAACAATCATTTCTTACAAGGTAATGGGGCTTGAACCCATGATCAAATGATGATAAGGGACTATCACCTACCATTGGCCTATGTGTTTTACTGTTCAATATTTCATTTTTTAGTTAAACTATTTGAGGAATAAATATTAATGATGAACTAGTGGTTTTATTTTTGAGGTTTATAGATTAATGTATTATATTGGATAAATTATGCTGACCATAATGGTTTTTAAAAATTGTTAGATATAGAAGGAAAGAATTTTTACTCTTTTACGGATCTTACAATCTATTAAAAGAGAATTTTAGTGCCTCAAGAATAAAAAATTTGTTTGGGAATATTCATTTCTGTGAGTAAGTGATGAATTTAAATTAATCAAATAATAACCAAAGGATGAAATTATTCTAATGAAATATAATTTTATTAAGTATATTTTATCATATTATTAGATTGTAAAAGAATCCATAAACATTAGGAAAATGATCTCGAAACAAAAATTTTATCCTATTAAATTCATATCTTGTGAATCACATGGTCTTTTAAATCATTATATATTTGAAATTTTTAGGCCTTTAACTTTACATTTATCAATAAATTATTATGATTAATGACCTCTATCATTCTCTATTATTATTTACATTTTTCTTGAATGTAAATGATTTCATTTACCACTTATGTTCTCAAACAAGGAATCCTAGTTCGGTGATAATTATATATGACCTTTGAACTTCCATATTTGTCTTATTAAGAGGATGTTTTATTAACTCTTTTTATGTTTTGAGTTTTCAAAAAAACAATTTTCGAATGTCAATCCCTTGATTTTAGTGATCAAGTTTAAACTGGGGGGGGGGGAATTTTTGTAAGGTGGCGATAAACAACACCCAAAAATTTTAAAATATTAACATGGTATTTGATATCATATAAAATATATAAAAGTAATATTAAATGACCCATAGAATATATTTCTTTAAATTAAATCTCTTTTTATAGCATGGGAAACATGAAACCCCAAGTCTAAATGAACAGTAATATAATATACCATTAAAACCATGAAATTAAATTAAAGGATATGAATAATACTAAATAAATATTGAAAATTATGGTTATATATTGATAAGAAATAAAATTAGGATCATTTAAAAAAAAGAAATGTTTTATGAAAATCTATACTATTTCTAAAATATGATTAAGTCACGCTTTTCAAACATAATTCAAAAAATTATTTTCATAAACATTTTGAAAATTTATTTAATTAAATGTGCTTCATTTTTTGAAATAATAAAATTAAAATTATTTTATAGTGAGTTTTTGGTATTTTTTTTGAAATATTTCATTTTTTATGAATAGTGAAAAGTAATGAATTTTAATAGAAAATTTCATTTTAAATAAAATTATTAATGAAGTAAAATTATATTTTGAATTTATTTTAAAGTAAAAATAATTAAATTTTATATATATTAATCTAATTTATTTCATTGGAATAATTTTTATATTCAATTTGTATATAAGAACATTGTAAAATTTTGAAAACTTTGTCTTCGAAAACCCACTTTTTTGTCGCGTCTTCGAGATTAATTTGAAATTAAATTTTTTAAATTTTCTGAATGGAACTTTGAAATATTGATTTCATATTTTTAATCATTAGAATATATATTTTCTAATGATTTAAAATTAATTTTTTTACCAAATTTAAAAGTGAAAATAGTAAAAGTTATTTAATATGATTAAGGTAAAAATTGATTTACTGGGGGTTAAACTAAAAAGATAAGGATAAACATGACCTAAAAAATACTATAATACCAATTATTGAGTTTATAGATCAACAATATAATGCATCATTTTAAATAATACTCAATTTTTCATCCTTTTTGAAATTTAGATATGTGCGTACACCGTTTTCTTTTCAAAAATTAAATGTATTCCACTCCCCTCACTTAAGAAATTCCACCACCTATCCTCTCATCTTAAAACATTATAAAAAATTATTCAAAAAATTTCATCCACAATAACATAAAAAATTTCTTTTTTTCATCCTAGAGGCCTCATTTTGGACATAAGTCCATCCTAGGAGATCTTTTTGTGGAGACTTAAGGAGGATACCCAAAGAAAAGGCAACACTCATCAATGAGATTTTTTATTTTATTTCTAAATAAAAATACATAAATTCTTATTAAAACATGATTGTATAATAAATTTAGTATATTAAATATATTAACTAGTTTTTAATTTAATTTAATGCGCTACAAGAATCTCCAATTCCATCAAATGGGTTACGAAATCATTATTCATTTATACGATAGACCACTCTCGGTGAACTGTTGTTATATGATTTTCCATCACAAACTTTAATGGTTGGTTATGATGATGGATTTAAAGTATATAATGATATTTAAATAATAAAAATACATTTTTATTAATTATTTCATATATATATTTTTTAATTTCCATTCTACATGGGATACTATAATGTCTCTTGTATGTATGACAGACTATCACCTAATGAAGAAATGTGATTCATCATTCATTAATGATTTACATGAAATTTAATAAGGATAATGTTAATGAATATATGTGATATAAATGAAATAATTTCTATATTAATTACATATTTTTTATCATGAAAAACGATAACATCATTCGTGTACATGTGTACTACCACCTTCATGAAGCGATGCAACTCTCTTTTCATCACCAAACACATGGATATTATATATAAGTATATTTAAATAAATAGTATGGTATATTTATTATATTATTAAAATTATATAGATATAAAATATTACTTATCTTCTTTCTAAAATGATCGTTGAAAAATCGAATCATTACTCATGCATACGTACGATCTACCGTCTCCATGATTGTAATTTAGTCCGTTTTTTCGTAGAAATATTCAATGATTTGTTATTAAAGTATAACTGATGTGAAAATATTATAATTATGTAATTATTATTTTTCTGTATATGATAAAACTATATAATGTGCGCAAGAACTGAATATTTCATGACGAACCACATATGAGAAAATAAAGATATTTGCACCTGAAACTATAAAAATAATGAATTAATATTAAAAAGAAGCTGAGAAGATATTATAAAAGAGTCATATATGATATTATAAATATTAATGTGTTTTTTATAAGATAGTAACATTTTTAAAACAACTATGCAATAGGTTACATCACGATCAATCAAAATTATTCCTAAAGTACGAGACTTGGTCTCAATTTCTTTTTATTGTTGCATATTGTAATTTTATAAAAATAATTTATTTTTTATGGAGTATATATTTTACATTTGAAATAAATATCTGGATTTCATAATAATTCATGGTATTTTAAGTTTCAATTTTAATTATTACAACCAATAGTATGTGATTTAAGAGTTAGAAAGTTGTAAATAATTTTATAGCTCAATTTCATTAAATTGAGTTATATTACTTATTTTTTATATTTGATATTATAAGATTTTATGTGTAATGAATATTAATTATATTATGATTTATTTTTGGTTTTTTATTTTGATTTATAGTTGATACACATATTCAATTCATTCACTATTTCTCACTTCAACGTTATGATCACTGTAAGGGTTTATTTTAAAATATCATTCTCATCGAGATTGATTAATCTTGAATTTTAGTTGAAGGAATTTGTTGGATCTTTGTCTAATAGATACATTTCAATGTCTCATATTATTGTTATCTATGATATTTTCAAGTAATAGTACCATTTTCACATTTATTGCTACAGAAAAATAAATGAAAAAATATTTTAATGAAAATATGACTTCATTTTTCTTTTTGATCAGAAATCCATTTTATACTAAAACCCTATTTTCTAAAAATGTTTTCAAAAATGTATTTATCACATTTATTTTTTTTTTCAAAATTTTACTTTTTACAAAATATTTTGAAAGGAATCTTCATGTCGTTTTAAATACAATGCCCGTTTGACTTTTACTAAAAAAGTCAAAATAATATTTGTTTTAATGTGTACAAAATGAACATAATTTCCAACCATCATGACCAAAAATATGTTTTAAATATTATTTTATATGTTTCGAATTTTTTTTTTCAAGGAAAATTATTTTCAAAATTATTTTCTGAAATTTTATTTCTAAAAGGATATTTTCAAAATAGAAGGATACTTTTATAAAGAATGTTTTTAATGATATTTTTATGGTATTTATATTATTAAATGAAAAAACCCTTTATTTTTACTTCAATTGTTATTTTTTGAATTGATATTATCCTTGTTATTTCAATGTGTAAGATCCCAATATGAACCACTGGGTTTGAGCTCGAATTCACCATGACCTCATACGCACCTCCCCGTATGCAAGATGATACTGAATAGTAGTTAGAGTTTTGAGTGGAAGCATGTTGAGAATATACCATCTGTATCATGTCATGGGATTGATAAAAAATTCATATATAAATAAGTAAATAATCAAAGTAATACATGTGGAAACAGAATGATTACATACATTCTACAATAACAAGAAAATAGATCATAGGTTCAAGTAAATCTAATAAATAATGGTAGCATTAGACATCCCATCTGAACTCCATCCAACAACATCCTCATTCTCCTGATTCACCTACTCAACCATCCACCATATGGCCTTTTCTGTTCACCAGGTATCTGTTCATGAAGTCTATAAGTGCACCAAAATTCCCAAGTAGGGTGTGAGAAAAAAACTATTTAGAACAGCACCAATGACTCTTAACATCAATGAATAATGTTCAAAAGTGTATTCCATGAATTTAAACTGGTTAAAAATATAAGAAAAATATATCAAACAAGTACCAAACACATGATGAGTCTTTGGGGAACGACTCTACTAGATTTTTCACCATGCTAGGGGAAACATACATGCTTCAACATAATACTAGGTGGAACATCAATACCTATCCAGAATCATTCTTCTTGAGTGGATAACCCCATGAATGTGACACATTACACATATAGTTACCGTCTAAGTACATGCTTACCCAAGTCTAGAACATCCGTCTTTTGTAGATAGCCCAAATATGTGTCAAATCTCACATGTCGAACTGAGTCAACCACATCCCTTCGATATGGATATGAAACATCAGTAACCAACCAGATTCTTCGTCCCCAAGTGGCTAGCCCCAATAATGTGACACATTCCACTTATAGGGTTAGTCCCTGTTTATGTCGATCCATGTATGGAACATTCGTCTTGAGTGGATCCCCAAAACCTGTGTCGAATATCACATGATGACCCAAGTCTAGAACAACCATCCTATATAGATAACCCCAAGTGTCATGACCCGCTTTCACCAAAAGTAGGGAAGGGTCAGTAGATGGCCAAACCCTTCCTTATTTAAGTTGAAGAAGAGATAATGAACACCAAAACCTGCCTTCAATAGGCCCCGGAGTGGCGACTAGCACCAAGGGTATGGAATTAACACACAAATGGAAGGAATTACCCTTTTTGTTTTATAGGATCGAGAGATAAGATGATGAAACCCAACAACACCAAAATTGAAATAAAAGTAAGGGCGAAAAAGGTAAACCATTCCCCCATGAATGTTCAAAAGTAAATGATACATGCCACAAAAACCCCAAGGTAAAAAGATACCAAAAAAAGGAAAACGGCAACAGCAACTGTCCCAAGGGTCTACGATATTATGGTCCCACGTGATCCCCGAAGTCCTCCTGGAAACCTGAAAGAAATTTTATATACGTGGGGTCAGAATACAAGTATACTCAGAAGGGAAAAACCAAAGACTCTCGTGCACAAGTGGGGAGACGTACTAAAGTCTCGTGAGAAGCAGACAACCAACACTATCAAGGAGTTCATCCATCCCACTAACCGGCCACACTCACCAAATAACGCATGAAAGTAATATATATTAAGAGCACATCGATGTTTGGGTACCCCGAGCCACTTTATCACTGGTTATTGAAGACATCCTATGCATCGAACCAATCCCGCCATTCTCACCGCAGTCCCACTGCCACACCCCGCCCGCACACACCTGGGCCACATCCCCACGTAGTTCCACTGCCCAACCCTGCCCGCAAACACCTAGGCCACAACCACTATCCCTCCCGCAGACACCTGGGCCATAACTATCACACATAACCACGCCCACAAACACCGATTCTAGAACAACCACCGCCACTCCCAAAGAAACATGGTCTAGAAGATCAACTGCCACGCCTAAAGACACCCGGGCCTCATCCCAAAGACACTTGGGAAACCACCTTCCTGCATACACCTGAGCCAACCACCACACTACCCTACCCAAAGGTTCTTGGGCTAATAATGGACTTCAGGCCATCACATCCTGCATAAAGATACTTGGTCTATCTGGGAAAGGGAGCAGAAAGGAGATAATAACCAGCCACTAATAGAAGTGTTGGGAAAAACACCCTCCCCCATGAAATGGGGGTGTTCGGCACTAAGTGCTCAACTTAGGTGGGGTGTGAATAAGAAACAAAAAACTACAAGTATATGTATAGGAAACAAGCACTCACCCAAGTTTAGGTTTTTCTTCAGCCAGTCTAAAGAACACAAACAACACCCCTGTCCACGTCACAACTCACACCAAACAAAAACCCATTTGTCCCATACTTGTTTTAATGTTCAGTAATAATGTTTAAATTAGTTTCTGCACCTACTTGGGAAACTAGTAAGCATAAGAACAAGTCAAGGAAAGCGAACAGTCAAGCATCAACTACCACATCCACACCCAGTTCTCTTGTAAAGTCACAACAACAAAAGGGGTAAGAGATCCCTCAAAGTACTAGAACCAAGGAAAACCCCAAGATATTTCCTACACCTTCTACAACCAAGGGGGCTAGTGAAATACCTCGAAGTAATGGAAGCAAAGGAAACCCAGAGACACTGCCCGTGTCCCCCCGAATGGTTTCTCATCGACAGAGGATCCCACCCCAATTCGTGATATAAACAAGGTAACCACCCAGTCTTAAAATTCACAACCACTGAATCCAAAATCAACAGGGGATCCCACCCCCACCCACATCACCCAGTAAACAACCCATGAAGGAAAACAACCAGACCACCAAAATCAACACAAATCAGGCCCATGCTGGTATTTTCAGATTTATAATATTTAACACACTCCATGATTTTAATTTCCGTGCCTTAACCGGGGTTATCACACAAGGGATTGATCCCGGTGCTTTCAATTTATTTAGCCGGATATACGTGATTAACTAAATTCCTTTTCATAGAATGAGTTCACAACTACAAAAAAAATCCATTTAAAACATCACCAGGGGTTCATTAGTGCACAAAGAAAGACCACCAATGACCATGATTTTCAGTAGACGTAAGCCCGCACAATTCAGAAATAATTAATAGAAAGATAGAAACAGAGAAACATCATCAGTCACATCCCTCCCATTTTATTCTTTAGAATCAGTTTATATCTTTATTAGGGTTTGGTTCATCCAATTCTATAGAACCAGTAGCACACCCACCCCGCATGATACACAAAAATGAGAGACGATAGATATATTCCATACCTGTTGATCAATGATCGAAGTTTATCTTTATGTGCCCAGTAACATGGGACGTGCAAAACTGCAGGGTCGAGAACTCAAGCACCATTAGACAAACAGATGAATCGATCAGAGGGTGATCGAGAAAAGAAACCTAAGGGGAACCCTTTTAGTTTATAAGGGCCGTGGATGGTTGAGATAAGAATGCAAAACCGCGTAAGGTGCTGGGTCGTGGGTTGACCACGCGGCCCCACACATCATTAAAGGTCGGGCGGTTTAAACCGATGCACACACCAGGGTAATTCATTAAATATTTAATTAAACGATATTTATGGAATTACTGGGCTTTAAAACAAGTTTAAAGGGGTCAAAATAGGGTTTAAAACCCAAAAGGGAGGCGCTATTGGAAAAATCCCATGGGGTAGGCGAGAGCCACCGGTAGCTGAGAGCTATCAGTGGCTGAGCGACCGGTAGGCTGCAGCTACCAGTAGGCTGAAGGTACCAGTAGACCGAGCGACCAGTAGGCTGCGACTACCGGTAGGCTGCAGGTACCAGTAGACCGAGCGACCAGTAGACCGAGCTACCGGTAGACAGATCTACCGGTAGGCTGCAACTACCGGTAGACTGAGCTACCGGTATGCCTACTACCAGTGGGCTAAGGTTACCAGTAAGCCTACTATTAGATAAAACTTCACCGAGATTCTCAGACTACCCAGAACACCCAACATCATATTTTCACAAGGTAATAGACCCCCAAAAACCAGGGCCATTACATCAGATACCTCTCAACTGATTCTCATCCTCGAGAATCAAAACAACCCAATCAACCTAGAAGGAACGAGAGGGTCCAAACAACCACCTCAAAAGATACCTCTCAGGAGTGAACCTCATTGTTAACTAAGAACACCTTCCTGTCAAGAACCAAGAAATATACCATGCCAACTGCCCAGCCATGTGGGTTGGAGAGTCTCCTTCCCCATGTCAAGATACAATCCGATTTGTGCGGCACTGACTCTGTCACACCCAATACTTTTTTTTATTAATTATTCATTTAATTTCGATTCCTGATTTGTTTTGGGGGTTTACCACTCATTTTGTTGAAAATGGTGGGTTTTGAAAATTTGGGCCAAACCGTGAGCCCAAATCCATATTTAAAAACAAATTTTTATTCTTCTATAACTCCTTAAATTTTTACTATTTTATAGTCATTACACTTCCCAATTGTCATAAACTAATATATTAAAATCACCATATCCCTTTGATCCACATAGAAACCCCAAATCATGATGGATTTGGGTTTTTAATTAAGGTAATGGGCCTGCCCGTAAGCCCATTTCCTGCTTTAAATTATTTTTTAAAAATTTCAATATCTCATTAGTTTTTTACTTTTTTTCAGTGATTCAACATCCCCCTCGAAGCCAAAAACTTCATCCTCACCCCCTGTATCGATTTGTCCTATTTGGAGCTCATATACCCCGGGTAGTTGGACGATCTTTCTCAAATCGACCAGATTTGATGAGGTAAAATGAATCTTTCATAACTCTTTCAATTTTCATCCTTTTCACCCCATTTCAGTCCCCACATGACCTAATATGACTCCTTAGGACCTCCATATCAGTTTTGGATACTTGGAGATTCATATATTGGTGGATTGGGGCTGATTTATTAAAGATATTTCAAGTAAGGGAATTCCTTCTTGGTTCTTTCCATCGTCTTTTAGTTTTTATTCCTCTTTATTGAATTTCCTCATGTCAAGAAGTTGGGGTTAGATCCTAAGGTCTGATTTGGTATCTTTTGGGTAAATTTTTGGTGGTCTAGGTCTGGATTTATTTTCCTTGTGGTGCGGCGGTGGTATGCTTAATGTTTCGCACAATGTTTTGAGGGTTTTGACTCAAAAGGTAGGTGATTCCATGTGTAACCATTTTATGATGAGTTAGCTTGATCGGTTTATTAATTTAGTATTTTTATAATCTGTTTTTTGTGGTTTGAAAATTGTTTTTGATGAATTTGGATAAATATTTAATTTTTAGTATTATTTTAGCTTGAAATTGGGTACTTTTCATGTGTGACTCTTGGGGTAATGTTTGGGTTTAGTTTATAACATATTAAAGTGGTTTATTAGTCTTGAAAAGGGGATGAAAATTATGTTTTGTTAATTCCTTATTGTCATGTGGGCCTTGAAAAGAGGTTTTTGAATGAATTTAAGGTGTAAAACCGTGTTGTACTTTTTGAAGGTGATTTATGAAAACTTGTGTTTTTCATGTGTATCTTTGTGGTATTATTTGATGTATTTTTATAACATTTGGGGGGTGGTTTAATAATTGTTTTAGGGATGAAAAATTATGTTATGGATTGGTATTGATATGATTTTGGTTTTGAATGAGGGTTTTGAAATGAGTTTAGTGTGCAAACAATAGTTATACCTCTTGGGTTTGTTTTATAATAATTCCAAATGTTTTATTTGGTTAAACAAAGTTGGTAAAGGGTGTATATGTACTGTTTGGGTGAGTGTGTTCACATAATGTGGGTTTTTTAATGTTAAAGTGGTGATTTGAGATGTTAAACATTTTTAGAATTTTTTTATAAATTGCCGAGATGTTTTACTAAATTGTGTTTTGTGTGCGAAACACGGGTGTGGGATATTTTGTGTGAGTTTATTTATAAAATGAATTGTGAAGGTGAGAAGGGTATTTTGTGACATGTGTGTGGGCTGTTATGTGAGTTGAATATCATGTAATGGTTTTATAAAATTGTTTAATGGATTTGTGGAAGTGTTAAAGAAATGTTAAAAGTGTTGTAGGCAATTTGGAGTGAGTTTGATTTCAAAATGCATTTGAATGAAAAGTGGAATTTGGTACTTTAGTGATGTACATGGGGATGTTTGGTTAATGTGTGATGTGGTAGTGATATTTACATGTGAAAACTATATTTCTTGGATTGTGAACTTGTTTGAGCACAATGGGAAAACCTGGGTATCTAGGTGGGTGGACGTGTACTAGTATGCTAGTGAATCCGTGGGGTTTGGCCTCAGTTTCACTTAGCAAGATTGACGCTTACAACTCTAACTAAACTATGATGATGATGATTGGGGACCACTAGGTTATGGGTATGATCCATACTAGTGGATCGTGCATGAGAACAGATATTTTTTTGTGGTTACTCTCACCGAGATACGAGGTACCTGGGACCCACAGCTAGCTAGTGCCTGGGGGTTATTTCCTATTACTTGTGCTCATTAGATCCTTTGTACTTACCGTCGGTATACGGTATTGTTGGCTTGAAAATTCAGTAGCTTTTTTATTTATTTTAAAATTGTTGGTCCTTTAAAATTATCCCGCATGAAAAATGTTTTCATTTATTATTGCATCCTTTAGAAAATTGTAACAAGCATTTCTTATTTACAAAACTTGCAATTATTTTTGTCATGAAATGTTTATCACATGGAATATCATAGTGGCATTATCCTACTGGGATTTCTCTCAGACCCTACTTACACCTTTGGGTGTAAGTATACTTGCTTATTTTATGTCACATGTTTGGGTACATGTTTTATGCCATTGGTTCTGGTTTTTAGTGGTCCATCGTGATTCAGTTTTGTGGAGATGGCTTGAGGGCGGTGCCTATTTCCATGTGGAGGTTCTTGGGCTGTCTTTTCTTCGGTTTGTACCTTTGTAATGGTTTTTAAAAATTGTTTAAAACTGTGTAGCTCAGTTCTGAATTTTTGAAAAAGATTATTTGGTTTGAAAAATCAAGATTCGTTTTATTGGATTCTTTTGTTGTTTGAAGTTTATAAACTCGGGTAAATCGTTCCCAATTATCATTTTATGATACCAGGGAACTTGTTCCAGCCCGTGGGGATCGGGAATGCCCTTCGGGCCTTGTCACGGGCCGGGTTTGGTTCCCGTTTTGGTGGCGATCAGATTCGGTTCGTGACAGACTCGCCCGCATGCGTTTAATCACATCCACCTTAATGCGTCTTGATTAGGGGTTGGGTCCTCCCCTCTCCGTAGCTAGGACTTTCCACACACATTCATAGTAAAGAAAACCATGTATTTCATAGCCATCAAGATAAAATGTTCTACCACAACAGGTATAATAGAACATCAGAAAACTCAAAACAACTTTGGGTACTTGGCACACATCTGTTCTTCCCTCTCCCACGTACTCTCCTCAAGCCCACCATGTCTCCATAACACACGAACCAAGGGAATGGTTCACCCATGAAGCACCTTCTCCTTGCGATCCTCGATCATCACTGGTCTCTCCACAAAGGTCATGTTGTCCTCGATGTCCAGTTCTCCCTAGCCGAGGATGTGTGAATCATCATGCAGATAGTGACGAAGCTGGGACACATGGAAGACATCATGTATCCTTAGTAGCGGCGGTGGTAACACTAGCTGATAAGCCACTTCCCCAACCCACTGAAACACTTCGAAGGGTCTGATGAGCTTGGGAGAAAGCTTACTCCCCTTGCCGAACCTCCATTTTCCACGCCGATGGGAGACCTTCAAGAACATGTGTTCTCTAACTTCAAACTCTAGGGGCCTTCTCCAACTATCATCATATGACTTCTATCGGTCCTGGAACACCTTCATCCTTTCCCGTATAAGCTGGACATTCTCTGTCTTGCTCTGCACCACCTCCGGGCCAAGAATTTTTGCATCTCCTACTTCGGTCCAACACAAAGGTGAGCGGCATGGCCTCCAGTACAAGGCTTCAAAAGGGGCCATACCAATGGTAGAGTGATAGCTATTATTGTAGCCAAACTCTACCATAGGCAATTGTTGCACCCATGATCCTCATGAGTCCAGAACACATGCCCGCAACATATCCTCCAAGGTCTGGATGGTGCGCTCTATCTTTCCATCTGTCTGGGGATGGAAAGCTGTGCTAAGACGTAGTTGGGTACCAAAAGCATGCTGCAATCCTCCCCAAACTCGTGAGGTAAACCGTGCATCCCTATCTGAGACTATGGACCTCATAAATCCATGCAAATGCACCACCTCGTCCACATACCTTTGTGCCAAAGCATCCACTGCACTCAACTCCTTGATCGCCAGAAAGTGATCCGATTTCATCAACCGGTCCACTACCAACGAGATGGCGTCATATCCCCCTTGGACCTTGGGTAGTCCCGTGATGAAATCCATCGATATTTCATCCCACTTCCACTCGGGGACATCTAGAGACTGCAGTAGGCCACCTAGAACTCAGTGTTCAGCCTTCACTTGCTGACACACTAAGCACTTGGCCACAAACTCGGCCACTACTCGCTTAACTCCGGGCCACCAAAATTGTCTCTTCGGTCTCTGGTACATCTTAGAATCTCCCGGGTGTACTACTAGGGGTGAGTTGTGGAACTCACAGAGAACCTTTCCGCGCATCGCCTCGGGAACAAACAGCCTTCCCTGGAAAAGCATCTGGTTCTGACCATCCTCCATCCACCCTTCCGGAGCATTCATCTGGTCAAATCGGTCACGCATCACTTCGCACTCTGGGTCTCCCCACTGAGACACCTCCACTTGCTGCAACAGAGAAGACTACACTATCATCTGATACAGGAAACCTCTACCGCTATCCATCCTCGCATCTAGGTGCAAGGCAGCCAACTCCTCCATTGCCTTCCAGGCATCTGCTGACTCTCGGACCGCATCCTTCTGCGTCCTCCTGCTCAAGGCATCGACCACTACATTCCCTTTCCCCAAAGTATAGGAAATCTCAAAGTCGTAATCCAGGAAGAACTCCACCCAAATTCACTGCCGCAAGTTTAGGTCCCACTGGGAGAAGATATACCTAAAAATTTTGTGATCTGTGAAGACCACAAAGCATTCTATGATGAGGTAATTCCACCATAGGTTTATCCCAAAAATGACCGCTGCAAGCTCCAGGTCGTGGGTGGCATAATTACGCTCATGAGGGAATAGCTGCCTAGACCTGTAAGAGATCAACACTTGTCGCTGCATCAGAACACATCCCAGGACTTGCCCTGAAGCATCACAGAATACTTCGTACACTGCCCCTTCTTCTGGTAGCCTTAGAACTAGGGCACTAACCAAATTCTCCTTTAGATAGCTAAAGCCTGCATCACACTTATCACTCCACACTCAAGGCTATCAAAGGGGCTGCATCTTAGGAGAAGTTTGGTACGAGCCTCTGATAGTAACCTTCCTTCCTGAGGAAACTATGAACTTTTGCCACATTCTTGGGTGCTGCCCAAGAAGAAACTGGTCAACCTTTGATGGGTCCACCGCTACCCCCTTCTCAGACACTACGTTCCCAAGAAAGTGCACTTCTCACATCCAGAACTTTCATTTCGACAACTTCCCATAGATCTGGTGCTGTTGGAGGACCTCCAAAACTGTCCTCAGGTGCTTCGTGTGATCCTCCTCTGATCTTGAATAGATTAGGATAACGTTGATGAACACAACTACGAACCGATCCAAGTACTCCCGAAATATGGAGTTCATAAGCCCCATGAACACAGCCGGGGCGTTCGTAACACCGAAGGGTATGGCCACGAACTCGAAGTGTCCATATATACACCTAAACACCATCTTCGGGATGTCACCCTTTTTCACCCTCAACTGGTGATACCTAGACCACAGGTTGATCTTTGAGAACCATCATGCGCCTTTCATCTGGTTGAAAAGATCATCTATCCTTGGAAGAGGGTAGTGATTCTTGATCGTCACTTGATTTAGCCTCCTATAGTCTATGCACAACCTGAGACCACCATCGTCCCTATTTTCAAACAAGACTGGAGCACCCCACGGTGATGCACATGGTCGTACATGACCCCTCTTCATCAGATCATCAATCTAAATCTACAACTCCCGTAGCTCCGAAGGTGCCATCCAGTAAGGAGCCCTCGAAATGGGACGAGCACTAGGCTACAAGTCTATCCCAAACTCGATATCACGTCGAGGGGGTAGAGTTGTTACCTCCTCAGGAAAGACACCGATAAACTCACTAACGATTCCTGGCACCCCCACCATCTCAGCATCCACTAACCCTACTGACAGCTCGGCTAACAAGGAGTGGAGGGGTTCCTCCCGCCTGCTTCCCTTCTGACTGCTCCGCTCGCCGGTGAAAGTAGCACGCCAGCCGCCCAAGTCTGAGAACACAACCCTTCCCCGGAAGTAGTCGATGACGACACACACAGAGAACATCCAGTCGATGCCTAGGATGACATCGTATGGATGTATCTGTAGCAGAAGAAGATCCCTGACCAACTGAGGTGGCCCCAACATCAGTCTACATCATCAACAAACATATAACAAGTCGGTCTGACCTCCTAATGGAGTGCTCAACACCAGGGGAACTGGAAGTCTCTCGACATCTAGACCCAAATCACATGCTAGACTAGGTGTGATGAAGGATTGTGAAGCTCTGGAATCGAACAAGGCATAAGCAAGGGTGATAAACAAACTGATCGTACCTAGAACGCCCTCCGGCCCTGCTAGAACTGCTGCCTCTGCGAAGTGAAACTTTACACACCCAGCTCCTCTGCCCCTCGGCTGTCGGCCACCTCCCCGACCACACCCCGATCGAGGTCCCTGAGGAGCGCCCTAAGGTCGGCCTCCTCATACAATGTCTTCCCTTGGAGGAGCAAGAGCTCACTGTCCCTGCTGCTGCTGCTGGAAAGGCCTGGCTGGAAGTTGTAGCTGGGGTGGGTGTTGGGCCTCTCCACCACCGCCGTACTGTACTCGGTCCGGGCACCGATTCCGGAGATGTGCATGGATCCCACAGACGAAGCACCTCGGTCCTGGGCCCGAAAGGAAAGGGTGAGGACCGGGGGACCGGAACTGGAACTACTACGGTCTACTCCCTGCTGGTCAGAACCTGGAGGTTCCCAGCGCTAGAGGCCTGGTGCTGATGGCCTTCCCCTTAGATGATCCCAGCTGGATCCCCTCTTGTGACACACCTCCAAGAGCGTTCATCATCTCTACCACTTCGGCCTTCTTCTGGACCTCCAAGTACGCCGGAAGGGTAAAGGGGGTAACAACATACTAGAGGGAGGGTCAGATCGCCTCTTCTAAACGCTTTCCCTGAGACTCCTCATCTGGAAAGAGGTCCGGAGGAAAACGTAGGAGGTCCTTGAACTTGATTCCCAGCTCTCTTACTGACATACTCCCTTGCTGGAGGGAGATTAGCTCATGCATCTTTTCCTCCTTCATCGAAGAAGAGAGGAATTCCGCCTAGATCCCCTTCTTGAAATCATCCCATGCCACCTCAGCCTCTCTCCTCTCCCCCAGGTAAAGCATCCACCACTAACGCGCTGCTCCCCGCATCTGGATGATGGCCAAAGGAACCGAGTACTCGATCGAGGCCCGAATCAGGCCGAAGGTTATCACCAGATCCTCTAGCCAGCTCTCCATCTTCATGTCAGAGGTGCTACCCTCATACTTCTCGAGGGTTTTTTGCTGGAAGGCCCTAAGTGTCTTCTTCCACTGGTCATCCTCCTCCTCTCGATCAACTCTCTGCCGATCGGCCAAGGTAGTCTCCGGGGCCTTGATCACCCGCACCACACGTGGTCGCCTCCCAGGTTCCATAGCTGCAAGGTAAACAAGGAATGCCTAAGCCCAAGTAGTACAGAATATTGTTCTTAAAATTTCATAAATTTATTATTGATTTCAATCCCCAAAAAACCCATGAAACACGAGAACAAAATTCATTATGATGCACGTACCTTTCCTAGGGTCTCTACCCTGAAATCAGTGTGGCCTCACTTGGTCGTTCGGTAGGTCCAGAGTCCTTGCATTAGATCATGGGGGGCCCTAAAATCCGCTGTCCTAGCTGGTATTCCGTGGCCTAATTGACGCACCAAGGTCACCCAACACTGTTTCCCTACCATCCCATGCAATCATTACTGTGTCTAACTCTAGAATCCATCCTATCTCTCGACCATAACCTCCTCTGATACCATTTTTTCACGACCCTCCGTCACCAAAAGGAGGGAAGGGTTAGAAGATGGTCAAGCCATTCCTTATTTAAGTTGAAGAAGAGATAATGACCCCTGAAACCCGCCTTCAATAGGTCCTGGAGTGGCGACTAGCACCAAGGGTATATAATTCAAACACAAATGGAAGGAATTACCCTTTTTGTTTTATAGGATCGGGTGATAAGATGATGAAACCCAACAACACCAAAACCGAAATAAAAGTAATGGAAAAAAAGGTAAACCATTCCCACATGCATGTTCAAAAGTAAATGATACAAGCCACAAAAACCCCATGTTAAAAAGATACCATGAAAAAGGAAAACGACAACAACAACTGTCCCAAGGGTCTACGCTAGTATGGTCCCGCGCGATCCCTGAATTCCTCCTGGAAACCTGAAAGCAGCTTTATACAGGTAGTGTGAGCATACAAGTATACTCAGTAGGGAAAAACCAAAGACTCTCGTGCACAAGTGGGGAGACGTACTAAAGTCCCGTGAGAAGCAGAAAACCAACACTATCAAGGAGTTCATCCATCCCACTCACCGGCCACACACACCAAATAACGCAAGCAAGTAAAATATATTAAGAGCACATCGATGTTTGGTTACCCCGCGACACTTTCCCACTGGTTATTGAAGACATCCTATGCATCGAACCAATCCCACCATTCTCACCGTAGTCCCACTGCCACACCCTACCTGCACACACCTGGACCACATCCCCACACAGTCCCACTGCCCAACCCTACCCACAAACACCTGGGCCACAACCACTATCCCACCCGCAGATACTTGGGCCACAACTATCACACGTTACCACGCCCGCAAACATGTATGCTAGAACAACCACCACCACGCCCAAAGACACATGGGCTAGAAGATCAACTTCCATGCCCGATGACACCAGGGCTAGAAGATCCACTGCCACGCCCGAAGACACCTGGGCCTCATCCCGAAGACACTTGGGAAACCACCTGCCCGCACACACCTGGGCCAACCACCACACTACCCCTCCCGAAGGTTCTTGGGCTAATAATGGGATTCAAGCCATCACAACCTGCCCGAAGATACTTGGGCTATCTGGGAAAGGGAGCAGAAAGGATCTAATAACCAACCACTAATAGAAGTGTTGGAAAAAACACCCTCGCCCATGAAATAGGGGTTTTCGGCACTAATTACTCAACTTGGGTGGGGCACAAATAAGAAACACAAAACTACAAGTATATGTATAGGTAACAAGCACTCACCCAAGTTTAGGTTTTTCTTTATCCAGCCTAAAGAACACAAACAACACCCCTATCCACGTCACAACTCACACAAAACAAAAACCCATTTGTCCCATCCTTGTTTTCATGTTCAGTAATGATGTTTAAATAAGTTTCTGCACCTACTTGGTAAACTAGTAAGCATAAGCATAAGTCAAGGAAAGAGAACAGTCAAGCATCAACTACCACATCCACACCTGGTTCTCTTGTAAAGTCACAACAACAAAAGGGGTAAGAGATCGCTCAAAGTAATGAAACCAAGGAAAACCCCAAGATATTGGCCACACCTTCTGCAACCAAGGGGGCTAGTGAAATCCCTCGAAGTAATGGAAGAAAAGGAAACCCCGAGACATTGCCCGTGTCCCCCCAAATTGTTTCTCATAGACAGAGGATCCCACCCCAAATCGTGATATAAACAAGGTAACCACCCGGTCTTAAAATTCACAACCACTGAATCCAAATCAATAGGGGATCCCATACCCACCCACATCACCCAGAAAATGACCCGTGAAGGAAAACAACCAGACCACCACCATCAGCACAAAGCAGGCCCATGCCGGTATTTTCAGATTTATAAGATTTAACACACTCCATGATTTCAATTTCCATGCCTTAACCGGGGTTATCACACAAGGGATTGATCCTGGTGCTTTCAATTTATTTAGCCGGATATACGTGATTAACCAAATTCCTTTTCACAGCACGAGTTCAAAACTACAAAACAATCCATTTAAAACATCACCAGGGGTTCATTAGTGCATAGAGAAAGACCACCAACAGCCATGATTTTCAGTAGGCGTAAGCCTGCAAAATTCATAAATCATTAATCGAAAGATATAAACAGAGCAACATCATCCATCACATCCCTCCCATTTCATTATTTAGCATCAGTTTATATCTTTATTATCGTTTGGTTCATCCAATTCTACAGAACCAGTAGCACACCCACCCTACATGATACACAAAAAGGAGAGATGATAGATATATTACCTACCTGTTGATCAACAATCGAAGTTTATCTTTACGCGGCCAGGAACAGGGGACGTGCAAAACTGCAGGGTCGGGAACTCAAGCACGATCAGATGAACAGACGAATCGATCGGAGGGTGATTGAGAAATGAAACCTAAGGGGAACCCTTATAGTTTATAAGGGCTGTGGATGGTTGAGATAAGAACACAAAACCGCGTAAGGAGCTGGGTCGTGGGTTGACCACGCGGCCCCACACATCATTAAAGGTCGGGCGGTTTAAACCGACGCACACACCAGGTTAATTAATTAAATATTTAATTAAACGATATTTATGGCGTTACTGGGCTTTAAAAAAAGGTTAATGGGATCAAAATAGGGTTTAAAACCCAAAAGGGAGGCGCTACTGGAAAAACCCCGTGGGGTAGGCGAGAGCCACCGGTAGCTGAGAGCTACCAGTGGCTGACAGCGACCGGTAGACCGAGCTACCGGTAGGCTGCGGCTACCGGTAGACCGAGCTACCGGTAGGCCTGCTACTGGTAGGTTAAGGCTATCTCTAAGCCTATCGTTACGTCAAGCTTCACCGAGATTCCCAGACTACCCATAACACCCAAAATCATATTTTCACAAGGTAATGGACCCCCAAAAAACCCGGGCCATTACACCAAGTCTGTGACAAATCCTATTGATTGGAATAGTCAAAGTACATGTTGACCCTAGTATGGCACATCCATCTTAAAGGATAGTCTCATGAATTTGTCACATCTCACATGATGGCCTAATATTCCAAACCTGGTCATTCAATTATTGAAGATAGAATTAAATCATATATGATACAACTACACTTGACAGAACTATATCACATATATCAAATCTATATGAAAGAAAAAAAATCACAAGTTAAGATCTACACACACACATGCCACATGTGATCAATCATTGAATATTAGTTTCACGAGTTACACACACACACACGCTAAAATCCATACAAATTTCCCGGAATAAAACTTACAACTAAGTTAATAACTTCTTAAACATAGTTTTAACACTATGTTACACATGCCAAACAATAATCATGTTAATAACCTATATAAATAATTATTTTTTGTCAAGGATTTACTACCTTATGTGAAACGATGAATGACAACAAGGTTTGACGTCCGAGTTTAACTACACCACCGGAACCTCATTTATCTCGTAAACAAATATATTTTTAAAAGTATGCTCATTGAGATGAACCCAAGTACACTGACATGGAATAAATATAATCAATATTCTAGGAGATATTGATGATTGAATATTGGTATAAATTATTCAAATAAAATAAAAATAATTGAGGAGAGAGGGGGTGAGAATTTGGAGGGTGACATTGGGAGTTGGGGAGTAATTCCCCTATGCCCACCAAAGGTCCAAAAATGCCTATTTATATTTTTCTCATTTTATTTAATTATATTTAAATATCGTTTATTTTAATGATATTTATATTCATGACTAGGGAATGAATTTCACATCCATTCTTCATGTGGAGTGCCACACCATGGTCCCTCATTATTATTTATTTTATTATTCCACCTAAATACATTTCATTATTAATTAAATATATATTAAAATTCATCATTATATATATACATTGTAATATATACACACATATGTATATACAAATATACACCTAAACATGTATATATATATATATAAATATTTAACCCGTATATAAACATGGTATGCATATACACACACCACTATTTATAGATATATACACCCACACATGTATATATAAATACTTATATATCCAATAAATATATATAAATTATATATATACACATGAAATATGTTTGTCCCAATTTAATAATAATAATAATAATAATAATAATAATAAATAAAATTATTATTATTAAATATAACCCATCATTAAAACAATTAATAATTTTAAAAACTGATAATGGTAAATAAATTAATATTAACTACACATTTCCATTTAATTGGACCAACTAGTAATCACATTAATTACATTGGCCACTCATTATTACCACCATAACACCATCATTAAATACAAATGTATATTATCATTTTTTTTATTTGAGACAAATAATAATAATAAAAAAAAACAAAAACAACAATAATAATAAAAATAAAATTTTTATTATTACTTCTAATTTACCAACAAAAATATTTATATGGAAATTATTTTTACCCTTGCATGAAATGTGAAAAAACAGCTGACACACAAATTTTATTTCTCTCACATAGAGTAAAATTCATTTTCTGGACAAAATGGTGGTCTCATATTTCTTAAATGAAACACCTTTTGAGAGATATTAATTATTTATTATTTAAAAATCATAATAATTAACGAATTAAATATAAATAAAGTATTATCGCGTGTGATGTTTCCAAACACCTGATACATATAAAAGTCACACCGTACATAGGGTAAAACACCCATTCCAGACCTAATAGTAGTCTCTGATTTTCCATAGGAAACACCATTTGAGAGTTACATCATTTTTTTGGAAAAATACTACACATGCATAAATAAAATATTTTCAATATTTTATATAATCATTTTTTAAAGGTTGGGGCCGAATCCTCGATGCTCGATCACAAAAACCACTTTATATGCCCTGTCTTGCCACATTGGATAAAATTAATTGGAGAGAAGGAACAATCACTAGAGAAGTGACCCATCTTCTAGAAATTATAGAATCTAAAAAAAATCTATCTTAGAGGGAGTTGAGTAAAATATATTCTATTCCATCATATGACCACCTTTGTAGTGTACATCCTTATACTTCCTCATCATAGTCGAAGAATCTAGGACTATACTATAGAAGGAACCTATCTGTCCACTAAATGCCAAAAGTAGACCATCATCTATGTCTTCCTTAAATCCCTTTTCTATCGTTAGTGATTAATGAAGAACCATATAATAGGTTTTCAGATCAAAAGACTTGACTTGTCACCTCAGCTCTGGGGATATTCCAATCTCTAAATTCCTTTCTTTCTGAGCATCGTTCCTCACAAGTAAAGGTGAAAAGAAAATCATCTCGATGAAGCAAGCTGAATTAGAAGACACGATCATCATTACACTTGAGATCTCCACAGACTCTTGAGAATAATATAATTTTAGTGTTTTGGGAAATAAATCCTAAAAAATAGAACCATGAAGGTTTACCAAGTTAATATTTCCCATCTATTGGCTTTAAGTATCATATCCCACCACCGACCAACAGAATCCTGAATCATAAAGGTCACACGATTAACTTGATGATCCTATGGGGTCTCTACCAAGTCAAATATCATATCAACGAACTGAATCCAAACCTCTATATACCAAGGGACTCCAATGCTCATGAAAGGTGCGGGATGCTGAAAAAGGAAGTCCCAATCATAGTCAACCATAGTCTTGGTGATTCCCCCATCCTCTATAGGTGCAATAAAAAAATTTCCTGTCTAAATGGGTCCTATATCATGAATCACTTGTGCCACCTACACCATATGTGGTGGCATGGGCACATCCTAGGATACCACAACTGGTGGCCCCATCAGATGTCTCTGAGGTGGAATTTCTATTATTATAATAATATATCAAGTCCTAACCAGACTATGAGATCACAAAATAATTTCGTAGGAGTCCACCATTTACCCAAGGTACATCCCTCCTAACACTAAGCCCGGTCTTCTACCATTCATATTAGTCATAATAATCATATATATACTAAAACAACCATTTGATTAGTTCAACTAATTAATTAAAATAATGATATATCACAACAACATGAAATAGAGATATATCACACAAAGAAAAACTATCATGAACAGAAAGAACAAATTAAAGAATGTAATTAATGAACTACTATACAACACAACAAAAAGTATATATATATTATGTAAACCTAAGTTCCTAGTCATGATGCATGAACACAACAAAAATATCATAAATCACATATTAAATACATGTTCTTAAACCAAGGTGAATTTAATAAAAAATAAATGAAAAACTTTTGTTTCCCATTTATGACAACTTGGAGGTCCACTATACAGTGTTGGCCAGGAACTAACATAGTTTCACTATATAAGACCCAAATGGTTTAAAGTTTTATATATTGTACCAATACAATACAATGAGAACAAAATTTAGTATGTTATGATCCCCTCATACCATTTTGTAACATCCCAACCCTAACCCCTGGGTCTGAGCCAGAATACACATGAAATCATGTGCACCACATCGTATGCAAGAGGCTACTGACTATTAGTGTGGGTATTGAATGGAACCTTGGGGATAATATACCCTCTATATCATGTCATGGTACTGATAAATAAAACATTCATATATAAATAAAATTAATCAGAGTAACACATGAAAAAAGTTAGAATAGATGCTAAAATAACAAAAAAATAAGGTTCTCAGGTACATGTAAATATATTAAATAATGGTAGCAACAGATTCCCCATCTGTACTCTTTCCATTAATAAGATCATAATCCCACTTCACCTACTAAACCATCCACCATATGACCTTTTCCCTTTACCATGTCTCTGGTCATGAAGGCTACAAGCGCACCAGAATGCCTGAGTAGTGTTTGATTATAAGAATCAGTAAGACACCAACTTAGAATCTCAACATTAGTTCATAATATATACAATTTTATTCCATGAATTTAAATATGGTAAAAATATAACAATAATATATCTCAAAACTAAAAAACACACGTCGATTCCTTGGAGACTGTCTCAACCTACTTCGACATCATACTAGGAAAAAAATACCTACTTCAGCACAATGCTGGATGGAACATAAGTAACTAGCCGGATGCATCCTCCTACAGAGGATATCCCTAAGAATGTGACACATTTCACTATCAGGGATAGTTCAATTACATGCCAAACCAGGTCTGGAACATCCATCCTGATTGGATAGCCTAAACATGTGTCAAATCTCACATGCCAACCCAAGTATAGAACATCCCTTCTGTATGGATATATAACATCATTACTCATCTAGACACACAGTCTTTGAGTGTATAGCACGAATCATATGACAAATTCTTCCAATAAGGATTTTCCATGTACCTGATGACCCCAGTCTAGCACATCTGTCTCAAGTGGATAGCCCAAACATGTGTAAAATATGACATGACGACCTATGTCTAGAACATCCCTTCGGTATAGATATCCCCAAGAATGTTACACATACCACTGAATGGAATAGTCCAAGTACATTCCAACCCAAGTCTGGCTTATCCATCTTAGGGATAATCACAGGCATGTGTCACATCTCATATTTCATCCTAATAATCCAAACCTGTATGCTAAACCATAAAAGATAAAATAACAACATATTTGATACAAATACACCTAATTTTAAAATATCATATCAATAGAGGAAATTCACATAATCATCCCAATCCAAATGAAATCAACATAATCACCTTCCAAGAGATACATACATACTGACACCACATGTGATCAACCATCAAATATTGGTTTCATGGGTTACACAAGAACACCAAAAAGTGGTAGAATTTACCAACAATAAGACTTACAACTGAGATTAAAACTTCCTAAACATAGGTCTAACACTGGTCTACACATGAAAACCAAAAAGAATATCAATAAACTATATAAAGCATGTGATAATATCATAGAATTGCTATCTTATATGCAACGATGCAGATGACATGAATTAATGTCTGACTTTAACTTCACCATAGAAACCGCATTTATTTCATAAAATAAATATGTTTAAAAAATATACATGTCAAGATGAACCCAACGACACTGAAAATACATCAATCCCATTAATATTCTAAGAGACATTGATGATTTAATATTGGAATAAGTTATTAAAATAAAATAAATATAATAAAGGAGAGAGGGGTGTGAATAGGGACAATGACATTGGGAGTTGGGAGAGTAATTCCTCTACAAGAACCTAAGATCCAAAAACACCCTTTTTTTTAATTTTATCTAATTCCATTTAAATACCATTTATTTTAATGATATTTAATTTCATGACCAGGGAAAGAATCTCTCATCCATTATTCATGTGAAACACCCCACCATGGACCCTTATTATTATTTATTTTATTATTACACCTAAATCCATTTATTATTCATTAAATATATATTAAAAGTCATCAATATATATATACAGTTCTGTATATACATATATACAACTGCACATGTATATATATAAATATTTAACCCGTATATTTACATGTTATGTACACACACACACACACACCCGTATATGAATATATACACCCACACATGTATATATATATATATATCTTTATATATTTATCCCATAAATATATATACATTATATATATACACATAAAATATTTTTGTCCCACATTAATAATAATAGTAACAAAAAATTATTATTATTAAATATAACCTGTCATTGAAACCATTAATAATATAAAAACAACAACCCTTAAAAGTTGATATAGTTTAATAAATTAACATTAACTATAAATATTTATTTAATTGGATAAATTAATAATGAAATTAATTACTTGGTCTACTCATTATTACCTCAGCGAAACCTTCATTAAATACTGAAGTGTATTATCATTTTTTGTATTTGAAACAAATAATAATAATAATAATAGATTTATTATTATTACTTAAAACTACCCAATAAAAATATTTATATAAAAATTATTTTTACCACTACATGAGATGTGACCAAGCACCCGATGCACATAAAACATTTGTCACAACAGGGGTAAAAGTCATATTTCAGACCTAATGGTGGTATTAGATTTCCCATACGACACACCATTTAAGAGATACTAATTATTTATTATTTAAAAATTGGAATAATAAATTAATTAAATATAAAAAGGGTATTATCATGTGAGATGCTCACAAAAACCAGACACAAAAAAATTCATACCCCTCCAATGGTAAAACCCCCATTCCTGACCAAATTGAAGTTTATAATATTCCATCAAAAACAATTTATGGGGGTTATATCATTTTTTTGAAAAAAAAACACATGTTCATGAGTAAAATATATTTAATATTTTTATATAATCAACTACAAGGCACCATGGGCCTTTTAATTCCACACTGTCTCAACGCGTAACAATAAAAATATTTCATATAATATTTCAAATTGTTAAACATGGATTTTACCCTTTCATAATGCCATAAAATCACAAGTATTAAAATATTAAAATTTAACACCAAAATATTTTTAATATTTTTTGAATGTGGGTTTTATTATCTTAAACAAATATTTATTATATTATGGATGGTTTATGATCATTTTAACAATGGGAAGTGTTGAAATTCTCTTCCTTGATTAATTTTTGCAGTCATTAACATTCACTTGAGTTACTCACTTTCCAATGAAAATTAAAATTTCACTAAATATCCATATTATTTTCCTTGGGTATATTTATTTATTAAACCATATATCATTTTTACATACGGTTTTCTACATTGAATGTTATTTTTTATCTGGAGAAATATTAGTAAATCCCTATTCATTACTAAATATTGATATTTGATGATAAATAATGTTATTCAAGAATTAAATCGATTATTTAATATATGAGGTATGATTTGGATATGTATACATGGGTGGGGCTTAGTTATAGATATCCGTTCAATGCTCTGGTATTCTCAAGATGAGAATCAATATGCTTGCATACAATCTGTTGGCTAAACAAACTGAGTTTGTACACAATAGTTTTAAATTGTCCTATGAAATGTCTTGACAGTAGAGGTATCATGATCCCAATTTTGGGATGTCCAATAATTAAGAATATCCTTCATTAAGAATGTAGTTAATATTATCTATGATATTTTCACAATGATACTATCACTGGATGAATTTCATTATTAGTTATTGATTAAATAGAATATGTTTTTAGTTATTTATATTTTCATGTTGATTATTCCTTATCGAATTATGATAGTCCTAAAATTGATTAAATTGAACACGTTTTTAGTTATATAACTTTCCATATTGATTATTATCCATGATATTTTTGTGTTTATATTATCAATAGATGCACTTATTTATCAGTTTATTGATTGCATGGAACATGTGTTCATTTATATATCTTGATATATTAATTATTCTTATTGATTTAGGATTTCTTAAATTGTACTTATCCATTATAGAGCATTAGATATCAATCTTCTTTTGTTTATTTTCCCCAATAATCCAAGAATTATACTACGATTGATATGAAAGTAAATCCTAGAGGGAATAAGGTCATTCTAAAAAAAATAATGTTTTAATTTTTATTTTCAAATGTAATATAGGAATCATGTATGTATCTAGTATACCAAGACTAGAAAACTATTCGGTCCTTCAGGATGTGATTCCTTGTATCTTATAAAAATACAATAAATTAGACATTGTCTCTAGGATACCGGGGTCAGGGTATCTATAATATTTCTATATTTTCATTCCCAATATTTCAAATGACTTATCTAAATAATATAATTTTCATGTTTCATTATGAGTTTTTAGAAGAAAATTTGAATTCTACAGACACCCAGTTTTTGTGGGATGTTTAATTCAATATACTATATAGTTTAGTTGGTATGGATGTATTAAACCTTATTTTTTGAAAATGTAATTCCAATTCTCTTTTAGAGACAAAAAATAGACCAATAATTTCCTTCAAAATAATTTTTTTATTCCATAAAGACTTATACATATATCTTTAAATAACCATTGGTATAGGTTGGTAAACCATGGACTGGACTAATAGTTATTTAAAAACATTGGTATTGAATCATGACTATACCATCTGATGTTATCCCCTTTCCCTTCATGAAATCATTCACTCTATGGACATGTTTTCATAGAATTATGATATATTGATTCATGTCCATTTTAATTAAATGTTTAGTTTTAGTATAATATATTAACATGAATATATCTTTATTTTGTAACATAATAGTGAGAATTTTGATGTATTATACTGATAATATGTTAACCTAGTTTTAAAATATATTGTTTTTTTAGATATTACATTCAACAATGCTTCAAATATAGGTATTGTACACCATAATATTTTAAAATTTGTTTGAGTAAATTTATTAAGTCATGAAGAAATTTTCTATCAAATAAAAAAAGTTGGATTTAAAAAATAATATTCTGTTTGGTATCATAATGGATAAAAAATAAAATAATAGAATATTCAAGATCAAAATAAAAGGATTGGAATGGAGAATTTTTTATCTGATCATTTTCAATTAATTCATAATTAAGAGAAATAAATTATTCCAATGAATGAAGATAATGATATGAGTACACAAGATGTGTCTAATGAAAATGATAAAGTTAAGAGGGTTTACAAATTTATGGGTGATACCAGGACTCTTGTATACCGAAAAAGTTGTAAAATGAAAAAGTTATAATTTTTAATGTGGCTGTATCATTGGAAAACCATGTATTCAATTTTAAATACTAATATTGATTATTATTTTTATAGTTTTGAAGGAATTACTTCTTGATGATATTGATATTTCATCAAATAATTATTTAACATTAAGTTAATTGATCAATTCTATTTTTTATATTTAACATTCATGATATTGTGAAAGAATAAAGTGTATTTAGAGAGAAAACTATGGTTATAAATGATTTTAAATAATGTGATACATCTCAATGAAGGAAAAATATTGATGGAACACCATCTTTTATGACATGAAAAGTACTTTGAAAATTTCCATTGATTACATGGCCACAAAAATTTTTATGTCATCTAAAATATCAATGATTATGTGATGGAATGATTCTGAGAGAAATAACAATAGTGATGAGTTGGTTTTTCATAAAGATAGATTAACATTGTGGATATTTGATGCATGGTATCTCAAGTTTTTATCTAAGGTGTATAATGTCTGCCTAGGTCTATCATGTGATGGTTTTAGTAATTTTAGTCAGATATGTACTTAATACAACACATGGATAGTTTTCATTCCTATTTATTACCTTCCTCCATGGATGTGTGTAGAAAAAAAATTCAGTTTATTATGAATACTCATATCTGGAAATACTGATCATGGAAATGAAAAATATGTGTACATGGAAACATTAATAAAGTGGTTGAATTAACTCTAGAATGTCGGTTTTTACACATAGGATGCTTCTTTGAAAGTCATATTTCATATGTCTACTGCACTATTGTGGGCGATAAATGATTTTCCAACTTATGAAATGATTTTTGGATGGATCAAGGAGGAAAAAATATCCTTCCCTCTTTGTATAAAGGATACACCATCCCAAATATGTAAATTTTATCTTAGTTTAAATTTCATGGGATATCACTGATTATTTCCAATGGATCATCCATATAGGAATAATCAATGCTGATTTGATAATACCATTAAGACTGAGAAGTCACCTTATCGTATTTCTATAACTAATGTGATTAAATATTTGAAATATGTCAATTTTTCATTTGGGAATGGCATGAAAATTTATAAAAAGCGAAACAATATTTCCATTGAATCCAAATATAATTGGAAGAAGAAAATTATCCTTTTTTATTTCCATTTTTTGGCTAACCAATATATTACAACTTGGTTTGGATGTAGTGAAAATTGATAAAATCACATGTGAAATATTTATTTTAATTCTTCTAAATATCTTGTGGAAGGCCAAAATAGATATACGATCTCAAAGAGACTTGGTGGATTAGGGTATTGGACAGAAATTGTATCCTTTTTCTATTATTGGAAATAAATGGAATGTTAAATGTGATTATTATGTAATCATAAATTCAAGGAAAAATAATTTCAAAGAAACAGTAGATACTCTCAATGTTCTTAATGGATATTCAATAAATATATCAAAACAGGACAATATAATAGATTTGAAACTGAAATCTCTAAAAATGAATCAATAACACATTATACTACATGAATTAATTCCAAAATAAATACTTCATTTATTTACCAATGATGTTCCTTAAGACCATTGCACCAATATTGGGGGGGGGGGTAAATTTTTTGATGTATTTTTACAAATTTTAAACATTATGAAATATTTACACATTTATATTTTTAGATTTACTTATCAAATTTTATACCAATATCAAAAAAATGAAAACATAAGAGAGTAAACATGGAATTGAGGATTTACAATGTCTAAAATTAGTGTGAGAACCAACATAATTTTTATACAAACTCTCATCAATCCATGGAATCCACTATTAGAAATAAGTGAATAAAAATTTGATCCAACTCCCATTATATTCCTTCTATATTTATATAGGTATTACTATGATATCCTTCATTATTTTATAATTTTTTTCTTAGAAAACATACCCAAAAAATTTGTGAAGCTTTTTAAATAATATCCATCAAGGTTTATCTATAAATATCCATCCTATTTTCTCTATTAAAAAGTGTTCATCCAGTGTTCCATTTTATACATACAGTGAAATTATATCTTATTTTCCTCACATAAATTATTCTAAATTTATAACATGATATATATGTTATTATCAAAATCACTATGTCCTAAAATTATTCTTGGAAGCTCTATGAAAAATAATAATTCACTATGAAAAAAGTACATAATCTCTAGTCTTGAAAATGAATTTATAGAGTAATGAACTAGAACTACATATGATATATGTTCTTCCAAATAATTATTTGGAAACAACTCAATTTAGTTGAATTTTTTCTAAGACACATTTTAAGAACATTTCATATGATCAAATAACATTACCACTAAAATTTTATTTGTCTATATGATTCTATTCGGTTAGCCCACATGGACTCGTTATCATATTTTCATTAACATGTGTTTCTTATAATTATACACCAAATGATGGACTAAATATTTTTTGGGTATTATGGATCATATTTTCTTCTATACAATTAATTTTACAAATTCTCAATCTTTATATTCTAGTTGGTTCAAGATTGTCAAAAAAGTTCTACTGAGGATATCATGAATTTTGTTCTGATGCATTTACATTTGATGGATCTTCATATAGAACCTTTAATTTAGTATCACTTCTTCATAACTTCACAAATTAATCTTTTATATATTTTTCCTACAAAAAAACCCATCCACTTGAAATCTTCATAAAACTTTTTTCCTAAAAAAGTGAAGTTGATGAATATGGTTGACTATATTTATGAAAGTTCTAAATAATTTTATCACATGAAACTTTCATCATTTTTTGCACTAATTTTATTTCTCATATTGATTTATCCATTTGAATTAACTGCAATAATACACAAAATTTTACTGCTTTCATTATTTATTTATTATTATAATTTTATGAAAACCCTAAAAACTAAATAATAGACACTTCTTGTCTTCTATATCATTGGGTTTTTCTAATGATCTATATTTTTTTCTAGTGACATTTGGTAAAATTAACCTTGTAAAAACTTAGTAACTTGTAATTTCAAAATTTCTTACATACATTTTGATCAAAATGTATGTTTAGTAAAATATTCTTGGTAATAAAGTATATATCCTTCTTTTAAAAAAAACTTAGACTGTTAGATTTTCTGAATGTTAGTTACATGAATGAACTACATAGAATCTTCTAATTTTGTAAGAAATTTTCTTAACAATTTTCTTTAAACAAACATCCATCTTCCATCAGCAAGACCCTCACAAAAATTTCTTAAAATTTTTTCGTCATTTTTCTCCTATTAAAAAAACATACTTAACAAAATATATTTTAAAAAAATAAAAATAAAATTAGGAAACCATCACAATGAATCTTAAATATCTATGTTAATTTTTTTGTAAATATTGTAACTTTTAACACAAAGTTTTTTTAACCACTCAAAATTTTCACTTATAAATTTGTTAAAATCATTCATCAAAACAAAAAATTTATCATTGATAATATCCTAACCCCACACTATTGGATAAAGTAATATTTTTAAGTAATTTCATCCCTCAATGACATGAGAATTTTATGGTTTTGAAAAGATAATATTCGCTTCAAGTTTTCCCCACTTTTTCATTCACTCGTTTCCTTACTCTCCCCCATTTTAGGTAAACACAACATTAGATTAATTTTTGAAATAATTGTACTTATGTTATCCATTTTAGGAAAAATTCTTATATACTATCCCCCTTTGAAAATATAATACAATTCATGGTGGGGGCCTACTTAAGATCTTAATGAATTCTTTATAGGTAACCAAACAAGTAGTTTCAGCCATAGATTACAAAATACTTTCCATGAAATTGATTTGGTGAAAATATCATCAATTTTTTTGTTTATTGAAATATATTTCAGCACAACATCTCCACCAAAAACTGTCACCTTAATTAAATGATACCTGATATCAATGTTCTTTGATATTGAATGTTTTATATGATTTTCGAAAATCAATATCACAATGATTATTGCAAAGGATCTTAAAAGGTTTTATAACAGTCACATGAAAATATTTCTGTTGAACATTCATCGAAATAATTTGAGTTATAGAATGGTTGGAGGAAACATATTTTTATACCAATATACTAAAAACAACAGGAATATGTTTTTAAATATTCCAACTCTGATAACATTATCCCAATAAAAAAATTCCTCTTAATGTTTATTTACTATCATATCAATCTACAACAAAAGTATCATTAGTGTATCCAAAAAATTCCATATTAGAACTTATTTTATACAAAAAACCCATATAAATATGTTCCATTATTATAAATAAGAATTATTTTTGTTTCCAGTATGTGCGATTCTTTAAAATCACCATGATATCTTCCTCAAATAATTAAAGAATAAAATGACTAGCCAGGAAGATGTAAGATAGAAAAAACATCATATTAACTATTGTAAGGATTTTTGATTCACACTTTTCCTAGCTTCATCTTCACTTTTTTTATCTTTAGAATAATTTAAATTGTCTTCCACATAATTTTGAACAAATTTTATTTTTGAAGTAAAATTTTTAACAACTTCCACATTATTGGAATCCCTAAAATTTTGAAAATTTTTATTCAGACATTTATAACATATTATATTTGGTGAATATCATTATAAAATATCTACATCAACTTTTTCATCAAATTTTCCATGATTGAGATTTTCAATATTCAGTTAAAAGGGACTCACAAAAACCTTGAAATATTTCATTAATGGTTTTTTGTTATAATAAATTTAGTTGGAATTCATGTTTTTTTTCTGACCATACTAAACATCGAATTTGTACATGTATAATAGTACCAATATCTTATCTCTATAAACAATAAGAAAGTTTATACTCATTCATTACGATTATTCCTATTTCCCCCAAACATTATTTTTTTCCATTACATCAATCAATTTTTTTGAGGGGTGTTGGAGAACTATAATGAAATTTAATACCATTTATATTTCGATAATATTCAAAATAATTACATGGGTACTCAATTCCATTGTTGGATCTCAGTTTTTGTAACATCCCAGGTAAATGAAGAATAAGACATATTTCATATTTATTAATATTTGTGAATTAAATATTAATTTTACTTTAAAGGGGTTTCTATGTTCGATAGCGTACCCGATACGCAACAACGAGTTTCTTTGGAATCTTACGTTGCACACTAATAATATAATATTATTATTTTAAATGGTACTTAACTAATAGCCATTGTATTGGAGGGAATGAATGAAACTAACTACTATATGATTATACATGTTTTTTAAATATATTTACATTTATCCAATAAAATTTAGATTCTAAAAATGTGAATGAATTTAATTTTAAGCATAATTTACATTAAAAGGCCAATTTATCGCCTTTTAATGGTGAACCCTTTTTAAATATAGTTTTGGTCACATTAATACATTATATATGACCAAATAAAATCCTTCTTTTGAATTTGGATATCAAAATTTACTTTGTGTAAATTTTTGGAATTTTTCGGATAAAGTTCATTTTTAATGAATAGTGAAAAATATTGTATTTTAATTCAAAAGTGCCTTTTAATCTAATTTATTTATATGGTTAGATTATCTTTTTAATTGGTTTTAAAGTAAAATTAAAATATATTTTTACCATTTAATCCAATGTTGGTAATTTTAATTAATTTCACTTTGAAATTGGGCATAAACAAGTATCAATCTTTTGATAGTTATTGTTTCTTAAAAACACGCTATTTGTTTTAACAACATGAATTAATTTTAAAATTAATTAATGAAACTTATATGTTTTTAATTTGAAAAAATAGAGATCATTTTTGAATTCGGAATATCAAATATATCTTAGGCTGAATTTTTGGTATTTTTCTGAAAAACATCAATTTTTGATGAATAGTGAAACCACTTAGTGGTAGTTAAAAAACTGACTTTTTCATTTAAATGAAATTTTTCCACTTTTTTGAATTGAATTTCAAAAATCCGACATACATGGTTGTTATCAAAAGTAGAATGTGGTTCATTAAGATGAAAATGATTTTTTTGGTGAATAGTAACTTTTGACTTTTATTTACCGCGATTAAAGGTAAATAGGGTAACTCAAGGTTAAAAGAATATTATAATAATTCAAAATTACCTTAACACTTGTCCAAACCTTATTGGTTGAGTCATTTACGAACATGGGAATCTTTGGGTCGAATTTGGGACCCCATTGAGACACTTGGGAGTGATAATGACAATTTAGATTAATTAATTTAATGTAAAGACACAATTGACATTAACAAAAATATTTTAGTAATTAATTTTTATAAGGGGTTATATAAATTAACTTTTTGACTATAAATATTAATTGGAAAGATAAGAAGATTTCATACATGATGGAATATTTTTATAATTTTTAGACATCATATAAATTAAATTATTTATGACAGAATAATGATGCAGTATTTACCACATTAATAAATGATTTAAATAAATAAAATTATAATGATTAAAATATTATGCAAAACAAGTCCAATTCTGATTGGATTATTTTATTTCGACCATGAGTCATCTTATATTCATCTTCAATGATTTTTGGTCCTTTTTAAACCGAAGACAAGTTTATAATAAAATAATAGTTTCACACTTTCCTAAAGAGCCCCTCCTCCCCCTTATAAAAGGAGACCACTTATAACCAATTACTCACACCTATCAAGCCATTTTTCTCATCAAACCTCTGCCCAATTAATCTCCCTAAATCTCTATACTCCTCATATAAGTCTTAACTTAGGCATAAGGCATTTTAAGAAGTCATTTGGTTCAAACCAAAGGGAGTTACACAAATTAAAGGTAACGATTTCTCTTAAATTTTTTTATTTTATTTTACTTCTCCAACCCCTAAAATATTTTTATTACTTTATTTTGTAACAAAACCAGTATCCTAAATATACTAGTATGTTTTTATGAGAAGTATTTGAACTACACTTCCACACACGTCCATCTAATGGGTGAAGAACATAATGTTTATGTGGATGGGAAACTAACGCCTCACGAAATGATGATTGTTCGATTATCTCCTACCGCCTCTCATGGTGGCCATTATGATGGCACTATATATATATGACATATATTATGTTTATGTTTTATTTATTCTTTTGTAATTTCCATTTATACCATGCCTTTATGGTTTCCATAGTGGGTAAATACGATAATCTCATTTGAGGAAGTGCGGACTACCGCCCCCTCAAAGTGAAGTGACTCGTTAATGCCTTTTGTGGGATGTATAAAGGATAGAGTTAATGATATTATATATTATATTATACTGTAATTATAATATAACTATGTATCATTATGTTTAAATTCCATTAAAATAAGAAATATAAATTAAAGTAGTGTTCATGCGTACGTACGACTTACCGTCTCCATGAACGGTGCATTTCATTTCTTACCTCCATATGTTATGTATTATTATAAATACATGTATATTCTGGATATATATATGATATATATGATATATAAATCATGAATTTAATTCGGGATATAACAAACCTTTGACCACATGAACAACATGTAATTATAAGAAGTCCATTTTTGACTCAAGTACCAAATATCGACAAAACGAATGTTATTAACTTAAATGGTTACATAATGTTTATAACATGGTAATAAGTTATATAAAAGGAATAATAATCTTGAAAAAGGTTCTTAAGAAAGTATAAATTAACATTAGTTTATTATTCAGGAGATTAAAGAACCATTGAGTCAAGTCAGACACAAGGTAAGGGACTTCGTCTCAATCTCCTTTCATTGAGGCATATTTTGTTTTAATACAAGACTTTCTTTTACACGCTGTATAAAAACCATTGACTTTTCAAATGGAATATTTTTCAACAAAGAGTTTTACTAAACAACAAAAAGAATGTTCCTTTTAACGTAAGTGGTGACAATGACCTTTTCCACCGTCATGAGTATTATTTGATCTTTGGGTTCCTCAACAAGCCGTAAAGATTTTAAAAGGAAATAAATAACATATAATCTTTTATGTATTTTGGTATTGAAAATTGTTTTCATAATGGATTTTTTATGTCAATATATTTAAGTGATATATTGTGATTAAAATGTGGAAATGTTTTCTTTCCTTTATATTTGTTTTATGTCTTATGATTTTATAATGGTACATGGATATTTGATGGGTGGTTATGTGATAAGCCAAATGACCGGTGGTTCTGTGAATACCAAGATGGGTGGTTACATTATAAACTCCAATGCAGTGGGTATGGAAGTCGGCCGTATGGCTATTCCATTTAGTGATATGTGTGGAAGTCGACCGTATGGTTATTCCATTTATGTATGTTTATATCCCAAGTTACCTTTATATGTTATGTGTTCTTTATATGGGTTTTATGGTAATATTTTGGATACAAAAGGGTAAGTGATGATATTTTATTCAGTGAATAGTATTTACTACTTCATAAAGGTGAAAAGTATTACTTATGTTAAAGTATTCATGGTTTACTTGTTGTTTTGAAAAACTAACAGTTTTCTTTTTTTGTGTATCCCTTACTGAGCTTTTTATAATCATCCCATGTTTTTTGAAATGTTTTTAACAAGACATAATGTGGAATAGGGTCAAGGATGGGATCAAGGAAAATTCATGCTATCTTAAACATGGAACTAGACATGAATCTTTTTTTAAAGAGTTTATGTTTTGTAAAAAATGGAAACTGCGTAGAAGTGTCTACTTTGTAATCTTTTGAGATGTAATAGTTATGGTCTAAATCTTTAAAAGTCTAAACCTGAAAATATACTCAATGTAAATTATTCATTAAATTCAAGATTATGTAATGTTTTAAGGCCGGTTCCTTATAGTTTTAGTATATAAACAACAAACTCAATTTCAACCTTTCTTCTGAAAAATATGAATATTTTTATAGTATCTGAATGGTGATTCAGGGATATAATGTTTGTTATATGAGTATAATCATAAATAAAAGTGATAAAATTTAAATACCTTTTTTCTGATGTCTCAACATAACAAAAATATAAGAGTGCATAAGGTTAAGAGGACAGGTTGAGTGAATTTCAATTTTTTTTTTGGATTTTACCAATCATATATCTTTTTTGACATTTGATGAGGACATAATTTTTTTTAGTGGTGGTATGTTTCTTAAAGAATCTATATGGGAGTGTTTTCCCACACTTCACTGTCCAATATTCCCACTTCTTCGATGCCAAAACTTTTTTTATCCTCAAAACTCATTTAACATGAGTCAAAATGTTCTCTAAAATGTATGCGATTTCCATTTTTTCTTTCTACCATGGTAATAATAAAAACTTTTACATATTAGAAACATCTTATGATACATAAATATTTTATGAATATAACTTCCTCACCATAATCACAATTTTGGATAACACTTAGTAAGTTATGTTTGAGACCTTAAACATAGAGATCTTTTTTAGATTTTAGTTTCTTAGCTTCAATCTTAGTAGTTCAAATTCTTATGTTTTTTAGAGTGATATCATTTGGAAAAGTAATATATCTGACAACACAATTTTCAATAAATTTTGTGATTATTAAATAACTTATAATATGTGAGGAACAACCATAGTCCATAATACATGGTTTGTTCCTTTTTCATTCTTTCAGATCTATCTCAACAAAAAAATATCTTTCTTGAACATTCTACTTTCTGGCCACTTTTTATTTTCTAGTATAAGAATTTTTCCCTGGAAGAGTTTTTATAAATTATTCAAAAAATTATTCTAATTTTTATGATCTTTAAAAAAATTCCTCTAGGATGCTAAATTGACTTTACTTAGGAAATATTCAAGATTTTTAATATTCTGACCTTCTTTATTCTTGTGGTTTAGGAAAGTTACTCACCTGTATTCCACTAGTTCTCCCTCTTAGTTCATGAATATTTATATAAAGAGGCCTATTTTTTCAAAATTTGTATGTTTTGTTCCCATTAATTGAACATCACCAAAAAAACCATCAAATCTCATTTTTCTGTAGAAGTATGATCTTTCTATGTAGAATTTTTTTGGGGTCCACAAGATCATTTAGTTTTTGTTTCCTTATTTCATGTTGAAAATTTCTTATGGTTAATATTTTAAAATTATATTGATGGGATTTACTTCTAACATAACTTCTCAATCCAATATTTCCCAACATTTTTTCTAACAAATGAGCAATTAGTGAAACAAGATGGACTTTTACGTTTAGTGGGTGGAGATTTCACATGAATGTTAAAATGATATTTCTCAGTAGCTTGAGATTACTCAGATTTTACTATTAAATCCTTTTTGATATTTTCATTCATCTTTATTAAACTATATTCAACTATAAGCTATTTTGTTTGGGGTTTACTATAAAAAAACTATTCTAGGTCAACAAGAAAAGCCACCCTGAATGGTCTACCACATGGTGAGATACAAAAAAGAACCACAAGTTTCATGTATAATTTATGATAGATCAAAATAAAACATGGAATAAAGGAATAAATATACATGAGACATACAAGTCAATCCAAATAAGCCAAAACAGAAATAAAAAGCATACCAGACTAAATAAGTCTTTATATGACCATATGTCCCCATCAAACCAACCCACTATGAAGGTGATGAATGAAAACAGACTATGGATGTTACATGACATCCTTACCTTTACCATAGTCTTGAAAATGAAGGTCTATAACCCCCCAATTAAAAAGTAGTGTGTGAGAACAAAGCCCAGAAGGATACCACCAATGAATTTATACAAAACATAATATAAAAAATTCCCTAGTTTAAGCTTTAAAAACATCTAGTTTATTTAGAATTTTTAAAAATTAAACCATTTTGTAAAAAATTATTCATTTTAAATAAATTCATACCATATTTACCCAATCTAGTAATATGTTTAATATAAAATAAAAGTAGGTAAGAATAGTAAATACCAACCATTTATGCACCATGAGATAAGTAAGTGTGAAAATAAAAATGAACTAATCTATAAAGTGATAAACCAAGTATAAATAAAAAATAACACCTTTTGTGATCTAGCCTAGGGGAATATTTAGTAGAAATTAATGAAGCCTAAACAAGGCATACATTTTTTCAAAATAATATTGTGTTCTTCCATAGTTTGTATATTTCACTAAACCTATTCTAATGTTATAAAAAATTAACATGAAAAGTCCATTTCAAGATGTAAACATGGTTTCCAATGTACTAAGTGTGTCAAAACCATTTCAAAATCAATGATAAAATTTAATAAAATCTTTTTATATTAAATAAAATATGTTTTCAAATCAAAATTAATTTAAAAACATGAATCCTTTCCAAAAAAATACTTTAAAATTCCAAAACATGCATTTTCATTCAGTAACCCAATGGAATTGACAAGAACATATAAAAATTCAATAATTAGAACCACTTGCATAGATACAAATACCTCAATAATGAATGAAACAATGACACATTCAACAATGGAGATTGGGAACCTTCATATCAGCCTTTGAAAGAAATTGAATGATAGAAAAATGAAAAGGATTGATGAAAAATGAAACCAATAAAAATCTGAATCACAAATGTAACCAACACCGCCACTGTTACCAATGAAAACGAATAATATGAAGGAAAAATCTCTAAGGTTATGCGAAAAAACTTTTGCAAGATCCAAATGATGAATAGAGTGATTTAGAAGTAGGGAGATCACCTAAAATCTCTACAATTATCAAGATAGAGGTTTTCAAACAAAATAAAAAATGGCTATGCATGTAGCATGGTTAAAACATCAGAGCCTAAATAATTCACATCATGAACCCCTTTAATGGTGTGAGTTCCATGAATTTCATGTACACAGATTTTTTTCAATATGGGTTAAATTATATCCCAATCAACCCATTAATGATGTTTAAATGGTTTCATGGCTTTTAAATTTTCACTATGTGAACAATTCTCAAGATATCTTCACGGTAATGGGATCATTTTGTGTAACACATACATGATGTGAATATATACAATAGAAAGTGTGTAGTGTAGTTTCATGTAGAAAATACATGAAGTAATTCGTGAGGATATCTAAACCCAAGGAGAACCCTCTAAATCAATTTACACATTTATACCCAAAATCTCTTAATTCATACAAAAATACATCCCTGGACATGATTTGATTTTCCAACAATGGATATCCATCCCCAAGAAGATTGTAATGAACTAAAACAAAATGGGAAACAATAATAAGAGTCATGGAATACTATAAGAAAGGTAACTAGGTGTCATAATCTCCCCACCATAAATTATTTATATCTCTTGAAATTATCAAGATCTTGTACCCACAAAAAGTTAAGGCCACTAATTCCTAAACACCAATTAACTCTCCCACATCTCATGGATATCCTATCTTTACTACCACAGTACAAAGACCAAAGGAATACTTTTACCATTTATAAACTTATCTCAGTAATTTATAATCTGAATTGGTTTCTCAACCACATTGGTTTCAGGCTCAGGATCAGTAGACTCCCAATCAATCACATGGGATGTATTCATTCAATACCTAATCCACAAGGAAAAATGAAATACATCATGGATAGAAGTAAACATATATGTGAAGTATCATCAATATTCCACCTTTCCATGTTGTCTAATGATATCAAAGGGGGACACAAACCTTGGTTCCAACCAACCCAGCATACCGAACTGACAATGTCCCAAGAAAGTGAAACTCTAACAAAGAACAAATGACCAACTAAAATCACCAAGGACCCAAGATGATGGTTCAAATAACATTTTTTATGACTCTATTCTATGATCAATATATTCCAAATCAACAACACCTTTTTCATCATATCTTGAAAAAGAAATGAACCAACCAAGGACCACCCTCCTGACTCTACCCATGACAAAGGATATCTAAATGTATTCCTACACAAATCCTAAAAGGGAACCATTTTGATCGAGGCCTTAAAACATGAATAAATGAAAATAATTTTTACAAGAACCACTGAATTTAGTCCCACAATACTGGAGCATATCCTCGAGAACTTAGATATCCTTCTATATCTACCCATTTATCTGTAGATGAAATGACATGATCAATTTCAATTAGGAATCCATTGTCTCCTACAAAACGTTAAAAACCTAGATGTAAACCTCATATACCTTTCAAAAAACCCCCACATAGGTAACCCTACAAAGTATCACAATCAATTGGACATAAAAGTCTTCAAGATGTTCCATCTTGTCCATATACTTGATAAGGAGGAAATTCATTGATTTCATGAGATGATCAATGATCTTCCAATTAAAATAATTACCAATAATAATAACTGTTAAATAATAATAATTTATATGGAATTATCAACACATTTTCATGCTAGAATGGGTACGGGATGCATAAAACCAACAGGTCATTGGTCCCCCACCTTAATTATTTAAAATTTAACACACAATGATAAAAAATCCACAATCAATTGTGTCATCCCCATCCACTAATACCAACATAAAAATCACGATTTATATTGGTTTTACCTTGGTGTACAAACTGTCTAATATGGTGTCCATTGTCCATCAAATCCAACCTCAGATAAAAATGAATAAGCAGCCTATTTCAAAAATCAGAATGTTTCACTAGGATACTGAGACCACTCACTCGGGGTCTCCCCACTATAAATTATTTTACTAATGATATATCACTCAGGGTCTAATATCTTCTCGAGATAAACCCACTCATCAAAGAAAGATTCATCCTTCATCGAATCCAAACATACCAACCCACCAGCTTCTTCCAATCCAGGAGCATCTTAGTAATCAAAATCATCATATACCACTCATACACTGATTTCTTCATGGATTATGTTAGTAATTTTATACTCAACACATCAGTGACCCCATTACGTTTTCTAGGAGTATATGAAATATCACCACCAAATGTATAGAGATACTCCACTCAGTGTCTCTATTTGAATTTCACATCCATCTAAGTGAAAATATAACTTAGGTTCTTATGATCTGAATATATAGTAAACCAATCCCCAAAAAGGTATAAATTCTATGCATTGAGTTCATGAATAACCACTATCAAGTCGATATCATGATTAGGATAGTTATTCTCTTGAGGGAATGACTGGAGAGAGATGTAGGCTACCAAATGTCTCTCCTGCATTAAGACACCAACCAAATCCATTGCAAAAGAATAAAAGAAAAAATAATAACCCAAACCTAAGAATCAAAATTTAATATGAAGTCAATATCACATTTAATTCCTAAAAATATCTCTAAAATTTTCATTACACTCAAAATTTATTAACTATGAAGTTAATGATAACATTGGAGATGCAATATTGGAGAAGTCCCTTGAAGACCTCATGTAATAACTAGAAAACCCCAAATATATTTAGATTTCAAACAAATTTATGGGATGATCCTTGGTTATAACATCATGTAACTTTTTAGAATCCACTGAGATTCCCCTAGAAGATATAACATTCCACAAAAACTATATATATTGAAAAAAACTAATATTTGGAATGATCACCATTTAGGTGATGATCCCTCAATGTTTGAATAATAATATCAAAATGTTCTATGTGTTTCTCCTCTGACTTTGAGAAAACCATAATATCATCCAAGAACACGACAAGAAAATATTTCCAAAACCAATGAATGAACTGGTTAATCAATTACATAAACACTTCTATATTTCTGGTGAGAATGAATATAGTAAAAAACTAAAAATTATCATACCATCTCCTAAATGTTGTCTTAGGTATATCCTCCTTTTATACTCTCAACTAGCGGTACCATAACTGAAGGTCAATCTCTGAAAACCAATGATCTCCTCGAAGATGATTGAAGAGATCATTAATCCTCGGTAAGGGATATTTGTTCTTATTGATCTTTTTATAATAAATATAATGTATGCGACTCTCATATTCCTTACTTGAATAGAGGATTAGTGATTCCCATGGTGACATGAAAGGATGAATAAACCACATAGCCCCGATATTTTCTATCTGAACCGTAAGTTCAAGAAACTCAGATAACACCATATAATGAGATGGGATAGAAATGGGAATTAAACCTGGTAGTGGATCAATGGTAAACATGACTGCTCTCTTGGGAAGTAAACATTAAAATCCAAAATAACGACCTTAGGGTTGACACACACCACCACAAAAAGTGGACTTATCAAACAAGGATCAATGAAATCTAGGAACAATTCCAATAGCTAACGTGAGATCACCCAAGTCTAAGGAACAAAATCCACCACTCTCCCAGACCTAGAATACCACACACACTGAAAGAAATGAGTGATTCCATCTACATATAGAAGATAAAATCAATGGTGATAATAATTAATTCGGGCCTTAATTCTGACCATCCATTCTATACCAACAATCAACTCGAATATATCATGATGAATCACTAATAAGTCCCTCTCCACATCATGGTCTTCTATATCACTTGACATGATATAAAATTGAAACCTTATTTTTTCATTTTTCCCAAGGGCATGGAAAGATACAAAAATAATGGAATGATCTCCAAAAAAAAATCTCAACTTGTATAATAACATTTATGATATAAAATAATGAGTGGCATTGATATCATGCAAAGCTAGCATTATAGAAGATGAAATAAACACCATACCTCTAACTCTAGTTGGACCAACATCAGATTCATCTGGTACATACTCCTTCGCATAAATATTTATATTTTCATATACTCCCTAATATTTATATCCACATTAACATCATCCTTATCTTGATGATAAGACCCACCATCCTTGGAATCCTCAATACAGACCTACGATCCCTCTGTCAGAGTGGATCCAACCTTAATACCTTGGGACATCCTTTCATAAAAACTCTTTAGATAACAAAATTTTCCAAATCGATGCAATGTGTTAGTATATTACATACAATTTGACTAGGTATGACCTTTAATTCCACATAGATAGAAAGAAATCTGATGTTGTCCTTATGAATCCTATGAAACTGGTCCTGAAAAAAACTGTCTAATGTTTCACTTTATATTCTGGATAGAAGATACACCCTGGTTAATGAAAGTACCAACTGAAGCACCTCTCAAAAATATTTTACTTATTATTCCATCCTCTACGAAAATTTAATTATAAACTAGCTTTGAAAATTTTATAAGGTACATGAAAATCAGTATAGACCAAATATTATCCCTCGTTCCCAACTCAATCCTATGTGAACTCATGTAATCATTGGTTACTATCTCCAGTTCCATGTACACCAACTTAGAAAAATGTGTGGAATACTCCATAACATCATTCTCTCCTTGGTCTAAGGTAAAAATATCCTTGGTATTCTACCCTCTTAATGTCTCAGGATGGAGCTACTATTTGAACATTTTCTTGAAGGATATCTAGGTGATATCATTTTTCAACTTAGCATGCACAATAGTGTCCCACAATCCCCTTCCCAGCACCTCAAGTAGATATGTTGAAAAAAACACCTTATATTACTCAAAATCACAATGAAAATAATTTTTCATACAAGACAATTACATCATTTTAAATACAAACAACGTAATAGTTATACATTAGATGATCAAAAGGTTTTGTATCATGGTTAAATTCGGATCATACATCATTTATACATAATAAATAATAAACATTACTAAAATAATTATTATTTATCCACATAAAATATTTCACATTCTCTTTATTACATGTAGTCACCTAAGGATATGCATCAAAGATATGTGTGATCTAAAATCCAAGTAAGGTGAATGATAACATAGAACAAATAAGATTCAAGAATCAACAAAAAAATGGGTGAGCATAATAATATTCATCATATCATGAGAGTATTATCATCATAAATACCATGAGTTAAACATTTTATAAATAAATTTAATGTTTCAATGCAGAAACATGAAACATCAAGCCATACAGGTAAAATATCACCTAAATGTTCTAAATAAACCTAGCATCTTGTTCACTCATAACATAAGTGAATAATCATAAAATCATTATTGTGAAAAAATATAGCATAATGTTCATTAATAATAAACATTATCTCATGATATAAATCACATTACACAATGCATTAGAGGTCTATATAATTTTGGGCCCCTCATCACATCATATATGCTAAAAATCAGGCATGCCCCATAATCATATTACAAGCATATACATGAAATAACCAATGTCTTGGAATGGGTTTCATAAGTATTTCATTAATAATAATTTCATTAATAAAATTGGGGTTCCCAAATGAATAATATAAAACATATTTAACATAAACATCATTATTCATTAGGGAATGAAAAATAACTCACGATGAGTCAAAGATGAGTTTTGGATTGAAAAGCCTTTTAGGGAAATATTTTTATTTAGCTTTTAAATCAAGGTATAAAAATTTATGTCCCTAAAAATAAAATGTTTGAATAATTTAAGAAAAATAAATGAATATTATAGGAATATCCATACAAAAAATTATATGAAAGAGTAATAATGAGAAACAGGGAGTTGGGTTCGAGATTCCCCTTATCTTAAATCATGCTTTATTTCACCACTTTTCCACCTCCCGAATAAAACCATAGTATTTTTTTTTCAGAACTAAATTATGAAAAAATTCGTCACTATTTATCCATTATAATTATTGGATTCTAATTTATAGCACTCACTGTCAATTGTTTATTTTTTTGATATCATGTATTCATTGGATTTTCTGGTCTATTTCAGTGTCTCTATTTTTGTTCAAGGATATTTATAAATCAGTATAACTAATTTTGAAAGATTTAAAAACATGTATTTATACAATTAAATATCATAAATTATTTATTTTAAGAAACTATATGTTTGGTTATAAGAAAAGTATTAACAATTTCCTCATTGGAAATTAACCCACTGTTAATGGGGAATTATCGAAAGAGCTGGAAGGGGATGTTTAAAATTTAAATATGTCATAAATAAGATACTTCAAGTAGATTAAAATCTATAATATAATGTTAAAATACTGTATAATTAATTTTATATGATTTTGGTTTTAAGGGAATTTGGAAAATTAAAGAGAATAAGAAAAAGAGAGAAAAGTGGATAAAACACACCCTTTCCTCGATGCAACTTATCTTGTATAACACTAAAATCCCCAAGATTTTTAGAGTATGTTTCATCTTGAGAATACCTAGGTATTATAATTGAATTCATAGGGAGTATTTGGGTATATATTTATATTTTTAGATCTAGGAGGTGTGGTTTTCGAAGGGGAGGGAAAGGGGTTATTTAAAAACGAGGAGATGTGTACTTTTAAAATAAATCATTGAATAAAATACAACATCTAAGGTAAAATTTTTAATAGTTACATTTTTTAAAATTATAAATTACATTTAGATTAAATAATATTATTTTAATACATTATATTAATTTATAATTCTAATTTATTATTTTAACTAAAAGGAAAAGTGTAAAAATGAGAAAATATTATTTAAATATAATTCTTTAAATTTTAGCATTTTTAAAGTACTTTTTAGGTTTGGAAATAAAGATTATTTTATTTTAACTACTTATTTATGATATATAATATATTTTTCAAAACCTCAAGTCATATAAATTAATATTTCATTATTAGATCTTGAATTATGTAATTTATGATACACCAATTATGTGAAAAACTATATTCTTATTATTCTCTTAAAAATTGAAGTATTTCACAAAATTACCAAAAAAACACACAAGTAAAATTAATATGTGATGGTTTAAAAAATATCTTTATTTAGTTAAAATAAATTTCTAGCATAGGTAATTTATTTTTTAATTTAAAAATTGTGATTTTTACAAAATACCATAAAATATAATTTATTAAAAATCTGCCTATATTTCTTTGAGGTTTTTAATCATGATATTTATTTTTAGAATTATAATATTTATATTTAGATATATTAATCATGATAAATATTATTTATATCACACTTTATTAATTTGAGGTTTAATTTCTATTTTAATGAATATGTTACTATTCCCAATGGTCAGGTTACTATTTCCAACAGCCAGGTTACTATTCCTACGGTCACATTGCTGTTCTAATGATCAAATTATCTCTTATAAATAGATCTTCATTATTTCACTAAATATTAAATTCAATTATTACCAAGGTTATATATTTTCATTTTCTAATATTTTTATTGGTTTACTAACTTTTTATTTTATTTTTATAGTGTCTTCCATAGGGGAATTGATTCTTACAGATTGGGGAAAATCTTATTTTCCCATTTTAGATTTTCTATTATATATATTTTGTCCAATTTAAATGTTTTGAATTTTCATTGGTTTTGTAGATGACTATTGTAATGATCTTTATTGATGAAATAGAGTGTTGTTGGTTTCACTTTGTAATACATGCGTTTAATTCTTCTATAATATTATAATACATAATTATTTATGAAAAAATTATCAATTTAGTAGTCTGAGTCCCTACATTCTTCCTTCCTTTAAAACTATAATCCCAAAAAATTGAACTCATATTCTCAATTAAGAATAGGTGAGGGTACTTCTATTTCATTATATCATGTTGTTCCCTTGTTACCTAGTAATACTTATTGTACCTCCACAACACTTTGAAAAGGTGATTTGTCATGTTTCGTTTATCTTTATCTCTCTAGTCTAATATTTTCACTGGATTATCCTCAAATGAAAGTCCATTCTGCAGTTACACTAACTTTAGATTTAGTACATGTGGGGGGATAAGTATGTACTTCATAAGGATAGATATATGGAACACTTCACGGACTTTATCCATATTTGGTGTATGTTCAAGATGACAGACCGCCACTCCTATGTGATCAAGGATCTAAAAAGGGACAATTTACCTAGGTCTAAGATTCCATTTATTTACAAAACCCACGACTCTCTCCCATTTTGATATTAAAGGAAAAATTTTATCACCAACTTTAAACTCCATGACCCTTCTATAGTAGTCAACATAAATCTATTGAAAAATCTAAGCAGATTATATATGTTGTTGGATGGTTTGAACGTTCTCTAAAATTTCATGCAAAATATCAGGTCCAAGTAGCTTTCATTCTCCAAATTCATCCCTACAAATATGAATTACATATCAATTCAAATATAGAGATTTATATGGATCCATTTGAATAATTTTTGGGAAGATGTTGTTTTATGAGAACTCAACTAATGTGAGATGTTGATCCCATCCACCTTTGAATTATATCATGCATGCTCTCAACAGGTCCTTGAGTGTTTGAAAATCCCTTTCATGCTGGCCATCAGTTTGTGGATTATAGGCCATACTGAAATTCAATTCAGTACTCAAGGCATGTTGAATAATTCTTTAGAATTCATATGTGAACCTTAGATCATGGTCGAAAATGATTGAAAGTATTACCCCATGCATACTCACTACATCCTCACATATATCATGGTAAGATATTTAAGTGATAAATCTTCTCAAATAGAGATGAAGTGGGTAGTCTTAGTGAGTCGATCCACCATATCCCATATTAAATTTTTTCCTATGAATGTCTTCTAAAGACTACTGACAATGTCCATAGTGACAATAACCCGTTTCAACATCAGTATAGAGAATGGTTGCATCAACACTTTTGGATTCTTTCACTCATCATTAACTTACTAATATAACATGCACCTTGAAAAATACTTGGTAATCTCCCTCTTTATGTTGTCCTACTAGATATGATCTTCAAAATCACGGTAGATATTGATACTTCTATTATTTAAAGATATTGTTGTATTATTTTTATTATCCAATATATCCTCCATCTCAAGTGATGAAGGAATAAAATTATAGTTCCATAAAGAATCATACTATCCTCATTTATGGGAACTCATATAGCTTCCCTTACATTAATAGTTTCAACTTCTTTTGAAGCTCTATATCATACCATTGTTCCTCCATGATCTTTTTTTGGATATATGGTTGGGAATTCATTTAGGAATGGTAGTATTAATTTAAAAAAATTATGATTTTCAGATCCATCCTTTTCATATCCATAAATATAACATCTTTCTCAATCTACATTATAGAAAATATAGTAGGTTCTTTTCTCTTAAGAGCACCAACTACCTTGTTTTCAATTCCTGGATGGTTGTGAATAGAGAAAAAACATTCCTTTATTAGATCTAACCCAATTTTTTTATGCATTTTTAGCTCATTCTATGTGAATAAATATATTAAATTATTATGATCTGTATATATGTCACATTTCTCACCATAGAGACAATTATTACAATTATTCAATGTGAAGACCATAGATGATAATGATAGATCATATTTTTGGTGGTTTTTATCATGGATCATCAACTAACATGAGGAATACACTATGAATTTGTTTTTATTCATGGGTACACAACCTACAAATTTCTTTGAAGCGTCATTGTATATCAAAAAACCATCTCCACTTCTTGGTAGTGTGAGTACATGAAAAATGATTAGCATCTTCTTGAGATCCTCAATGCTTTAATCAAATTATTCTATCAAGACATAATTTACCCATTTTTGTGTTGACATAGTTAATAGATATAAAATCATTATAAATTTCTCAAAAAATGGCAGTAGTGCCCTTATAAGCCTTGGAAACTATGTATTTCCATGACACTAGTGGTTATAGACCATTCCTCAATTTCATTTATCATTAATGGGTGCACATAAATTCACTCACTTAAGATCAGGTGCCCAAAAAATAGGACTTTCTATATCCAAATGTCAGACATTATGAACATAGCATAAATTTTCTCCTTCCTAAATTTAACTATAATAATACTTAGATTTTATTCATGTTCCTTTTTACAATTGGGTCAAATGAGAATATCATTGATAAACACTGCCAAAAAATTTCAAGGTAGTATATGAAGAATCTATTCATTAAATCAATGAATATTTATAGGGAATTAGTATGTTTAGAGGGTATAACTATTATCTCATAGTGTTCATACCTTGTATGGAAAGAAATATCATGAATATATTCCTTCTTCACCATAAACTAATGATATCCAAAACAAATATCCACATTTGAAAAGTACTTTTCTACTGATAGTTAATCGAACAAGTAATCAATCCTTGGTAGTGGGTACTTTTTATTTACGGTTATATTGTTGAGATCCAAGTAATCAATACCCATATTAATTGATCAAAACTTGTTAATGAAAAAACGTATCGACACACCCTAAGGCGATGAACTAGGGTGTATGAAAACATTACCCAAATGAATTTGTTGATGGTTATTTAACTCTTCCAGTTCCTTGGGAGAATACTCTAGGGGAATTTAGAGATTGGAGTGGATCCAAGTATAATTATTATTGATAACTCTAACACATGATCTTGGAGAAGTTTGAAAAATTCCTTAGAAAATAAATTAGTGTATTCCCTCACAAAGTGAATTTACTGAAGGTTTATTATTTCATTTTCCTCAACCATTTTGGAAAGGTATACTTTTTCATAGGGTATCAAAAACCACAATTACTGAAAATTAATTTTTATTATCAAAAAAATTTTAAGGGAAAGTGATAAACCACTTGTTCCAATATTACAACCATAAAACAACCATAACAGATAAAAACCTAAAAACCAGAACTGCCCCTCCCCAAAAATAGCACAAAGATGATAAGCCTTCACTAAAGCATGACATTTGGCTAGCTGTCCCATGCATAAGAGCAAGAGCATATAAAAAATGGCAAAGACTTACCCTCTCAATCATATCAATCCGAAGAACATGTACCTATGAACACTTCATTTTATAATCCCCATTTAAAGCATCTCCAAAAACCACAACAAAATATAATAGAGAAATGGTCCGAGAGAAGATAGCTCTAACGATAAAACCTCTCAAAACAACCCACCAAAACATCAACATAAGTAGATTCATTAAAAAGTAACATGATATTACCAGAATCTGTTTCCCTAAAAAATTTCTAGCATAAAGAAGAAACTTCGGTACCTGGGACCTCCATCATTCACTTTTCAAAATCTAAATCTAGATGATCCTAAGAATGAATATAATCCTCACTATTAATCTTCCCTTTTCTGAAACCACCACCAGAATTAGATCCTATTTTTCAATCCATGAGTATTTCTCCTCGTTAAGAATCACCCTTAGTGACCTCCCCATCGTTTTAGTATCCTCCTCTTCAGTTTCGTTAAGAACTAGGACCTTCTCAATCACTTATTCTTGCAATCATAAAACGTAAATCAAGAGGTTGAACTCCCTGGTCCCTATTTTCTCAAATTATCATTGGTCCTCTTCTTATAGTTTGTCTTTTTTGCTGACCGAGTCTCCATAAGAGGTGGTAAGGAAGAGTAATACTTCCTCCCCTTCCTCCTCTTAAGACTCTTATTACTCTTCAGACTTAATAGACCATCTGTTGAGAGTTCAGGTTCAATTACATTGGGATCCTCTATGGAGAAATCATCATCATGAACTTAAACATATGGATCTGAACTCAAAAAAACCTTGGAAATTCCTTAAAATTTGTTACTCAAGTGGATAGGAGTCCGGCTCAAATAATTTGAACCCCCTGACTTCTCAGTTCTATTTGAATTAACTCCATCAGTTGAAGCCTCCTACCTCCCCATATAGACTTCTCTACTGCTCGACAACAACAACTCCGTGTAAGGAGATAAAGAGGAAACCTAATCCCCTCTAACTAACTGAACCATAACTTTAGTACTCGCATAAAACTAGTTGTCCATTTGAGAAATCTCATATGAGACTAGACCATTATCCTTCAGCTCACTAATGGAAGGTACAGCCAGATCTTGCTTTAGCTTGTGGAACACCTCAGACAACAGTGGGTTGAACTAAGCTTACGAGGCCTTTTACACCAAATCTATGCTAGGAATCCCCTCAAAAGACACATTTCATTACACTGGAGCACTTTCAAGTTACTCCTCCTCCTCCATTTGTAATAGCTGAGGTCCCCAACCACCTCCCCTCTAAACCCATTGCTGAATAACCTGATACATCCTTCTCACATTACTCAGGAACCTTACCCATACTTCCATCCTTCATCCTTCCCCTAGGTTTGAATCCCCGAAGACAAACCTCCATTGAGTGGCCTGGTCGCATGCACATTGAGAAAACTTCGTTGCCATTTCCCCTGCCCCTCTGCATTATAGACCCCCAACAACAAGCATTTTAAGAGTGTCTAAAACTCTTGCTGGTAGAATATAAATCAGTCAAGTTTTCATAAATCACACGCTGCTTACACCTATATTACTTGATAATTGAAATCCAGACATACTCAAAAGGAATTAAAGATGTGTCCAATTACACACAAACCCATGGATTGACAGGGTGAAAACCACCTTAGTACGACTATCGAAACATAGAAATCTACCGACCAGATTACCAATCATCTTAATAACAGATGGGTTTTGAAACAGAAATGGATGATTTGGAAAACTGACCCAAACCACAGCTGAAGGTAGATCCTGCTTCATGTGGAATTTGATAGACAAAAAAAATATGAAGAATCGAAAACCATCGAAACTATGGGAAATTTTTGACCTTGCTTTGATGAGGTCATCCTCCGAAGAAAATCAGATCATGATATGCTTATTGTCGAGAAAACCCACTATCTCCCTCTCATGAAGATCCCAAGATTCGAAGATGAACCTATAAAATGAATCAACCAATGGTCTCCTCTATCTAAATAGAGACACCGGGGTGAGTTTCAAGAGTGTAGTTGTTTCTACAAACTCTGAATAAGAAATTTGGGGATTTTGGAGGCCATTGAAGAGATCGACAACCTTTGGATTTATCAAAGCTTTTAAGAAGGGAGGAAGAATGTTGGGGTTTGAGAAAGGGCAGAAAGAAGGCCCTGCACTCCAATTGGATGTCAAAGGTCCCTCCACCACTGGGGGAGATTCATGATATTCCTTAAATTTTTATAGGATCATGGGATAGTTTGAGATATGAAAATAGATTTTCTTTTCTCAATATTTAATGTGTGCTCTATATAATGAGTGGAAATTCATACCCAATATAGCATCAGGTTCTACCAAGGGAAGGATTATGAGATTCACTGGAATATTATTACCACATATGATAATAGTAGAATATTCTAACACTTGGGTTTAAATGATCACACCACTAGGTGTTTTTACACACATATCTAATTCAAGGTAATAGGGATTTAATTCAGTAGTTGTAAAAAATTTCAAGATACAAACGAATTCGTATAATGAGAATGAAATAAATTTTCTTCTATTATTGAGTTAATAGGAAGTGTACCTTGTATGACTTCATTTTCCCAAACCACTTTTTAATTAGTGAAGAATACCTTGATCCTTTGGATTTGGTGGTTTCTGATGCTGATTACCCTCAAGAACCTGTGGTTTAGTGAAATGGAGTTCACATATCCATTTCTCCATATAGTTAAATCATTGAACCATGTGTAGTGGATTAGGAGGTTACTTATTTACTCTATAATATTTGTCAGATTCCTCATGTCTCTTTAACATTCATGAACCTTGTGTCCTTATCTCCCACACTTGATGAATTTCCCCATACAATTGGGGAAATCATCTTGATGTTTCATCCAACATTTTTGAGATATGGGAGGTTTGATCCTCTTTAATCCTTTTTTATTTGACCAACCATCTTGAAAATGTATTCTTGATTTCTAATCCCCATGAACAAGCAACAAATATCCATATCTACTTTGAGTGAATATAAAACCACTTCTTCATATATCCTTATGTCTCTTATATCTAGATCCTTTTAATGGTGTGGTTTTAAACCATTAATGAATCTATCTATTTTTATTGTCATTGTTGATAACAAATCCTGAGGCATATATTTAAGTCCTTGTTATGTTTTCCTCATAATCCAGGATATTCTCCTTTATTTTAATTCAACAACGTGAATTCTCTCTCCATCATTGTTTGAATATTTTGAGGAAAATACTTGTTATGAAATATTTTCTTATAGTATTCCCATTATACAAATTCATTATTCATCATTTGGATTGGTTTTACTTATAAATTCCTAATATTTATTGGATTCTCTATCTAAATTATAGACGTCCAGAGTCACCTTCTCCTTCTTTGAAAGGTGGAGCACAAAACATATTTTTCCCATTGAGTTAAAAAACTTTTAAGAAACTAGTGGATCAGACGATCCATTAAATATTGGTGTTCATTGTTGCATAGAAGACTCAATATCCAGTTGATCTTTCCTAGGTTAAAGAGGAAGTTACATGAGGTTTAGGTTATTATTTATTGCTTGAGATAGCTGGTTAATCAATTCCATATAGTTTTGAACTCCCCAACACATGGTATTGGGGATGTCATTCATAAAATCATTTCATTATCTTTTACATGAGTTGTTAGTCTGGTTTCTCATAGTACCACCATTTTCAGAAATATAAATGACATGAACAAAATTATAATACAAAAATCAGGAATATATAATTTATTATTTTACGCATTTAACACTAAAGGAATTTCTTATGTGATCCAAATATTTATTCTAAAATATATCTTATTAGATATTTACACATACTTAGACTTATGTGAAGGGTTGTCAGTAATATTTTATAATCCTTATTCACAAATTAACTAAACCATAACTCTAATACCAACTATAGTGACCCAAATTTTTCTTACATAATTTCTATACCATTTTAATGACAAAAAATATAATAGTTATACATTCAAGGTATTAAAGGTTTAATATCTTGGGTAAACTAGGATCATACATCATTCATATATAATAAAGAATAAAAATTATGAAAATACTTATTCTATTTCTATTTAAAATATTTCACATTTTACTTAGTATATATAGTACCCTGAGGATATATATTGAAGAAATGGGTGAGCTAAAAGCCCAGTAAGGGGAAGGATGACATAAAATAAATAAGATACATAAATCAATAGAACATGGGTGAACCTAATAATCTTCATAATATCATGAGAATAAGATCATCATAAATATCATGAAGGAAACATTTGATAAAGATATGGAATCTAGAAATGAAAAAAAAGAAACATCATCTCATAGTTGTTAAATACCACACATAGTTGTGAAAAAATCTAGAATATTGTTCATGCATAACATATGTGCATAATCATAACCTCATCATTGTGAAAAATTCTAGCATCATTTTCAAACATAATAAAAATTATCTAATGATATATATCACATTATCCAATGAATTATAGGGCTATATAATTTTGGGACCACCCATCACATCATAAATTCTCAAAATCATTCATGATAAATAGATCATACTATAGTCATAGTCCTAAAATAACCCATGGAAAGGAATGGATTTCTAAACAATTTAATCAATAATAATTTCATGAAGAAACTTTTGGTCCCCAAATGAATAATTGAAAACATATTTCACATAAACATCATTATTATTGACTGAATAGAAAACAACTCAAGAGGATTCAATGATGTGGTTTTGAAAGAAATTCCTTTTAGAAAAATATGTTTGTTCGACTTAACAATAATGGTGGAAACATGTATATCCTTGAAAAGAGAAGGGAAAAATATTTAAAGGATAAAGAGTAAAATTATAGGAATATTCATATAGAAAATGACATGAAAGGGGGATTTCCCAAAGAAAGGGAGTTGGGTTCAATATTCCCTTTAACTTAACTCCCACTATATTTCATCCCTTTCCCCACCTGAAAAATAAAAATAGTATTATTAAAACATATTTTGAGAAGTAAATTATGATCATTTTTACACTATATATCCATTATAATTATTGGAATATAATTAACTACACTATTTTTTAAATGTGAATTGTTTTAATGTCATGATTTAATTTAATTTTTCTATTTTGTTTCGATGTAGCTATTTTTTTTCAAGGTCATTTATTATAGAAACTCGTTCCTTTTACATATAACATTTCATGATTTTAAGCATAATTAATCATTAGAGTACAATCCAAGGATCGTCATGTCTAGTGTTTTGGAATACTAGGTACATAAAACATAAAACACGGGGCTCAAAAACACTTCTTTGTTTAATCTCCATAAAGTGTTTCTATCTTCCTTTGATCCCTTACATCTACATAGGGTACCCTGGAGAACACATGAACAAAGTTATAAGCTAAAAATCCTAGTAAGCGATTGAATATAAGGATACATCTTAAGCACATGAGTTAGGAGGCATTACATAATGATATCCAAGGCATGGAACATATAAAATAATATCGTATAAGCATGGGATCATATAAAAATGGAATAATATAAATGTGAAATAATCCTAAAAAATTTATTTAGTATGGGTTAAAGATAACCACCAATCCCGTTTCCCATTTCAGTAAGGGCCAAGGCTAACCGCCAATCCCGTTTCACATCGCATCTCATGAGACTTAAACTTACCCAATGCATGGGAGTGCTATCTAGGCGCACACATCTCAAATTTTTCATGAAAATTATTTCCACATAAATATTCTTACCACATATATAATCATTCATAATCAACCATACATAAACATAAGGTTACCCATGGAAAGTATTGGGTACCACAATCATGACATAAAACATAACCAATGGGAGTATCATGAAAGTGTCCATGAAAGGAAAGGATTAGAACATACATGGACGTTCATAGGATAAAATAGGTATATATCATGTTAAGTGGTGTCAAATATAAATTACAACAAATAATAAATGTACTTTAGATCTATTAGCATCAAAACATTTTTGTGTGGTTTTAAGGAAAATACTATAGAGCTTTTCAAATAGAAAAGATGAAATTCTATTATATAAAACCAGAATTAAACCGAGAAGGTTTTAATAATAAAAATAATTATTTTAAAAATACAATGGTTTCTTAAAACATATGATATAGTGCACTTGAAATTTGGGTAAAAATTAGGTAAGTTCCCTTAAAATAGGTTTTCTTATCTGAAAGTTCTAAGGAGTGAATCTTTTAAAAACATGTATATCTCAGAATGAAAGTGATGAAAGGGTATTGATATAATAATCTTGAAGAACTAAAAAAATTCATAATATTCACATAAATAGATAAGATAACACCATTTTGAAATCAAGATAAGGCAACCCAAAAAACAAAGAAGGTTTGGGTAGAATTCGTTATAGTTTTATCGGCATGGTGTTGGGTGTACCCAAGAGGGATTGATGAGAGAGAGAAGGGGTTTCTCATCACTTAGACAACATGAGGGAATTATGGTGGAGGTGAAAAAACATACAAAACCATTTAGTATTACCCATAAAAAGGAATATCATAGAGGACAATCTTGATTAAGAATGAAATGGAGAGAACCCCTTACCTTAAATCTGTTGGTGTTATCCACTTGTTATTAAAGACCTGAATAAAAAAATTAGGCTTATTAATTAATAATTCAATAAAATATTCTATTTGTAATTGATTTATTATAACACTTTTTAGTTCATTCAAAGACTTTTTGATTAGTTAAAATGTTCAATTTCATTTTTCGGGATCGTTTGTTTACATGGTTTTAAAGGATCAGTTGACTTATATTCATGTTTGGATAAACATGAAAGATGAAATTGGTTGTACAGAATTGAATTTATATGATTTAGTTCAAATCATGAAGATTAAATGGTTTTAATTTTAATTAGGTTACTTAGAGTGAAGTTGAATTATTATACATATAAGCTTAGTGATAACCGTTTCAGTTAATCGGTGGATTTGATTACAAAGAAAATGTTTTGCTTTATAATTTAAAACCATTTATACAAAAGGATTGGAGAACTAAAAATAGGATATATTACATATATAATAATCTGGTTACACCATAACACAAATGGTTTCATGACCATAATTAAAGATAATAATAGAAATTGATAAACCATTGTCTTTGAATGGGTTAAATTAGCACATCTCAAACAGTGATATCATTTATTTCAAATAAAAGTGTGGGGAATTGAGAGAAGATAATGAAATATACCATTAGCATGAAACAATTCCTGTACATTTATGTTACTAGATTTATCATACTATTATGGTGAAGGGATGTGAGGAAGGAAACAAAAAGAAAGAGAACTTAAAAGAAATGAAGGAATTGGAAAGAGGAATTTACCTCTTGAGACTTCCTCCTTTGAGAACCTCTTAAGGGGAGAGGTTTTGGTATTTTGAAAGGGATAGGGTCTTTTGGACGTGGAATAGGATCTTGGGGAGATATTTGGGTAGAATAATGGCACGAAACAAAGCTTGATAGGAGTGAAGAGAAGAGGGAGTGAAGGGGGGGTTTATATAGTGGAGGAGAGGAGGGGATTTCATAATATTATAATCATTAATTTATTATTTATTCACAAGACAAGGAATAGTAAGTTTTACATGGAAAAGAATATTAATTTCATCATGTGATACCGAAACAAGTGGGCTTACATCAGTAGAACATCATCAATGACTCAATAAATCCCTTATTTAGCATTTATTATAAATTATCATATTTTACTATTCATAAAAAATAAATTATTTCAGAAAAATCCCAAAAATTCACCCTAACCATTTTTTGACATGTTGAATCAAAAAATGAAGTCCATTTTTCAAAAATAATTTTCTAAATATGATTATTTTAATATTTAATTAAAATAATAATTTATTATCAAAACCAGTTTTAAAACATTCATTAACTTAATCTAAAATATAGGTATATTGTACTTACAACTTGAATATTATTTTTATACTACCATAGGTGAAGTTAATATTCATTAAGGTATATCACTATACATAAGGGTATGTTACTATTCATTAGGGTAGTTTACTATTCACCAAAAATTAAGATTTTATTATCAAACTCCAAATATGTTACTGATTACAACTGTGTATGACGGATTTTCAAAATTCCGAACACAGAAGTGAAAAACTTATGTTTAAAGGTCACATAGCACATAGTAGTTCATTATGTTGTGTTTTCATGTGTTTTTATGACATATTTATGAGAAGGGAATTTCCATTGAAAAACATTGGGTCATTACATTCTTCCCCCCTTCGGAAATTTCACCCTCGAAATTTCATTTTACATTCTAAGCCAAAAATAGGTGTGGGTACTTTTCCTTCATTGCTTCCTCTAGTTCCCTTGTTTCCTCTTCGAACTTATGGTTTCTCCATAGTACCTTGTCCAGATGAGTAGTCTTGTTATGTAAAACTTTGTCTCTATGATCCAAGATATTCACTGGCTGCTCCTCAAAAGAGAGATCATCCTACAACTATACCACCTCTGAAGAGAGTACAAGTGAAGGGTCTAGTATGTACTTCATTAAGAAGGATACATGAAAGAAATCATGTACATTTGACATGGTCGGTGGAAATGCCAGTCGATAGGCCACTGCTCTGACTTGATCAAGGATCTTGAAGGGGCCGATGTACCTGGGACTTAAATTCCCTTTCTTCCCAAACCTCATGAACTTATTCCATGGGAATATGAAAAGAAACACAATGTCTCCAACTTTGAAATAAAGGTCTCATCGATGGTTATCTGCATAAATATTTTGTCTACTTTGGGCTGCCTTGATATGCTGCTGAATGGTTTTCACCTTCTCCATCATTTCTTCGACCATTTCAGGTCCTAGCAGCTTACACTCACCGACATCATCCCAACTCACCAGTGTTCTGAACCTTTTCCCATAAAGGGATTCATATGGTGCCATTCGGATTCTCGAGTGGAAAATATTGTTGTAGGAGAATTCAACCAGTGGAAGATGTTGGTACCATCATTCTTTGAATTCCTTTGAACACACTTGCAACAAGTCTTCCAATGTCTGAATAGTTCGCTCAGATTGGCCATCAGTTTGAGGATGATAGGCCGTACTGATGTTCAGTTCAGTGCTTAGAGCATGTTGGAGACTTTTCCATAACATCAAGGTGAACCTCATATCACGTTTGTATACAATATATAGTGGTAATCCATTCAACCTTAGAACTTATTTAATGTAAATCAATACAAGTTGATCCAATGATAAGTCCTCTTGAACCACTATAAAGTGAGTTGTCTTCGTAAAACGATCCACAACGACCCATATAACATTGTTTTCTCTAGAAGTCTTTGGAAATCAAGTGAAAAAGTCCATGGTAATGTTCTCCCACTTCCATGATGTTATGGGTAGTGGTTGCATCACCCCCTTAGAATTTTGTCTCTCAGCCTTCACTTGCTGACATATGAGGCACTTTGATGTATATTCAGCAATCTCCCATTTCAAATTGTCTGACCAAAAGTTTTCTCAGAGATCTCGATACATCTTTGTGCTCCCAGGGTGGATAGAGAAGGTTGAGCTATATGCATAATTCAATATCTCTTTCTTTATATTTGTATCAGATGGTACACATAATCGTGTCCAAAATATTAAAACTCTTTCCTAATCAATTTTGAAATCGGAGGATTTCCCATTTTTAACAGCTTATGCCCTTTTTTAGAATTTCCACATCCTTTTTTAAGCTTCCTTTTTTTTCTCCAAGAGGGATAGTTGAGAAATCATTTGAGAAAGGATTTATGATGTTCCTCCCTTAATTATTCCCGTGTCAATCCTTTAAAAATATAATAATATCATATCCTTTTCAATTCTCATCATTGATAAAGATGCATGATCCTTTATACTTAGAGCATCCGCTACCTTTTTTGCCTTACTGAGATGGTAGTGGATTGAGCAGTCATAATCCTTGATGAGATCTATCCATCTTCTTTGGTACATATTAAGCTCTTTATTTTGTGAATATATATTTGAGACTCTTGTGGTCAGTATATATCTCACATTTTTTCCATAGAGATAATGCCACCAGATTTTCAATGGAAAGATCACAGCCGCCAACTCCAGATCATGCATAAGATAGTTTTTTCTCATTGATTTTCAGCTGCCTTGAGGTATAGGCTATCAATTTATCATTTTTCATTATCACATAGCCTAAGTCTTTCTTAGAAGCATCACTATACACCATAAAGAGTTCTCCACTTTAAGGGAGTGTGAGTACTAGCGTAGTGATAAGCCTCTTTTTTCAACTCCTTGAAACAGTCTTCATGTTCCTGTGTCTAGAAAAACTTTACTCCCTTCCATGTTATCTTGGTAATTGGGATTAAAAATCATGAAATGTTCTTCCCGAATCGTTGACAATACCCAGCTAGACCCAAAAATCTGCGGATCTCCGTTACAGAAGTCGGCCAGACCACTTTTAAATTGCCTTCATCTTGTAAGGGTCCACAGATATCCCTTTCGTGGAGATAACATACCCCCAGAATGATACTTCCTCCATCCAAAACTCACATTTACTATACTTTTCATAAAACTTCTCCCTTCTCAAAGTCGTTAACATAGTTTTCAAATACTCATCATGTTCCTCCTTACTCTTAGAGTAGATCAGAATATCATCAATAAAGACCACCAAAAATTTGTCGAGGTAATCTCCAAAGAATATATTCATTAAATCCATGAAAATTACTAGAGAATTAGTGCATCTGAAGGGAATCACTATGAACTCATAGTTTCCATACCTCATTTGAAAGGCAGTCTTGGGAATATTTTACTTCCTCACCTTTAATTAGTGATATCCTGACCGAAGGTCCTCCTTAGGGAAATAACTGGCCCCAAAATGATGGTCGAACAAGTTATCTATCTGTGGAAGTGGATACTTGTTCTTTATCGAGATTTTATTGAGCTCAAAATAATCAATGTAGAGGCGCATTGATCCATCCTTATTTTTGACTAATAGGACTGGAGCACCCCATGGGGAAGCACTTGGGCATATAAAACCCTTCTCTATATTCTCCTGTAATTTCTTCTTCATCTATTCCATCTCAATGGTGGCCATTCTGTAAGGTTTCTTTGAGATTGGTAGAGATCCAGAGAAAAGTTCAATTGAGAACTCAACCTATTGGTCAGGAGGAAGACTGAGAAAATCTTTAAGGAATACATCAGTGTAATCCATCCCGATGGCCATGCATTAAAGAATGATTATTTCCTTTTTCCCAATCATTTGATCTAGATATGCTTCTCACAAGGAAATAGTATCTAAACTTGAGACGAAAATTCTAAAGGAGACTCATCTTCCTCCTTACACATGTAATGAATCAGAGGATGCTTTAGGATGTAAAAAAGTGATCTTCCTTTCCCGAAAATTGATGTTGTTTGTGTACAAAGATAGAGAATCCATTCCCAAGATAGCGTCGAACTCCAATAAAATAAGTATGATGAGATTTTCTGGGAGGTTCAGTCCAAAAACGTTAACCAGGGAGGTGTTATAAACCAGGGACACAATAATTTCCCCATTTTCTGTTCTCACATATTACTCTTCCTCCATATTTTGAGGTGGTGTTTGAATAGTTATACTAAACTTGAAAGATAAGAAATAATGTGTAGAATAAGAATCAAATAGTACGTTCACTATTCTTGAATAAATAACAAGTGTACGTATCACCACATTGTTTTCCAGCTCCACCTCAGTAGTAGCGATAACCTATGACCTTCCTTGTTTCCTTGGAGGATGTCGCTGATTGCCTCTGACAACCCTCGGTTTAGGGAAATTGTTCGCATAATTACCAAGCTCCTTGCAGTTGTAACACTGCACTGCAGGCTCAGTGTTGATCTGAACGTTCCTTTATTCTTCAACATTAGCCAGATTTTTCAGATCCCTTCGGCAGTTCTTGGCCAGATGAACAAACTTTCTGCAATTGAATAAATTATTGGATCCCTTTATACAGTCTCTAAGATGATTATTTCCACAATTATTGCAAAGGGGAAGCTGAGGCTTCTTTCCATCATGGGATTTGTTTGATGAACCACCCATGTTGTTCTCAATTTTCTGCTTCTTTTAACTGAGACCATGAGATGACTGAGAGTCTCCAATATCCATTTCAATATTGAGGGGATATCATACAATCTCCTCATAAATATCAATGTCTTGAATCTCCAATGATTTTCATATACTCAACTTTAGTCCGCTAAAGAAGCGATCTACCTTGCTTTCGGTGTTCATGAAAAAGCCAAAGGCGTACCTTGAAAGCCTTGTAATGTTTGCTTCATACGCCCCGATGGACTCATCTTCCTTATACATGAGTCTGAGGAACTCTCTTTCTATCTTGAGATGGAGGGTTTGAGGAAAATATTTGTGGAAAAAAATCTTCTTTAATTCCTCCCAATCTATGGAATAAATTTCCTTTTGGGACTTTGTATTCATGATTAGTGTCCACCACTGATCGACTTCACCATCAAAAAGATAGACCGCCAGTACAACTTTCTCTTCTTCCGAGCACTGGAGGACAAATAATAACTTTTCAATGGAGTTAATGCATCGTTTTTTGAGGAGGGGATCATAAGATCCAGTAAACATGGGAGGCCTTTTCTGCATGAAGAATTATACGACAACTTGCTCTTTCCATGGAGGAGGAGGACGTTCCAACTAATTCATATTATTATTCATAACTCGAGCCATGTGAGAAAGTTCTTCCATGAATTTTTGAGCACCCACTTCTATCGCATTAGGAATATCATTAGGGAAATCATCACATTGCCTATCACATTTGTTTTTGGAACGTGTTCTTATATTTACCACCGTAAACTAAGAAAAAGAACCTATAATTAGAGTTCTTTAATAATTATCTATTGATCATAAAAATGAAACTTTGAACATAAAAGTATAAATTTATAAAGTAGAATTATATCATAATTTGTGATTCCTTAGGTTTATATCTTGGTTATCCTCGATCTATTTCTTAACATATATTCTTATGGGATTCTTTTTGTCCCTTAAGAATAGTTTGTACTAAGATCGTGAATATACCAAAGCATATCCCCCGGGAGTGTCATAACCAAGAGTGAAGCAAGGCCCATTGTCATGCACTAATTCCCATTCAAGTCTAGTTCAAAGCGGTGTTTTTGGGTTTTACCCCTAGATACATCTGTGCTAGAGCCGTCTCTACCTGCTCGTATCCAGGAAGTGATGTATTTTTTTGATAAACCAATTACTCAATACTCACCAAAATTCTAGAATGTCTCTTATACTTTGTCACATCCTTAAGGTTCTAACTAAGGTTATCTATTCCTAATATCCAAAAATAACTAGACAGTCCTCTGATACCTACTATAGTGACCCGAGCCTTTTACATATAACATTTCATGATTTTAAGCATAAGTAATCATCAGAGTACAAGTCAAGGATCGTTATGTCTAGTGTATTGGAAGACTAGGTACATAAAACATAAAACAAGGGGCTAAAAACACTTCTTTTTTCAATCTCCATAAAGATCTTCTAACTTACTTTGAGCCCTTACATCTGTATAGGGTACCTTGGGGAACACATGAACAAAGGGATGAGCTACAAATCCCAGTAAGGGAATAAACATAAGGATACATCTTAAGAACATGAGTTCGGAGGAATGAAATAATAATATCCAAGGCATGGAACATATGAAATAATATCTTATAAGCATGGGATCATATAAAAATGGAATCATATAAATGTGGAAGAATCATAAAACATTTCTTTAGTACGGGTCAAGGCTAACCGCCAATCCCTCTTCACATCGCATCTCATGAGACTTAACCCTACCAAATGCATTGGAGCACTATCTGGGCGCACCCATCTAAACATTTTCATGAATATTAATCCCACATAAATGTTCTTACCACATATATAATCATACATAATCAATCATACATAAACATAAGGGTACCCATGGAAAGTATTGGGTACCATAATCATGACATAAAACATAACCAATGTGCGTATCACAAAAGATTCCATGAAAGGAAAGGATTAGAACATACATGGAACTTTATAGGGTAAAATAAGAATATAACATGACAAGTGGTTTCAAACATATGTGAAAACATATATAAAATGTACTTTAGAATTATTAGCATTAAAACATTTTTGTGCGGTTTTAAGGAAAATACTATTAAGATTTTCAAATAGAAAAGATGAAATTATTTTATATAAAACCAGAATTGAAACAAAAAGGTTACTATAATAAAAATAATGATTTTATAAAGACAATTGTGTCTTAAAATAGAGGATAGAGTGTACTTGAAATTTGGGTAAAAATTCGGGAAGTTCCCTTAAAATAGGTTTTCTTATCAGAAAGTTCTAAGGAGGGAATATTTTAAAAACATGTATATCACAAAAAGAAAGTGATGAAAGGGTATTGATATAATAATCTTGTATAACTAACTATAAATCATAATATTCACATAAACAGATAAGATAACACCATTTTAAATGAAAGATAAGGGAACCCGAAAGAACAAAGAAGGTTCGGGTAGAATTCGTTAGAGTTTTATTGGCAAGGTGTCAGGTGTACCCAAGAGGGCTTGATGAGAGAGAGAAAGGGATTATCATCACTTATAAAGCACAAGGTCAGTATATTGGAGGTGAAAAAATACCACACAATTTATTATTACCCATAAAAAGTCATATCATAGAGGACAATCTTGATTAAGAGTGAAATGGAGAGAATTCCTTAACTTAAATCTGTTGGTGTTCTCCACTTGTTATTAAATACCTGAATAAAAAAATTAGAATTATTAATTAATATGTCCAGAACCACTTATATATTTAATTGATTTATTATAACCCTTTTTATTTCATTCAAATCCTTTTTGATTAGTTGAAAGGTTAAATTTCATTGTTCGGGCTCGTTTGTTTACTTGGTTTTAAAGGATCGGTTCACTTATATTCAAGTTCGAATAAACTTGAAAGATGAAATTGGTTGTCTAGAATTGAAGTTATATTCTTAAGTGAACATCCTGAAGATTACATGGTTTTAATTTTAATTAGGTTACTTAGAGTGGATTCTAATTATTATATATATAACCATAGTGATAACCGTTTTTGTTAATCAGTGGATTTGATTAAAAAGAACATATTTTTCTTTATAATTTAACTCCATTTGTACAAAAGGATTAAAAATAAAAATAGGATATATTACATATATAATAATCTGGTTCAACAATAATGCAAATGGTATCATGAATATAATTAAAGATAATAATTGAAATTGATAAACCATTTTCCTTGAATGTGCTAAATTCGCACATCTCAAACGGTGCTTTCATTTATTTCAAATAAATGGGTGGGGAAAATAGAGAATATAATGAAATATACCATTATCATGAAAACATACCAGTCCATGTATGTTACTAGATTTATCATACTATTATGGTGAAGGGAGGTTAGGAAATAAACAAAAAGAAATAGAACTTAAAAGAAATGAAGGAATTGGAAAGAGGAATTTACCACTTGAGACTTCATCATTTAAGAACCTCTGAAGGGGAGAGGTTTTTGTATTTTGAAGAGGCTATGAGGTTTTTAATGTGGGGTAGGATCTTGGGGAGAGATTTGGGCAGAATAATGGCAAGGAAAAAGGCTAGAGAGGAGTGAAGAGAAGAGGGAGTGAAGGGGGGGTTTTATAGTGGAGGAGAGGAGGGATTTCATAATATTATAATCATTAATTTATTATTTTTCGCAATACAAGGAATAATAAGTTTTCCATGACCAAGAATAGTAAACTTATCATGTGATCCCGAACCAAGTGGGATTATATCAGTATAACATCATCAATGACTCAATAAATCCCTTATTTAGCATTTATTATAAATTATCGTAATTTACTATTCATAAAAAATTCACGTATTTTAGAAAAATCCCAAAAATTCACCCTAACCATTTTTTGACATGTATAATTCTAAAATGAAGTCCATTTTTCAAAAATAATTTTCTAAATATGATTATTTTAATATTTAGTTTAAATAATGATTTATTATCAAAATCAGTTTTAAAACATTCATTAACTTATTCTAAAATATAGGTATATCTTACTTCCAACTTGAATATTATTTCTTTACAACCATAGGTGAGGTTACTATTTATTTGGGTATATCACTATTCAAAAGGGTATATTACTATTCATTAGGGTAGGCTACTATTCACCAAAAATTACGTTTTTCTTATTGTACTCCAAATAACTTACTGATTACAACCGTGTATGCCAAATTTTCAAAATTCAAAACACAGAAGTGACAAACTTATGTTCAAATGTCACCTAGAACTTATTAGTTCATTATGTGGTGTTTCCATGTCATTTTATGACAAATTTATGAGAATGGAATTTCCATTGAAAAACATTGGGTCGTTACATTTATACACTAGAAAAATTAAATTTAGAATATTGAAAAAAATATATTTAAACCTTTATATATCACAAATAATTTATTGTATCCAAACATAGATTTGGTGATAGTAAAAGTATTGGAAATATCCTCGTTGGTGATTAACTAACATTTGACGAAACAATTCCATAAGAGAGGGAAAGAGAAGTTTGAAATTTTTATATGTCCTAAATATGATACTTTCAGTAGGTTAAAATCATTAATATAATTTTAACATACTGCCTAATTAATTTTATATGATTTGGTTTAGAAAGGAATTGGAAAAATAAATATTTATATAAAAAGTGGGAAGAGTTGAAAGAAAGTTACTCTTTCCTCGGTGTAGATTCTCTTGTACAACACTAAAACCCCCTTAATTTATGGAGTCGGTTTATGCCAGAATATCCCTAGTTATTATAAGGGGATTGAAATGGAGAATTTGGGAAGTGATTTATCTTTATAATATGAGGGAGGAGTTATTTTCCAAGGAGAGTGAGAGAGGTTATTTATACTTGATGTTAGGGTTATCTTTAGAATAAATTATTTAATTAAATAAAATATCTATAGAAAACATTGTAACAATAATATTTTTGACATTATAAACCATATATGAAATAGAAAAATGATTTTAATACTTTTAGTCACTTTATAATTTGATTTCAACAGTTAATGAAAATGAAATGTGGAACAAATGAGAGAATATTATTTTAATAAAATACATTAAATTTTAGTCTTTGGGAAGTAATTTTTTATGTTTCAAAATTATGTTTATTTTATTTTAAAGTCTCATTTATGAAATTGAATATATTTTGGTCAAACAAAATGTTCATTAAATTATTATGTAATTATTTCATCCTGAATGATGTAATGTAAAATACATGGGTTACATGAAAATTGTCGTTTTCCTATTCACATGAAAATTGATGTCTTTTAGAAAATTACCAAAAAAACACCATTGGTAGATTTAAGCAAGAGGATTTCATAAATGATATTTATTTCTTCAAAATACATTTATAAAATATGTATTTTTAATTTTTAATTTAAAAAGTATGTTTTTTAGGTAATACTGTAAAATATAGTTTACTAAAAACAAATCATTATTTTTTTGAGTTTTATAATCACGAAATTTATATTAGAGAATTATAATATTTATATTTAATTATATTACTCATGATAAATATTATTTATATCAAAATTTATTATTTTTATGTTAAATTACAATTGAATGACTAGGTTACTATTCACAATAGTCAAGTTACTATTCCCAATGGTCGGGATACAATTCCATAGGACTGGGTTATTCTTTCTAGGGTCACATTACAATTCCAAAATTCACATTACCCTTATAAAACAACTTAATTATTTCAATCAATATTCACTAAAATTCATCTGAAGGTTATATATTTTTTTCATTTTCAAAGATGTTCACTGGTTTACTAATAATTTTTTTTCATTTATATATTGTTGGATGTGTGGGTGATGATTCTAGTAGATTGGTGAGATCCATATTTTATCATTTTGGATTTTGGATTTTATATCTTTTTTTCTAATTGATATTTTATGATTTTTAATTGGTTTTATAACTGACTAATGTAATGATATTTATTCATGAATTATAGTGTTGATGGCTTCCCTATGTTTTATATGTGCATAATACTTATATAATAACATAAAACACATTTATTAATGAAAAAATTATCATTTAAAAATTCTAGGTCACTATAAATATTCTATATAAATTTGAATATTCTCTCAATCCACTCAATAAATTATTAAGATTAATGATATCATTTTTAAACTCAAAAAAATGATGGATATTGATTACTAAATTATGAGCTATGATCCACATCTCTCCCAGGGTTCCCAAAACCCACTTGACCCAAAGTATGAATAGTGTGGTTTATATCTACAACTGAATAAGGGTTTACTGAATGATTATCCTATGAAACCTGTCTCATATATTCCTCACACAGATTTGGAAGATATCTTCTATAAGGATATGACTAATAATCACAAGGCAAAAACCCATTATTCAAGAGAAGATTTAAAAATAATTGGACTTACTTCGCATGTCCATATCAATGTTTTAAAACAAAATGAATTTAATGAAATCATGGATTATTATAAAAATCATAAAAAAGTATTAAGTATATTTAAATAAACCTAATATATTTTTCTTTGGAAAAAAATCAACCACCATGTCTCAAGATCTCACAAAATCCCATACCACACATGGTTACCTGAATCTAGATGCAAAAGTGAGCTGACTAGGCCCCTTTTTCACACTTACTACCCAAACTATGGTGTCCCTAAATCCTGTCTAATAAAACACCAAACTACACCCAAAAAATGTCAATTAAGCTTCTGGATGGGTATTCCCTATGATACAAATTTTTAACAAATGAACCTAGGTCAAATAGATAATCCAAGATGAATGGTATTTCCCATGGGGAGATACAAAAAAACCACAATTCTCATGTATAACTGATGAAATATAGAATTATAATTCAAAAGAAATGAATACATATACTTGAGACATAAATGTAAATCCAAATAGGACAAACCAGAAAGAGAAAGCATACTATACTAAATAATTCCCCATGTGACCATCTATCACCACCAAAACATCCCTCTATGAATGTTATAAACAATAAGATAACATGGAATTCTATATGACTCCCTTCAATTTACCCAAGTCTTAAAAAATAAGGTCTAAAACTACCAAAAGTAAAATTTTGGTTGTGATAAAAGATACTGGAAGGATACAACCAATGAATCAATACACATTATAATAAAAATAATGCATAAGTTCCATCTTTAAAAGAAAGTACAGTTTATATATAATTTGCTTAGATGAAACCATTTTTAATCATTCCTTCATCTTCCATAAATTCATAACATATTCACCAAATCCATGAGTTGATAAAATATGTAAGATAATTAGGTAATCGTAGGAAAAACTAATCAAAAATACACCATAAGATAAGCATATGAGATAATATCTATGTTGTAATCCATCATATGCTAAACCAAGTATTAATGAAAAATCACACCATTAAGGATTTATCCTATGGGAATATGTACTAGTCTTATAATAAATCTAAACCAAGAATATGTTGGTTCTAACCGATATTGAGTCCTGCCATAGTCTATTGATATCACAAAACCTATGGTGTCCTTACACATAAAAATTCGCAATCCCATTTCTCGATAATCCCATAGTTCCCACAATTCTATGTTTGTAAAAACCATTTCAAAATCCATTATTCCATTTAATAAAAACTATTTATATAAATTAAAATCAAATTTAAATCCAAATCCCCTTAAAAAATTTGAATCATTTCCTAGAAAACATTTCAAATTTCAAAACATGCATTTTTATTAAATAGCTGAAAGGAATTAACATGAACATATAGAAATTCTAGAAATAAAACCACTTTCATAGATACACCTAACTCAAGAATGATGGAAACCTAGAATCCTTTGAAAATAGTGATTGGAAACCAATATATCGACCTTAAAAGAAAAGGAATGAATGAAAAATAAAAACATTTGATAAAAAACCCCAACCAATCAAAATTTGAATAAAAAACACAGCCCACACCATCTTTACGACCAACACTAATGATGATGTAGGAAGATCACTTAATAGGTTTATGTGATGCAATCACCATCTGAGTCAAATTATAAATGGGGAAATCCATAAGGTGAGAGATCACCCAAAATTTCCATAAATCTAGAGGGAGGCCTATGAACCAGATAAAAAAGGGTTATGTGTGAAGAATGGTTAAAAACACTCTGCCGGAATAATTTAAGTCATGAACCCATTTCTCGATGTGAATTTCATAAATGAAAAGTACATCGAAAAAGGAAAAATATCAGGTAAAATTAAATCCCCATGAATCCATTCACAATGCGTAAATGGTTTCATGGCTTGTAAATTTTCACACTCTGAGCAGGACTCATGAAATCTCCCCAATAATAGGTTCACATTGTCTAACCCATTCATGATGTGAATATGTGCAATAAGAAATTAAAAGTCTAATTTCCTAAAAAAATATTCAAAACAAATTATTGAGGCTCTCCAAACCAAATGAGAACCCTCTAAATCCATTTACAAATTTATACCTAGACTTCATTAATTCAAACTAACATACATCCACAAACATAATTCATTTTCAAAATAAAAGATCTCTATTTATGAGAATCCCATAATACACCAAAAAAATTGAAACCAAAAAAAGAGTCAAAGAATTCCTAAAGCAGGGAAATGGGGTGTTACATTTATAACACACATCTTCATTCCCTTAAATTTTATTAATAAGATCTTCAATAATATTTCCTTGTTTATGAACATTTAGATTGATGTTTATGATATCCTAAATATACTCATATTACTATTTAAGGATATATGTTTTTTAGTTTATTATTCTTTACACTTTATTTCCTCATCATTCTAATTTGTTTCTTGAGTTTATTTTTATTTTCAAGACATTGTACTTTTATGATTTGAGATGATAATCTCTGCAGGTTCTTTCACCTCATTCTTATTTACTATTTTACAAATCATTTTTTATCAAAATTTGAAAATAAGATTATGAACTTCTCTAAAATATCATATTTTAATGAATAATTTTCCATATATTCAGATTTTATGTTCTTAATCAAGATACATCATCTATTTTTAATGAAATTTTACTTACCACTAGTGTGCTTATTATCTTTCTTCGTTGTTTTATTCCACTTATTCCAGTGAGTTTATTCATTGGGATTATTTTTATATTAACCAATTTTATTCATTGGTAAATTGATAGAAAATATTCAAATTTCTCCACAATGAAAACATTTTAGTGGATGTTTTAATATATAAATTAATCTATCTCTATGATAATTTTTAGAGATAAGAGATATGATCTTCTCATTCATTTTATCATATTTTTTATCTTTGAAATCATTAAGGTTTTCATTCTTAATATCTTGGATTTTCAGTTTCCTCATTACCTAAAAGTCTATTTCCTTTATAATTAATAAATCTTTCCTCATCTCATAAGAAAAAATATAATTATATAATTCATTAAGAGACAAGTCATCTTTATCTTATAAAATATACACATTACAGTTAAATGTGTTGGGGAAGTTTCTCATGAGTTTACTAATAATGGGAGAATCTTCCAAGATGACTCTAAATCCTATAATTCTAAAATAAACTTCATTAAACATAGTAATGTAATTTTCAAATGTTTCTTGATATTAAATAATGTAATCTTCAAACATTATATACCAGATTTGAAGATTTTTATTCTTCCCATTAGTGTTTCCCTTAAAGATAATTTTTTATTTTTTCCTATGTTACCTTAGCTATTTTGAGACCAATCACCATCATTAATTGTTTTTTAAAATATATATAATAATTCAATTTCAACATTTCCCATCAATATCAATGTTTCTTATATATGAAAAAGTGTTAGGTTATTTTTTATCAATGGGTAGAAACCCAATAGTTGATGCATCAAAAACCACTAAGAAATGTGTTATAAGATAGGGAATCATTCTGTTTTTTCAACCATGCTATTTTTTTATATCAATGGAAATAATACATTTTATATTTACTAAATTGAGAGGTTCTATGACAAGGATTTAAGAAAGGAACCTCCCATATGATACTACTTTATGTTCTTTAGTATCATTTAACCATTGATGGGTGGGGGGGGTGAAAATGTGGTAGTATTTTTATAAAATTAAAAAATAATAAAATTCTACCACTAAAAGTTGGTAGTGTTATTTTACATATAAAATTTTATAATGAACTCACAAGCATGAAATGATAAGAGTGTAAATAAATAATGAAATATTTACAAGGTTTATCCCTAGTGTAAGAACCTACATCCTTTCCATAGTTACTCCTTTGGGTCCATGGAAATTCACTATTATATAGAAATAGTTAAAAATTTCATACAAATACTATTAGTGTCCTTCTATCTCATGACAGATATGATTATACTAACTTCTAACAACATACAATTATTTTATTACAAAAATGATTCAAAATAAAATATTTGAATCATTACAAATAAACTCCCCCATGGTTTGTTCAGAAATCTCTACATGTTCTTCTATATTTGAAAGTAGTCATCCTATGCAGCCTTCTATACATCTGGTGAATGTCTATATAATGTGCCTAACTTAAAATATTCCTAATTTATAACCTAATATATGTTTAATTATCAGAACTAGTATACCTCAAAATTTTGGTTGGAAACTCCACATATTCCTCTCTATCCATTTTTTCAAAACAGAAAAATCCATATGCTTGTTCTAATTGAATATTTGTATGGTACATTTCATTAAACTAAATGTGAAATCAGTTGGAAACAAAAATTACAAAAAATATTTGGACTCTAATCTTTTCATAAAAATTATTTTGTAAAAAATATATTTTATTGCTAATATAGAATATTATAGACCATTATTTAACCTTCATTATTTCTCCAGTGACCACACTTCCTTAAAACATTATTAACATTAGATGTTAAGGAGGTCACTCAAAATTCCATGAATTTAGATAGATAATAAACCTATTTTAATTAACAATACATCATCATCATTATTGAATAGATATTTATAGAGTAAATAACACAAACTCCCTCTGTTATAAGTTCTTCCAAGGAATCCTTTACGAAATATTATGTTTTATGGAATTTTTTTGCAAACCTTTTTAGAATATTTTATTCAATAAAAAAACTCCAATTCTATATTTTTCTTCATCCATATGATTATGTTTAGTTATCCTACCATCAGAAAATTATAATATTTTCTAAGATTGGTGTTATTTATATGAATCCTCTAACCAATAAATATTATAAATGTTTATCCAATGGATCAAAGATTCTTCTATATGGTCAATTATTCTTTTATCATACTTTATAAACTAGTTAGTTCTAGATTCTCAGAAATTTTACTTGATGACATGATTAATATTTTTACATCATCTGTCTATATGATGAATCTTCATCCAATTTCATTCCTTCAGAAACAACTATTCTTAACTTTACAACATTTAAATTTATATATTTTTATTACTCAAAAAAATATCCACATAAAAACTTCATATTTTTTTTCGAGAAAACTCAAGTAAATGAAGATGATTGGCTACATTGTTGAAACTCCTAATGACTTTAATCACATGAAACTATATTCAACTAGTGTGCTACTCAGATTTCTCATTTTTATTTCTTAATTTGAATTAAAACAAATAAAAATTGAAATCTAAATTCTTTCCTTTTTATTCATTTCTAATTCCTTGAAAACACCACAAACTCAACAAATTTTATTTGTTTTTTTTCCTGATTAGTAAAGTCTAACATTATGGATTTGGTTCTTCTGGTGACATTGTGAAAACTAACGCTTATAAAAAATAAAAAACACTCAATTATATAATTTCTTAAAAAATATTTTTCAAGAATAATTTTCTAGTGAACTTTTCCTAGTGACAATGTAGATCTCCCTCTTTGTATAAATTCTTGGATCATGATATTTTCACAATGGTGGTAACATTAATGAACAACATAACATCATATAAATTTTTATTAATGTTTCTTAATAAAAGATTCTTCAGAAACTTATAGTTTCTATTCATAAAATCATTGAAAAAAAATTCTTAACAATATTTGTCAACAAACATTCATCATATTTCTCTCTCATGTTAACAAAATCATACTTGACAAAAAATATTTTCATCAAATACAAAAATTTGAATAGAAAAAATCATAGAGGATCTTCACCCAATAATCTAATGGTGATTATAAAATATTTCTGCCATATATATATATATATATGTTATGAAATGTTTTATATGTATTTATTAAAAAACATCAGGATGATGAATCATTATTTCTATGGGACTTATTGAAAAATTTTCATCTATCTATTTTCAATTACATGCTACATCTAATTGTCCATATTCAAATAAAATTACTTATTTGGGAACCAATTTCTTTTCATTGGATGTATCTAATTGAAATAAATCTACGAAAAATTAATTCTAACATATAAAGAAATAATCATCTTAAATCTCCCATTGTGAAAGGTTACATGGATCTATAATGAATGAATTTATATTCAACATATTTGGGAGACATGGGCATGATACGTAATTGGACAATGAGAAGTGATGATAACCTGTATGAGAAAATTAATCGATTTTTTCTACCACTTACAAAAAATAAGGGGAATTATTAGATCACACACACACACACACAGTTATATATATATATATATGCTACATTGATCCTTGCAGAGAAGGGAATGTCACATTGTACAATCTTATTTAACAGTGATTTGTTTGATGATTGCGTCATGTAAATAATTTTAACATATATACATTATCTCATACTATATAGTTTCACACACACACACCAAGATATATATTTATATATGTTTTAAAATTTTATTATATTTTAATTTATGAAAAATAAAAAAATTATTGGTTGAACTCATCATTTTTAACCTTTAAAAAGGATTAGGACTGTTTATTGGAAAAAGCCTCCTATTTGGTAGAAAACTAAGGTATGAAATTAGTTTAAAAATATAAAAAGTATAAATATTTAGGAATATATAATATTATTTTATATTTTTGGTGTTGAGATTACTTGTTTACTATGTCTCTAATTATGTAAGTGTGTCAGTTTCAGGTCATAATTCATTGCTTCATAAATGAAAATCACAAGTCATCAATGGATAAAAATTTGTTGAAACTGATTGATTAGGGAACTTGAGAACCCAACGTGATGGAATTATGTGAATTATAAATAAATAAAATTTTTCTATTAAATTTGATAGTAGTACTCATTATTTTGTTTTCTTATGATATATTTTTTTAGAAAATACAAATACAAGAATATTACCCCCATGTTCAAATCACTGTGATGAAATGTCGGTTTTTTGATTCAAGGAAACAACATGGAAAAGTTATTAATGACTACATATTTAGTGTTATTGATATTAATAAATTATTGAAAAATTATTATCCATATATTTCAGAATCAATGAAAAAATAAATATTTAATGTGAAAGATCATATGAGACTTGAATTTAGTGTTATAGAGAAGTAATCCCAAAACATATTTTTGATAATAGTTATGATGAAATTGAAACAAGTTCTTTCTCCATTGGACTTGATCAATATATTATGTATGATGAAAAAATAGTCCAAGATTTAGTGTTTATTGTGAACTTGAAGTAGTTGTGGGTAATATATAGAAGCAACCATATATATTCTCATTTAATTCATTTTATCTCCACTTGAGTATTTCGGGTTCCTTTAATTCAATTTATATTATTTTGGTTTCTATTTATAAACTCTAAAGAGAATTTAAAAAAAGAATGCACAAAATGATTTTAAATGTTTGATGTAAATTGTTATAAAATATTACATGTAATGAAAATAAATTTTAAATTTAAACTATTAAATAACATTACATGTAAATTGAATTCCATTTACATGCAATGGTTCCTTATGGTTATTTTTTGTTTGTTGATTTTAATTAGAGTTTTTTTTTGTTTTTTTTGAGTTTATGGTTTTCTATTTATTTATATTTTTGGAATAATAATATCTGTGATTTTATACCAATTCATTTACATAATGATGAATGTTTGAATTATTTTACTATGCGTTTATAATATTTTTAATGATGATGTGTATTTGGTTATTATTTATAAATAATAATTTCATAATTTTAATTAATAAAACTCAACATAAATTGATTGGAATAAAAAATACCTAAAGTATTCATTGAATTTTATTTCGGATGGAAGCAATCCTAAAAAATAGTTATCTAGAAGTTGTTAAAATCAATACACCACTAAGAATTCTTTATTAAAAAAAGTGGATGAAAACATAGAATAGTTGAAGGAAAAATTGTAATCAATTGTTTCCATGAATTATTTTGGGGGTATTTGTAGTCTCTGAAGGTCCCTTGATGGTGTTAGATGTGTTTAGAGTACAATAGAGTCATTTTGAGGTAAAACAGGCCGAAGAGGAGAAGAAAAAATGCCTTGTTTGAATTCCTGGAAAAACGATAATCTGTCAACCATTAGGCATCATCAAATGTTCTATGAGATATTCATCCATAACCTACTAGAGGATGTGTATCATTGTCTAGTCGGTGGGAAAGAAAAATATTTGGTTCTCTTGTTATATTTAGCAACTAGATGATGGTGAGCTCCAACCAGCCGGTGTCATAGCCCAAGAATTCCCTTCAGAACGGCCCTCGAAAAGCATCTTAAAATGGGTTAAAAATGGACCTCTAAATATATCCAATTATTATAACCATTTAATTTTATATTATTTAGTTATTATGTTTTTCATATTAAATCCTCTAAGAGAGCGAGGGAGAAAACATGATGAACCTAATAACCTAACCTAAAATTAACAAAAACTCCTTACCCAAAAATGAACAATATGACCTAACTCAAAATTAACCTAATGATCTAAAGGAATAAAAAAATGATTTTTTTTCCAAAAAATAAAATAATCTCAATAAAAAGTAATCTAAATGACAAAATAAAAAAATAAAAAAATATTAAAATGATTAAGTTACCAAATAACCAATCCCAAACTTAATTGGATGGAATTGAACATACAAGAAGATAACCATACCATTTCCATGTAAATAATTCTAATTAGTTTGCATTGATTATTTTATGATATTAGTAATAAATTAATAATCAAATTTATATTTATTTTATAATGTAGGAAATAAAATATATTGAAGAGATAAAAAATGAAGAAAATGGATGAAAATGATCTCTACATGAAAGAGTGGGGATTTAATCCTATGGAACCTCTTTAGAGTATACTAATTATAATTTATTTATATATATATATATATGTATATATATCTATTAAAACCCATATAATTCCACATGATTAATCATTTTTAAAAATTTATTGAAGTCCCACCACCAAAGAGACAAATATTCCTCAATGGGGAATGACCAACTATTTTGATGGGGGGATGTACTAGAGATACTCATAGAAATCACCTTACTTGATAACATATAGATTCTTAACTAGATATAACATATACCATAGATTCTTATCCCACTGTTTACTTAGATGCATTAAATATATTAAAACATCTTATATTATAGGAACTATTTTCATTAGATATTCCTCCAAATCTAACATTTCCATATCAAATGATTTCTCCTCCTCTCCACCCCTATTATAATTTTCCAAACACTTATATGTTTCTTCCCCATTCCCTACTTATACATTTTATCAATTATTTTTTGTCTGTTCTCCTTTAACTTCGTCTCTAGCGCCATAAGATTTCGTTGAGAATGTAATGAAAATGACATTTTAAATGAAATTCCTTTATGAATGATATATTATTTATTAATTAATATATTTATATAAATGAATTCTAAAATTTTCATTATTATTTTAGAATATTATGAAATATAGCCAAAATATGACTGTTGGTCATTAAGACAATTTAGAATCATGATCGTTGGTAATATAGCGATTTTAAGGATCATTATGATTAATATTTATTTTGGGTTATAATAAAATATAATTAATTTATATGGGAGAAGAGATAGACTAAATCGGTAGGATTTTACTTTATGGGGATAATTTATCAGAGTTTCCAAGGGAGACAAGATCACTAGGCTTCAACCATTGGAATGTCTAAGATGAGATTCAATAATTGAAAATTGACTGAGTCTATTTATGGGAGAAGTTTAATATTTTAGAGGTCACCTCCCAAACTATGTCCATCAAACCACCAATATAATGTGAAACTATCTCACACCACACCCTGGGGAGATATTTCCTTGTAATAAGGGGTTATTTATCTGGACCTTAACAATATGTAAAATTTTCCATTAGAAAAAGTATTTATTTTCAAAAACATGTTTCTTTATTATCAACCATCAATATAAATAAAATACACTTGAATATAGGATGGAAACAATATAATGGTATTTTGATAAATTTTTACCAAATTTTTATTTTTTGAAAAATATATATGTTTGATTTTTATTAAAATATAGTTTTAGATAAATTTAGGAATTTGAAATATTTTTTTTTCAAAAAATTGTTATAATAATTTATATATACTCATCTATAAATAATTAATGATTTTATGAAATCTTAAGTGGTTTTTTCTAAAGAATATAAATATTATCATGTAATAAAATTAACTTGTTAATAAATTATAATTTTATTTTTAAATATAAATTTTTTTTATTAAGAAAATTATTTCCATATATAAAATTACATTTTTTAATTCAGTATATCAAAATTTTCCAAAAGGAAATTTTTCTAATTTTATGAGAAAATTCAATTTTGGGGTAAAAATTAAATACAGACTAAATATATTGTATGTATTATGAATTCATAATTATTGAAAGAACACATAATAATTTCTACAATGTGTTGGCTCAACCAAAAATAGAACTTTTCAATAAAATAGGGTATTTTAATGTGATAATATTATTTTTCCAAACATATAATGAACCATCTAAAACCTAAAGGATATTTTAAGATTCTAAATCACAATAATTATGAAAATGGATCAATTCCACATAATAAATGGTATTATTTAAATAATTTAGGCCAATAATATAAATCCTCAAACCTGTGCTTATAGATTTAGTAGTAAAAAATGTTGTGTAGTTTTTTAATAAAAGACACCTGAAAATACAAAGAACATTCTACATTCTAGGACCTTTTCCGGTCTAGGTTTTTAAGAATTATAGAAAGCCATTACAATTTATGGGAGATGTACAAAAATTCATAAAATTGTCTTCACATGCACTACCTTTTTATGTGAAATAAAAATCATTTTAATTTCTAATAAACCCATAAAAATTGTTTTAAAACATTGGGTGCGAATTAAATTTCCCAATAAGCGTTTCTAAAACCATCTGAAAGTATTTTTAATTTAAAACTATGAATATATTTTTTGGATATTTTGTAAAATAAAAAATCGGATAAAATAAATACATAAAGGGTGTAAAGACCAGGAATTTTCAAGAAAATTTTATTTCTTAATTATTTGGAATTTTACGAGTCTGTAGAATCTGACGACACTTGATTCCGAGGCCCGGTGTGCCCGGAATCAATTTCCGAAATTTTTTTTGAGGTACCTTCAGTAAACGTATGTGCAGGTTTTTCTATCTTTTGAAGCGGTGCTCGGAATTGAAATCTGAGGACACCGATGAGCTCACCAAGTCAATAATTGCTTAAGGGGACCTTTACCGCAGTTGCGTTTTATGTGGGTTGAGAGTTAATTTTTGGGAAAATAGGAAATAGTTGAATAAAATTGTTAGAACAATTTTATATATCTATGGAAGTTATTTCCCTCCCATGGGAAGTTATTTGTGGGGCCCACACCCACACAACTTCCCATGTGTGGATATATGGGATGTGGGGCCCACAAAAGCCCCAACATTTCAACTCCCATAAATCTCTTCAAACCCCCCCCTCAATTAAAACCTCTTCCTTTATTGTGGAAACCCCCCATTAATCATGAGAATGCTTCCTCTCCCTCGCTCCCACTTTAATGTTTTCCAACACATGTTAATAATTTAATTCATCCTCTTCTAATTAATGGGTTGAGTTACCCAATTAAATTATTGTATGTGGTGTCATTAGTTCTTTTGAAATATTTTGAATTGCATGGCACCAATATAATTATAGAGAGCCTATTATTTCTTTTGAGACTTGGCTATTTTTTTTGGAAAGGATTGGGAGAATACACCGCTCTTCTTTTGATGAAGAACGCCTCTGACGAAGTAGGGCTTTCTCCCTCAATGAATAACATTATAAGATTCGAAGAACGTGAAGTTTCCAATGTCGTTTTCTCCTGGGACGCACCCCGACGTCCATGGAATTGGCGCTCGTTCTCCATGGCACCGTTCTCCGTGACACCATCTACTGCGACGCTCATCTTCCACCGCTCGATGACGTGCGACATCATTAATCAAGGTAGGGGGGATTATTTTAAATTTACAATGGATTAAAATTGTGCCTCGTTCGTCATTGAATATATTTTTTTGTCTTTGACCTATTGCAATCGCCTAACTCGGAGGGCGCATGCCGAACAAACACGGCCTGATGACCCTCCACTAGATCTTGATTAATTTTTTTTGGAATCGGCGAATGGAGGTGGAATGTGGAAGAGGCCGCCAGTGCAAGGGCCACCATCTCACATGCAAAGAAAAGCCACGACGAAGCGGGCCACAGTGGAGGAAGATGGTGCCATCACACTGGTTGTGCGGAAGGAACCGATGCCCGCTTCGCGGGCCGCGTCAGCAAGAGAACCGGCCGACTCGTTGGTCGGCCAGGCATAGGAAGGCCGTGGCGCTAGGAGGGAGCCACGCTGGAGAACCCGTGGCCCACCCAAGTGAGCGAATTGTGCCAAGAAGGCGGTCCAGTATCGGCCGACCAGTTAGTGAGGGCGGCGCTGCTTTGCGCCGCCAATTCGGGCAGCACCGGGTCGGGCCGGGCCGCGCCACGCCAGGTCGGGCCATGCTCGCTCGGGCCAAGCCACACCCCTTAGGGACAGTCCGCTCCTGCCACCAGGCCAGGTGATGTTTCTTTAGGCCGGGCCGACACCCCATGTCGGGTTGGACACGCCGAACCGGGTCGGACCGACCCGCCAGCCCACTAGGCCTAACGGGCCGGGCCCGTACGCTTAAATGCGAATATCTTCACGATTGTGCATCTGATCGACGTACCATCTACAACACTGGGACCCTCAATACAATGTGGTCCTTTTTCCATACTATATGTGAGTTTTTTAAGACTTTGGAAAACTGGCCGGGTTGGTTTGAAACCGAAACCTACCGGGCCCTCGGAGCAGAAACGCTTATAACATAAAGACCGAACGTCCGATTGACGTGTTGTCGACTAAATTGGATTCCTATTGATGAGATGGAAATTTTGGAACACTTCACACATGATTCAGTTGTGGTTTGAGTATGACAAGGTTGGATTGTTCCTGATATCCAACCGAACCCCTGGAACGGAAATGCTAATAACTCACAGACATGGTGTCCGATTGACGTGCAGTCTGTTGTGTTGAGACCCCTATGATGAGGCGGGCCCATGAGATACTTCCACATGAGATTACGTGACACTTGGAAGTATCGACCAGTAGCTCGTCGAGAGGATCCTCTTGGAGATGGGCGTACAGAGTATGGAGACATTGTAGCTGGATGAGACCTGATGACTACTTGTCTGATTCGATTCAGAGTGACTTGACTAGCCCTTTGAGAGCGCTACTATGTCGGTGCGACATACCCATGGAGGAGGAGCGCTACTGTGTTGGGGAAGTAGACCTGTGGTACTCGACAGGAGGAGTACCTCTTTAGGCTTTTAGGAGGTGCGCTATAGTGTTGGGGCGGCAGCCCCATGGCGGGAAGCGCTACTGTGTTGGGGTGACAGACCTGTGGTACTTGACAAGAGGAGTACCTTAGTAGTCTAAGGTTAGTGAGTAGCACCTCGGAGTCGCGATAGGACTACTATTCTCGATAGAGGAGGAGTTCTCCAGTAGCCGTGTTTTCGACATTGTGAATAAAAATCCTGGTTTGAGCTGAGTCAATGACCTTTGTGTTTTCCTCATGATTGAGATTGGTTACTTAATAACTTAGGTATATGTATGGGAATATACATAATTAAAGGTAATCTGTTGAGATATTTCGTTGTGGTTTATCCTTGTTGGATTTTGTGAGACCTTGAGGGTCTCGGGGTCCCTACTGAGTATCGTTATACTCACCCCTACACGGGCTATGTCCGCACCTCGTTGTGTTGGATGCAGACGAAGGACAACACTGACCGAGGTAGAGTGTACGAGGACTAGATAGTACCCGGAGGTGGACACTCAGCATGACGGCACACAGAGCGGACCGATATACGTGGAGTGCTGAGGAGGATATCTGTACCTACCCTTCAGGTAGGAACCCAGAGGATGATCTAGGAGCTGCTTCACCATTCAGCTATTGTATTTTCAGTTGTACTTTTCTTTCATTTGTAGTTGTACCTTTCTGCTGGGCTTGTATTTATGGCCCCTTTGTACTTTCAGCACACTTGTTATACCAATTTACTTAGTGTTTTCTTCTTCTTGTTCTCTGGTTGTGTGAGTTTATGTTTTATAAAGGCAATGCCTTCCCAGTTATAGGGATTTTCGCCTTTGGTTCTAGTCTCCAGCCCCTAGCCTATGGAAGGTAGGATTGGGGTAGTTACGACATAGGCCCCAGGGGACAGGTCATGAAAAATTGGTATCATAGGAGTCGGTTCTACCGCAGAACTGAGGACTCTGATATTTTCTTTTCTGTGAAGAAATAGTGTTAAGAGTACCGAGTGTGGTTTTCAGTTTAGGGAGTCCAGTGTTGGTGTGGTAGCCGGCGTATCCATACACCAGTACCCTGACTACTGATTTCTGACTCAATGCATGAAAAGACTGATTGCATGTGATTTTTAAAAAAGTTATCTTAAATTCAGCTCAAACCAGGTCAGCTCCCCATGTATAGTATTTTGACCGTGTCACATCTATTTCTTTTCAGGATGTCTTCACCTAGTTAGTCAATGCGGGTTCCGAGTGGAGAGCATGATGGTATCCCATCGAGCAGCAGAGACTTATTATAGGTCCCTCTTCCAGTTGTGGCACCAGTGGAGAGTGCACACTGCTTGATTGCATTTCACAAGTTCCAGCGACATAGTCCTCTGAGGTTTCGAGGCGAGACAGATTTACATACTATTGGTTACTGGCTGGAGTTTTTAGCATGAGCTTTCCATATAGCTGGGTCACCCACTGACTTGATGGTGTATCTAGGTATTAGTCTCTTTTAGGGAGCAGTTGGGAGGTGGTGAAGCCAGATGCTCCAGTTTTGCGATGAGACGACCTTTACATGGGGAAACTTTGATGATTTTTTTAGGGTGGAGTTTATACCAGTGACTCTACACTCTGAGCATGCTTAGGAGATGCTGCCCTTGCCGCAGGGTTTTCCGTTTGTAGCCGTGTCATCTGTAGACAGTATACAGATGATGTAGAGGTCCAAGAGGACCAGACCTATAGGTGGTTGACTGCACGACTCAGGATTGGTAGTGCTGGGCACCCAAGATTGAGTCAGAGCCAGACATACCAGTAACAGACAGTGTTTCTCATGCGGCAGGTTTGGTCACATGTCACATGACTGTCCGACTCCCCGCACAGTTGATCTGCATGCGTTGGAGTATCCACAAAGACAAAAGTAGTAGCGAAAGCTTGAGCATCAGCCGAGTGGTGGACAAGGTAGTGGAGCTCCAGAAGCAGGTGAATAAGACCGGGACTAGTTCCAGGCATTAAGGTCCTTGTTCATGAAGCTTCTATCTTTGTAAATGTCATTGTTGTGGTTTCTTTGTGTCTTTGTACTTCAGGCTTCAGTAATAAAAGACACTTATCTTTGTGAAGTTTACTTCCCTGTCCTTTTTGTATGGTTGATACTAAGAGGTTCTGGTTAAAACTGTTGACTTGACCCTCACTTTTGAGATTCCTACTGGAGGAGACCCAATGACCACACATTGATTCCGACAGTGTGACTCAACCCTTGGAGGTGAGAGTAACAGTTGGATCTCTTGGTTGTAGCGTCAGGGCCCTACGACGTCGTCCATGACATGAATTTTTACCATTTATGTCAGGATTGACTATATTAGGAAAAGAACATGGTTCATCCAGAGGATGAGACCATATTTATCTTTTTAGACAAAGTGGTAATCTTAGAAGCTCTTGTAGGACCAGAGATAGTGTAGGCTATGATGGAGAAGGTGCAGATCATCCAGGAGAGGATGAAGACTGCACATAGCAGACAGAAGTCCTATGCTGATTGGAGACGGAGACCACTGGAGTTCGAGGTTGGCAACCGCGTCTTCCTACGGGTCTCACCTCGACGAGGTATGTGGAGATTTTGTAGGGGTGGAAAGTTATCTCCGTGTTTCATCAGACCATTCCAGGTTCTCAGCTGAGTAGGCGAGGTGGCTTACCACCTAACCCTTCCACCTCAGTTGCACCGGGTGCATGCCGTTTTCCACGTATCTCAGCTGAGGAGATACGTGCACGACCCGACCTACATCATCGATCACGAGGAGCTGGACATCGATAACGGGGCGACGTTTATGGAGGTCCCGGTGGAGATTTAAGATCAATAGGAGGGGGTCCTACGTGGATGGTCGATTCCTCTGGTGCGCATTCGTTGGCAGCACATGAACCTCTAGTGGAGCACATGGAGCGGGAGGCTCAGCTGCGTGCTCAGTACCCATTTTTTCCCTAGTACGTGTTGTAGGTTTACTTGGACGTAAATACCTGCTGTGGGATTAATTTAAAGACCTAGAATTTTCATGTAATTTTTTTTAAATTCTTTGGAATTTTACGAGCCTGTAGCCTCTGAGGGCACTTGATTCCAAGGCCCGGTGTGCCCGGAATCAATTTTCAGAGATTTGTTCGGGTATGTTCAGTAAAAGTACGTGCCGGTTTTTCTATATTTTAAACCAGTGCTCAAAAATGAAATCTGAGGACAACAATGAACTCGCAGCGCCAATAATTTCATATAGGGACCTTTACCGCAGTTGCGTTTTATGCGGGTTGAGAGTTAATTTTTGGGGAAATTGGAAATAGTTGAATAAAATTGTTAGAACAATTTTATATATCTATGGAAGTTATTTCCCTCCCATGGGAAGTTATTTGTGGGGCCCAAACCCACCCAATTCCCATGTCTGGATATTTGGGAGGTGGGTCCCACATGATCCCCAACCTTTTATCTCCCATAACTCTCTTCAACCCCCCCTAAATTAACTCCTCTTCCTTTATTATGGCAACCCCCCATTAATTATGGGAACTCTTCCCCTCACTCACTCCCAGTTTAATGTTTGCCAACACATGTTAATAAATGAATTCAATATCTTCTAATTAATTATTTGAGCTACCCAATTAAATAATTATATGTGGTGTCATGAATTATTTTGAAATATTTTGAATTTCATGGAACCAATATAATTATAAAGAGCCTATTGTTTCTTTTGAGTCTTGTCTATTTTTTAACAACATTTTACTTCCTGATATTAACCGTGTCTCTCGGATTTTCGAAATTCCATTCACAGAAGTGGTAAAATTAAGTTTTATGAAAAATTCAGTTTTTTAACTACCACTTAGTAGTTTCACTATTCATCAAAAATTGAAGTTTTTCAGAACAATGCCAAAATTTCACCCTAATCTATAATTGATATTCGGAATTCAAAAATGATGTCTATTTTACAAAATTCCAAACATATAATTTTCATTAATTTATTTTATAATTAATTCCCCCTGTCACAATAAATAGCATGTTCTTAAGAAACAATATATATCAAAAGATTGACAATTGTTTAGGTCCAATTTCAAAGTGAAATTAATTCTAATGAACAATATTGGATAAAATGGTAAAAATATATTCTAATTATACTTTGAAACCACTCAATAATATAATTTATCACTATAAATTATTTTGATTAAAAAAGTTGTTTTTAAGTATTTTTCAGTATTCATAAAATTTGGAAGTTCTCAGAAAAATACCAAAAATTCATCTTAGGATAATTTTGATATTCCGAAACCAAAAATGAAGTCCATTTTGAAATATAAAATATATATAATTTCAAAAATTAGGTATTACCATTCATAACGGCTAGTTTGATTGGTTGTGGTGTGTTAGAACTCAATGTTGCATACAACACATGCTATCGCATTATTCAAAGAGAAGCGTACCGTAGAAGCCTGGGGTGTTACATTCTCCCCTCATTCAATAAATTGCGTCCTCGAAATTTTTTAAAATTGTGCTTGGGAATATAATGGAAAGTCCCACATCGGAAAAAGAGTCAATAATACTATCACTTTAAAAGAAAGAAAGAGAGGTATAAAGGTCAACCAAGATAACCCATACTCGGATTACATGTAGGAAAACATGGATATGGATGATAAACTAAGTGTCAATATCTGATGGAGAGGGATAGAAATCATGATCAGGAGAAAGTTAACAATAAGAAAACCACAAACTTGTGTTGGGACAAACAACCATTAGTCTCCCAGTAGGAAAGTAAACGGGCATCATTTTTTTGTTTTAAGTTACTTTCATTTATGATATTGACTAAGAATATAAATATATAAAATTACATTTTAGGTAGAGTTTCATTCTTTAAAAAATGTCCACCACTAACTCATTTTTTTAAACGATGGGTATTCAAGAAGACTTGGTCACACTGGAAGAGCTAGAATAAACTTCTATAGAATCACATGATCCATACAGGATGAACTATATATTTACATTGTCTTTAGAGATTAATCAAAACCAAAATGGTTAGTACAAGATCTAATGATCACCCAAAAGGATATTCCTTGGGAGAAATAAACACTAATCTTAATTTCCAAAATTAAACCAACAATAACCCAAAGTTAAATAAATACTATTCAATAATCAGTTGTCCTTAAAATCATTCAATATAATCAAAACTAATATTGAAAACCAAAAGTTATTAAGAATGTAGTCTTCCATGTTAAATTGTATCTCCAAATGTCATTAATTACTCTTAAAGTCACATACTTAATAGTAATTAACCTAATCATTTCCATAAACAACCCAAATCACTATAAATCCATAATAAAAACATAGATAAAAATCCACCATTACTCTTCAAATAAAATCCCATAATATTCTATTTTCCTTGGGCATATACTGTTCACAAAAAAGCAAAAAACTTCCAAAATAACATATATCACTTAATCACCAAATCATTTTCCTATACCAAGGGTATTCATTTAATAAGAAATAAGAACCCAAATCCACTTATTATTGATCGATAGAATCATTTAACTAAAAATAATTAGTCACACTATCCAGGGACTTCACGTTGTCCAGTGGTAGGCGATAAATCCCAATCGCACTTTGGTTGTGGGTTCGATTCCCACAGCTTTGTCCGACGCGACAGGTTGTCACACGGTCTGCGTGTTGTCCTTTTTCAAAAACTATATTTTATAATATTACCAAAATGAAATAAATTCCTCAAAATAACCATAACATAATTTAACCACAAATATTATCTCATACCTTGAATTTTCATCCAAAATTATGATAACTTATAATTTCCTCAAACCCAACGATCATATAAAACCAAATGATTATTTATAACTATATCCACAAGAGAAGATATAATTCTTCCTCAAATATCATTCTCACATGGAAAACTGCGGGGTTACAAATAAAAGAGAAAATTATTCCAAAGTAAACCCATCAACAAGGAGCACTAATAATGTTTAGACATTTCTGCAACCATTTATTTCCACATAGCTTCTTCTTTGACCATAAAAATATCCTGTAGAATAGGGAGTTCACTCAGGTAATGGTCGGGTACCCTATATTTATGGAAAATGACTGTAAATGGACTCTTGGGACCATTTTTATCTTCTTCCATAGTACTCTTCATTTTTCTTCAGAAATTCTTCACTTTATGTCTTTCCTTACCACATGTAAAGAATTTATTTGTCCCATTGAGACACTTTCATGGGTGTCTCCTTCCACATTTCCTACATGATGGAAATTGAGGATTCCTTTCTCCATGGTCTCCACTACTGGAGCTTTTATCATTCATCACCTTTATCTTATTTTTTGAGTTCGGGAATTGGTTAATATATATATTGTAGATCATATTTTTGGAAAAGTTATTTGGCATAAAGGCGATATCTTTTCTGCCTATCAACATTCCATTTTGTTTCTCATTTCCACCACCGTTCCAACCTTATACATCATTATCAAAGTCACTATGACTTCCTTGGAATCCATCCATTGACTAAAACCAAAAATCATTGTGTGAGTAACAGTAGTCATAAAATCATTTAGAGATTAACATGTCACCATATTCTCAATTTTAATCACATTAGGATTAACCAAGGTCATTTACTCTCATCTTATATATATAATACTTCAAATCGGTTTGTAAAGAAAATGTAAATTATCCTAAGAATATCCCCTGGGAGTGTCGTAACCAAGAGTGCAGCAAGGCCCATTGTCGTGCACCAGTTCCCGTTCGAGTCTAGCTTAAAGCGGTGTTTTCAGGTTTTACCCCTAGGTACATCTGTGCCAGATCCGCCTCTACCTTCTCGTATCAAGATAGGGATGTATTGCTCGGAAAACTCACAAAATCTCTACAATACCAAAATTCTAGGAAGTTCTTCTATAATAATCATCAAAGTTCATCTTAGGTATACGTGCTCTAATCAGAGTGTATCTAAATCTAGCTTCCAAGGTTTGTACTAAACTTCCTCTGATACCAACTGTAACGCCCCGACCCCAGTTACCCAGAGTCGGTGCATTATTACATAACATTGGCATGATCACAAGAATGATCTAGTCTCGAAAGACCGATTAGTTTAGTAGCCTTGGAAACACTAGATACAATCGTAAAGTTTTACATTACATCATAAAAAAACATCTTGTCTTCATATCCCCTCATACTATCCCTGCAGGTCATTCATAAATTATTTCTTCATAATCCTGAAAAAAAATAAAACATTGAAAGGGGTGAGATAATATTCTTAGTAAGGATAACATTATAGCAGAATCTTTCACAGATAAGCATAAACACTTAAGGTAGTTTATAACTAAAACAAAAGCCTTTTTAAACTTGAACTTCAGCATAAAATGGAAAAGATAAAATAAAATAATGTCATTTACTTACTCACATGGATATTCTACTAGTCTAATGATCACATGAAATATCAATAACCACTTTCATAATGATGGAATGCATAATTCCAGACTATCATAACCACATATCCAAGGCCTCGTGCCAAGACTAAAAATAAGATTTTTCCAAGGCCTTGTGCCAAGACACTAGTTTGTCTCATGAGACCTACCGATGCATCGAGGAGCTATAGTGGGCTCCACCCATCACTTATTAAGTCTAATTCATTCCACATATGAACAGGTTTAAACACAACATAAAAATTCGTATTAAAACTAGCATGCGAAATTTCAATACTTTAACCACAAACGATTAATGGTATAAAAATAGCACATCCACAGTAAAACATAAGTCATTCGATACAATATGTAAGATTTTATTGTATAACATTAACCTCAATCAAGAATAATGAAGGATGTTGACATAGATGAAAATAAGCATCAAAAGTATTTGAGAGAAATATCCCCCTTTTTCTTGAAATCATTTAAAAGTCACACTATTTGTCAAGAAGCTGTTTAAAAATTGATTTTTGAATAAAAGTGTCCCATACCACTTTGAAAAATTCAAAAGTAGTTTTAATTTTAAAAATTTAATGTCCATATAAATAAATCCTTAAAACCATTTTTTAAAACATGGACATTAATGAGCAAGATTTAGAAGAATAGGTCTTTAAAACATTTAAAAATGGTATTTTAGTTAGAGTTTCTAACCAAAAGAGAGACACTTGAATACAAATAATTGAGGTAATCAAAACATTGTAATATCATGAGTATAAAGGGATTCATGATACACTATGTCAAAGTACATTATATACACCACATAAAAGTGATTTGGTGTATAACAACAAAGAAGTCTCAATGGAATGTAAATTGAGATGAAATCTCTCATAAAGGTCGTATCCTTATGTTAAGGATAAATCAACGACAAAATTATGTGTGAAAAATATAAATACACTAAATATTATTGGATATTCAGTGTAAAACAATCAAGGGACGTTCACACATATTCTATTAAAAACGACACCAATGAATTGGATGTTTATCTCAACAAATCGATATCGAGTAAAAATTACTCTTATCAAGTTCATATCGATGACATGAGAATTTATCAATGGAGTGATTATGTGTATAAAACGTATATCCACAGAAAGGGGAGTGGAAATTATGACATAATCAAATGAATAGTGATTCCACACATAATCTTGGAGTAAAATAATCAATGAAGTATGCGTAAAGCCGAATGAGTGGAAATTGAAATTTCAAATTCCCTTATTGATTTGGTAACATAAAAAACATACACCCATGAAAGAAGGACCATACAATGATGATGTAAATATACATGAATTAAATTATATTACACATTGAATACAAACATGGGCAGTACACACACCACATGTAATAAATAAGTGGTGAACAATGAAATTCTCACGGAATTAAAAGTGGGATAAGAAACCCCTTACCACATTGTAATCAACTGATTCGTATGACCAAAATTTAATAAACACAAAATTAATTACATAATAACAAGAATATTAATAGAATAATGATAATATATATCAAATGGCAGTACACAATATACCACTTTCAATAAATTTGTGGTGAATAATGGAAATCTCACGGAATTGAAAGTGAGATAAGAAAATACCAAACCTTGTACTTTTCCTTAGTTGGGGGTAGTTTAACCTCCTATATAATGTTGAAATAATTGTTATTAAATTATTCAAGAATTATATAAATTAATATGATATCATATATAATCTTTCAACATTTCTTTGTTAATAATATCTTAGAATTATCGTCGTTTCGGGTGTTAACTTACTCCTTTTATTTTATATATTTTGTAGCGTAAGCCATGTTTGTCATGGATAGGTTGTATATTATTCATATCCAGAATGATATAAAGTTCTGAAATATTATTTTTAAATCATCAAATGATAATTATACTTCAATGGATATGATGGAGAATGAATCTCATCGCGTTCGTGGAGACGGTAGTCCGTACGTACGCATGAGCGACAATATCATTCTTTTGATATTAAAATAATATATACATGGATGGTATATTATATATACAGAATAATAATAATGTTATATTTATTATTTAAATGAATTATACATCATTATTATACCCATCCAAATAATAATATATTGAATAACAATTACACCACGACGTGGAGACGGTAAGCCGTACGTACGCACGTATGGTGACATGTTATTAAAAGGGTGGATAGAATACTGAATATGGTTGTACCATATTTATAATAAAATCACAGTATATATAATATACTAGAGTTATTATTTTATAATGGTAATAACAAAGAAAGAAGAAGTGGAAGAAGAAAGGAACTTGAAAAGGGGTGGTGAAAACATTACCTCTTCTTCGGGTTCTTCCTTTTGATTTGATCAAAAGGGCTCCTTAGGTTGGCTTTCTGATCATACTAAGGACTCTAGGTTGTATTGAGGGAAGTTGAGAGAGTATTTGGGCAGGGGTTGGCCGATCCAAAAGGCTTTTAAGGTGTTATGAAATGAGAAGGAGGACTTCCCTTTTATAAGAGCGGTGAGGGGCACCTTTGGAAAAGCTAGAAATATTAATTTATAATAAATTCATATTCGGTTTCTAATGGTTAAAAAGTTGATTATTTAAAGGTTAAGGTGGGGATAGGTCTAAAAACATTCAAACAATATAATTTAGACAGGTTTGGGTTACTATATTAACATTATCTTTTAGTTTTAACTCTTAGTTAATTAGTTTGACATTGACCATGTCAATTTGTATTTGTATATTATATAGTTAATAAACATAATATATAAATCCAAGAGACCCCCAAGTGGTCCCTTAATGATACAACTATCCTGATATAAGGCTTTTTTCCGAACCTTAGATTTTTAAGAATTTAATATCAATTAATAATATAATATTTGTTTTAAAAACTCTTTTATGTCAATTTTGACACTATTCAATAGTTGATTTTTGTGAAACTAATAACAAAATTATTACTTCTAACAAAGTCAATTAAATCAATTATAATATGTCATATTATCCTAGAAAATTAGTTTAATTCATAAAAAGTCTCAAATTATATTTATTTGTGTATTTATAATATCAATTATTCTAATTTTTCACTATTATGGTAATTACTACATCATCGTTGTGTCATAAATAAATTAAATTATTTAATGTCTAAAAATTATAAATAAACTATAATTATGTATGAAATCTTATTATCTTTATAATTAATATTTACAATCGAATTTATCTTATGTATAACCCTATATTAAAAAGGTTTTAGTAAATAAACATTGATTTTAACTCTTTTAACTCTTCTTTGAATTAAATAATAATAAATGTCCTAATATAATCCAAGTGGACCTAAATGATAATATTTTATTACTAAGGTTGTTTCTGGTCTAGATAAACTTGTCCAATAGAATTAGGAAATTTTTTAGGGTAATATTAATATCATTTTTACCCTTAATTACCCTATTTACTTTTAACCGTGGTAAATAAAAGTAAAAAGTTACTATTTATCAAAAATTATTTTCATCTCATTGAACCAAATTTTACTTCTTTATATTAACCGTGTCTCTCGGATTTTCGAAATTCCATTCACAGAAGTGGTAAAATTAAGTTTTATGAAAAATTCAGTTTTTTAACTACCACTTAGTAGTTTCACTATTCATCAAAAATTGAAGTTTTTCAGAACAATGCCAAAATTTCACCCTAACCTATAATTGATATTCGGAATTCAAAAATGATGTATATTTTACAAAATTCCAAACATATAAGTTTCATTAATTTATTTTATAATTAATTCCCCCTGTCACAATAAATAGCGTGTTTTTAAGAAACAATATATATCAAAAGATTGACAATTGTTTAGGTCCAATTTCAAAGTGAAATTAATTATAATGAACAATATTGGATAAAATGGTAAAAAAATATTCTAATTATACTTTGAAACCACTCAATAATATAATTTATCACTATAAATTATTTTGATTAAAAAAGTTGTTTTTAAGTATTTTTCAGTATTCATAAAATTTGGAAGTTCTCAGAAAAATACCAAAAATTCATCTTAGGATAATTTTGATATTCCGAAACCAAAAATGAAGTCCATTTTGAAATATAAAATATATATAATTTCAAAAATTAGGTATTACCATTCATAACGGCTAGTTTGATTGGTTGTGGTGTGTTAGAACTCGATGTTGCATACAACACATGCTATCACATTATTCAAAGAGAAGCGTACCGTAGAAGCCTGTGGTGTTACATTCTCCCCTCATTCAATAAATTGCGTCCTCGAAATTTTGTAAAATTGTGCTTGGGAATATAATGGAAAGTCCCACATCAGAAAAAGAGTCAATAATACTATCACTTTAAAAGAAAGAGAGGTATAAAGGTCAACCAAGATAACCCATACTCGGATTACATATAGGAAAACATGGATATGGATGATAAACTAAGTGTCAAGATCTGATGGAGAGGGATAGAAATCATGATCAGGAGAAATTTAACAATAAGAAAACCACAAACTTGTGTTGGGACAAACAACCATTAGTCTCCCAGTAGGAAAGTAAACGGGCATCATTTTTTTGTTTTAAGTTACTTTCATTTATGATATTGACTAAGAATATAAATATATATAATTACATTTTAGGTAGAGTTTCATTCTTTAAAAAATTTCCACCACTAACTAATTTTTTTAAACGATGAGTATTCAAGAAGACTTGGTCACACTGGAAGAGCTAGAATAAACTTCTATAGAATCACATGATCCATAAAGGATGAACTATATATTTACATTGTCTTTAGAGATTAATCAAAACCAAAATGGTTAGTACAAGATCTAATGATCCCCCAAAAGGATATTCCTTGGGAGAAATAAACACTAATCTTAATTTCCAAAATTAAACCAACAATAACCCAAAGTTAAATAAATACTATTCAATAATCAGTTGTCCTTAAAATCATTCAATATAATCAAAACTAATATTGAAAACCAAAAGTTATTAAGAATGTAGTCTTCCATGTTAAATTGTATCTCCAAATGTCATTAATTACTCTTAAAGTCACATACTTAAAAGCAATTAACCTAATCATTTCCATAAAAAACCCAAATCACTATAAATCCATAATAAAAACATAGATAAAAATCCACCATTACTCTTCAAATAAAATCCCATACTATTCTATTTTCCTTGGTCATATAGTGTTCACAAAAAAGCAAAAAACTTCCAAAATAACATCTATCACTTAAACACCAAATCATTTTCCTATACCAACGGTATTCATTTAATAAGAAATAAGAACCCAAATCCACTTATTATTGATCGATAGAATCATTTAACTAAAAATAATTAGTCACACTATCCAGGGACTTCACGTTGTCCAGTGGTAGGCGATAAATCCCAATCGCACTTTGGTTGTGGGTTCGATTCCCACAGCTTTGACCGACGCGACGGGTTGTCACACGGTCTGCGTGTTGTCCTTTTTCAAAAACTATATTTTATAATATTACCAAAATGAAATAAATTCCTCAAAATAACCATAACATAATTTAATCACAAATATTATCTCATACCTTGAATTTTCATCCAAAATTATGATAACTTATAATTTCCTCAAACCCAACGATCATATAAAACCAAATGATTATTTATAACTATATCCACAAGAGAAGATATAATTCTTCGTCAAATATCATTCTCACATGGAAAACTGCGGGGTTACAAATAAAAGAGAAAATTATTCCAAAGTAAACCCATCAACAAGGAGCACTAATAATTTTTAAACATTTCTGCAACCATTTATTTCCACATAGCTTCTTCTTTGACCATAAAAATATCCTGTAGAATAGGGAGTTCACTCAGGTAATGGTCGGGTACCCTAAATTTATGGAAAATGACTGTAAATGGACTCTTGGGACCATTTTTATCTTCTTCCATAGTAATCTTCATTTTTCTTCAGAAATTCTTCACTTTATGTCTTTCCTTACCACATGTAAAGAATTTATTTGTCCCATTGAGACACTTTCCTGGGTGTCTCCTTCCACATTTCCTGCATGATGGAAATTGAGGATTCCTTTCTCCATGGTCTCCACTGCTGGAGCTTTTATCATTCATCACCTTTATCTTATTTTTTGAGTTCGGGAATTGGTTAATATATATATTGTTGATCATATTTTTGGAAAAGTTATTTGGCATAAAGACGATATCTTTTCTGCCTATCAACATTCCATTTTGTTTCTCATTGCCACCACCGTTTCAACCTTGTACGTCATTATCAAAGTCACTATGACTTCCTTGGAATCCATCCATTGACTAAAACCAGAAATCATTGTGTGAGTAACAGTATTCATAAAATCATTTAGAGATTAACATGTCACCATATTCTCAATTTTAATCACATTAGGATTAACCAAGGTCATTTACTCTCATCTTATATATATAATACTTCAAATCGGTTTGTAAAGAAAATGTAAATTATCCTAAGAATATCCCCTGGGAGTGTCGTAACCAATAGTGCAGCAAGGCCCATTGTCGTGCACCAGTTCCCGTTCGAGTCTAGCTTAAAGCGGTGTTTTCAGGTTTTACCCCTAGGTAGATCTGTGCCAGATCCGCCTCTACCTTCTTGTATCAAGACAGGGATGTATTGCTCGGATAACTCACAAAATCTATACAATACCAAAATTCTAGGAAGTTCTTCTATAATAATCATCAAAGTTCATCTTAGGTATACGTGCTCTAATCAGAGTGTATCTAAATCTAGCTTCCAAGGTTTGTACTAAACTTCCTCTGATACCAACTGTAACGCCCCGACCCTAGTTACCTAGAGTCGGTGCATTATTACATAACATTGGCATGATCACAAGAATGATCTAGTCTCGAAAGACCGATTAGTTTAGTAGCCTTGGAAACACTAGATACAATCATAAAGTTTTACATTACATCATAAAAAAACATCTTGTCTTCATATCCCCTCATACTATCCCTGCAGGTCATTCATAAATTATTTCTTCATAATCCTGAAAAAAAATAAAACATTGAAAGGGGTGAGATAATATTCTTAGAAAGGATAACATTATAGCATAATCTTTCATAGATAAGAATAAACACATAAGGTAGTTTATAACTAAAACAAAAGCCTTTTTAAAATTGAACTTCAGCATAAAATGGAAAAGATAAAATAAAATAATGTCATTTACTTACTCACATGGATATTCTACTAGTCGAATGATCACATGAAATATCAATAACCACTTTCATAATGATGGAATGCATAATTCCAGACTATCATAACCACATAGCCAAGGCCTCGTGCCAAGACTAAAAATAAGATTTTTCCAAGGCCTTGTGCCAAGACACTAGTTTGTCTCATGAGACCTACTGATGCATCGAGGAGCTATAGTGGGCTCCACCCATCACTTATTAAGTCCAATTCATTCCACATATGAACAGGTTTAAACATAACATAAAAATTTGTATTAAAACTAGAATGCGAAATTTCAATACTTTAACCAAAAACCATGAATGGTATAAAAATAGCACATCCACAGTAAAACAAAAGTCATTCGATACAATATGTAAGATTGTATTGTATATCATTAACCTCAATCAAGAATAATGAAGGATGTTTACATAGATGAAAATAAGCATCAAAACTATTTGAGAGAAATATCCCCCTTTTTCTTGAAATCATTTAAAAGTCACACTATTTGTCAAGAAGCTGTTTAAAAATTGATTTTTGAATAAAAGTGTCCCATACCACTTTGAAACATTCAAAAGTAGTTTTAATTTTAAAAATTTAATGTCCATATAAATAAATCCTTAAAACCATTTTTTAAAACATGGACATTAATGAGAAAGATTTAGAAGAATAGGTCTTTAAAACCTTTAATAATGGTATTTTAGTTAGAGTTTCTAACCAAAAGAGAGACACTTGAATACAAATAATTGAGGTAATCAAAACATTGTAATATCATTAGAATAAAGGGATTCATGATATACTATGTCAAAGTACATTATATACACCACATAAAAGTGATTTGGTGTATAACAACAAAGAAGTCTCAATGGAATGTAAATTGAGATGAAATCTCTCATAAAGGCCGTATCCTTATGTTAAGGATAAATCAACGACATAATTATGTGTGAAAAATATAAATACACTAAATATTATTGGATATTCAGTGTAAAACAATCAAGGTACATTCACACATATTCTATTAAAAACGACACCAATGAATTGGATGTTTATCTCAACAAATCGATATCGAGTAAAAATTACTCTTATCAAGTTCATATCGATGACATGAGAATTTATAAATGGAGTGATTATGTGTATAAAACATATATCCACAGAAAGGGGAGTGGAAATTATGACATAGTCAAATGAATAGTGATTCCACACATAATCTTGGAGTAAAATAATCAATGAAGTATGCGTAAAGCCGAATGAGTGGAAATTGAAATTTCAAATTCCCTTATTGATTTGGTAACATAAAAAACATACACCCATGAAAGAAGGATCATACAATGATGATGTAAATATACATGAATTAAAGTATATTACACAATGAATACAAACATGGGCAGTACACACACCACATGTAATAAATAAGTGGTGAACAATGGAATTCTCACGGAATTAAAAGTGGGATAAGAAACCCCTTACCACATTGTAATCAACTGATTCGTATGACAAAAATTTAATAAACACAAAATTAATTACATAATAAAAAGAATATTAATAGAATAATGATAATATATATCAAATGGAAGTACACAATATACCACTTTCAATAAATTTGTGGTGAATAATGGAAATCTCACGGAATTGAAAGTGAGATAAGAAAATACCTAACCTTGTACTTTTCCTTGGTTGGGGGTAGTTTAACCTCCTATATAATGTTTAAATAATTGTTATTAAATTATTCACGAATTATATACATTAATATGATATCATATATAATCTTTTAACATTGCTTTGTTAATAATATCTTAGAATTATCGTCGTTTCGGGTGTTAACTTACTCCTTTTATTTTATATATTTTGTTGCGTAAGCCATGTTTGTCATGGATAGGTTGTATATTATTAATATCCAGAATGATATAAAGTTCTGAAATATTATTTTTAAATCATCAAATGATAATTATACTTCAATGGATATGATGGAGAATGAATCTCATCGCGTTCGTGGAGACGGTAGTCCGTACGTACGCATGAGCGACAATATCATTCTTTTGATATTAAAATAATATATACTTGGATGGTATATTATATATACAGAATAATAATCATGTTATATTTATTATTTAAATGAATTATACATCATTATTATACCCATCCAAATAATAATATATTGAATAACAATTACACCACGACGTGGAGACGGTAAGCCGTACGTACGCACGTATGGTGACATGTTATTAAAAGGGTGGATAGAATACTGAATATGGTTGTACCATATTTATAATAAAATCACAGTATATATAAGATACTAGAGTTATTATTTTAGAATGGTAATAACAAAGAAATAAGAAGTGGAAGAAGAAAGGAACTTGAAAAGGGGTGGTGAAAACATTACCTCTTCTTCGGGTTCTTCCTTTTGATTTGATCAAAAGGGATCCTTAGGTTGGATTTCTGATCACACTAAGGACTCTAGGTTGTAGTGAGGGAAGTTGAGAGAGTATTTGGGCAGGGGTTGGCTGATCCAAAAGGCTTTTATGGTGTTAAGAAATGAGAAGGAGGACTGCCCTTTTATAAGAGCGGTGAGGGGCACCTTTGGAAAAGCTAGAAATATTAATTTATAATAAATTCATATTCGGTTTCTAATGGTTAAAAAGTTTATTATTTAAAGTTTAAGGTGGGGATAGGTCTAAAAACATTCAAACAATAGAATTTAGACAGGTTTGGGTTACTATATTATCCTTATCTTTTAGTTTTAACTCTTAGTTAATTAGTTTGACATTGACCATGTCAATTTGTATTTTTATATTATATAGTTAATAAACAAAATATATACATCCAAGAGACCCCCAAGTGGTCCCTTAAGGATACAAATATCATGATATAAGGCTTTTTTCCAAACCTTATATTTTTAAGAATTTAATATCAATTAATAATATAATATTTGTTTTAAAAACTCTTTTATGTCAATTTGGACACTATTCAATAGTTGATTTTTGTGAAACTAATAACAAAATTATTACTTCTAACAAAGTCAATTAAATCAATTATAATATGTCATATTATACTAGAAAATTAGTTTAATTCATAAAAAGTCTAAAATTATATTTATTTGTGTATTTATAATATCAATTATTCTAATTTTTCACTATTATGGTAATTACTACATCATCATTGTGTCATAAATAAATTAAATTATTTAATGTCTAAAAATTATAAATAAACTATCATTATGTATGAAATCTTATTATATTTATAATGAATATTTACAATCGAATTTATCTTATGTATAACCCTATATTAAAAAGGTTTTAGTAAATAAACATTGATTTTAACTCTTTTAACTCTTCTTTGAATTAAATAATAATAAATGTCCTAATCTAATCCAAGTGGACCTAAATGATAATATTTTATTACTAAGGTTGTTTCTGGTCTAGATAAACTTGTCCAATAGAATTAGGAAATTTTTTAGGGTAATATTAATATCATTTTTACCCTTAATTACCCTATTTACTTTTAACCGTGGTAAATAAAAGTAAAAAGTTACTATTTATCAAAAATTATTTTCATCTCATTGAACTACATTTTACTTCTTTATATTAACCGTGTCTCTCGGATTTTCGAAATTCCATTCACAGAAGTGGTAAAATTAAGTTTTATGAAAAATTCAGTTTTTTAACTACCACTTAGTAGTTTCACTATTCATTAAAAATTGAAGTTTTTCAGAACAATGCCAAAATTTCACCCTAAGCTATAATTGATATTCGGAATTAAAAAATGATGTCTATTTTACAAAATTCCAAACATATAAGTTTCATTAATTTATTTTATAATTAATTCCCCCTGTCACAATAAATAGCGTGTTTTTAAGAAACAATATATATCAAAAGATTGACAATTGTTTAGGTCCAATTTCAAAGTGAAATTAATTATAATGAACAATATTGGATAAAATGGTAAAAATATATTCTAATTATACTTTGAAACCACTCAATAAAATAATTTATCACTATAAATTATTTTGATTAAAAAAGTTGTTTTTAAGTATTTTTCAGTATTCATAAAATTTGGAAGTTCTCAGAAAAATACCAAAAATTCATCTTAGGATAATTTTGATATTCCGAAACCAAAAATGAAGTCCATTTTGAAATATAAAATATATATAATTTCAAAAATTAGGTATTACCATTCATAACGGCTAGTTTGATTGGTTGTGGTGTGTTAGAACTCGATGTTGCATACAACACATGCTATCGCATTATTCAAAGAGAAGCGTACCGTAGAAGCCTGGGGTGTTACATTATCCCCTCATTCAATAAATTGCGTCCTCGAAATTTTTTAAAATTGTGCTTGGGAATATAATGGAAAGTCCCACATCGGAAAAAGAGTCAATAATACTATCACTTTAAAAGAAAGAAAGAGAGGTATAAAGGTCAACCAAGATAACCCATACTCGGATTACATGTAGGAAAACATGGATATGGATGATAAACTAAGTGTCAAGATCTGATGGAGAGGGATAGAAATCATGATCAGGAGAAAGTTAACAATAAGAAAACCACAAACTTGTGTTGGGACAAACAACCATTAGTCTCCCAGTAGGAAAGTAAACGAGCATCATTTTTTTGTTTTAAGTTACTTTCATTTATGATATTGACTAAGAATATAAATATATATAATTACATTTTAGGTAGAGTTTCATTCTTTAATAAATTTCCACCACTAACTGATTTTTTTTAAATGATGAGTATTCAAGAAGACTTGGTCACACTGGAAGATCTAGAATAAACTTCTATAGAATCACATGATCCATACAGGATGAACTATATATTTACATTGTCTTTAGAGATTAATCAAAACCAAAATGGTTAGTACAAGATCTAATGATCCCCCAAAAGGATATTCCTTGAGAGAAATAAACACTAATATTAATTTCCAAAATTAAATCAACAATACCCCAAAGTTAAATAAATACCATTCAATAATCAATTGTCCTAAAAATCATTCAATATAATCAAAACTAATATTGAAAACCAAAACTTATTAACAATGTAGACTTCCACGTTAAATTGTTTCTCCAAATGTCATTAATTACTCTTAAAGTCACATACTTAAAAGTAATTAACCTAATCATTTCCATAAATAACCCAAATCACTATAAATCCATAATAAAAACATAGATAAAAATCCACCATTACTCTTCAAATGAAATCTCATACTATTCTATTTTCCTTGGGAATATAGTGTTCACAACAAAGCGAACAACTTCCAAAATAATATCTATCACTTAATCACCAAATAATTTTCCTATACCAAGGGTATACATTTAATAAGACATAAGAACCCAAATCAACTTATTATTGATCGATAAAATCATTTTACTAAAAATAATTAGTCAAACTATCCAGGGACTTCACGTAGTCTAGTGGTAGGCGATAAATCCCAATCACAGTTTGGTTGTGGGTTCGGTTCCCACAGCTTTTTCCGACGCGACGGGTTGTCACATGGTCTGCGTGTTGTCCTTTTTCAAAAACTAAATTTTATAATATTACCAAAATGAAATAAATTCCTCAAAATAACCATAACATAATTTAACCACAAATCTTATCTCATACCTTGCATTTTCATCCCAAATTATGAAAACTTATAGTTTCCTCAAACCCAATGATCATATAAAACAAAATGATTATTTATAACTATATCCACAAGAGAAGAGATAATTTTTCCTCAAATATCATTTTCACATGGGAAACTACGGGGTTACAAATATAGGAGAAAATTGTTCCAAAGTAAACCCATCAACAAGGAGCACTAATACTTTTTAAACATTTATCCAACCATTTATTTCCACATAGCTTCTTCTTTGACCATGAAAATATCCTATAGAATAGGGCATTCACTCGGGTAATGTCCAGGTCCCCTACATTTATGGAAAATGACTGTAAATGGACTCTTGGGACCATTTTTATCTTCTTCCATAGTACTCTTCATTTCTCTTCGACAATTCTTCACTTTATGTCCTTCCTTCCCGCATGTAAAGCATTTATTTGTCCCATTGAGACACTTTCCTTGGTGTCTCCTTCCACATTTCCTGCATGATGGAAATTGAGGATTCCTTTCTCTATGGTCTCCACTACTGGAGCTCTTATCATTCATCACCTTTCTCTTCTTTTTTGAGTCTGGGAATTGGTTAATATATATATTATTGATCATTTTTTTGGAAAATTGATTTGGGATAAAGACGATATCTTTTATGCCTATCAACATTCCATTTTGTTACTCATTGCCACCACCGTTCCCACCTTGTAAATCATTCCCAAAGTCACTATGACTTTCTTGGAATCCAGCCATTGACTAAAACCAGAAATCATTGTGTGAGTAACAGTATTCATAAAATCATTTAGAGATTAACATGTCACCATATTCTCAATTTTAAACACATTAGGATTAAACAATGTCATTTACTCTCATCTTATATATATATTACTTCAAATCGGTTTGTAAAGAAAATGTAAATTATCCTAAGCATATCCACTGGGAGTGTCGTAACCAAGAGTGCAGCAAGGCCCATTGTTGTGCACCAGTTCCCGTTCAAGTCTAGCTCAAAGCGGTGTTTTCGGGTTTTACCCCTAGGTACATCTGTGCCAGAGCCGCCTCTACCTGCTCGTATCCAAACAAGGATGTATTGCTCAGAAAACTCACAAAATCTCTAAAATACCAAAATTCTAGGAAGTTCTTCTATACTAATCCTCAAAGTTCATCTTAGGTCTACGTGCTATAATCAAAGTTTATCTAAATCTAGCTTCCAAGGTTTGTACTAAACTTCCTCTGATACCAACTGTAATGCCCCGACCCCAGTTACCCAGAGTCGGTGCATTATTACATAACATTGGCATGATCACAAGAATGATCTAGTCTCGAAAGACCGATTAGTTTAGTAGCCTTGGAAACACTAGATACAATCATAAAGTTTTACATTACATCATAAAAAAACATCTTGTCTTCATATCCCCTCATACTATCCCTGCAGGTCATTCATAAATTATTTCTTCATAATACTGGGAAAAAAATAAAACATTGAAAGGGGTGAGCTCAGGTGCTCAGTAAGGATAACATTATAGCAGAGGCTTTCATAGATATGCATAAACACTTAAGGTAGTTTATAACGAAAACAAAATCCTTTTTAAACTTGAACTTCAGCATAAAATGGAAAAGATAAAATAAAATAATGTCATTTAATTACTCACATGGATATTCTACTAGTCGAATGATCACATGAAATATCAATAACCACTTTCATAATGAAGGAATGCATAATTCCAGACTATCATAACCACATATCCAAGGCCTCGTTCCAAGACTACAGATAAGATTTTTCCAAGGCCTTGTGCCAAGACACTAGTTTGTCTCATGAGACCTACCGATGCATCAAGGAGCTATAGCGGGCTCCACCCGTCACTTATTAAGTCCAATGCATTCCTCATATGAACAGGTTTAAACAAAGCATAAACATTTGTATTAAAACTAGCATACGAAATGTGAATACTTTAACCACAAACCACAAATGGTATAAAAATAGCACATCCACAGTCAAACATAACTCATTCGATACAATATGGAAGATTGTATTGTTTCACATTAACCTCAATCAAGAATAATGAAGGATGTTGACATAGATGAAAATAATTATCAAAACTATTTGAGAGAAATATCCCCCTTTTTCTTGAAATCATTTAAAAGTCACACTATTTGTCAAGAATCTGTTTAAAAATTGATTTTTGAATCAAAGTGTCCCATACCACTATGAAACTTTCAAAAGGAGTTTTAATTTTAAAACTTTAATGTCTATATAAATAAATCCTTAAAACCATTTTTTAAAACATGGACATTTTTTAGAAAGATTTAGAAGAATATATCTTTAAAACATTTAAAAATGGTATTTTAGTTAGAGTTTCTAACCAAAATAGAGACACTTGAATACAAATAATCGAGGTAATAAATACTTTGTAATATCATGATAATAAATGGATTCATGATATACTATGTCAAAGTACATTATATACACCATATAAAAGTGATTTGGTGTATAACAACAAAGAAGTCTCAATGGAATGTAAATTGAGATGAAATCTATCATAAAGCCCGTATCCTTAGGTTAAGGATAAATCAACGACATAATTATGTGTGAAAAATATAAATACACTAAATATTATTGGATATTCAGTGTAAAACAATCAAGGGACATTCACACATATTCTAGTAAAAATGGCACCAAGGAATTGGATGTTTATCTCAACAAATCGAGATTGAGTAAAAATTACTCTTATCAAGTTCATACCGATGACTTGAGAATTTATCAATGGAGTGATTATGTGTATAAAAAGTATATCCACAGAAATGGGAGTGGAAATTATGACATAATAAAATGAATAGTGATTCCACACATAATCTTGGAGTAAAATAGTCAATGAAGTATGCGTAAAGCCGAATGAGTGGAAATTGAAATTTCAAATTCCCTTATTGATTTGGTAACATAGAAAACATACACCCATGAAAGAAGGATCATAAAATGATGATGTAAATATACATGAATTAATGTATATTACAAAATGAATACAAACATGGGCAGTACACACACCACATGTAATAAATAAGTGGTGAACAATGGAATTCTCACGGAATTAAAAGTGAGATAAGAAACCCCTTACCACATTGTAATCAACTGAGACGTATGACCAAAATTTAATAACCACCAAATTATTTACATAATAACATGAATATAAAGATAATAATGATAATATATATCAAATGGCAGTACACAATATACCACTTTCAATAAATTTGTGGCGAACAATGGAAATCTCACGGAATTGAAAGTGAGATAAGAAAATACCTTACCTTGTACTTTTCCTTGGTTGCGGGTAGTTTAACCTCCTGTATAATGTTGAAATAATTGTTATTAAATTATTCATGAATCATATACATTAATATGATATCATATATGATCTTTCAACATTTCTTTGTTAATAATATCTTAGAATTATCGTCGTTTCGGGTGTTAACTTACTCATTTTCTTTTATATGTTTTGTTGTGTAAGCCATGTTTTTCATGGATAGGTTGTATATTATTCATATACATAAAGATATAAAGTTCTTAAACATTATTTTTAAATCATAGAATGATAATTATACTTGAATGGATATGATGGAGAATGAATCTCATCGCGTTCGTGGAGACGGTAGTCCGTACGTACGCACGAGCGACAATATCATTCTTTTGATATTAAAATAATATATATTTGGATGGTATATTGTATATACAGAATCATTATAATGTTATATTTATTGTTTAAATTAATTATACATCATTATTATACCCATCCAAATAATAATATATGGAATAACAATTACACAACGACATGGAGACGGTAAGCCGTACGTACGCACGTATGGTGACATGTTATTCAAAGGGTGGATAGAATACTGAATATGGTTGTAACATATTTATAATAAAATTAAATTATATATAAGATACTGGAGTTATTATTTTATAATGGTAATAACAAATAAAGAAGAAGTGGAAGAAGAAAGGAACTTGAAAATGTGTGGTGAAAACATTACCTCTTCTTCGGGTTCTTCCTTTTGATTTGATCAAAAGGGCTCCATAGGTTGGATTTCTGATCAAACTAAGGACTCTAGGTTTTAGTGAGGGAAGTTGAGAGAGTATTTGGGCAGGGGTTTTCCGAACCAAAAGGATTTTAAGGTGTGAAGAAATGAGAAGGAGGAGTGCCCTTTTATAAGAGGGGTGAGGGGCACCTTTGGAAAAGCTAGAAATATTAATTTATAATAAATTCATATTCGGTTTCTAATGGATACAAAGTTGATTATTAAAATTTTAAGGTGGGTATAGGTCTAAAACCATTATACCAATAGAATTTAGACAGGTTTGGGTTAATATATTAACCTTATCGTTTAGTTTTAACTCTTAGTTAATTAGTTTGACATTTACCATGTCACTTTGTACTTTTAAATTATATAGTTAATAAACATACTATATACATCCAAGAGACCCCCAAGTGGTCCATTAATGATACACCTATCATGATATAAGTTTCTTGGCCGAAACATATATTTTTAAGAATTTAATATCAATTAATAATATAATTTTTGTTTTAAAAACTCTTTTATATCAATTTTGACACTATTCAATAGTTGATTTTTGTGAAACTCATAACAGAATGATTACTTCGAAAAAAGTAAATTAAATCAATCCTAATATGTCATATTATCCTATAAAATTAGTGTAATTCATAAAAAGTCTCAAATTATATTTATTTGGGTATTTATATTATGAATTATTCTAAATTTTCACTATTATGGTAATTACTGCATCATCCTTGTGTCATAAATTAATTAACTTATTTAATGTCTAAAAATTATAAATAAAATATCATTATGTAATAAATCTTATTATATTTCTAATTAATATTTACAATCGAATTTATCTTATGTATAACCCTATATTAAAAAGGTTTTAGTAAATAAACATTGATTTTAACCCTTTTAACTCTTCTTTGAATTAAATAATAATAAATGTTCTAATCTAATCCAAGTTGACCTAAATGATAATATTTTATTCCTAAGGTTGTTTTTGGTCGAGATACACTTGTCCAATAGAATTAGTACATGTGTTAGGGTAATATTAATATCATTTTCACCCTTAATTACCCTATTTACTTTTAACCGTGGAAAATAAAAGTAAAAAGTTACTATTCACCAAAAATTATTTTCATCTCATTGAACCACATTTACTTCTTGATATTAACTGTGTCTCTCGGATTTTCGAAATTCCATTCACAGAAGCAGTAAAATTATTTTTTATGAAAGATTCCTTTTTTTAACTACCACTTAGTAGTTTCACTATTCATCAAAAATTGAAGTTTTTCAGAACAATGCCAAAATTTCACCCTAAGCTATAATTGATATTCTGAATTCAAAAATGATGTCTATTTTAAAAAATTCAAAACATATAAGTTTCATTAAGTAATTTTATAATTAATTCCCGCTGTCACAACAAATAGCGTGTTTTTAAGAAACAATATATATCAAAATATTAACAATTGTTTAGGTCCAATTTCAAAGTGAAATTAATTCTAATGAACGCCATTGGATAAAATGGTAAAAATATATTCTAATTATACTTTTAAACCACTCAATAATATAATTTATCACTAAAAAGTATTTTGATTAAAAAAGTTGTTTTTAAGTATTTTTCACTATTCATAAAAATTGGAAGTTCTCAGAAAAATACCAAAAATTCATCTTAGGATAATTTCGATATTCCAAAACCAAAAATGAAGTCCATTTTGAAATATAAAATATATATAATTTCAAAAAGTAGGTATTACCATTCATAACGACTAGTTTTATTGGTTGTGGTGTGTTAGAACTCGATGTTGCGTACAACACATGCTATCACATTATTCAAAGAGAAGCGTAGCGTAGAAGCTTGGGGTGTTACAACCCTATGATGAGGCGGTCCCATGAGATACTTCCAAGTGAGATTAACTGACACTTGGAACTATTGACCAGTATCTTGTGGAGCGGATCCTCCTCGAGATGAGAATACGGAGTATGGAGACCTTGTAGCTGGCTCAAACCTGATGAGTGCTTGTCCGATTCGATTCAGAGTGACTTGACTAGCCCAGTGGGGAGCAATACTGTGTTGGGGTGACAGAACCATGGTGGATGAGCGCTAATGTGTTGGGGCGGTAGACCCACATTACTCGACCTGAGGAGTACCTCTATAGGCTATTAGGTGGTGCGCTACTATGTTGGGGCGGCATACCCATGGCGGGAAGAGCTACTGTGTTGGGGCAACAGACCCACGGTACTCGAAAGGAGGAGTACCTCAGCAGTCTAAGGATAGTGAGTTGCACCTCGGAGTCACGACAGGACTACTGTGCTCGATAGAGGATGAGTTCTCCAGCATCTGTGTTTTCGACATTATGAATAAAAATCCTAGTTTGAGCTGAGTCAATGACCTATGTGTTTTTCTCATGATTGAGATGGGTTACTTGATAACTTGGGTATATATATGGGAATATACCTAAGTAAAGGTTATCTATTTAGATCTTTATTTGTGGTTTATCCTTGCTGGATTTTGTGAGACTTTGCGGGTATCAGGGTCCATACTGAGTATCGTTATAATCACGCATGCATGGGCTATTCCCGCACCTCGTTGTGTTGGATGCAGACAATGGACAATGTTGACTGAGGTAGAGTATACAAGGAATGGACAATACCCGGAGGTGGACACTCATCTTGACGGAACATGGAGCAGACCGATAGACGAAGAGTTCTGAGCATGACATCTGTACCTACCCTTCAGGTAGGAACCCAGAGGATGATCTAGGAGCTCCTTCACCATTCAACTGTTCTCTTTTCAGTTGTACTTTTCTTTCAGTTGTAGCTGTACCTTTACTTTGGGCTTGTATTTCAGGCCCCTTTATACTTTCAGGACACTTGTTATACTTATTTACTTAGTGGTTTCTTCTGCTTGTTCTCTGGTTGTGTGAGTTTACGTTTTATAAAGGCAATGCCTTCCCAGTTTTAGGGATTTTCGCCTTTGGTGCTAGTCCCCAGCCCCTGGCCTATGGAAGGCGGGCTTGGGGTAGTTACGACATGGGCCCCAGGGGATGGGTTGTGACAAAGAGTTTTCAAATCCTTGAAACATTTTCTAAAATATCATTAATAACTACATATTATTATGAAAACCATTTACTTACAAAATAATAATATTTTGAGATACTTTTTTGGGCTTGTACTTTTTGAAAATAATAATTTTTATGGATTATTTATGATACATGGTAGGCCATAATATATCCATGTTACCAATTAGGTGTATTTTAAGACACCAAGATTTTATAGTATGCATCTTCTTAAATAAATTTAGTTTCTTTAATAGATTGCATTATATGTAACACTGAGTTCAAGCGTACCATGATATACTAAACTAGCCATTTGAAAAGCAGATATGAATAGTCATAACTACATTTTGAAATTTATAAATTTTATTTTTAAAAATAAACTTAATTTTTGAATTTGGAATATCAAAATTATCTTTGAGTAATTTTTTTAAATTTTCTGAAAAGTTCAAAATTTTGATAAATTGTGAAAAATACTGCATTTTTGTTAAAAACTGACGTTTTCTTTTAAATAATTATTTTATTCCAAATTTATTTTAATGTCACAATAGTTAAATAATAAATATATTAGTAGAATTTAGATGATTAGAATCATTTATATAATTGAATTATATATAAAAAATTTATTGAAATTTTGAACGTCTCTTTTACCTGCCTTATAACCTCATTTGTGGATTAACATTAAACATAAATGTACCACTTATGTGATTTGAATTATTAAAAATAGAAATACATGGTTGTAATAAATATTAAATATGTTGTCTAATAGGATCAAAATAGTCTTTGGTGAATGACAACATTTTGATTTTATTTACCATGGTTAAAGAAAAATAGGGTAATTAAAGGTAAAAATAATATTCTAATAATATAATATAACATAAAAACATTTACAAGTTTAATAGGAAAGGTGTTTTTAGACCAAAATGAACCGCAATACAAATATATGATCCTTTTTAGCCTTTTTTTTATTTTAGGATATTTATTATATTTCATTTAAAGAAGAGTAAAAAATGTCATATTAAAATTTTAATAACTATATCATTTTTAATAGGAGGTTATATAAGTGATATGTTCAAATATAAATAGACTATAAGAATATAAAATGATTATATAAATAATAATAATTTATTTATAATTTTAGAAAACATATTATTAAATTAAATGGTTACACAATAATGATGTAGTAATCGAATTATTAAAGGAAGAATCAATTAAATGATATTAAAATATATATATATATATATAATTTTAAAAAATTAATTACATACAAGAATTTTATTGATACCATTGAATTTTTAGTGAAATATTGGAATTTTATTTTCAAATTTATCTATAACACTATAATATTTCATAGTACATTTCAAATTTATCTATAAGACCATAAGATTTCATAGTACATTATCTCATTAAAGTAATTCAATAGCTTGTGCTACACGCAACACCGAGTTCGAGCACACCACAACTTACTAAAATAACCGTTCAAAAAGAGGTTATGAATAGTATTAACTGAATTTGTAATCTTATATACTATATATAATTTTAACATCCATATTATGAGTTTCTTAGACATAATATAAGAACAAATTCATTTTTTTCATATAAAAGAAGTATTTTTTTAAAAAAAAGGCAATTTTACCACCTTTTAATGGAAAACCCTTTTTAAATCCAATATATGAAACTTTTATATATTAAATTTAATGAAATTAAATTCTTATTTTGATTTGGGACATAAAAATTTATTTTGGATAAATTTTTGGTACTTTTCTGATAACTTTCATATTTTGACAAATAATGAAAAACACTATGTTTTAATTGAAGAAACGTTTTTTAATCGAAATAATTTATAGTGTTAAATTATGCATTTAAAATTTCTTGAAATAAAATTAGATTTTATTTTTATCATATAATACAATTTAGGTCATTATAAGTAATTTCACATTTAAATTCGACATAAACACATGTCAATCTTTTTATACTTTTTACTTTTTAAAAACCCAATTTTTTTGGTTTTGACAGTGGGAAATAATTTTAAATTCATAAATGAAACTAATATATTTTTAATTTTTTAAAATAGATTTATTTTTTTAATTCAAAGTATCAAAATTAGCTTAGGGTAAATTTATGGGATTTTTATGAAAAATTTAAATTTTTGATGAATAGTGAAAAACACTGCGTTATTATTTAAAACCAACATTTTATTTAAATAATTAGTTATTTTATTTTAATTTATTTGAAGACAAAATATATATATAATACCTATATAAGTTCAATGTAATTATCTGGAGTAATTTTATAATAAGTTTAGATATATAAAATTTTATCAAAGTTTTTACCGTCTTTTACCCACCTTCAAGGTGTATTTGCAAATCTGTATAAAACATAATTTTACCGCTTCTGTGAGTTGAATTTAAAAAATATGAGAGACAAAATTAATATCATAAAGTAAAATGTGGTTCAATGAGATTAAAATATTTTTTTGTGAATAGTAACTTTTGACTTATATTTACACAGTTAAAAGTAAAGGGGGTAATTAATGGTAAATATGATATTATTATTACCCTAAAACATGTACTAATTATTTTGGATAAGTGTAATTCGACCAAAAAAAAACTTAGGAATAAAATATGATATTTTAGGTCCACTTCGATTAGATTAGGACATTTATTATTATTTAATTCAAAGAAGAGTTAAAAGTGTTAAATTTAAAGTTTGATAACTAAACCATTTTTAATATAGGGTTACACATAAGATAAATTCTACTATAAATATTCATTAGAAATATAAAAATATTTCCTACATAATTGTATTTTATTTATAATTTTTAGACATAAATAATTTAATTTATTCATGACACAATTATGATACAGTAATTACCTTATTAATGGAATATTAAAATAATTGATATTATAAATATTCAAAAAAATATAATTTGAGACTTTTTATGAATTCCACTAATTTTATAGGTTAATTTGACATGATAGGGTTGATTAAATAGAGTTTTTTCAAAGTAATAATGCTATTATGAATTTAACAAAAACAAAATAGTAAATAATGTCAAAATTGACATAAAAGTGTTTTTAAAACAAATATTATAATATTAATTGATATTCTAATACTAAAAATATATGTTTCAGAAAAAGGTCTTAATTAATATTATATATGTCATTAATGAAGCACTTGAGGTTCTCTGGGCTATTTATAATAAGGTTATTAACCATATAATATAAAAATACAATGAGACATGGTAAATATCAAACTATTTAACTAAGAGTTAAATCTAAAAGATAAGGTTAATATGGTGAACCAAACCTGTATAAAACCTATTGGTTGAGTTTTCTTACCTATCCCCTCCTTATACTTTAATTAAGTCATTTTTGAGCCATTAGAAACCGAAAATGATTTTATTATAAAATAATATTTCATGCTTTTCCTAAAGTGACCCTCACCTCTCTAATAAAATGGCACTTCCCCTTCTCTTAATTTCACACCTCCAAAGCCTTTTGGCTCGGCCAAAACCTACCCAAATATCCTCCCAAATTTACTCCCTTAATCCTATAGTCCTTAATTTGGTTAGAAATCCAACCTATGGAGCCCTTTTGAGCAAATCAAAAGGAAAAACCTGAAGAAGAGGTACATATTTCATCACCTCTTTCAAGTTCTTTTTTTTCTTCCAATTCTTCTTTCCTTGTTGTTTCCATTATAAAATAATAATTCTAGTATCTTCTATATACTTTTATGTTATTATAAAAATGGTACAACCATAGTTTTTATTCTATCCATCCTATAATTGACAATGTCACCACACATGCGTACGTACGGATTACCGTCTCTACGTCGTGGTGTAGTTTGTTATTCAAACACTTAATTATTTGGATGGGTATAATAATGAGTATATGTATTTTAAATAATAAATATAAAATTTTAATGATTCTTTATATATGATATAACATCCAATTACATATGATTTCTCCATCAATATAATGATATTGTCGCTCGTGCGTACGTACGGATTACCGTCTCCACGACGTGATGAGATCCATTTCCACGTTCACCATTAAACAATGATTATAAAATATATATCATTAAAAATTATGTAATATATTAAATAATAACGATACTGGATATATATATATATATATTTATGTACTAATATATATCTTATTCACTTAGTTCCGTTCAATACGATATGAAAACGGAAACAACGTTTACACGTATGTACGACCAACAGTCTCCATAAATGATGTTTTCCATTTCATATATATAAATATATTATACATATTTATATTAAAAATATATATGTTATATAAATAATTATTTATATTCTTGAAGTATTTAAATCATGATATAAGTGATACAACCAAGTGTAACAAGTTAATACACGTACGATAATGAAAATGATTATTACCCGAAATGTTAATTTAACATGGAAATTATTATTAAATGGGTAGTATAAAGTCATAAATGAATAGTGTATGATATAATAAATATTAATATGGTTCATTTATAATTTAACAACCTAGTACGATGTTTATATCGGATGTTAAACATACCATCGACTAAAGGAAATTTCAAGGTAAGAGTTAATTTCACAATCTATTTATTATCCGAGGTTGTTTTTACGTAAGTATTTTCTGGGAAATATTTATTATCCATGTACATGTTTCATAAAATAGTTTTCAAAGGGATTTTTTTATGTTACTTTTTTACTAAATCATCATTTTAAATGTTTTAAATATTTATTATCCTAAATCATTCTCATTAATGTCCATGTTTTCAAAATGGTTTTTAAGGATTTATTTATATGGACATGAATGTTTTTAAAATGTTAATTTCTTTTAAAAGTTTAAAGTGTTATGAGAAACTTTGATTCAAAAATTTCTTTAAATTCATTCCTTTCTAAATTTTTGAACTTTTATTTGTTTGTATGAAAAAGGGATATTTCTCTGAATGATTTTTTGAAAATCATTTTCATCTATATCCACACCCATTGATGGATTTTAAACATGTTTGAAGTTGATTTATTATGATACAAATATCCCATATTGTATTGATGGTTTTGTGATATTTTTTACTATGGATGAGTTATTTTTATACCATTCATGGTTTCTGGATAAAGTATTTACATTTCTTACGCTAGTTTTAATATGAATGTTTACGTTATGATTAAACCTTTTCATATGAGGAATGCATTGGAATTAGTACATGATAGGTAGAGACTTATATAGATACTCTATGAATCAGTAGGTATAATGAGACAAACTAGTGTCTTGGAACAAGTCCTTGAAAAAATCTTATTTGTAGTCTTGCCACAAGTCTTTGACTACGTGTTTATGAATTCTGGCATTATACATTCCATCACTATGAAAATGGCTATTGATATTGCATGTGATTATTCGACTAGTATAATATCGATGTGAATATGTAAATGGAATTATTTGATTTTATCTTTTCTATATTATGCGGAAGTTTAAGTTTAAAAGGATTTTATTTTAGTCTTATATATTACCTGAAGTGTTTATGATTATTTATGAGAGATTCCTCTATATTGTTATCCTTATTGAGCATCTGAGCTCACCCCTTTATATGTTTTATTTTTTCCAGGATTCCAAGAAGTGTTTTGTGATTGATATTCAGGGTTAAGATAAGGGAATAATGGCATTCATAAAGGAATATTTATGGAGTGTTGTATGTTATAAAGTGTAATGTAACATTCATGTATGTAATCTATTTTCCAAGACTGCTAAACCGATCGGTCCTTCGAGACATGATACCTAGTAATCATGAATTTTTTTTGTAATAAAGCAGCAACTCTGGTCTTCTAGGGTCAGGGCATTACATTTGGTATCAGAGGAGGTTTAGTAAAAACCTTGGAAGCTAGATTTAGATAAACTCTGATTAGAGCACATTACCCTAAGATAGACATTGAGGATTAGTGTAGATGAACATCCTAGAATTTTGGTACTGTAAATATTTTGTGAGTTTTCCAAGAAATACATCCCTGCCTGGATACGAGTAGGTAGAGATGGCTCTGGAAAATATGTAGCTAGGAGTAGGACCTGAAAACACCACTTTGAGCTAGACTCGAACGAGAACTGGTGCACGACAATGGGCCTTCCTGCACTCTTGGTTACGACACTCTCGGGGGATATGCTTTGGATAATTATCATTTTCATTAAAAACCATTATGAAGGGTTTATGAGTATATACTTCCTCAAAGAAAACATTTTTATGATTATGGATTATATCCCTAAACTTTTAATTTATGTTAAGTGTTTTACAAGTAGGTAATTATGTATTTGAATTCATAAACTAATCTAGTTTAGGCCATTATTTAGAAATGGTTCCTAGTGGAAGGAATAAAAACCGTATCAATGCATGTAATCCATGTAGGGATTTCCATCCTACTCAAGATAATTATAGTGGACCTGGTGAAGCAACTAGTGCTTATCAGCTTATCGCCATACTGGGACAACTCACTCAGGTTATGAATAACAACTTTACCCATATGGAGCAACCTGATCCACAACGTGGAGGATCAATTTTAGATCACTTATTGAGGAAACAACCACCATAATTCAATGGGAGTACAAATCCAATAGTAGTTGAGAAATGGATAAGTTCTTTAGAGAAAATATTCCACTTCTTGGGGAGTAGTGAAAGGGAAAATGTTGTCATGGCGGTTTACCACCTCACTGGAGATTCTGATCAATGGTGGTCATTGATTGAAAATTCAAAGGAAGAAGATGAAATATCAAATAAGGAATTGAGAGAGTTTAAGGATATTTTCGTAGAAAAATAATTTCATCATGACCATCAAGTGGATATGGAAATACAATTTCTGAGTCTGAGGAAAAAGGAGGGTGAAAATGTCACAAAGTATGAAGTTAACATTACAAGGTTAGCAAGGCATGCTGCCAATAATATATGTATCCCAAGAAGTAAGATTGATCATTTCTTTGATGGGTTAAAACCATTTCTCCATCGATCATTAGTCTCACAATACTTCTCATCGTATGAAGATATTGTCTCATGTGATACCTAGATAGAAAAATAATTCTCTGAGTCTTACGACTTTAAAGTAAAGCCAAAGAAGAAAAGGATGGTATAAAGAAAGATGGATAAAGGGAATATGGGAAATAAAGATTTTCCCATATGTAATAACTCTGGAAAGAATCTCCTTGGTAAATGATTGAAGGGAATGAGATTTTGTTATAAGTGTGGAGAAAAAGGACACCAATTATGTGATTTAAAGGGTAAAAAAGGTTTCAAATGGACAATGCTTCATCTGAAAGGAGTTGGGACAACACGTGAAGCAATATCCAAATCTTCTGAGTATACCCCAAATGCTGCTATTGGATAATAATAATGTTATGATACTACCCAAGATGAAGGGGAATTATTAGATTTCTTATGTTTTTATTAATGTATTGTGTCATTTGAATATTGTATTAATGATGTACATGTTATAAGAATTATAGAGTATAAAAGCATTGTACTGCAATTCTATTTCATTAAGGACTTGAGATTGAGTAAAACCATGAAAAGTGACTCAATGGAAAGTTAAAATTTTGGGAAAATATATGGTTGAAGGAAAGACACAACTTTAATATGGTCCTGATACCAAGGTATTGATTTTGGAATAAGATATGATTGATTTGGATAAATTATATTGGATATTATTGACATCCTTGGAGATGGTTAATGGTATTTTTATTCCATCATTGTTGGAGTTTACAAAATTTTTGGATATAAGGAGTATATCTAGTATTCTATAAGGAATAAGGGAGCATGAATGTATTCAATATGGTTTTATGATAATTCAGGGTGTTACTGTGCTTTAAAATAATACATGATGAAGGTATTCACATGTTATTATGTGGCACAAAGGATCTTCATTTTGTTTACCTTATAAATTTTGGACTATGAGTTTCGACAAAAGTATTTTGGATAAGTCTAAAGTTTGGAATTGATTAAGTTTGACATTAGATACTTCTTTTTAGGATACATCATTTCTTGAGATTATTTTTGGATTGTCATAAAAAGGACAACCCGGAGGTTGGGCGACAACCCATCGCGTTCAATAAGGCCGCAAGACTTGAAACCCCAACCGAAGGGTGACAAGGGTGAATCACACACCACTAGATTACGTGTTTTCCTAGCTTGCATAATGTAGTGTTTTTAAATATTATAACAAATGAATTATAAATTCATTATTTTTGGAACCCAATACGATTAGGATAAATAGAATACTTTTGAATTGTATTATCTTTTGGAGTGAAGGATGAGTTTGTGGTAGAATTAGTTGAAGGATAAAAATTTACTTTCCATGTATATTTTTTCCTCATATTCTATGAATAAATTAATTCTTTAAATTTAGGTAATGAATCTTAAAACAAAAAATGTGTTACCCTAACACCTTATGATTTGCTGAACCGATGATATTTTACATCATATTAGATTGATGTCTTTGAGCCCTCAATTTTACAATTGTTTGTGACGGATGAACTCAATATCTCCCTATAAATATTTACATTTTTTACTCCAATTATGTGTCTCTAATTTCCAATAATGTTTTTCTAATTGAGATCATAATTTGGTTGTGACTTTTTCATTTCCCTTTCCCTCTTATTAAGAGTAAATTTTATTAAACCAATTTCCGATGTGGGTTCTCCACATAGGTATTTTTCTATTTATAAAAATATTTTTGAAGAAAAATTTCAAATTGCAAGGACATAATTTATTGAATGAAGGAAGAATTTTACACCCCAATATTTCATAGTACGTTATCTCATTAAATTAATTCAATAGCTAGTACTACAGGCAACATCGAGTTCGAGCGCACCACAAATTACTAAACTAACTGTTCAAAAAGTGGTTATGAATAGTATTAACTGTATTTTGAATCTTATATACTCTATATAATTTTAAAATCCATATTATGTGTTTCTTAGACAAAATATAAGAACAATTTCATTTTTTTCATATAAAATAGGTATTTTTTTTTTAAAATACAATTTTACCCCCTTTTAATGGAGAACCCTTTTTAAAACCAATATTTGACACTTTTATATATTAAATTTAATGAAATTAAATTATTCTTTAGAATTTAGACATAAAAATTTATTTGAATAAATTTTTGGTAATTTTCTGATAACTTTCATATTTTGACGAATAATGAAATATACTATGTTTTAATTGAAAACAACTTTTTTAATCATAATATTTTATAGCGTTAAGTTATGAATTTTAAAGGTTTTGAAGTATAATTAGATTATATTTTTATCATTTAATAAAATTTAGTTCATTATAACTAATTTTACTTTTAAAATCGATATAAACACATGTTAATCTTTTGATAGTTTGTACTTTTTAAAAACATGCTTTTTTGGTTTTGACAACGGAAATTTATTTTAAATTAATAAATTCAATGGCTATGATTTTAATTTGGTAAATTAGACTTAATTTTTGAATTCATAATATCAAAATTCGCTTAGGGTAAATTTTTGGTATTTTTCTGAAAAATTTCAATATTTGATGAATAGTGAAAAACTCTATGTTATTATTTAAAACCAACATTTTATTTTAGTAATTATTTATTTTATTTTAATTTATTTTAAGTAAAAATAGATATATAATTCCTATATATGTAAAATTCAATTATTTGGAGTCATTTTATAATAAGTTTAGATGTAGAAAATTTTATCGAACTTTTTACCATCTTTTACCCACCTCATAGGTGCATTTTTAAATCTACAAAAAACTTAATTTTACCGCTTCTCTGAGTTTAATTTCAAAATTCAAGAGACACGGTTAATATTAGTATTTAAAATGTGGTTCAATGAGATGAAAATAATTTTTGGTAAATAATAACTTTGGACTTTTATTTACCACGGTTAAAAGTAAATAGGGTAATTAAAGGTAAAATGATATTATTATTACCATAAAACATGTCCTAATTCTACTGGATAAGTGTAATTAGATCAAAAGCAACCTCAGGAATAAAATATTATTGTTTAGGTCAACTTGGTTTATATTAGGACATTTATTATTATTTATTTCAAAGAAGAGTTAAAAGTGTTGAATTCAATATTTAATAACTAAACCATTTTTAATATAGGGTTACACATCAGATAAATTATATTATAAATATTAATTAGAAATATAATATGATTTCATACATAATGGTATTTTATTTATAATTTTTAGAAATTAAATAATTTGATTTATTTATGACACAATGATGATCCATTAAATACCTTATTAATGAAATATTAAAATAATTGATATTATAAATATCCAAAAAAATATAATTTGAAAATTTTTATGAATTACACTAATTATCTACGTTAATATGACATGTTATTGTTTATTAAATGATGTTTTTTTGAATTAATAATTCTGTTATGAATTTAACAAAAACAAAATAGCAAATAGTGTCAAAATTGACATAAAAGAGTTTTTTTAAATATTATATTATTAATTTATATTATATTCTAAAAAATTTGTGGTTTAGCCAAAGGTCATAAAAAATATTATATATGTCATTAATGAACCACTTTAGGTTTTCTTGGCAATTTATAATAAGTTTATTAACCATATAATATAAAAATACAAAGAGCCCTCGAAAATGTCAAACTATTTAACTAAGAGTTAAATCTAAAAGATAAGGTTAATATGGTGACCCAAACCTGTCTAAAACCAGCAGGTTGAGTGGTTTTTGACCTATCCCACCTTAGACATTAAATAATTTATTTGGGAGCCATAGAAACCGAATATGATTTTATTATAAAATAATATTTCAAGCGTTTCCTAAAGTGACCCTCACCTCTCTTATAAAAGGGAACTTCCCCTTCTCTTAATTTCAAACCTCCAAAGCCTTTTGGATCGGCCAAAACCTGCCCAAATATCCTCCCAACTTTCCTCCCTTCATCCTATAGGCCTTCGTTTGGTCAGAAACCCAACATAAAAAGCCCTTTAAATCAAATCAAAAAGAAGAACCCGAAGAAGAGGTATATATTTCATCACCTATTCCACGTTCTTTTCTTCTTCCACTTCCTCGTTATTTATTGTTTCCATTATAAAATACTAAATATAGTATCATATATATAATTTTATGTTATTATAAAAAAGGTACAACCATATTCATTATTATATCCATCCTATAATTGACAAAGTCACCATACGTGCGTACATATGGATTACCGTCTCCACGTTGTGGTGTACTTTGTTATTCAAACACATCATTATTTTGATGGGTATAATAATGATTATAACTAACATAAATAATAAATATAAAATTTTAATTATTTTTTATATATGATATAACATACAATTACATACTATTCCCCCATCAATATATTGATATTGTCACCCATGCGTACGTACGGATTACCGTCTCCACGACATGATGAGATTAATTACCATGTTCCCCATTCAACGATGAATATAAAATATATATCATTACTAATTATTTAATATATCAAATAATAATTATAGTGGATATATATATAGACAGACAGACACACACACACACACATATATATATTTATATACTTACATATATCTTATTAACTTAGTTCTGTTCAATACAATATGAAAACAGAAACAACGTTTATGCGTACGTACGGCCTACCATCCCCATAAACGGTGTTTTCCATTTAATATATATATGTATATTATAAATATTTATATTATAAATATATATGATATATTAATAAATATTTATATTCTGGAAGTATTTAAATCATGATCTAAGTGATACAATCACGAGTAACAAGGTAAAACACGTACGATAAAGAAAGATATTATCACCCGAAATGTTAATTTAACCCCGAAATTCTTATTAAATGGGTAGTAAAAAGTAATAAATGAATCATTTATGATGAAATAAATATTAATATGGTTTTGTTATAATTTAATAACATACTATGGTGTTTATACAAGAGGTTAAACATACCCTCGACTAAAGGAAAGTGAAAGGTAAGGGATAATTTCACAATCTCTTTATTATCCGAGGTAGTATTTACATAAGTATATATTGGGACATATTTATTATTTATGTATATGTTTCATCAAATAGTTTTCAAAGATATTATTTTTAAGGTACTTTTTTACTAAAACATCATTTTAAATGTTTTAAATATTTATTCCCCTAAAACATTCTCATTAATGTCCATGTTTTAAAAATGGTTTATAAGGATTTATTTTAATGGAAATGAATGTTTTTAAAATGTTAATTCCTTTAAAAGGTTTCACAAGTGGTATGGGATAGTTTGATTAAAAATTTCTTTAAATGTCTTCCTTTCTAAATTTGGTGACTTTTAAATGTTTTTATGAAAAAGGGATATTTCTCTCAAAGATTTTTTTCAAATCATTTTCATCTATATCAATATCCCTTGATGGATTTTAAACTTTTTTGAAGTTGATTTATTATGATACAAATCTTCCATATTGTATTGTAGGTTTTGTGATATTTTTTACTGTGGATGTGTTATTTTTATACCATTCGTGGTTTATGGATAAAGTATTGACATTTCTTATGCTAGTTTAAATACGAATGTTTATGTTATGTTTAAACCTTTTCATGTGAGGAATGCATTGGAGTTAATAAGTGATAGGTGGAGCCCGCTATAGCTCCTAGATGGATTGGTATGTCTTATGATACAATCTAGTGTCTTGGCACAAGGCCTTGAAAAAATCTTATTTTTAGTCTTGGCACAAGACCTTGACCATGTGGTTATGAAGTCTGGCATTATGCATTCCATTATTATGAAAGTGGATATTGACATTGCATGTGATTATTCGACTAGTAGAATATCCATGTGAATAATTAAATGGGATTATTTGATTTTATCTTTTCCATATTATTCTAATTTTTAAGTTTAAAAGGATGTTGTTTTAGTCTTAGACATTGCCTTAAGTGTTTATGCTTATTTATGAAAGATTCTGCTATATTGTTATCCTTACTGATCATCTGAGCTCACCTCTTTATATGTTTTATTTTTCCTAGGATTCTAAGATGTGTATTGTTATTGATATGAGGGGTTAATATAAGGTAGTAATGTCATTCATAAAGTATTATTTATGGTGTGTTGAACATTATAAAGTGTAATGTTACATTCATGAATGTAATCTATTTTCCAAGACTGCTAAACCGATCGGTCGTTTGGGACTTGATTCCATGTAATCATGTCAATGTTATGTAATAATGCACCTAATCTGGTCTTCTAGGGTTGGGTCATTACATTATCATTTTGTTTTGATATTTAAAAAAATTAATATATCGAATTGTATCAAAATTTACATAAGTGATACTTTAAAATAATTAATATTTTATTAAATGTTATAAAATTCATAAAAAATACCAAGATTAGAAAACTAACTAGTATAATGTTAAATATTTCATAAAAGTTAAAATTGGGGTTCTTTTATAATTTTATAGTAAATATATTAACCCTATATTATAAAAAGATAAGTAAAAACGATAATATTTAAAATATTTAATTAAGGGTTAAATCCAAAAGATAAGGTTAATTTTTTGAAAAAAACTTATCTAATAATCATATATTGTAATGATTTAGACCCATGATCATCTTATCCTAAAAATAAATTCCTTTGGAGCTATTTTAAACGTAAAATACATTTATAATAATTTAATAGTTTTGGAGTTTCCCAAAAGCACCCCCCTCTCTTATAAAAGGGAACCTCTCCATATCTTTTATTCACACATATGAAGTCCTTTAGTTGAGAAAAAACCTACCCATTTCTCCTAAAATATTCCCTAATTTAATCTTATAGGAAATACTTTGGGATTAAATCCAACCTAAGGAGTCCTTTTTGGAAAATCAAAAGGATCCACTCGAAGAAGAGGTAAAAATTTACCAACTATTTCAAAGTTTTTTATTCTTATAATTCCTTTTACTAAGTTGTTTCCATAATAACGTAATAAATCGAGAATATATTATATTATAATTTTTTTTTATGATTATATTAAAAACATATTTCTCCATTTATCCATCCTACTAAAAACAATATCAACATCTATGCATACGTACGACTTACCATCTCTACGTTGTGGTGTAAACTATTTTTCATCTATAATTTTTTTTCAATTGGTATAATGATGAATATAATGTATATAAATAATTAATATGACATGATAATTATTATTTATAATTAATTAAACTTCCAATTAAATACCATTTAACCATTAAATGAATTATAACGTCACCCGTGCGTACATACAGGTTAACGTCTCCACGACACAATAAGATTCAACCTCCATTAGAACCATTTAAAAATGATTTTAAAAATATATATAATGAATAAATATTATATATGTTACATAATAATTCTTATGGAATGTATATATATATATTCCATTTACTTTCTTTAATTCAATACGGTATGAAAAATAAAACAACATTCATGCATACGTACGACCTGTCATCTCCATGAATGGTGCGTTCCATTTCATTTATCTATCTATTATATATATTAATATAATTAATATATATGTTATATAAATATGTTTTTACATTAATAAAGTACTTAAATCAGGATAAATGTAATAAGATCAAGAATAATAAGTCAAAATAGGTACAATAATCTAAGTGGTTGTTAAATGATATATTTCTTTAACATGGATGTTATTAATAAACGGGTAATATAAAGTCATAAATGAATCATATATGATATAAAAAATATTATTATGATTATTTATGAAGTTAATAATATTGATAAACCATTATATAGGTGTTTTATACTTGTACATATTGTATCAAACCTAAGTTCAGGGAAATATTAACTCAATTTCCATTCATTGATCTAAACATCAATGTAATTGGTTATATTCTTACACAAATATGTGTGAATTACCCATGATTATTATATAATGAATATCCAATTAAATTGGGTGGATTTATATTTTTCCAATAGAATTATGTCATTGATTTATCCTCACTCAAATGATACGATCTATGTAAGGGAATTTTATCTCACTTTTAATTTTAATGAGATATAAGCCATGTTCACCACATATTTCTTTTGTGTGGTGTATGTACTACCCGATCATATTTAATATCATGAATGAATTTATATTCATGGTATTTAAGTATTTATTTGAAGCTATTGGGGTTATTATTTAAACGTTCAAAGTAATATGGGATTCTTTGAATGTTTAAATAATTATTCCTTTCTCCATTTCAATATTCTTAATCTTATTCAATATAACAATTTAAATGAATTTAAAAGGATTATAAAGGAAATTTTATAAATATTTTTATATTCATTAAAATGATTTCAAAAGGTTTATTTTAAGGTTTTATGTAAGGGTTAGTTTCAAAAACACATTATTATCTGAGGTTGTTTATACATAAGTATCTATTGGGACATCTTTACCATCCATGTCCATGTTACTTAAAATGTATTTCATAATATTATCAAAAACTGTTTAAATAAATTATTAACTATTTTTGACTTTTTATAAAATGTTTTGAAAATAATATTTCATTCATTTTCCAAATGACATACTTTATGACATTTTTAAAAAATTAAGGAAATAATGTGTTTTTAACTTACATGGAGTGAGTGGCTATTTTCTTCTGTTAGGATTCCTTAACATTTTGTAACTTCCCTTAAATGACTATATGTTTATTTTAAATTTTTTTTCTTTTATATTTTCATGAATTTTAAATGACTTCAATATTAATAATGTATATTTCTCTCAAATAGATTTAATGATTTTATTAGATTATTATTGTCTATGTCAACATACTTTGTTAGTTTTTTTTCTTAATTGAAGTGGATTTGATATGATACAATATTACATATTGTATTCAAGGTTTTATGATATTTTTGACTATATATGTGCTATTTTTATACCATTCATTGATTATTTAAAATAAAACTAAGATAGAATTTGAGGATAAGTATAGATGAACATCCTAAAATTTTGGGTAATATAGATATTATGTTGTTATTCTTAAAAAATAAATCAATGTCTAGATATAACATGTGGATGTGGTTATAAAACATATGTTCCTAGGGGTAAAAACTCAGACAAGGTGTTCTAGGCCTGACTTGGGGAAACATGGTGCATTAAAATGGGCCTTACTCCGCACCAAGTTTGACACTTCAAGGGGATATGCTTAGGATAATTCACAATTTCATGACAAACCAATATTAAGGATTTTAATATAAGATGTGAATGAATTAACTTGGTTAATACTAAGGTGTTTTAGATGGAAAGAATGATGTCATTTAAGTTATGTTATTTATCTTTTTACTCACACTATGGTTTTTGGTTTTAGTCGATAGATAGATCCCAAAGAGTTCATATTAACAATGAACAAGATGGACACGGTGTACAATGTGGTGGTAATGAGAAACCAAATAAAATGTTGATAGGCAGAAAAGTTATTATGTTCGTGACTAAAATGTTTTCCAAAAAAAATATGATTGACAATATATACATTAATGAACTCATAAACTCATCAATGAAGAGAAAGGTGGAGCGTACTAGGATCTCCAACGATGGATACCATAGAGAAAATAAAGCTCAATTTCCATAATGTTGGAAATGTGGAAGGAGACACTCATGAAAGTGTCTCAATGGAATAATGAAATGCTTTATGGGTGGGAATTAAGGACATAAAGAATATAATTTATGTAGAAAAATGTAACGCCTCGACCCCAATTACCCAGAGTCGGTGCATTATTACATATCATTGGCATGATCAAAAGGAAATCATGTCTCGAAAGACCGATCATTTTAGTATTATTGGAAACAAGATTCATACATATGTTAAACTTTACAACTTGAAAAGAAATACAACACAAATTTATTCCATTTGAAACATCCAGGCCTCCTAAATAATGCATGCAAGTCACTCCTAAATAACTTCTTCATATCATAGGAAAATGAAACATAATAATGGGGTGAGCACAAATGCTCAGTAAGGGTAAGTAATACAGCAGAAAATGACATAAATATTAAGCATGGTGAATAATTGAAATCACACGCCATTATCAATAATAAACATGAATACTTTTATGGAAAGAATATCAGCTGAGTAAATAATGCTATAAAAAAACATAATCATTGGTATTCTACTAGTCTAATGACCACATGAACCATTAATATTATTTCCATAATGAGGGAATGTATAATTCCGAACATTTTGAAACATTTTGTCAAGGCCTCAGACAAGACGTATAAAAATGATTAAGGCCTCAGCCAAAACCATATATCAAATTGGGAAAGTGCCTCTGCCAATTCCACTTCTAGTTGTCTCATGAGAACTACCGATAAATCGAGGAGCTATAGCAGGCTCCACCCGTTACTTACTAAGTCCAATACATTCTTTATATGAAAAGGATTAAACATATCATAAACATTCGTATTAAAACTAGCATACGAAAGGTCAATACTTTAACCATAAAACATGAATGGTATAAAAATAGCACATCCATAGTCAAACATATAACAAAACCTTCAATACAATATGGAAGTTTTGTATCATAATAAATCAACATCAAATAAACTTAAAATCCATCAAAGGATGTTGATATAGATGAAATCAAAACACTTTTTAGTGAAATATCACTTTATATTTTGAAATCATAATTATAAAAAAAAACATTTATTTTGAAAATGTTCTTATATTCTTGTAAGGGAATCTTAGAAGATTTTATAATGGTGGAAAATAGCCGCACCCGCCGTATAGGTTAAAAAAGAAATTCTTACCTTAATTCCGTCAAAAAGGTTAAAAGGGACCTTGTTTGGAAAACGACGGAAACATTCTTTCATAAACATCTTATAAAAAGTTAAACAAGGGTATAAATTACATTAACCCCTATTCCATAAAATATTAAGAATGTTTTGAAATACATTTTTAAGAAACATGGATGTGGATGATAAAGCTATCCTAGTAGATAATTATGTATAAACAACCTCGGGTAATGAAGAGATTGTGAAATAAACCCTAACCTTGTAATTTTACTTGGTCTAGGGTAGGTTTAACTCCTGTATAATGGTGAAATAATTGTTATTAAATTATAAAATAATCATATACATTAATATGATATCATATATGTTCTTTTTACATTTCTTTGTTAATAATATCTTAGTATTATCATTGTTTCGGGTGTTAACTGATTCGTTTTCCTTTATATGCTTTGTTATGTAAGTTATGTTTGTTATGGATTGGTTGTATATAATTCATATCCAGAATTATATCATGTCCTTAAACATTATTTTTAATCATCAAATGAAAATTATTCTTGAATGGATACGATGGGGAATGAATCTCATCGCCTTCATGGAGACGGTTGTTCGTACGTACGCACGAGCGAAAATATAATTCCTTTGATATTAAAATAATATATAATTGGATGGTATAAAATTGGATGGTGTATCATATATACAGAATTATTATCATGTTATATTTATTATTTACATGAATTACACATCATTATTATACCCATCCAAATAATAATTTATTTAATAACAATTACACCACGACATGGAGACGGTAAGCCGTACGTACGCACGTATGGTGACATGTCATTCAAAGGATGGATAGAATACAGAATATGGTCGTACAATATTTATAATAACATCACAGTATATATAATATAGTGTGGTTATTATTTTATAATGGAAATATCTAAGAAAGAAGATGTGGAAGAAGAAAGGAAATTGAAAGAGGGTGGTGAAATCATTACATCTTCTTCGGATTCTTTCTTTTGTTTGATCAAAAGGGATACATAAGATGGATTTTAGATAAAGATAAAGACTCTAGGTTGAAGTGATGGAATTTTAGAGAATATTTGGGTAGGGTTTGGCCAATCCAAAATGCTTTGATGGTGTGAATTAGAGAGAAGGGGGACTGCCCTTTTATAAGAGGGGTGAGGGGCACCTTCGAAAAAACATAAAATATTATTTTATAATAAATTCATATTCCGTTTATAATGGAAAAATTGATTTATTTCAAGGATAATGTGGGTATGGGTCTCAATCCACTCAACCTATTGGTTTTAGACAGGTTTGGGTCACTTTATTAACCTTGTCTTTTATTTTTAACTCTTAGTTAATTAGTCTGACATTTACCATGTCTCTTTGTATTTTTATATTATATGGTTAATAAACATACAATAAACTTCCAATAGACCCCCAAGTGGTCCACTAATGATACAAATATCATGATATAAGTCCATTGGCCTAACCTTAGATTTTATGGAATATAATATCAATTAATAATATAACATTTCTTTTAAAAACTCTTTTATGTCAATTTTGACACTATTGGGTATTTTGTTTTTGATAAATTCATAAGAGAATTATTAATTCGAAACAAATTCATATAAATAATCCTAATATGTAATATTAACCAATACAATTATTGTAATTCATAAGAAGTCTGAAATTACATTTTTTGGGTATTTATAATATCAATTATCTTAATCATTCATTAATATGGTAATTACTGCATCATCATTGTGTCATAAATAAATTAAATTATTTAATGTCTAAAAATTATAAATAAAATACCATTATGTAGGAAATAGTCTTATCTTTCTAATAAATATTTATAATTGAATTTATCATATGTATAACCTTATATTAAAAATGTTCTAGTTATTAAACATTGATTTTAACTCTTTTAACTCTTCTTTGAATTAAATAATAATAAATGTACTAATCTAATCCAAGTGGACCTAAAAGATAATAGTTTATTCCTAAGGTTGTTTATGGTCGAGATACACTTGTCCAATAGAATTAGGACATGTGTTAGGGTAATATTAATATCATTTTTACCCTTAATTACCCTATTTACTTTTAACCATGGTAAATAAAAGTTAAAATTTACTATTCACAAAAAATTATTTTTATCTTATTGAACCAAATTTTACACTATGATATTAAATGTGTCTCAAGGATTTTCGAAATTCCACTCACATAAGTGGTAAAATTATGTTTTATATGAATTTTCAAATTTTCCTACGAGGTGGGTAAAAGACGGTGAAAAGTTTAATAAAAGTTTTATATATCTAAAATTATTCTAAACTGACTCCAATGAATTACATTGAACTTAAATAGGTATTATGTATCTATTTTGATCTAAAATAAAATAAAATTAAATAAATAATTATTTAAATAAAAATTCGGTTTTAAATTATAACTCAGTGTTTTTCACTATTCATCAAAAATTGAATGTTTTCAGAAAAATACCAAAAATTCACCCTAAGATAATTTCAATATTCCGAATCCAAAAATGAAGTCCATTTTAAAATATAATATATATAAAATTTCAAAAAGTGGGTATTACTTTTCATAATGGCTAGTTTGATTGGTTGTGGTGTGTGTTAGAACTCGAAGTTGGGTACAAAAAACAATACTTTATTATTCAAAGAGAAGCGTACAGTGAAATCTTGGGGTGTTACATTCTCCCCTCATTCAAATAATTTTTTCCTCGAAATTTATAGAATATTACTGCATAAAAAAACTAAGGTTGTTCTTCATCAAAATTTCGTCGGGTTCCCACATTGCCTCTTCCATCTTTTGGTTTCTCCATAGAACTTTTACCAGACGAGTCGTCTAGTTTCTCATCACCTGTTCTCTTATATCAAGAATCCTTACGAGCTATTCGCAATAAGATAGATCGAGTTCCAGTTCTAATTTCTCATGGGTGAGTACATGCTTTGGGTCAGGCATGTATTATCTCAACAGTGATACGTGGAACACATCGTGAACTTTGGAGAGATTTGGCGGCATTGCCAAACAGTAAGCTACAACCCCAATTCGTTCTAGAATTTAGAAAGGTACGATGTACCTGGGACTCAATTTACCTTTCTTACCAAAATGTATAACTCCCTTCCATGGAGATACCTTCCTGAAAACATGATCTCTTACCTGAAATTCCAAATCCATCCTTCGGTTATCGGCATAGATCTTCTGCTTACTTTGAGCTGACTTGATGTTGTTTTGGATTACCTTCACCTTTTCCATCGTTTCCTCCACCAGTTCTGGGTCTACGAGTTTTCTTTCACCAACGTCATCCCAACAAGTTGGTGTGCGAAATCTCTTTCCATATAACACTTCTTATGTTTCCATCTGAATACTTGAATGGAAGCTATTGTTATAGGAAAATTACACCAGAGGTAAATATTGATCCCACATATCCTGAAAGTCAAGTGAGCAAGATCTCAACATGTCGTCTAAGGTTTGAATAGTCCATTCTGATTATCCATCAGTTTGGGGGTGGTAAGCAGTGCTCAAATGAAGTTCAGTATCCAAGGCCTTCTGAAGACTCTTCCAGAATCTTGATGTAAAACGTGAATCATGATCAGAAACAATTGATAGGGGTACTCCATGAACTCTCACAACATCATTAATATATATCCTTTCTAGAAGTTAAAGTTGTAGATCTTCTCTTATAGCAATAAAATGTAATGATTTGGTAAGATGATCAACAATGAACCATATTGGAATGTTCCTTCTAGGAGTCTTTGGTAGTCCCATGACAAAGTCCATCGTGATATTATCCCATTTCCTCTTAGGTATGAGAAGAGGTTGCATGACTCCTCCAGGCTGTTGCCTCCCAGATTTCACATTTTGAAAAACCATACATATTTAAACAAAATCAGAAATCTCCCTCTTCATGTTGTCCAACCAAAAATGTTCCTTCAAATCTCTATACATTTTGGTGCTCCCATGGTGTTTAGCAGATCTCTTCTTCTCTTACTTGGATTTAAAGTCATAAGACTTAGAGAATTCCTTTTCTATCTTGATAGCACACAAGACAATATCTTCGTATGATGAGAAGGATTGTGATACTAATTATCTATGGTGAAATGGTTTTAACCCATCAAATAAATGATCAATCTTACTTCTTGGGTTACATATATAATCTTCATCATGCTTATCTAACCTTATAAAGTTAGCCTCATACTTAGCGACATTCTCATCCTCCTTTTTCCTCAGACTCATAAATTTCCTTTCCATATCTGCTCGATGGTCATGAAGAAAGTATTTTTCTAAGAAAATATCTTTGAACTCCCTCCATTCCATATTTTATACTTCATCATCATCCTTTGTGTTTTGAATCAATGACCACCATTGATCAGCATCTCTAGTGAGGCGGTAAACTGCCATGACAACTTTTTACCTTTCACTACTCCCCAAGGCATGGAATATCTTCTCTAAGGAATTTATCCATTGCTCATCCACTAAAGGATTTGTACTCCCATTTAATGTTGTTGGTGTTTTCCTCATGAAGCGATCTAACATTGATCCATGGCGTTGTTGATCTGGGTGCTCCATATGGGTAAGGTTATTATTCATAACCTGAGTGAGTTGTCCCAGTATGGTGATAAGATGATCAACACCAGTTGCATCACCAACTCCACTATAGTTATCTTGAGTAGGAGGTAAATACCTACATGGAGTGCGTGCATTGAAATGGTTTCCATTCCTTCCACAATGTGCCATTTCTAAACAATGGCATAAACTAGATTAGTTTATGAATCTAAATATATAATTCCAAACATCTAAAACGCTTCACATAAATTGAACAGTTTGTGGATATAATCCATAATCATAAAAATGTTTTATTTGAGGAAGTATATACTCATAAATCCTTCATAATGGTTTGTAAAGAAAATTATAATTATCTTAAGCATATCCCCTGAGAGTGTCGTAACCAAGAGTGCATCAAGGCCCATTGTCGTGCACCCGTTCCCGTTCGAGTCTAGCTCAAAGCAGTGTTTTTGGTTTTTACCCATTTGTACATCTGTGCCAGAGCCGCCTCTACCTGCTTGTATCCAGACATGGATGTATTGCTTGGAAAAGTCAGAAAATCTCTACAATGCCAAAATTCTAGGAATTTCTTCTATACTAATCCTCAAAGTCTATCTTAGGGCTATGTGCTCTAATCAGAGTTTATCTAAATGTAGTTTCCAAGGTTTTTACTAAACTTCCTCTGATACCAACTGTAACGCCCCGACCCTAGTTACCTAGAGTCGGTGCATTATTACATATCATTGGCATGATCACAATGAAATCATGTCTCGAAAGACCGATAAGTTTAGTATTATTGGAAATAAGATTAATACATAAGTTCAACTTTACAACATTAAAATAATTACAACACGAATTTATTTCATTAGAAACATCCAAGCCTCCTAAATAATGCCTGCAAGTCACTCATAACTAACTTCTTTATATCATGGGAAAATGAAACATAAAAAGGGGTGAGATCAAATGCTTAGTAAGGGTAAGTAATACAACGGAAAATGACATAAATATTAAGCATGGTGAATAATTGAAACAACATGCCATTTCCAATAATAAACATGAATACATTAATGGAAAGAATATGAGCTGAGAAAATAATGATAAAAAAACATAATCATGGGTATTATACTAGTCAAATGACCACATGTACCATTCATATTATTTCCATAATGAGGCAACATATAATGCCAGACATTCTGAAACATTTTGTCAAGGCCTTCGCCAAGATGTCTAAAAATGATTAAGGCTTTGGCCAAAAGCATATATCAAATTGGGAAAGGGCCTTGTCTAATTACATGTCTAGTTGTCTCATGAGACCTATCGATGCATCGATGAGCTGTAGTGGGCTCCAACCATCACTTACTAAGTCCAATACATTCCTCATATTAAATGGTTTAAACATATCATAATCATTCATATTAAAACTAGCATACAAAATGTCAATATTTTAACCATAAACCATGAATGGTATAAAAATAGAGCATCCACAGTCAAACATATAGAAAAAACTTCAATACAATATGGAAGTTTTGTATCATAATAAATCAACTTCAAATAAACTTAAAATCCATCAAAGGATGTTGACATAGAAGAAATCAAAACCCTTTTTAGAGAAATATCTCTTTATATTTTGAAATCATAATTATAAAGAAAACTTTTATTTTGAAAATATTCTTATATGATTGTATGGGAAGCTTCGATGAATTTATAAAGGTGGAAAATAGCCACACCTGCCGTATAAGTTAAAAAATATTCTTACCTTAGTTCTGTCGAAAAGGTTAAAAAAGACCTTGTTTGGAAAACGACGGAAAGATTCCTTTATAAACATCTTATAAAAAGTAAAAAAATGGTATAAATTAATTTAACCCATATTCTATAAAATATTAAGAATTTTTTTGAAATACATTTTTACGAAACATGGATGTCGAGGATAAAGAGGTGCCAGTAGATAATTATGTACGAACAACCTCGGGTAATGAAGAGATTGTGAAATAAACCCTTACCTTGTACTTTTCCTTGGTCAAGGGTAGTTTTACCTCCTGTATAATGGTAAACTAATTTTTATTAAATTATAAAATAATCATATACATTAATATGATATCATATATGATCTTTTTACATTGCTTTGTTAATAATATCTTAGTATTATCGTTGTTTTGGGTGATAACTGGTTCGTTTTCCTTTATATGGTTTGTTATGTAAGTCGTGTTTGTTATGGATAGGTTGTATCGTATTCATATCCATAATTATACTAAGTCCTTAAACATTATTTTTAATCATCAAATGAAAATTATTCTTGAATGGATATGATGGGGAATGAATCACATCGCGTTCGTGGAGATGGCAGTTCGTACTTACGCAAGAGCGACAATATCATTCCTTTGATTTTAAAATAATATATAATTGGATGTTGTATAATATATACAGAATAATTATCATTTTATATTTATTATTTACATGAATTACACATCATTATTATACCCATCCAAATAATAATGTATTTAATAACAATTACACCACGACATGGAGACGGTAAGCCGTACGTACGCACGTATGGTGACATGTCATTCAAAGGATGGATAGAATAATGAATATGGTTGTACCATATTTATAATAACATCACAGTATATAGAATATACTGTGGTTATTATTTTAGAATGGAAATATCAAAGAAATAAGAAGTGGAAGAAGAAAGGAACTTGAAAAAGGGTGGGGAAATCATTACATTTTCTTCGGATTCTTTCTTTTTATTTGATCAAAAGGAATCCATAGGATGGATTTATGATCAAACTAAGTACTCTAAGTTGAAGTGAGGGATGTTGAGAGAATATTAGGGTAGGTTTTGGCCAATACAAAAGGCTTTGAAGGTGTGAATTATAGAGAAGGGGGAGTCCGCTTTTATAAGAGGGGTGAGGGGCACCTTAGAAAAAACATAAAATATTATTTTATAATAAATTCATATTCCATTTATAATGGAAAAAAATTGATTTATTTCAAGGATAAGGTGAGTATGGGTCTCAATCCACTCAAACTATAGGTTTTATACAGGTTTGGGACACTTTATTAACCTTATCTTTTAGTTTTAACTCTTAGTTAATTAGTCTCACATTTACCATGTCTCTTTGTATTTTTATATTATATGGTTAATAAACTTACAATAAACTTACAATAGACCCCCAAGTGGTACATTAATGATACAAATATCATGATATACGTATATTGGCCTAAACTTAGATTTTATGGAATATAATATCAATTAATAATATAATATTTGTTTTAAAAACTCTTTTATGTCAATTTTGACACTATTGGGTATTTTGATTTCGATAAATTCATAACAGCATTATTAATTAGAAAACAATTCACATAACTAATCCTAATATGTAATATTAACCAATAAAATTATTTTCATTCATAAAAATTCTCAAATTACATTTATTTGGGTATTTATAATATCAATTATCTTAATCATTTATTAATACGGTAATTACTGCATCATCATTGTGTCATAAATAAATTAAATTATTTAATGTCTAAAAATTATAAATAAAATACCCTTATGTAGGAAATAGTCTTATCTTTCTAATAAATATTTATAATTTAATTTATCATATGTATAACCTTATATTAAAAACGTTCTAGTTATTAAACATTGATTTTAACTCTTTTAACTCTTCTTTGAGTTAAATAATAATAAATGTACTAATCTAATACAATTGGACCTAAAAGATAATATTTTATTCTTAAGGTTGTTTCTGGTCGAGATACACTTGTCCAATAGAATTAGGACATGTGTTAGGGTAATATTAATATCATTTTTACCCTTAATTACCCTATTTTCTTTTAACCGTGGTAAATAAAAGTAAAAATTTACTATTCACCAAAAATTATTTTTATCTTATTGAACCAAATTTTACTCATTGATATTAACTTTGTCTCTAGGATTTTCTAAATTCCACTCACAGAAGTGGTAAAATTAAGTTTTATATGAATTTTCAAATTTTCTTACGAGGTGGGTAAAAGACGGTGAAAAGTTTAATAAAAGTTTTATATATCTAAAATTATTCTAAACTGACTCCAATGAATTAAATTGAACTTATATTGGTATTATGTATCTATTTTGATCTAAAATAAAATAAAATAAAATAAATAATTATTTAAATAAAAATTCGGTTTTAAACTATAACTCAGTGTTTTTCACTATTAATCAAAAATTGAATGTTTTTAGAAAAATACCAAAAATTCACCCTAAGATAATTTCATTATTCCGAATCCAAAAATGAATTCCATTTTAAAAGATAATATATATAAAATTTCAAAAAGGGTGTATTACTTTTCATAATGGCTAGTTTGATTGGTTGTGTTGTGTGTTAGAACTCGAAGTTGGGTACAAAACACACTACTGTATTATTCAAAGAGAAGTGTACCGTGAAAGCTTGGGGTGTTACATTCTCCCCTCATTCAAATAATTTTGTCCTAGAAATTTATTGAATATTTCTGCATAAAAAAACCCTGGTGGTTCTTCATCATAAGTTCCTCAGGTTCCCACATTACCTCTTCCATATTATAGTTTCTCCATAGAAAAGGTTAAAAAGGACCTTGTTTGGAAAACGACGGAAAGATTCCTTTATAAAAATCTTATAAAAAGTAAAAAACAGGTAAAAATGAATTTAACCCATATTCTATAAAATATTAAGAGTGTTTTTGAAATACATTTTTAAAAAACATGGATGTCAATGATAAAGAGGTTCTAGTAGATAATTACGTACAAACAACCTTAGGTAATGAAGAGATTGTGAAATAGACCCTTACATTCTCCCCTCATTCTTACCTTAGTTCTGTCGAAAAGGTTAAAAAGGACCTTCTTTGGAAAATGACAGAAAGATTCCTTTATAAACATCTTATAAAAAGTAAAAAAAGGGTATAAATTAATTGAACCCATATTCTATAAAATATTAAGTATGTTTTTGAAATACATTTTTAAGAGACATGGATGTCGATGATAAAGAGGTTCCAGTAGATAATTACGTACAAACAACCTCGGGTAATGAAGAGATCGTGAAATAAACCCTTACCTTGTACTTTTCCTTGGTCAAGGGTAGTTTTACCTCCTGTATAATGGTAACATAATTTTTATTAAATTATAAAAGAATCATATACATTAATATGATATCATATATGATCTTTTGACATTGCTTTGTTAATAATATCTTAGTATTATCATTGTTTCGGGTGATAACTGATTCGTTTTCCTTTATATGGTTTGTTATGTAACCCGTGTTTGTTATGGATAGGTTGTATCTTATTCATATCCATAATGATATCAAGTCCCTAAACATTATTTTTAATCATCAAATGAAAATTATTCTTGAATGGATATGATGGGGAATGAATCACATCGCGTTCGTGGAGATGGTAGTTCGTACGTACACAAGAGGGATAATATCATTCCTTTGATTTTAAAATAAAATTATAATTGGATGGTGTATAATATATACAGAATAATTATCATGTTGTATTTATTATTTACATGAATTACACATCATTATTATACCCATCCAAATAATAATGTATTTAATAACAATTACACCACGACGTGGAGACTGTAATCCGTACGTACGCACGTATGGTGACATGTCATTCAAAGGATGGATAGAATACTGAATATGGTTGTAACATATTTATAATAACATCACAGTATATAGAAGATACTATGGTTATTATTTTAGAATGAAAATATCAAATAAATAAGAAGTGGAAGAATAAAGGAACTTGAAAAAGGGTGGGGAAATCATTACCTTTTCTTTGGATTCTTTCTTTTGATTTGATCAAAAGGGATCCATAGGATGGATTTATGATCAAAATAAGGCCTTTAAGTTTATGTAAGGGATGTTGGGAGAATATTAGGGTAGGTTTTGGCCGATAAAGAGGTGCCAGTAGATAATTACATACAAACAACCTTGGGTAATGAAGAGATTGTGAAATAAACCCTTACATTGTATTTTTCCTTGGTCAAGGGTACTTTTACCTCCTGTATAATGGTAAAATAATTTTTATTAAATTATAAAAGAATCATATACATTAATATGATATAATTTATGATCTTTTGAAAAAGGGTGGGGAAATCATTACCTTTTCTTCGGATTCTTTCTTTTGATTTGTTCAAAAGGGATCCATAGGATGGATTTATGATCAAACTAAGGCATCTAAGTTGAAGTGAGGGATGTTGAGAGAATATTAGGGTAGGTTTTGGCCGATACAAAAGGCTTTGAAGGTGTGAATTATAGAGAATAAGAGGGGTGGGGAACCTTTGGAAAAACTTAAAATATTATTTTATAATAAATTCATATTCGGTTTATAATGGAACAAAATTGATTTATTTCAAGGATAAGGTGGGGATGTGTCTCAATCCACTCAACCTATAAGTTTTATACAGGTTTGGGTCACTTTATTAACCTTATATTTTAATTTTAACTCTTAGTTAATTAGTTTGATATTTATTTCAAGGATAAGGTGGGGATGGGTCTCAATCCACTCATTCTCCCCTCATTCGTACCTTAGTTCTGTCGAAAAGGTTAAAAAGGATGTTGTTTTGAAAACGACGGAAAGATTCCTTTATAAACGTCTTATAAAAAGTAAAAAAGGGAATAAATGAATTTAACCCATATTCTATAAAATACTAAGAATGTGTTTGAAATACATTTTTAAGAAACATGGATGTCGATGATAAAGAGGTGTCAGTTAATAATTACGTACAAACAACCTCGGGTAATGAAGAGATTGTAAAATAAAACCTTACCTTATACTTTTCCTTGGTCAAGGGTAGTTTTATCTCCTGTATAATGTTAAAATAATTGTTATTAAATTATAAAAGAATCATATACATTAATATGATATCATATATGATCTTTTGACATTTCTTTGTTAATAATATCTTAGTATTATCGTTGTTTCGGGTGATAACTGATTCGTTTTCCTTTATATGGTTTGTTATGTAAGCCGTGTTTGTTATGGATAGGTTGTATCTTATTCATATCCATAATGATATCAAGTCCTTAAACATTATTTTTAATCATCAAATGAAAATTATTTTTGAATGGATATGATGGGGAATGAATCACATCGCGTTCGTGGAGACGGTAGTTCGTACGTACGCAAGAGAGAAAATATCATTCATTAGATTTTAAAATAATATATAATTGGATGGTGTATAACATATATAGAATAATTATCATGTTATATTTATTATTTACAAGAATTACACATCATTATTATACCCATCCAAATAATAATGTATTTAATAACAATTACACCACGACGTGGAGACGGTAAGCCATACGTACGGACGTATGGTGACATGTCATTAAAATTATGGATAGAATACTGAATATGGTTGTACCATATTTATAATAACATTATAGTATATATAAGATACTGTGGTTATTATTTTAGAATGGAAATATCAAAGAAATAAGAAGTGGAAGAAGAAAGGAACTTGAAAAAGGGTGGGGAAATCATTACCGTTTATTCAGATTCTTTCTTTTGATTTGATCAAAAGGGATCCATAGGATGGCTTTATGATCATACTAAGGCCTCTAAGTTGAAGTTAGGGATGTTGAGATAACATTAGGGTAGGTTTTGGCCGATAAAGAGGTGCCAATAGATAATTACGTACAAACAACCTCAGGTAATGAAGAGATTGTGAAATAAACCCTTACATTTTACTTTTCCTTAGTCAAGGGTAGTTTTACCTCCTGTATAATGGTAAAATAATTGTTATTAAATTATAAAATAATCATATACATTAATATGATATCATATATGATCTTTTGAAAAGGGTGGGGAAATCATTACATTTTCTTTGGATTATTTCTATTGATTTGATTAAAAGGGATCCATAGGATGGCTTTATGATCATACAAAGGCCTCTATGTTGAAGTGAGGGATGTTTGGAGAATATTAGGGTAGGTTTTGGCCGATTCAAAAGGCTTTGAAAGTGTGAATTATAGAGAAGGGGGAGTCCACATTTATTAGAGGGGTGAGGGGCACCTTAGAAAAAACATAAAATACTATTTTATAATAAATTCATATTCGGTTTATAATGGCTCCAAATTGATTTATTTTGAGGATAAGGTAGAGATGGGTCAAAAAACACTCAACCAATAGGTTTTAGACAGGTTTGGGTCACTTTATTTACCTTATCTTTTAGTTTTAACTCTTAGATAATTAGTATGACAATTACCATGTCTCTTTGTATTTTCATATTATATGGTTAATAAACTTACTATAAACTTTCAATCGACCCCCAAGTGGTCCATTGATGATACAAATATCATTATATAAGTCCTTTGGCCAAAACATAGATTTTTAGGAATATAATATCAATTAATAATATAATATTTTTTAAAAAACTCTTTTATGTCAATTTTGACACTATTGGATATTTTGTTTTTTCTAAATTCATAACAGCATTATTAATTCGAAAAACATTCATATAACCAATCCTAATATGTCTTATTAACCAAGAAAATTATTTTAATTCATAAAAAATATCTAATTACATTTATTAGGGTATTTATAATATCAATAATCTTAATCTTTCATTAATACGGTAATTACTACATCATCATTGTGTCATAAATATATTAAATTATTTAATGTATAAAATTATAAATAAAATAACATTTTGTAGGAAATATTTTTAGATTTATAGTTAATATTTATAATCTAATTAATCATATGTATAACCATATATTAAACATGTTTTAGTTAATAAACATTGATTTTAACTCTTTTAACTCTTCATTGAGTTAAATAATAAAAAATGTCCAAATCTAATAAAAGTGGACCCAAATGATAATATTTTATTCATAAGGTTGTTTTTGGTATAGATACACTTGTACAATAGAACGAGGACATCTGTTAGGGTAATATTAATATCATTTTTACCTTTAATTACTCTATTTACATTTAATCGTGGTAAATAAAAGTAAAAAGTGATGATTCACCAAAAATTATTTTTATCTTATTGAACCATATTTTACACCTTGATATTAACCATGTCTCTCGGATTTTCAGAATTCCCCTCAAGGAAGCGGTAAAATTAAGTTTTATATGAATATTCAAATTTTACTAGGAGGTGGGTAAAAGACGGTGAAAAGTTCAATAAAAAATTTATATATTTCGAATTATTCTAAGCTAAATACTAATGAATTACATTGAACTTATATAGGTATTATGTATCTATTTTTACCAAAAATAAATTTAAATAAAATAAATAATTATTTAAATAAAAATTCAGTTTTAAACTATGACTTAGTGTTTTTCACTATTCATCAAAAATAGAAAGTTTTCAGAAAAATACAAAAAATTCACCGTAAGATAATTTCAATATTACGAATCCAAAAATGAAGTTCATTTTGAATGATAATATTTATAAAATTTTAAAAAGTGGGTATTACTATTCATAATGGCTAGTTTGATTGGATTTGGTGTGTGTTAGAACTCGAAGTTGCGTACAACACATGCTACTATATTATTCAAAGAGAAGCGTACCATGGAAGCTTGGGGTGTTACAAAAAATGAATAGTACAATGGAAGAAAATAAAACTGATCCTAAGAATCTATTTGAAGTAATTTTACACAAATATAGGAGACTTGGAAATTACTCTAGACAACGACCTACTCTCTAGGATAAAATATAGGCTAAAGAAGTACCTATGTGGGAATAAATGGATAATGAAATATATAAAAGTATCAATGATCTTTTGATGATGGGATTCATTTGGAAGACCTTATTTAGTATGTGTAATCCTGAAGTTTGTTTTGTGAAAATTTTATTTGAGGAAAAATTATTTTTTCTTGTGTGGAAATAATTATAATGGTATAAATACCCTTTAGGGTGTATATTATTTTTGAGGTAATTATGAGATATTACATTTTGGGATTCAAAATGAAAGGCATGAGATAAACATTGATATTCAAATATGTTATTGATTATTTAAATATTTTATCTCATATCTGGAATTTTATAAGAATTATATAGTTTTAGAAAAAGGGAAACCCTCAAGAAGGGTGAAAAAACTATCACGTCTGGAAAGGACAAGGGTCGTGAACCCACAACAAAAAGGTGACAAGTGTGAAGTGCCTACCACTAGCATAATGATGTCTGGGTTAGAGTGAAATTTTTATATCGATATGGGTTAATTTTATTTAAGAGACATTTTTTATCAAATAGATAACTTTGGTAGTGTAAAATTATTTGGGGATTAAGTAATTAATGTTATCCTAGAATACATTTTCTATTTTTGGAATCCTCTATGAATAAGGTAAACAAAATATTTTAGTGAATAATGGTTGAATTATATTTTGGAGTCAAATATGACTTTATTTTGAATGAATGGCGATTTAGGTAATTTAGGAAATAGATAGAAAACCCTATAGATTATGAGATTTAGAAAATTAAATTGGTAAGAGATATTAAAATTGATTTATTGGAAGACTATATGACAAAATACATCTATGTATTGGATTTAAACCTTTTTCTGAAATAGTTTTAAGGATGGTTAGTTATTTTCTGAATGATCTATGTTGAACTTTTGGGTTTTAATATTGAATTTTGAGTTTATTTTTGGCAATTATATTATATTATACTAATTTTTTTCTCAATAAATAAAAATATTAGAAAAATATAGTTAATATTTTTGGGATTATTATATTATCTAAATGTTGAATCTAGTTCTTCAAAAGTGAAGAAATTCATCTTAAATACTCATCGTTTAGACAAAATATTGTATGTGGTGGAAATTGGTTAAAGGAGTAAACTCTACTCGTTAAATATATATTTTCATTATGTTCTTTTTCTATTAAGTTAAATAATTCTTCAAATATAAATGAAAGTTCATAAAAAAAAATCCTAGTAATTTATTTTTCTATGATTTAGATTTTCCCTTAGATCATCACAAATTTATAGTTTTTTGATTGTTAACTTTCTTCTAATAATAATCTCTATCACTCTCCATCAGAACATAATGGCTAAATTTAATTTCATGTCCATGTTTTCCTACCTGGAACCATAGTATGTGAAATATATGGTGACCTTTGTACTTCTTGTTCTCTATTTTATAATCGAGGTCTCATTAACCCTTATTCCAATGTGGGATTTCAAAAAATATATTTTAAAAAGTTCAACCCAATGTTTTTGATCTCGATTTTAAATTGAGAGGAAGAAATTTATTGATGGATAGGAGAATTTAACACCCTAATATTTTAGATTATGTATCTTTTTAAATAAATTCAGTTTCTTCAATATCTTGCAATGTACGCAACACCGAGTTCGAGGCTACCACAATATAATAAACTATCCATTTGAAAAGGGGTTATCAATAGAAATATCTACAGTTTAAAATTTTTAAATTTTATTTTTCAAGATAGACTTCATATTTTTATTTCTTAATAACAAAATCATCTTAGAGTAAAAATATTGTAATATCAGAAAAGTCCCAAATTTTGATGAATAGTGAAAATACTGCATTATTATTAAAAAACCCCATTTCATTTAAATAATTATTTTACTCTAAATTTATTTTAAAGTCAAAATAGATACATAATATATATATTTGTATAATTTAGGTCATTGGAGTCATTTTTATATCAAAAATAGATATTAAAATTTTATCAAACTTTTGAACCTCTCTTTTAACCACCTTTTAACCACATCTGAAGATTAACATTAAACATAATTGTACTGATTTGGTGAATTGAATTTAAAAAAAGGACATATATGGTTATAATAAGTATAGATAATTTTTTCAAATAGTATCAATATTTTTTTTGGTGATTTGTAACTTTTGGATTTTATTTACCACAGTTAAATGTAAATTGGGTAATTAAATGTAAAAATTATATTATAATAATATAATATTACCCTAAAACATTTCCTAATTTAATTTTATATGTTATTTTCAACCAGAATCAAAATTAGGTCTAAAATATGATCCTTTTTATGACACTTGTTCTAGATTAAGATATTTATTATATTTTATTTAAAGAAGAGTTAAAAATGTCTTATAAATTTTTTGGTAATTATATAATTTTATTATGAGGTTATATAAGTGATATGATAGAATTTAATTAGTATTTAGAAAGTTAAAATTTATATCTACATAATCATAATTTATTTATAATTTTATCCTATAAATAATTATATGAAATTGTGAAACAATATTGATGGAGTAATGGAATTACTTAACGATGAATCAATTAAGTGATATTAAAAATATTAATATATATATAATATTACTTAATTAATGACATCCATGAATTTTATAGATAAAATATAATTGTTTGCGACATATTTTAAGTATTGGTTCGAAGTTATCATTATGGTTTGATATTTTTTAAAAATAAAAATATTGAATAATATAAAAATTGACATAAATGATACTATAATGTAAATAGTATTTTATTAAATGATATAAAATTAAAAAAATATCAGTTTTTCCAAATGACAAGAAAAATAAAAAATAAAAAATAAATTATCTATTTGGGGTTCTTTTGGATTTTTTATTAACTATATTAACCATACATTATAAAAAGATAAGTAAACACAATAATAGTGAAACTGTTTAACTAAGGGTTAAATCCAAAAGGCAAGGTTAATCATTTTACCTAAAGTTGTATAAAAATAATTCTATGAGTTTATTTAGACCCATAATAAACTTATACTCTAAATAAATCACTTTGGAGCTATTTGGGACCGAAAATCAATTTATAATAATTTAATATCTTTGGAGTTTACCAAAAGTGCCACTCCCCTCTCTTAAAAAAGGGCACCTATCCATCTCTTTTGTTCACACATATAAAGCTCTTTAGTTCATCCAAAACCTTCCCATTTATCATCCCAACTTCCTTAAGTTTATCCTAGAGTCCATAAATTGGGAATAAAAACAACCCATATAGTTATTTTGTACAAATTAAAAGAAGAGACCTGAAGAAGAAGAAATTGTTTTACCAACTCTTTCAAAGTTTTTTTCTTATTCTAATTCCTTTTCCAAATTTATTTCAATAATATAGTAATAAGTCCATAATATATTATATTATGAGTTGTTTTTATTATTATGGGATAACCATATTCCTACTTTTATCAATATAATGAAAATATATCACCATGCGTGCGTACGTATGACTTACAGTCTCCACACCATAGTGTAAACTATTTTTAATCTATAATTTATTTCAACTGGTATAATGATGAATATAGTGGTTATCAATAATTAATATTAAATTATTATTATTATTTATAATTAATATAACATCCAATTACCTACCATTTAACCATCAAAGGAATGATATCGTTGCTCATACATACATACGACTTACCGTCTCCACGATGCGATAAGATTTACCCGCCAATGCAACCATTCCAATGTTATTATAAAACTTTTTATACCAAATGAATATGAGATATATTAAATAATAATTCTACTTTAATAATATATATATGTATATATATTCCATTAACTTTCTTCCATTCAATACGATTTGAAAGCAGGATCAATGTTCATGCATATGTACGACCTATCGTCTCTATAAAAGGTATATTCCATTTAATTTCTCTATCTATTATATATATTTATATACTAAATATATAAGATATATAAATCATGTTTTACATTATGAAAGTATGTAAATCATGATATATGTAATATGATCAAAAATAAAAAGTGAAAACACATATAATAAAAAGAGCATCTATTACCCGAAATATTGATTTAAATTTGAAGTTATTAAAATAAGGGAAATAAAAAGTTATAAATGAATCATATATGATATATTTATTTTTATTATGATTCTGTTATAAGTTAATAATTTTTTTAAAACCATTAAACATTAGTTTCATAAACATTCCATGAGTATCATACCTAAGGTAAGGGAAATCTAAACTCAGCTTCCATTCATTTAGGTAAACATATATGTCATTGGTTATATTCTTCCATGAAAATGTGTGAATGATTCCTGATTATTTTATACATAATATACAATTATATTAGGTTGATTTATATTTTTCACAGATAATTATGTCATTGACTTATCCTTACTCTAATGATATAATCTTTGTAAGGGAATTTCATATCACTTTTAATATTCATGAGATATAAGCCATGTTCCCCACATATTTCTTATGTGTTGTGTATTTACTTCCCTATAATATTTAATATAATGAATACATTTATATTCAAGGTATTTATGGATTCATTTTAAGTTATTGGGATTACTATTTAATTGTTCAAAGTGTTATGTGATGCCTTGAATGTTTAAATAATTAATCCTTTCCCCATTTCCATATTCTCATTCTTATTCTACAAATCTATGTATATGGATTTAAAAGGATTATAAAGGAAAATTTATGTTTATTTTGATGTTCATTCAATTTTTTTCAGATTTAATCTTTTATTGTTTTATTTAAGGGTTAATTTAACAACTGCATTATTATCCGAATTTTTTTATCTGTAAGTATCAATTGATACATCTTTATCATCCATTTCCATGTTTCTTAAAATGTATTTCAAAATATTTTCAACAATTGTTAAAAGAAATTTTCACACATATTTGAATTTTTATAAATCTTTTTGAAAGGATTGTTTCCATTGTTTTCTAAATGAGGTACTTTATGACCTTTTTGACAAATTATGGAAATAATGTGTTTTTATCTTTTATGACACAAGCACCTATTTTCCACCATTATGATGTTTTATCATTTTGAAACATCCATTACATTATTAGAAGGATATTTTCAAAATAATTTTTTTCTTTTATAATAGTGTGACTTAAATTAATTCAAATTAAAAATGGGAATTTCTATCAAAGATTTTATTGATTTTATTAGATTATTTTTATCCATTTAGAAATCCATTGTTGGATTTTATGCTTAATTGATGTTGATTTATGATGATAAATTCCTCTATATTGTATTAAATGTTTTTATATATGTTTAAAAATGGATCTTATATTTTGAACCAATTAATTATTTATGGTTAAAGTATTAATATTTCAATTATAATTTAAATATGAATGTTTATGTTGGTAATTTTTCACCCATTTCATATGAACGATGAATTGGACTTAGTAAGTGATGGGTTTTAGACCACTTAATGAAAGCTCTATGGGATATGGATTGGTTAATAAAATTCCAACGATTATTTATTAGTCCTCATGAGATAAATTACTATGGGTTTTTAATAACATCATACACGTATGTATGTTATTGGAAAGAGGCCTTGAAAGTGTGGTTAGGATGTCCAACATTATGTATTCCCTCATTATGTGATTAGTTATTGATATTACACGAGATTATTAGACTAATAGAATACATATTCTAATAAATCATCCTCATAAGGTCATGAGTTTACTCCACATACCATATCATATAATTCGATACTCTATTTCAAAATTTCATGATTTTTTTCACTGATCCAACCTTTATCACTTATAACCCAAAATCCATTAAAAATGGAACATAAATTATTTTCATAGAAGAAAATAATTTTACAATTTCTTTACATGGAATAATAATATTTTTAAGTAATTATGAATGATTTAGGAGGAAGCTATACTTATATAGAATTATTTTAATTAAAAAAAGCATAAAAATAATTGATTAAAAATTAAAATGAATTATTTTACAAAAATGAATGAAATTTCAACAATACCTATAGATTATGGACATATCTAAATTATAGATGCCAGTCATGGACTTGAAGAAACATTTCACACATAAAATGATTAATTTTACCATTTATAACTTTTTATAAGTAATGAATCACACATAAAATGATAAAATATATTGATTTCAAAAAATAATAACTTTTCTCAATTTAATATATAAATTTTTGTAAAAACTATTTAAAATTAAACACTAACAAACAAAGTTTTTTATGGTTTAAAAATATTTTATTTAAAATCATAGAATAATTATTTAAAACATTACTTACCTTTCTAAGAGTTTTAAAGAATTAATAATATATAAAGAGTTCCTTGAAAAATTAATAAATGAATTAATTTAAAAAAATTCCCTTATAAGGGCTACAATTCAGGTCAATGTTTGAAACAAAAATACATTCTTTCTTTTCTAAAACATAATCTTGTAATTTTTTGGAAATCATAATATCCATATATTATATAATTTGAGAATATATATACACATAAATTTTAAAAATAAATATATACCTTACCTTAAATTGGACTAAGGAAGAATATTTCTAGTTGGTTTTATTCACTAGACGCTTGAGAAAAATGAGAGAAAGTGTTTTGGACATGTGATTCAGATCATTTTTATTAATGGGATAAGTAATGGATACCTCCATATATATATATATATACATTTGGCCATTATTATTAATATAATATATTTGTTTATATCTTATATATGAATAAACATAGTAATTGAAGATTATTCAAGACAAAAAAGTCACATTTCATGATCAAGATAGAGTTATCATATTTTTATGTCTTGAAAAGAAATAAATAATATATAATATTTATATATTTCATTAATTTGGAATTATATATTAATAGAAGTAATCCAATGAGGATTCAAGATCTGGAAAAATGTATAATGAAACAAATATTAGGATACTCAAAAAAAAATTCCAACACATTTGAGATGATATATAATTTATATATATATGTATATAAATATATTTAATCGATTTTATTGATCTCTATAGGATAAAACCAAATTTTCCTTGTCTTCCTAGTCAAATATCCACCTTAAAGCATCATGAAATCCATAAAATGAAGAACAAACAAATGAAAATAAATATAAATGAAGAAAAATGTGGACAATTCATTGTTATACCCTGAAATATGATCTACATGATGATTTGAAACCTATAAACAAAAAATACCTATCGTGTAACACCCCAAGCTTCTACGGTACGCTTCTCTTTGAATAATGTGATAGCGTGTGTTGTACGCAACACCGAGTTCTAGCACACCATAACCAATAAAACTAGCCGTTATGAATAGTAATACCTAATTTTTGAAATTATATATATTTTATATTTCAAAATGGACTTCCTTTTTGGATTCGTAATATTGAATTTATCCTAATGTGAAATTTTGGTACTTTTCGGATAACTTTCATATTTTGATGAATAGTGAAAATTACTAAATTTTAATTAAAAACAACTTTTTTAATCAAAATAATTAATAGTGATAAATTATGAATTTGAGTGGTTTTAAAGTATATTTAGAATATATTTTTACCATTTAATATAATTTTGTCCATTGGACATAATTTTACAATTAAACCAAACATAAACAAGTGTCAATCTTTTGATAGTTATTATCTCTTAAAAACACGATTTTTGTTTTGACAGCGGGAATTAATTTTAAATTAATTTCTGCCACTTCTGTATTTTGAATTTAGAAAAATGGATTCCATATTTGTAATCAGGATGTTCAAATTGTGTAAATAGGTAACTTTTATTTTTAGACATTTTGAATAATTACTGCGGTAAATATTTTATTTACCATGGTTAAGGGTAAATCTGGTAAATAAGGGTTAACAAATAATATTATAATAATACTAAATTACCCTAAAACGTGTCCTAGCCTTATTGGGTGATACATGTTCGACCATAGGCATCTTTGGGTCGATTTGGGGACCCCATGGTGCCACTTGTAGGTGATAGGGACATTTTTTTTAATTAAGTTAAAATGAATACAAAAATGACACAAGCATATATCTTTTAGAAAAACAATTTTTACATAAGGTTATCTATGTTGGATTTTAGATTATAAATATTTATTAGAAATATAAAAATATTTCCTACATAATGATATTTTATTTATAATTTTTAGACATTAAATAATTTAATTTATTTATGACATAATGATGATGAATTAATTACTATAATAGTGAAAAATTAAAATAATTAATATTATAAATACCCAAATAAATATAATATGAAACTTTTAATGAATTAAACTAATTTTATAGGATAATATGATATATTAGTATTGATTTAATTTACTTTTTTCGAAGAAATAAATCTGTTATGAGTTTCACAAAAATCAACTATTGAATAGTGTCAAAATTGACATAAAAGAGTTCTTAAAACAAATATTATATTATTATTTGATATTAAATTCCTAAAAATCTACGGTTCGGCCAAGAGACTTATATCATGATAAGTTCATTATTAATGGACCACTTTGGGGTCTCTTGGATGTATATAGTAAGTTTATTAACCATATTATAAAAAAATACAAAGAGACATTGTAAAAGTGAAACTAATTAACTTAGAGTTAATACTTAAAGATAAGGTTAATATAAGTACCCAAACCTGTCTAAATTCTATTGGTTGAGTTGTTTTCGACCCATACCCACCTTAACCTTTGAATAATCAACTTTGGAGCCATTAGAAACTGAATATGAATTTATTATAAATTAATATTTCTAGTTTTTTCCAAAGGTGCCCCTCACCCCTCTTATAAAAGGGCACTCGTCCTTCTCATTTCTTCACATCTTCAAAGCCTTTTTGTTCGGCCAAAATCTGCCCAAATACTATCCCATCTTCTCTCACTACAACCTAGAGGCCTTAGTTTGATCAGAAAGCCAACCTAAGGAGCCCTTTTGATCAAATCAAAAGGAAGAACCCGAAGAAGAGGTAATGATTTCACCACCCTTTTCCAAGTTCATTTCTTCTTCCACTTATTCTTTATTTGTTGTTATCATTCTAAAATAATAACTCCAGTATCATATATATACTGTGATGTTATTATAAATATGGTACAACCATATTCAGTATTCTATCCACCCTTTGAATAACATGTCACCATACGTGCGTACGTACGGCTTACCGTCTCCACGTCGTGGTATAATTGTTATTCAATATATTATTATTTGGATGGGTATAATAATGATATGTAACTCATGTAAATAATAAATATAACATGTTAATTATTATGTATATATGATATACCATCCATTTATATATTATTTTAATATCAAAAGAATGATATTTTCGCTCGTGCGTACGTACGGACTACCGTCTCCACGAACACGATAAGATTCATTCTCCATCGTATCCATTCAAGTATAATTATCATTTGATAATTTAAAAATGATTTTTAAGGACTTAATATCATTCTGTATATGAATAATATACAACCTATCCATTACAAACATGGATTACGTAACAAAACATATAAAAGAAAACAAGTAAGTTAACACCCGAAACAACGATAATACTAAGATATTATTATCAAATCAATATTAAAAGATCATATATGATATCATATTAATGTATATGATTCTTGTATAATTTAATAACAATTATTTCACCATTATACAGGAGTTTAACCTACCCCAACCAAGGAAAAGTACAAGGTAAGGGTTATTTCACAATCTCTTCATTATTCGAGGTTGTTTACACGTAATAATCTATTGGGATCTCGTTATCATCCACATCCATGTTTCTTCAAACTTTATTTCAAAACATTTTTACAATAATATGGGTTAAATTCATTTATACCATTGTTTTACTTTTTATAAAAGGAATCTTTCTGTCATTTTCAAAACAAGGTCCTTTTTAACATTTTCGACAGAATTAAGGTAAGAATGTTTTTTTAACTTATACGGCGGGTGCGGTTATTTTCTGCCGTTATAAAATATTCAAAGATTTCCTTAAACTATTATAAGAATATTTTCAAGGAAATGTTTTATTTTATATGGCTCTTAAATGATTTCAAAAATAGAAAGAGATATTTCTCTAAAAAGTGTTTTGATTTCATCTATGTCAACATCCTTTGATGGATTTTACGCTTATTTGAAGTTGATTTATTATAATACAAAACATCTATATTGCATTGAAGGTTTTTTTATATGTTTGACTGTGGATTTGCTATTTTTATACCATTCATTGTTTATGGTGAAATTATTGACATTTCGTATGCTAGTTTTAATACGAATGTTTATGTTATGTTTAAACCTTTTCATATGGGAATGCATTGGACTTAATATGTGACGGGTAGAGCCCGCTATAGCTCCTCGATGCATCGGTAGGTCTCATGAGAGAAACTAGTGTCTTGGCACAAGGCCTTGACAAAATCTTATTTGTAGTCTTGGCACGAGGCCTTGGCTATGTGGTTATGATAGTCTGGCATTATGCATTCCAACATTATGAAAGTGGTTAGTGATTTTTCATGTGATTATTCGATTAGTAGAATATCCATGTGAATGAGTAAATTGCATTATTTCATTTTATTTATGCCATACAATGTTTAAAGTTCAAGTTTGAAAGGCTTTTTTTTAGTTATACATTGCCTTAAATGTTTATTCTTATTTATGAAAGTTTCTGCTATATTGTTATCCTTACTGGGCATTTGAGCTCACCCCTTTTCTATGTATTATTATTCCCAGGAAGTGAAGAAGTAAATTATGAATGACCTGCAGGGATATTATGTGGGGATATGAGTGTGGATTATGGAGACATTATGTTGTTATAGTTGTTTTTCATTTTATGATGTAATGTAAAACTTATGAATATATCTAGTGTTTCCAAGGCTACTAAACCAATCGGTCTTTTGAGATTTGATCTTTCTTGTGATCATGCCAATGTTATGTAATAATGCACCGACTCTGGGTAACTAGGGTCGGGGCATTACAGTTGGTATCAGAGGAAGTTTAGTACAAACCTTGGAAGCTAGATTTAGATAAACTCTGATTAGAGCACGTTGACCTAAGATGAACTTTGATGATTAGTATAGAAGAACTTCCTAGAATTTTGGTATTGTAGATATTTTTTGAGTTTTCCGAGCAATACATCCCTGTCTGGATACGAGCAGGTAGAGGCGGCTCTGGCACAGATGTACCTAGGGGTAAAACCCGAAAACACCGCTTTGAGCTAGATTCGAACGGGAACTGGTGCACGACAACGGGTCTTGCTGCACTCTTGGTTACGACACTCCCAGTGGAAATTCTTAGGATAACTCTCATTTTCTTTACAAATCATTATGAAGGGTTTATGAGTATATACTTCCTCAACGAAAACATTTTTATGATTATGGATTATATCCATAAATAGTTCAATTTATGTTAAGTGTTTTATAAGTATGGGATTATGTATTTTGATTCATAAACTGATCTAGTTTATGCCATTGTTTAGAAATGGAGCCTAGTGGATGAAATGGAAACCGTATCAATGCACGCACTCCATGTAGGGATTGCCCTCCTACTCAAGATAATTATAGTGGGGCTGGTGATGAAACTGGTGCCGATCAGCTAATCACCATACTGGGACAACTTACTCAGGTTATGAATAATAACCTTACTCGTATGGAGCACCCTGATCCACAACGTGGAGGATCAATGTTAGATCGATTCATGAGGCAACAACCACCAACGTTCAATGGGAGTACAAATCCTTTAGTAGTTGAGCAATGGATAAATTCCATAGAGAAAATATTTCAGGATTTGGGGAGCAGTGAAAGGGAAAAAGTTATCATGGCAGTTTACCGCCTCACTGGAGATGCTGATCAATGGTGGTCATTGATTCAAAACATGAAGGAAGATGACGAAGTATCAAATATGGAATGGAGGGAGTTCAAAGATCTGTTTTTAGAAAAATACTTTCCTCGCGACCATCGAGCAGATATAGAAAGGCAATTTCTAAGTCTGAGACAAAAGGAGGATGAGAATGTCACAAAGTATGAGGATAACTTTACAAGGTTAGCAAGGTATGCTGGAGATTACATACGTAACCCAAGAAGTAAGATTGATCGTTTCTTTGATGGGTTAAAACCATTTCTTCGTCGAGCATTAGTCTCACAATCCTTTTCGTCGTACGAAGACATTGTCTCATGTGCTATCAAGACCGAAAAGGAATTCTCTAAGTCTTATGACTTTAAAGCAAAGCAAGAGAAGAAGAGACCTTCTGATCAATCTGGGAATGGGAATAAGGGGAAGAAGGTAAATGTTGAATATCCATCTTGTGGTAAATGCGGGAAGAAACACCCTGGTACTTGCTTGAAGGGAATGGACGTCTGTTACAACTGTGGTGAAAAAGGCCACCAAGCTCGTGATTGCTAAGGGAAGAAGGAATCTGCCAATGTTCAGTGCTATAATTGCAGGGAGATGGGGCATTATGCAAATTCATGTCCTAAGCGTAAGGAGAACTTACCTCAGAAAAGGCCAAGGGATCAAGGCCAGGCTTATGCTATCACTACTGCTGAGGTAGAAGCTCCAAAAGACGTGGTGGCAGGTAATTTAATGGTTTCCTCAAGTTTAGAAAATGCATTATTTGATTCTGGATCATCACATTGTTTCATATCATCCCAGTTTGCTAAGAAAATTATATATTTCCAATTTTATTTAATAAGGGAGTTGTCAGTTAAAACTCCTAAGGGAAGTATCATTGCAAAAAAGTTTTGTGAATCAGTCCCCATTAGAGCACATAAATGTTCTTTATCTGCTGATCTCATCGTCATACCTATGATTGAGTTTGATATAATCCTCAGTATGGACTGGCTTTCGGACTACGATGCGAAGATTTATTGTAAGAAGAAAGAGGTTACGATTACTGATGATAATGATAAGGAACACCTTATTTTTAGAGCAGAATCATCACCACCTAATTCTTATTTAGATCCACCCCCAGTAGCTCAACTAAATTCAATTATTGGGGAGGAAGAGAATGAAATAACTATCGGTGAGGAAAGGAATGCTCAAATATAGGATGTACCTGTTGTGAAAGAATTTGTAGATGTATTTCCGGAAGATTTACCTGGACATCCTCCAGAACGAGAAGTTGAGTTTTCCATTGATTTAATTCCTGGATCAAGGCCTATATCGAAGACCCCTTATAGAATGGCCACTGTAGAGTTTGTCGAACTAAAGAAACAACTAGAGGAATTGAGTAATAAAGGATTTATTCTCCCTAGTGTTTCTCCATGGGGAGCACCTGTTCTTTTTGTTAAAAAGAAAGATGGATCTATGAGGTTATGTATCGACTACAGGGAGATCAATGCTATAACGATAAAGAACAAGTATCCCCTACCACGCATTGATGATTTATTTGACCAACTGCATGGAGCTCAATACTTTTCAAAGATTGAACTTCGATCTGGATACCATCAGTTGTGTGTGAAGAAGGAAGACATTCCGAAGACAGCATTTTGAACCAGGTACGGGCATTACGAGTTTACTGTAATGCCGTTTGGATTGACTAATGCACCCTCTGTATTCATAGATCTGATGAATAGAGTTTTCAAGGAGTATCTCGATGAATTTGTGGTGGTATTTATTGATTATATCTTGGTATACTCCAAAACCTACGAAGATCATGATAATCACTTGCGCATTATCTTGAAGACTCTGAGGAGGCATGAATTATATGGGAAGTTTAGCAAGTGTGAATTATGGCTTCATGAGATTTCTTTTCTTGGCCATATTGTCTCTAAAGATGGAATCTCTGATGATCCTTCTAAGACCAAGGCAATCCAATAATGGCCAGCACCTATGAGTATAACTGAGGTACGTAGTTTTATTGGTTTGGCAGGTTATTATCAACGTTTCGTCCAGAATTTTTCCCGATTGGCTAACCCATTAACGAAGCTCACACGTAAAGGGGTTAAATTTGTTTGGACAAAAGAGTGTGAAGAATGTTTTGAAGAACTGAATAGAAGATTAGTCAATGATCCTATATTGACTCTACCATCGGGGAATGATGGGTTCGTTATTTATAGTGATGCATCAAATAAAGGACTTGGTTGTGTCCTTATGAAGAATGATAGAGTTATTTCCTATGCATCACGACAGTTGAAAATTCACGAACAAAACTATCCTAATCATGATCTCGAGTTAGCAGCTGTGATCTTTTCTTTGAAGATATGGAGGCACTACCTCTATGGTGAAAAATGTGAGATTTATACTGATCACAAGAGTTTGAAGTATATTTTCTCACAAAAAGAACTCAACATGAGGCAAAGGAGATGGCTTGAATTACTCAAGGATTATGATTGCAGGATACACTACCACCCGGGGAAAGCAAACAAGGTGGCAGATGCTTTGAGTAGAAAAGACCATGGAGTTTTGAACAATATGAGAATTGAAAGGGATCCAATTTTCATGGATCTAGTTAAGATGGACATGGGAATAACCAGGGAAGGTGAAACATCAATTCTTTTTCAAATGGTTGCAAAACCATCTTTACTAGAAATGATTAAGAGTTCTCAGACCGATGATGAAGAATTTCAAAAGAAGATTAAAGCTGTGAATGATGGGAGATTGAGAGACTTTGTGTATGAAGATGGAATTTTGAAATTCGGGAAGAGACTTTGTGTTCCCGATTTACCTGATCTAAAAAGGGAATTGTTGGATGATGCTCATAGTTCAAATTTCTCTATACACCCTGGGAGCACGAAAATGTATAGAGATTTGAAGAAACATTTTCGGTGGGACAACATGAAGAGGGAGATTGCTGATTTTGTGTCAAGATGTATGGTTTGTCAACAAGTGAAAGCTTGAAGGCAACAGGCTGGAGGAGTCATGCAACCTCTTCCCATACCGGAGTGGAAATGGGACAATATTACGATGGACTTTGTCATGGGGCTACCAAAGACTCCTAGAAGGAACGATGCAATATGGGTTATTGTTGATCGTCTTACCAAGTCAGCACATTTTCTTGCTATAAGAGAAGATCTACCCCTGGAACATCTAGAAAGACTATATATTAATGAATTTGTGAGACTTCATGGAGTACCTCTATCGATTGTTTCTGATCGTGATCCCCGTTTTACTTCAAGATTTTGGAAAAGTCTTCAGAAATCCCTGGATACTGAACTTCATTTGAGCACTGCTTACCACCCTCAGACAGACGGACAATCAGAACGGACCATTCATACCTTAGAAGACATGTTGAGATCTTACTCACTTGACTTTTTGGGTATGTGGGATCAATATTTACCACTGCTAGAATTTTCCTAAAACAACAGCTTCCATTCGAGTATTCAGATGGCACCATATGAAGCGTTATATGGAAAGAGATGTCATACACCAACCTGCTGGGATGACGTTGGTGAAAGAAAACTTGTAGGCCCAGAACTGGTGGAGGAAACGGTGGAAAAGGTGAAGGTAATCCAAAATCACATCAAAGCAGCTCAAAGTAGGCAGAAGAGCTATGCTGATAATCGAAGGAAGGATTTGGAATTTCAAGTCGGTGATCATGTTTTCTTGAAGGTATTTCCATGGAAGGGAGTCATACATTTTGGTAAGAAAGGTAAATTGAGTCCCAGGTACATCGGACCTTTCAAAATTCTAGAACGAATTGGGGCTGTAGCTTACCGATTGGCAATGCCGCCAAGTCTCTCCAAAGTTCACGATGTGTTCCACGTATCTCTGTTGAGGAAATACATGCCTGAACCAACGCATGTACTCACCTACGAGGAATTAGAACTGGAACCCAATCTTTCCTATTGTGAAGAGCCCGTCAGGATTCTTGATACGAGAGAACAAGTACTGAGAAACCGGACGACGCGTCTGGTAAATGTTTTGTGGAGAAACCATAAGATGGAAGAGGCAACGTGGGAACCCGAGGAACTAATGATGAATAACCACCCAAGTCTTTTCATGAGGTAGTATTCTAGAAATTTCGAGGACGAAATTATTTGAAGGAGGGGAGAATGTAACACCCCAAGCTTCTACGGTACGCTTCTCTTTGAATAATGTGATAGCGTGTGTTGTACGCAACACCGAGTTCTAACACACCATAACCAATCAAACTAGCCATTATGAACAGTAATACCTAATTTTTGAAATTATATATATTTTATATTTCAAAATGGACTTCATTTTTGGATTCGGAATATCGAATTTATCCTAAGGTGAAATTTTGGTACTTTTCGGATAACTTTCATATTTTGATGAATAGTGAAAATTACTAAATTTTAATTAAAAACAACTTTTTTAATCAAAACAATTAATAGTGATAAATTATGAATTTGAGTGGTTTTAAAGTATATTTAGAATATATTTTTACCATTTAATATAATGTTGGCCATTGGACATAATTTTACAATTAAACCGAACATAAACAAGTGTCAATCTTTTGATAGTTATTATCTCTTAAAAACACGCTTTTTGTTTTGACAGCAGGAATTAATTTTAAATTAATTTCTGCCACTTCTGTGTTTTAAATTTAGAAAAATGGATTCCATATTTTTAATCAGGATGTTCAAATTGTTTAAATAGGTAACTTTTATTTTTAGACATTTTGAATAATTACTGCGGTAAATATTTTATTTACCCTGGTTAAGGGTAAATCCGGTAAATAAGGGTTAAAAAATAATATTATAATAATACTAAATTACCCTAAAATGTGTCCTAGCCTTATTTGTTGATACATGTTCGACCATAGGCATATTGGGGTCGATTTTGGGACCCCATGGTGCCACTTGTAGGTGATAGGGACATTTTTTTAATTAAGTTAAAATGAATACAAAAATGACACAAGCATATATCTTTTAGAAAAAACAATTTTTACATAGGGTTATATATGTTGGATTTTAGATTATAAATATTCATTAGAAATATAAAATTATTTCATATATAATGATATTTTATTTATAATTTTTAGACATTAAATAATTTAATTTATTTATGACAGAATGATGATGAATTAATTACTATAATAGTGAAAAATTAATATAATTGATATTATAAATACCCAAATAAATATAATATGAAACTTTAAATGAATTAAACTAATTTTATAGGAAAATATGATATATTAGGATTGATTTAATTTACCTTTTTCGAAGAAATCAATCTGTTATGAGTTTCACAAAAATAAACTATTGAATAGTGTCAAAATTGACATAAAAGAGTTCTTAAAACAAATATTATATTATTAATTGATATTAAATTCCTAAAAATCTAAGGTTCGGCCAAGAGACTTATATCATGATAAGATCATTAATGGACCACTTGGGGGTCGCTTGGATGTATATATTAATTTTATTAACCATATTATAAAAAAATACAAAGAGACATTGTAAAAGTGAAACTAATTAACTTAGAGTTAATACTTAAAGATAAGGTTAATATAAGTACCCAAACCTGTCTAAATTATATTGGTTGAGTTGTTTTCGACCCATAACCACCTTAAACTTTGAATAATAAACTTTGGAGCCATTAGAAACCGAATATGAATTTATTATAAATTAATATTTCTAGCATTTCCAAAGGTGCCCCTCACCCCTGTTATAAAAGGGCACTCCTCCTTCTCATTTATTCACACCTTCAAAGCCTTTTGGTTAGGCCAAACTCTGCCCAAATACTCTCCCAACTTCCCTCACTACAACCTAGAGGCCTTAGTTTGATCAGAAAGCCAACCTAAGGAGCCCTTTTGATCAAATCAAAAGGAAGAACCCGAAGAAGAGGTAATGATTTCACCACCCTTTTCCAAGTTCATTTCTTCTTCCACTTCTTCTTTCTTTGTTGTTACCATTATAAAATAATAACTCCAGTATCATATATATACTGTGATGTTATTATAAATATGGTTCAACCATATTCAGTATTCTATCCACCCTTTGAATAACATGTCACCATACGTGCGTACGTACGGCTTACCGTCTCCACGTCGTGGTGTATTTGTTATTCAATATATTATTATTTGGATGGGTATAATAATGATATGTAACTCATGTAAATAATAAATATAACATGTTAATTATTCTGTATATATGATATACCTTCCATTTATATATTATTTTAATATCATAAGAATGATATTTTCGCTCGTGCGTATGTACGGACTACCGTCTCCACGAACGCGATAAGATTCATTCTCCATCGTATCCATTCAAGTATAATTATCATTTGATAATTTAAAAATGATGTTTAAGGACTTGATATCATTCTGTATATGAATAATATACAACCTATCCATTACAAATATGTCTTACGTAACAAAACATATAAAAGAAAACAAGTAAGTTAACACCCGAAACAACGATAATACTAATATATTATTATCAAATCAATATTAAAAGATCATATATGATATCATATTAATGTATATGATTCTTGTATAATCTAATAACAATTATTTCACAATTATACAGGAGGTTAACCTACCCCAACCAAGGAAAAGTACAAGGTAAGGGTTATTTCACAATCTCTTCATTATTCGAGGTTGTTTATACGTAATAATCTACTGGGATCTCGTTATCATCCACATCCATGTTTCTTCAAAATGTATTTCAAAACATTTTTACAATAATATGGGTTAAAGTCATTTATACCCTTGTTTTACTTTTTATAAAAGGAATCCTTCCGTCGTTTTCAAAACAAGGTCCTTTTTAACCTTTTCGACAGAATTAAGGTAAGAATATTTTTTTAACTTATACGGCGGGTGCGGTTATTTTCTGCCGTTATAAAATATTCAATGCTTTCCTTACAATCTTATAAGAATATTTTCAAGGAATTTTTTTATTTTATATGGCTCTTAAATGATTTCAAAAATATAAAGAGATATTTCTCTAAAAAGTGTCTTGATTTCATCTATGTCAACATCCTTTGATGGATTTTACGCTTATTTGAAGTTGATTTATTATGATACAAAACTTCTATATTGTATTGAAGGTTTTGTGATATGTTTGACTGTGGATGTGCTATTTTTATACCATTCATAGTTTATGGTGAAATTATTGACATTTCGTATGCTAGTTTTAATACGAATGTTTATGTTATGTTTAAACCTTTTCATATGGGAATGCATTGGACTTAATATGTGACGGGTGGAGCCCGCTATAGCTCCTCAATGCATCGGTAGGTCTCATGAGACAATCTAGTGTCTTGGCACAAGGCCTTGACAAAATATTATTTGTAGTCTTGGCACGAGGCCTTGGCCATGTGGTTATGATAGTCTGGCATTATGCATTCCAACATTATGAAAGTGGTTAGTGATTTTGCATGTGATTATTCGATTAGTAGAATATCCATGTGAATGAGTAAATGTCATTATTTCATTTTATTTATGCCATACAATGTTGAAAGTTCAAGTTTGAAAGGCTTTTGTTTTAGTTATATATTGCCTTAAATGTTTATTCTTATTTATGAAAGTTTCCGCTATATTGTTATCCTTACTGGGCATTTGAGCTCACCCCTTTTCTATGTTTTATTTTTCCCAGGAAGTGAAGAAGTAAATTATGAATGACCTGCAGGGATATTATGTGGGGATATGAGTGTGGATTATGGAGACATTATGTTGTTGTAGTAGTTTTTCATTTTATGATGTAATGTAAAACTTATGAATATATCTAGTGTTTCCAAGGCTACTAAACCAATCGGTCTTTCGAGATTTGATCTTTCTTATGATCATGCCAATGTTATGTAATAATGCACCGACTCTGGGTAACTAGGGTCAGGGCGTTACATATCGTGCTTATGTTGAATAATATACAAGATCGAAACCCTCATCAATGATCAGATTTGGTCTTTAAAACATTCTTCGATACTTAGGTAAAACCCCTTTGACATCATTCATCCTTCAAAAGACCTCTCTAACAACCAATAACCTCTGGCTTATCTTGAACCCTCATCGACAGTCGAGAACTCCATCTGAAATTTGTCATTATTGCATAGAGCTTTGACCTAAGGGTGCTTAGTGAAACACAATCCCATTTTTTACTAAGAGCCTCCTAAAACTAATCCCTCTTCTAGTCGACTCTTCTGAGAAACCCGTATTGGGGTTTAAATAAAAAAATAACCCTTATTATCACTTCATTTTATTATTATTTTTTGTATAATAATTATCATGATTTTTTATGTATAATTTTAAAATTTTATTAAATAATTTATAATATGATTTTATATAAAAATAATAATACAGATAAATCAGAATAAATTTATCTAAATTCATATTTAAAAATTTTATAATATAAAATTAATATTACTCATACATATTTTGTTAATAGTGTCATCATAGAATTTTAATTTGTGTTTAATAAAAAATAATACGCATAAAATAATTTAGTATTTTAATATATTTATAATAATTAAATATAATTTAAAATTAAAATTGGAATTTCATAATAATTATATAAAAAATTACCCTTTAATATTCATGTTTAAGATGTTTAATAATAATAAATATAATAATACTTATATTTTATTAAACACAATTATATTTTCATATTTCAAAAATTATCATCATTTTATTAATTTATAATTTCATATAATTTATAATTATATTACATTTAATTATTATGATTATTTATATAAAATAATAATTTTTTGAATCTTTATATATTAGTTTAAAATTTTACTTAAAATAATAAATTTTGTATTTAAGTGATTATTAATTTAATTATTTATTATAAATTTTTTTTAAAGGGTTTAACATAATTTTTTAATTACAAATCACTATGCATAACTTATTAAGAAAATATTGAACTATTGAGAATCTTAGATAATAAATAGTTAATATAATTTCTTCATTTATTTATTATTTTTACAATTGATAATTTAATATTTATTTAATTTTTTATTAATATTTTTATTACTATCATAGAATTAAATTTTAAATCAAAATACTAATAAATAATTATTTTAGTAAAAACACATGATGTTATATTCTTCTATACATATATTAATTGCTCCCTTACAATTCGTTCATCAAACTAATAAAATTAGGAATTTCGATCTTTAGAAATAAATGAATAGACATATAAATTCTTATGGGTATTTATCTACCTATAATTTTGAATTAATGTTCTATCATGTAGATTTTTTTTCCACAAAAGATAATACCTAATATTCAAATTTTTCTAGGTCATTCATGTGATCCAAAATGTAAATCCCTAAACCCATACTTCTAGATTTAGTACTTAAAAATACTATATTTTATTTTGAAGGACAACATAAAAATACACAAAACATTATACATTCGATGAACTTTTCTGGTCTAGGTTTTGGAGAATTAGATAAAACCATAACAATTTAGTATAGCTATAGAAAGTTTTTATTAAATTGTTTTCTTGTGTTCCTCCTCCTTATATGACACAAACATCACTTAAATATCCATGAAACCTATAAAATTTTTTTTAAAGCATTGGGTGTGTATTAAATTTCCCAGTAAGGGTTTTTAAAACCATTGGAAAATAATTTTATTTGAAACTATAAATCTCTTTTGTAAACATCTTCTAAAATAAATCATTTGATTAAAAAAGACAAAAATGTTTTTTCAAAGCATTAAAACATTTTCTAAAATATCCTTAATAAATTAATGTTATTTTTAAAACCATTTTCATCTAAAATAATAAGCTCTTAAGATATAACTTTGGACTTATCCTTTTTAAAAATCAGAATTTTTAGGGATTATTTATGATATGTAGAAGGCTATAAGAAAAACCACGTGTCCACAAATCTATATCACCTGGGGGACACAGTCCCCTTGGGGTAAAGGGTTTACGCCCCATATCATATCATATCATTCTAATATATTGTTCCAAATTTCTTGAAAAAAAAATTAATGGTCATTACTTTATCACTCATAACCCAAAACCATTCAAAATAATATATAAATTATTTTCAATTAAGTAAAGAATCTTACAATTTATTTAAGTGGAATAATATTATTTTTATGAAATTATAAAGGATTTTTGAGAAATATATACTTCCATATAATTTTTTTAATTTTAAAAAATAATCATAATTTTATAGAAATTAGAAATAATTATTGTACTAAAATGCAATAAATGTCCATAATATCTTTAGATAACAGCTATATCTATATTATGGATGACATTCATGAACATACATAAACATTTCATAGATAAGATGAAAACTTCTATCATTTAAAAATTTATATAAATAAAAATAACACATGAAATGATAACTTATACTGATTACATAGAATAATAAAATTTCTCAATTTAACATAGAAATATTTGAAAAAACAATTTAATGTTAAAAAATAACAAACAATTTTTTTGTTATTATTATAAAATAGTTTATTATAAATCATATAATATTTATTTATTATATTAATTTCATTTATTAATGTTTTAAAGAATATTTAATATATATATATATAAAGAGATAGTTCTTTAAAATAAATAAATGATTTAATTTCAAATAATTCCCTTAAAAGGGTTATAATTCAGATAAAAGTTTGAAACTAAAATAGAGACTTTCTTTCCTCAAATTTAATCTTGATGAAAATTTTAAATACTAATATACTTATATTATATTATTTAAGAAGATATAAATATATATACATAAATTGTAAAAACAATACATCACTCACCTTAAACTAGACCATGGAATCCTATTACCAGTGGAATGAATTCCTTGAATGTTTGTGAAGAATGAGAGAAACTATTTTGGACATGTGATTTAGATTATTGTCTTGATGGGATAAGTGAGGATTTACTGTATATATATATATATATATGTATGTATTTCCATTCATCCTGTATTATGAATACAATAGATTTTTTATATCTTTTGTAAGAATACATGATGTTAATGATTATTGTTCTTGAAAAAGGACACATGTCCTGATCAAAACATAGTGATAAAATTTAAATGGATTGAAAAGTAAGAATAATATATAATATGTATATATTTTAGAAGAATACAATTATATATTAATTTCTATAATCATATAAGTATTCAAGATAATGAAAAATGTAGAATGAAACAAATATTATGATACTGGAAAACAAATTAGTCCAACACATTCGAGAAGATAGAATATATATATATATATATATAATCAATCGAACTAATATCTGTGGAACCAGATATATACCATCTTTTCATAGTAAGATCTCTAACTAAAATCATTGAACATACCACAAAATTATGAACATAGGACTGCCAAAAATGATTTATGAAGAAAAAGGAAGATATGTCACTATTAAGCCTCGAAATAAGATTTATAGGAAGATTGGACAACTAGAAGAAAACAACACCTACCTCACATTGGGTGAATAAGATATGATATCAAAACCCTTATCGGGGCTCGGATTTGGTCTTTGATGCTTTCTTTGATATCGCAGTCGAACACTGTCAACATCATTTTTCCCTTAGAATCCCTCTCTATCAGCTGATATCATTTTTCATGGCTTGAACCCTGGTCCATGGTCAATACATTTATATGAAATAGATCCTTCTTGTTCTTGGATTCGACCTAAGGGCACTTAGTGAAACCTAATACCTTTCTTTGTAGAGAGCCTCCTGAAACCGAGCCCTCTTTAGGCCAACTATTCCGAGAAACCCTTCCTCGGTTTTATCCAAAATTAAACCAATCATTATAACTTAATTTTATTATTATTTTTAAATAATAATTATCTTTATTTTTTTCATCCATAATTTAAAAATATTATTAAATAATTTAAAATATGATTTTACATATACATAATAATTCTCATATTTCAAAATAATTTTATATATATTCATATTTCAAAATTTTATATAAATATTTGAAATACCCATATATATATATAATACAAACCATTTAATAATTTTAAAAATAATTAAAACAATTCATATTTTATAAAAAAATAATACACATATCATAAATAATTATTTTAATATATTTATAATTATTGAATAAAATTTAAAGTGAAAATTTGATTTTCATAATATTTATATATTCAAAATACCCATTTATTATTCATGTATAATATTTTTAAACAATATAAAAAAAATAACAAAAATAATGATACCTATATTTTATTGAAAAATTAATTATATTGGCATAATTTCATAATTATCATAATTTTATTTATTTATAATTTCATATATTTTATAATAATATTACCTTTAGAAATTATGATTATTTATACAAATTTATCAATTTTTTATTTACTGTATATATATTATTAAAAATTTTAGTTACAATTGTGTATTTTGTATAAAACTGATTATTAATTTATATATTTATCATAAAACAGTTTTCACAGTAGTTAAATTATTTTTTAAATGAAAAATTTATATAAATAACATATTTGATAATAATTTAACTATTAATAATCATATTTAATATGTTTTTATTATAATTCCTTCATTTATTCATTAATTTTTAATTTATAGCTTAATATTCATTTAAAATTTTGTATTATTAATATTATTGTTAATAACATTAAATTAATGTTTATATCAAACTAATAATAAATTCTTATTTTATTAAAAACATGTGATGTTACACATAACCCATTATATTCTTAAAACAACTACCCTTTAGAAAGAAGCATTTCTTTAAACTATGGGATATGAAATAGTTTTGAATATATTATAACGTAGAGTCCAAAATCTATGTTTACAAATTAATAAAGAATCAACAACTTTTTCTATATATACCAACTCATTCTTTCATTCCTCTCCACTCCAAACCCATTTATCGTTAAGTTCCCCTTTTCTCCCTCTCTAAATCCCTATAAAGGAGATTCTATGGCCCTAATGACCCCTTCCCATGATTTAATGAGCATTATCTCAAAGTAAGGGTTCTCTATCTCTTATTTTCCATTCAAGCACTTTTATTGTATTAAGACTTCTAATTTTCAATTATTCATGTTGACATGTGTTTATAATATTTAATTTAATTTCCATAAATGAATATTTTATAACAGAGTCAGAAACCTATATTTATAAATTATTATTAACCCCATATCTTTTTCAATAAATGCCTACTTCATAACATCCCACCCCTAATGTAGCTAAATCGATGCCCTAATATGGTTCTAAAAAAGACCTTAATAATATCTCCTTGTATTATTGAGAATAAATACTAGTTTCAAGGGAATATAATTCAATGCTAGTGTGCAAAACTAGAAGAATATAACAAAACAATTGTACACATCAGAGCATGTGAAAAGAATAAATCAACTAAAAAAGAGGAATTATTTAATAAAATGAAATATAGTAAAGTCCCAAACAACCATGTTCTATATACAACATTAATGAACCACTACTCCAATCACATGTACCAAATAATAAATTGAAAATAAATACATTAGTCCTTATTACTGACTCTGAGCCATATCACATACCCAGTCTCTAGTACCTTGTCAAGCTACTCATTCCCAATAACCAGACTCCTTGCGAGAAACCCTATCAATCATGAAATCATGGGCCTTCACAAAATCCATCATGCATGTGTGATCTTAGAGAAGGTAGACATACTGTATTCGCACGCACTGAGGTGCATGTTTAGGGGGTGAGAAATAAATATTAGTATCCCACCCCTAATAGAGAACCTATAGCCTGTTTCCATAAGCGAATAATCATACAATATACGCATCCTATAAAAAACAAATAAACTGAATAATAATAAAACCATTGTTAATCCTTGGGTCCTTAACTCTGATCACACATACCCTCTTCAGACAACACAGAAGTGTCTATGGAACAAATCAATTACCATTCTTCATAAGTAACGTATGGGAGCCCCATCTAAGGGTTCCAAAACTATTTATCTCAACACTGGGAACCTATCCCACAATAGTCCTACCATATTGTTTCCTAAGCAACAAAATTCCCTATTATTTCCTCAACACTGCAGTCATTGTATCATTCTTGGTACCCATATGCATCAATATCTGGTACTCCTATCATTCTAAAGTACAACCAGTTCATATCATGTCTGTTCGACATCTATCCCACATTTGATAAATAATAGTTCCTAGAAGATTAGTATGACAACTAAACCACACATCAAATCAATCGGACCTATAAAATCAGTCTGAAACCTAAACCATGGATGGAGAGAATCAGTTCACCATCTATTCTAGATGGTATACCATCATATACAAAAGTAGAAATATAGAAATTATATTGTATACTATTCGTGTTCACATCCTTTATTTCACACCTAACCCATATAGTATACTACTCATTCCCAGACCCTGAGTCTGACATCTCAACCACATATGTGGATTGTAATGTATTGTATTTCCAAAAAGTGAAAAAATGTTCCTAGAACCCTAGTCTAGAACTCAAACCATAAATAAACTATTGGTAACAATAAACAACATAATATCCAACTCTCAACTATGGATCCCACAACATATCACAAAATCATCACTCGTGTAAACCAAGTATCAACCTTAACATGTATAGGAACATACAAAAGGCTAGAAAAATGAACATTCCCATAATCAACATCTCTATCCCCTTGGATCATAAATTAATTTGGGTTTAAAGGGAACACCAAAAGCTATTACTATCCAAAAATGACACCCAATTAGGGACAATTTAATAGTTGATAACCCACATAGATCTTTTTGGTTAACACATAAATAGAGTCATTTCTATTTGGATCCTCCGAAATATCACTCAATTAGAGTAATCCCTTTTGGGATCCTCTAGATCATTGAATAAGTGGGTATATCCCTCTCCCAATTAGTGGTAATTACCAAACTCTCAAGACAATCTCTATCTATCAACAATCAGACATCCCACCACATAGTCTCTAACATCCTACAGTGTCACAACTCTGAATTGTATAAATATTTTCAAGGGAGATGACCACAATACCAAACCATTTCTGTGTTACCATTTAGTGGACCATAAACCCTACCTATCCTCCACCTTAATTCACAACTCAGTCCTACTAACCTGGGATATTACCATTCTAAAACTAACTTAGGTCTTTGATAACTAATGATATTTCCTCTAATTATTCTCATGACCATCTCATAGATATCATCCCACATATCACTACCAAGATATATATTAATTCACTATCTAGAGGAAAATATCTATTTCCTAAATTACTCACCCTAAACTACTCTTAGAATTCATAAAAATACCCAAAGGGCTCCACCATATTGTTATATGCCTAAAAACACAAAAAATGGACTCATCTTGGGTACCATTCCAAATATAGGGTTACAAAACTACCCAAATCCATCAATGTCCGAGTAAAGGGGAAGTACATGGCCTATACCATGAGTGAATGACATGTAATCCTAAAAATATTGTCTCTCAATGTACCTATTCATGGTCACTCAGACATGGAGTCTATTTGTATACTAAATCACAGTTAGGGAATACATGGGGTCTGGTTGTGTACTTACACACTTCCATGTCCCCCTTACATGTGGTGTCTTCCCATGTACATGGACACATGGACATTTCCAACCGTAGGACATGTAATTAGACTATATGGTGTGTAGGAAAAACATTATACCTTCTCATGTACTCATCCACATGTTCCTACACCACTACACAATGTGTACTCTAAGTACATGTTGTTTAGTTCAAAATTATCTATCTTACCTTATACTTGGCTACATGTCCATGTAACACAACATGACATATACATTATGAAACTTCATCTGACCTAAATGGGGAGAACCCATGGAATGTGTTCCCAAAAAAATTGTTGGGTAGTTGGGGTTTCTGAATGAGAAACCCTTATAAATATCATGAAACCCACATTTCCCCCAAAGTTAATCATAGACTGACCACCAAGGGGTCAATAGAATTTATATAAGGTCTATAAATGAAAAAATACATAGCCTTTTGGGATCAATGAATATAACGAAAAATTGGATGACCTTATGACATAAACATCAATGATTGGAATCCATATCTACTCCAGGAGGCTGCTACACCTCGAGCCAGTATTGATCTATTCCTGGTTCAATGTCTGGTGGAACCTCCTCCCCCTTTTAATCTCAGCCCGATCATTACACACATGGGGGGAAAACTCCACTTTATCCTTCCATACATGGGAATCAAAATGAGGGGGGGGGGTATTTAAATTAATTAATTAATTAATAAAATTCCCTTTAAAATAATTGTCTCAAGTCTTAGAACATGAAGTTGGTTTATAAATCATGAAAGAAAACCCCCATTACAGAATCAACTTTTGATTTGGAATTAAAATACTATGCTCTGTTAAAAATATATCACATCACAAACCATCATGAATATTTTTATATTTAATTAAATAAATATTAAATATTATTCGAAAATTCAAAAAACATGAATCTCTACCAAAATATTGTCCTAGGGTAAAAAATCTATTATATTACCCATAAAGAGGTTAAAAAATTATTCGTGATCATATTGTAGAAAAAATGAAAATTATATCCCATATGAGTTCTTGAAAGAAAAAATTCAAATTGATACTCAAATTCAGAATCTAGGGAAACACATGTTCCTAAAAACACCACACTATAAACATTATCATCCTTGGGAAACCTCAATTGTCTTCCACACATAAATCCCAACCCTCACTAACCATCAAATAATTCACAACTCATTGAATTCCATGTTAGGACAACAACCAATTTTCAATATATAACTACAATGATACGGTGTACAACTATTCCATGGCTAAGCCACCACTTTAAATCGCTAGATAGACACTAAAAATGTTCATGAATTCACATGTAAATCCTAAAATTACATTATTTCATCCATAGTTCATAATCAATCTCATGGTGATCATGTCAATATAAGTCAAATAATATGGAAAATTTTGTTCCACATCACCTCCCACTGTCGGAGATTCCCATCAGAAGACCTATATACTAGTCTAGTGATCCACACTATGTTGTTACTAATGAATCCTAGACCCTATCAACACAAGGGTTACATCGCCACCGTGGATCTAATACTCTCTACAATTGGAGTATTCTTATTATCATCTCACAACTGGACACTGACTCCACGGTCCATGATCTAATCACTATTAAACCTCAAAACTAGACATAGTCATATCACTCCCACTAGAGTGATAAAATGAACCATCACCTATTTCCCATTATAGAAATATTAAAATGGAACCCATGGTATTCCATAACAACTTTCCAATCATAAGGACCTCACTCACAAACAAATAATAGTGCACTCCTTCCATAAATCTTCACGTACGGTAATCCATGAGTGCAACCTCAATGGGGGGGGGGATTTTTCAAACCAAATAATCATTAATTTATCATGGAGTATATATGATAATATATTAGTACGCTTACTATGATGTCAATATATTGGGAATTAATGTTTCTAGATTGGGAGTATAGTAATATGTCATCCAAAAATACCACAAAAAAATCATCCACTCATGGAACATCAAACTTCTATCCTGTGGGCCTCGAGTGACCCTACCAAAAAGCCTCTCAACACAATGATAACAATTATTATCATAATCATGGATGCCTTCTCAACCCAAGCTCCTTGGGAATACACTTATATAACACCTAATCTATAAGAAAAATATCAGAATATTTCACCATGTGCTTGTGATTACAATATCCCACAATTTAAAAGTCCATAGACACTCTTACGTAACCCCACCATAGATCCAAATTATGACTCTAATAAGTTATATTCCATAAAAAATAATCTCTCTATCCCCAATTTCATAACATAGAGAAACTCTTATGCTCCTTATCTAACTCATAACCACCGGACACAACCTTCCTAAACAGCCATTACCTGGCCCAGAAACCTGAAGAAACATGCCATTATTAAAGATAACACAAAGATGAAACATAATAAAAATGTTCACTTTCTCAAAAATAGAAGGTATCCAACCATCCTAAACCCCAAACAAGGTTGAACCCTAATTTTTCCATGGAAAAAATTGAAAAACATCCATCTATGACTCACATGCCTAAAGGAACACATAATCTAGTCGAAACATTTCATAGTTCACCCCAGAAAATCAAATGACACCAACTCCATAAACTAGAGTCATGTTAAAAGGGTAAATAGGTAATCCGGCCTAGCCATATTGATCATGTATCAAATCATGTCACCAAGCCACACAAGATCGGTGTATGAAAAATCACTAGAGTCCATAACCCAAAAGTCATCCAAAATTCTCTCATCATAAAAAAAACATGAACATGTCAAAACACCCATATCTATTGTATCACATAAAAAAGAAGTAATTTTTCAATCTAAAATTCCACAACTCGGGCACCAATCCTCTCTAAGAATCTGCATATTAGATCGGACCCTAGAGGACCAATCCATAGAACCAAACTCAAAAAAACCCACCAAAAAGGGTCCAATGGTCATATATCCATACCATACTGCTCGACTTGGGCTACCACACCCACTATGCACATAGACCACATTAGTATCCTCATTATAAAAAATGTCACTAGAGATCCAAAAAACCTCCCATATAAAAGAAATACATAAAATCACACACTAGTAGGCCAACAAAATTTGGATCCTACATGCCAAACATAATGCATGAGATTCCTTTAGTTTCTATAATCAATGAATCAAAATCAATAATAGGCCTATTTCTAGTTGGATAAGAGATAAAAATAAATCATAACTCTTAAAATAAAAACCACATGTGTATGGACCAAGGAAAAAATCAATTACAAATATAACATCATAAATCAAAAATATTATCCCAACCATAGTAAAATAAAATTCCTACCAGAATAGGAATTTGTGACGCAGTAATTGATATATAAGAATGGATCTAAAAAATTCCTATATCTTTATTATACCAAATCACAAATAGTAAGAAAAAAAAGTAACTACAATGATACTACATTGTAACATCCTAGTCTGGATTACTCTAAACTGGTGGCCCAAGCTGGTTCACCACAATACCTCAAGAATGGATCCTCAAATACCGGGGGCTTTTGACTAGAAGCATAGGTATAAGGTGGATAAATAACGATACTATAACTCCATATCATAGTGAACAAACAGATAAAAATTAACCCAAATCATACACATTAGAGTGCACAAAAATAATAAATAAACTGAAATAGAGGCATTCTGTATTAAAAAGAAATACGATAAAGGACCAAAAACACATTTAATATATTCCACATCGATCTCCCACAAAGATGATCACCTATAATAAATAAGAAATTGAATAATAAATACATCAGGAACTACTTCAAATTATGATCCATGTCATTTACCCACTCTCCAGTTCCGGATCGAGAAACTCTAACCCAATCATCAGACTCCAAGCAATAATACCAATCAATTATATAACCAAAAAAACTTATGAAAATATATTGTGCATGTTTTTTAAACCTAAATAATGAAATAGGGTATGTATGCACATAAAGGTGCACATACAAGGGGTTGGAAATAAATCTCAGTAGGACACCCTAAATAGTGAAACTATAACCTGATTTAATAAGTAAATTTTCATGAAATATTCTTACTCTAGATGAAACATTATAGAAATAAACAGATAAAAAAATAAAGATCCTTGGGTCCATGTCTCTGACCGACCATACCGCTTTCATCCAATGCTAAAGTGTCTCCGAACACATATCAATGACTATACATCATAAGTAATATACATATTCCACATCAAATATCACTATAACCATTTATCTTGACACTAATAACCTTTCACATGGTAGTGCTACCATTCTGGTTTCCATCCAAATCAATCCCCTACCATGTCCTCACAACTCAATTAATTAACTCATTCTTAGTAATTGAATGAATAATTCCCCTTTACTCTTGTCAAAATTAATTAAAACAATTACTGATAATTTCAGTCTGAAATCTATCTCAAGTATCATAAGAAATAGTTCCTTGATTATTAGTCCTAAACCTAAACCACACATCAAATCAATAGTACCTAGAGAATTAGTTCAGAACCTAAAACATGGATGCAAAGAATTATCCCACCATCCACCCCAACTAGCATACCATAATATCTTGGAGTATCATTCTGGAAATTAAACCATTAAGTATACTATTTGTGTTCAGAGCCTCAGTATGATACCTAATCCATATAGTATACTCCCCATGACCAAAGACTCAATATAAATGATGAACATAATATGTGGAATATCAAATCCACTATGGTCAACAATATCAAAAAAAAATCATGGAACCTTATTCCGACACACAATCTATAAAAAAACTTTATTTACCAATACAAAACATCATATCCAACTCTTATCCATTACATCAATATATTATCAAAACATACCCATGGGTGTAAACTAGGCCTCAACCTCAATGAATAGAGTAACATATCAAGGGGATGAAAAATTACCCTTACCATCATCAATATCTCAGTCCTATAGGTGCATACATAAATTTGGTTCCATATGGATAACTTGAAAACATTACTACCCAAACACATGCATCTACTCAAGGTTGGTATATCAATAGGGAACCCACATGGACCTCTTGATCAACCAATAAATAATGTAATACCTATTTGGATCCTATAAACTACCACTGAAAGCATTAGAATCATTATTGGGATCCTCTAGATCAAGACATAACTAGGGATATCCCTCTCCAAATATTCAGTGATAACCATACTCTTAACACAACGTCCATCTCTCAGTGATCACACATCCTGTGGCCTAGTTTCTAGAATATAATGGAATCACATGCCTCAAATGTTGAAATCATCATAAGGTACATGGTCTCAAGAACAACCCCATTCTATTTGACCCTAGGATAGACTGTGAACTCAACCTATCCACCACATTGAGTCACAACTATATCCCGCTAACCAAGGAAATCAACTTCCAACACCAATTAAAGTCTTTGAGGAACTAATTACACATAATCCAATAATTATCATGATCAATTACTAGGTCTAATACCATATATCACTATCAAGAGATATCTGAACTCTATTTATAGATTAAAAAATCTTTATCATAACTTACTCACCCCAAACTACCTCTTAAATGTTCCAAAATTTCACATGTCCTCCACCATCATGCTCAATGTGTAAAAAAATTCAAAATGGGATCATATTGGGTCACATTTTGTATATGGGGTAGAATACTACTTGAATCCCTCAAAGGGTTAACAAATGGGCTATACATAATATATACCCCAAGTACACAATGTGTACTCACAAACGTCCTCTTTGGTCATCTACTTCTACATGGCATGTCGCACATGATGTTTTCTCGTGTACTACTAAATGTATTTAGAATAAATGGGGTCTAGATGTGTAATTCAACATGTAAATGTACCACTTACTTAGGGTTCACTTCCATGTACTAGGAAACATTTTCATGTCCCACTATATTCCATGTACTTAGACTACATGGTGTGGAGCCCCAAAATTGCATCTACCCATATACTCGACCACATGGTCCTAAACCACCACATGGTATTTCCTACAAGTAGATTATGTGTGGTTACAAATGATCCATATTCCCAAATAACTGGATATATGGACTAGTACCACTAAACACCATTTACATTATGAATGTTCATCATCGCCAAACAAGGAGAACACATGGCATGTGTTAGTCAAACAACACAACGTTTACTTGGGGTTTGTAAGTGAGAAACCCCTACAAACCTATTAAACCCCAATTTCCCCCTAATTATGAATAGACAAACCCCAGGGGGTACTTATAATTCATCGAAAAATATATTATGATAAATGCATAACGCTCAAAACCATCATACATCTTAGTGTAAACATCGAAGCTTTTGGCCCAAATCCATGACTAGAAGTGGATACACCTCAATAAACACTCAATCTATGCAATTAAAGAAGTAATGCGGCACATACACCCCCTTTATATATCATCCTAGACATCATTAAAAAAGGAGGAACCTCCCCCACTCTCCTTCTGTGCATGGGAAGTCAAATGGTTGAGGGGGGGGGGGGGTAATGTTTTAATTAATAAACTAATTAAATTCCCATTAAAACACTTTTAATGAACCCAAAAAACCAAAGTAGGTTTATAAATTTCCAAAGAAAAAACACCCATTCGGGAATCAAATATATAATTAGAATATGAATCATATGTTCTATCGAAATTATACCATCATAAGAACCTATATGAAAAATTTAATATCCAATTAATTAAATATTAAATATTCTTTAAAAAACATAGAACTCCCCAAAAAACATATCCTAGGGTAAACAACATATTATGGGACAATAATAGTAGTTAAAAAATTTATTATAGGTCATATACTAATGAAAAAATGACCATTTTACCACTCATGAGGACCCATAAATAAAAATTAAACTTTCAACTCAAATTCATAATATAGAGAAACATGGGTCCTTAAACATTAATTACCCCATTTGAAAACACTATAAAACTACTAATCCAGAAGTTAATCTTCCTATATCTCATTATATCTCTTATAATGAGCTTCTATGATTATATGGACCCCTTCCCAAGATTTAAGGATTACCCTATCATGGTATGGGGTTATATCCCTCCCCTATTTTCCACTCTAGAAATTTCATTTTTTTAATCCATTTAATTATTGACAATTCATGTTTACATTTGATTATAAAAATTAATTTACTATCCATATGATACCAAAATAATGAAATACCACTTTCCCCTCTCATTAATCTATTCTATGATATTTTTTATACACCGATTCTGCTTTTGAAATAATCCTTTGATTTTCCTTGAGAAATTATTATGTTGTAATTACACATACAAATTGTCATTAAAGGCTATTAACATAGATTTAACTATCGTCCATTTATTTGGAACTTCCATGTTTGAAAAAACATCCTTAATAATATGATTAAAATAATGAAAGACATTCTTATATTATATCATCAATTTGGAACACATAATGTTAGAAAACATGATGGTTTTTCCATAATTCCCTCAAATTCATTGGGTAATTTTTTAATCTCATGAGATACCATGTATGGTGTAAAGGTGTTTATCCTAATCCCAATATTTTATTTATTAGTGGTTAGCCTCTACTTATTCTTATGTTGTAACATTTTATATTGTTTCCAAATTCTTATAATACCATTATTTTATGATTTTTTATTCTCATTCCATGCCACCATGTGTATATGTATGATTCTTAAAAATTTATGTGATCATGATATGTCTCTTGAAACATAATTAATATTTATCATCAAATTATTCTTCAGTCACTCCTTTATCGGGATTTATGTGTCACCCTATTTTTCTATACCCATGTTATCTTATGTAGTATTAAGAGTTAAAAAGAAACTAGGGGTAAGTTATAGAGTTTTAAATAAATATGTTGTATTGTATTTTACAATAATAGTTAATTTTTATAATTTTATAAATTCACTAATACACTCAATATTTTGCGAATGTACTATATGGATATTTATTTTAAGAATCATAAAATAAAATGTATAAGAAATATGGGTTGCCAAACATGAAATTAGATGAATATTGTGTCACTTTTGTTGAATAATAGAAGCATAAATTAGTATAAATACTAGGGATGTATCTAGGTATAAGAAAACATCTATAAATATTGGTTTGGTATAGTGTGAGTGGTTTCCAAGAAAGAAAATCTTGGTCTGGATACTACAAATGGATATGGATATAGTATTGATAGACCTAGGGTGATAACACTGGAAGGGAGTTTTGGGTATTAACTTGACCTGAACTTTGTGCATGAAAAATAATCCTTGTTTCACACCTAGTTTAAAAATCCAATGGGATATGATTTGGAGAATTCAGAAGAGGTTTAAAATTCATTATGAAGGTCTTTAATAAATTATTAGGTTAGAAAACCTAATTATAAAATTATATGTAAAAACTAGATTAATGAATATAAATTCACAAGATAGGGTGAATAAGTCATTTATATATCATCCATTTATGGTTTACAGTTTATATTCCTAATTGCTTGAATATTATGAGCCCTAATTTTTCATTATTTTAGTTAATGGTTGGAAAGAGGATGAATCATTTTAGAAATTAGTATGATGGGAAATGTGATGATTTACCAAATGAGATACCAAATATAATGAGGTAATATTTTGAGAAATTCATGGATTTACTTTCTTATATTACTTATCTATATAAAAATTATGTGAATAGGGTGGAATTACCACTTCCCATTAAGAAGGGGAAAGTTGTTGTTGTATCCTTTATTTAAAAGACACTTCAAACTTTTTGGGTATATTATTTCCCCTTAATCATGGAACAATGGATTAAATCCATTTGAAAAGATATTATCATTCCACCACTTTTCTGATCAAGAGAAAGCTATACTAGTTATTTTTACATAGTGGGATAAATTGATTAGTGGTGGATGCTAGTCAAGAATAAAAATGACATAGAATATTTTTGGGGTATAGATTGGGTAAAATTAAAGAAAAATAATTTTAAATAATTATTTATATAACACTATATATAAATATATGGGATTTTATGAAATAAAATTTTCAAATACTTTTAATTTCAATGATAACTTGTGATACATGCAATACAAGGTTATAATGAAACATGTCATACTATTAAAATATCATTATACAATATGATAGTTTTCACCTAGCCATTAAAATTATGATTATGAATAATATTATCTAAATTATGAAAATATATGGATAAAAAATGTTCATAAACTAATTATTTTATTAAAAATTAATTATAAATCAAAACAAGAACCATTAGAAAATAAATAAAATCATTATTTGGAAACTCTTTTCCATGTACCAACATTTTTACCTTAATAAATTAGAAAAATAACTATTGGAGAATGGTTTATATTATATTTATGTATTATATATTCAATAAAATATTTGACATTAATCTTATGTTTGTTTTAGAACAGAGATAATAATAAATCCGATTTTACTCTTAAAAATTTTATTATTCTAAAAATCCATTTTTGTCGCATTTTACGTACTTATATTAGAATTTTTATTTATTTTAGAATTTTTATATTAAAAAATAAAAAAATAAATTTTAATATCATGATGTTAGAATTATCTCTGGGTGAAATTTTTAGAATTTTTTAAAAAATTCTCGTTTTTATTAAAAAGAAGACTTTTCATTGAAATCATTGAAAGGATTAATGTTATTTTCATAATTATTTAAAAGTAACATAATTTAAATTATATTTATAATAATATAATTAATGTTATTTGAATCAATTTTATAATTAATATTTATATATAAACTTTTTGGATGTTTGAAACATTTCTTTATGGAAAACCGCCTTTTCATTACATCTATTAGATTAATTTTAAATAAACATTTTTCACTTATATGAATTAAATTTATAAAAATTTATTAATAATTTTTAATCATCAAAATTTATAATATCTATCAATTTCAACTAATTTTTTGACCGTAATGAATTTTAAAAATAGTAAAAAATTAATCACTATAGTTAATGTTAAAACGGGTTCAGTAGAGGGTTAAACTAAAATGATAATAGGTGAAATGGCCTATAAAATTGTATAGAAAACGTTTTATAGAAATAATTAGAACTTATAAACTGTAATGTTTGATAATTTTACATTTTTATGACTTTTTGGAATGTAAAGAATTTGGGAACACCTTTTTCTTTTCAAAAATTTCAAGTGAGCTAGTCCTCTCATTTATTAAAGGCCACCCCTCAACATTAATCTTCACACATAAAAAAACCCATTTAGATCATACAAGACCTAAAAAAGTATCTTAATTAATATTATACCCATATAATATAGTGCATGGTGAGATCATAAATCCAATCTACAAAGGCTTATGGTTAAACCTAAATAGGTTGTCCGAAGAAGAGGTAAAGTTTTCAACTATATGTTTTTTTGTTTTACTTATTTATATAAATGCTTAAAATATTTTCCAAATATGATAAAATAATAGCACCAGTATATAATATATACTTATATTTTATTATTTTAATGTAATTACCTATATCTATCCCCACTTCTATCAAATCGGTTATAGAATCATCATTTGTGTGTACGACTGACTACCTTCTCGCGAGCCGATGTTATTCAGTTTCCATCACCAACTCCAACAGATGAATATAATGATGGATTTAATGTTTATATATGATATATATGATATTATTATACTTATTTAAATATAATAACACATATAAATTCTTACCTACCAACCCGTTGGAAAATAATAACGCTGCTCGTGTGTACTGCAGACTACGACCATGTGAACAAATGTGATGTCTTTTTCATTTCTATTTTTCTTGGATAGTTATAAAGATATAATAAATTAATATATATGATAAATTTATCCTAATTATATTTATATAATTATGATATTCTATATAAATTTTAACATTTCATTATACAGGGTATACGATAACGTCACTTGTGTATATGATATATAATCAACTTACAAAGGGAATTAATTTTTTTCACTAACAATTTGAATGGATGGAAAATAGGGTAAATTTAATTAATACACATGGTATATATAGAAAATATATTATATAATGTTAATATATTATTTATATTTCTCCATTTTAGTTCTTTTAAGAATTAGAATGAACGTTCATATGTACGTAGGACATACCTTCTCCATGAACACTGTATTTCATTTTATATCTCTATATTTTACAGATTAATATAAATAAATATATAAATAATATATATTATATTTATTTCATGTGTAATATTAGGAATATTAAAGAACCATGATCAAACTAATATGACCAAAAATGAAAAACAAAGCAGTTATTACCTGAAACGTGATTTTAAAATGGAATTGTAAATAATTGTATAATATAAGGAAATAAGTAAGTCATATATGGTATGATATAAATATTTATGGTTATATAATAGATTTATAATAAACTGAATTTATAATAAATTATGTTTTAATTTTTACAAAGTAAGTGAAGGCTTACTGTATGAGATTTTTATCTCACTTTTTATATCTATGAGATAAATTCCATATGCACAACTTATTCCATTATTGTTATATATATACAACCCATTAATTTATTTTATTATTATTCTCATGATTATTATGGGGATTTAGATATCCATTTTATGATAAACCCTTATCGGGTTTACAATTAAAAATATACCAATGCGATAATAAATTATCGTCTCAATTTTCCTTCTTTGAGCCACATTTTTTATTATGCTCCTATATTCATATATGAGGTGTATATATAGATACATTGAAGTGTAATATCTTGAATTTATTTATCCTAATGATATTTTATGTTTCATTTAATTTAATTATTTTAAAACATTCTTCGATACTTAGGTAAAACCCCTTTGACATCATTCATCCTTCAAAAGACCTCTCTAACAACCAATAACCTCTGGCTTATCTTGAACCCTCATCGACAGTCGAGAACTCCATCTGAAATTTTTCATTATTGCATAGAGCTTTGACCTAAGGGTGCTTAGTGAAACACAATCCCATTTTTTACTAAGAGCCTCCTAAAACTAATCCCTCTTCTAGTCGACTCTTCTGAGAAACCCGTATTGGGGTTTAAATAAAAAAATAACCCTTATTATCACTTCATTTTATTATTATTTTTTGTATAATAATTATCATGATTTTTTATGTATAATTTTAAAATTTTATTAAATAATTTATAATATGATTTTATATAAAAATAATAATACAGATAAATCAGAATAAATTTATCTAAATTCATATTTAAAAATTTTATAATATAAAATTAATATTACTCATACATATTTTGTTAATAGTGTCATCATAGAATTTTAATTTGTGTTTAATAAAAAATAATACGCATAAAATAATTTAGTATTTTAATATATTTATAATAATTAAATATAATTTAAAATTAAAATTGGAATTTCATAATAATTATATAAAAAATAACCCTTTAATATTCATGTTTAAGATGTTTAATAATAATAAATATAATAATACTTATATTTTATTAAACACAATTATATTTTCATATTTCAAAAATTATCATCATTTTATTAATTTATAATTTCATATAATTTATAATTATATTACATTTAATTATTATGATTATTTATATAAAATAATAATTTTTTGAATCTTTATATATTAGTTTAAAATTTTACTTAAAATAATAAATTTTGTATTTAAGTGATTATTAATTTAATTATTTATTATAAATTTTTTTTAAAGTGTTTAACATAATTTTTAAATTACAAATCACTATGCATAACTTATTAAGAAAATATTGAACTATTGAGAATCTTAGATAATAAATAGTTAATATAATTTCTTCATTTATTTATTATTTTTACAATTGATAATTTAATATTTATTTAATTTTTTATTAATATTTTTATTACTATCATAGAATTAAATTTTAAATCAAAATACTAATAAATAATTATTTTAGTAAAAACACATGATGTTATATTCTTCTATACATATATTAATTCCTCCCTTACAATTCGTTCATCAAACTAATAAAATTAGGAATTTTGATCTTTAGAAATAAATGAATAGACATATAAATTCTTATGGGTATTTATCTACCTATATTTTTGAATTAATGTTCTATCATGTAGATTTTTTTTCCACAAAAGATAATACCTAATATTCAAATTTTTCTAGGTCATTCATGTGATCCAAAATGTAAATCCCTAAACCCATACTTCTAGATTTAGTACTTAAAAATACTATATTTTATTTTGAAGGACAACATAAAAATACACAAAACATTATACATTCGATGAACTTTTCTGGTCTAGGTTTTGGAGAATTAGATAAAACCATAACAATTTAGTATAGCTATAGAAAGTTTTTATAAAATTGTTTTCTTGTGTTCCTCCTCCTTATATGACACAAACATCACTTAAATATCCATGAAACCTATAAAAATTATTTTAAAGCATTGGGTGTGTATTAAATTTCCCAGTAAGGGTTTTTAAAACCATTGGAAAATAATTTTATTTGAAACTATAAATCTCTTTTGTAAACATCTTCTAAAATAAATCATTTGATTAAAAAAGACAAAAAAGTTTTTTCAAAGCATTAAAACATTTTCTAAAATATCCTTAATAAATTAATGTTATTTTTAAAACCATTTTCATCTAAAATAATAAGCTCTTAAGATATAACTTTGGACTTATCCTTTTTTAAAATCAGAATTTTTAGGGATTATTTATGATATGTAGAAGGCTATAAGAAAAACCATGTGTCCACAAATCTATATCACCTGGGGGACACAGTCCCCTTGGGGTAAAGGGTTTACGCCCCATATCATATCATATCATTCTAATATATTGTTCCAAATTTCTTGAAAAAAAAATTAATGGTCATTACTTTATCACTCATAACCCAAAACCATTCAAAATAATATATAAATTATTTTCAATTAAGTAAATAATCTTACAATTTATTTAAGTGGAATAATATTATTTTTATGAAATTATAAAGGATTTTTGAGAAATATATACTTCCATATAATTTTTTTAATTTTAAAAAATAATCATAATTTTATAGAAATTAGAAATAATTATTGTACTAAAATGCAATAAATGTCCATAATATCTTTAGATAACAGCTATATCTATATTATGGATGACATTCATGAACATACATAAACATTTCATAGATAAGATGAAAACTTCTATCATTTAAAAATTTATATAAATAAAAATAACACATGAAATGATAACTTATACTGATTACATAGAATAATAAAATTTCTCAATTTAACATAGAAATATATGAAAAAACAATTTAATGTTAAAAAATAACAAACAAATTTTTTGTTATTATTATAAAATAGTTTATTATAAATCATATAATATTTATTTATTATATTAATTTCATTTATTAATGTTTTAAAGAATATTTAATATATATATATATAAAGAGATAGTTCTTTAAAAAATAAATAAATGATTTAATTTCAAATAATTCCCTTAAAAGGGTTATAATTCAGATAAAAGTTTGAAACTAAAATAGAGACTTTCTTTCCTCAAATTTAATCTTGATGAAAATTTTAAATACTAATATACTTATATTATATTATTTAAGAAGATATAAATATATATACATAAATTGGAAAAACAATACATCACTCACCTTAAACTAGACCATGGAATCCTATTACCAGTGGAATGAATTCCTTGAATGTTTGTGAAGAATGAGAGAAACTATTTTGGACATGTGATTTAGATTATTGTCTTGATGGGATAAGTGAGGATTTACTGTATATATATATATATATGTATGTATTTCCATTCATCCTGTATTATGAATACAATAGATTTTTTATATCTTTTGTAAGAATACATGAAGTTAATGATTATTGTTCTTGAAAAAGGACACATGTCCTGATCAAAACATAGTGATAAAATTTAAATGGATTGAAAAGTAAGAATAATATATAATATGTATATATTTTAGAAGAATACAATTATATATTAATTTCTATAATCATATAAGTATTCAAGATAATGAAAAATGTAGAATGAAACAAATATTATGATACTCGAAAACAAATTAGTCCAACATATTCGAGAAGATAGAATATATATATATATATATATATATAATCAATCGAACTAATATCTGTGGAACCAGAAATATACAATCTTTTCATAGTAAGATCTCTAACTAAAATCATTGAACATACCACAAAATTATGAACATAGGACTGCCAATAATGATTTATGAAGAAAAAGGAAGATATGTCACTATTAAGCCTTGAAATAAGATTTATAGGAAGATTGGACAACTAGAAGAAAACAACACCTACCTCACATTGGGTGAATAAGATATGATATCAAAACCCTTATCGGGGCTCGGATTTGGTCTTTGATGCTTTCTTTGATATCGCAGTCGAACACTGTCAACATCATTTTTCCCTTAGAATCCCTCTCTATCAGCTGATATCATTTTTCATGGCTTGAACCCTGGTCCATGGTCAATACATTTATATGAAATAGATCCTTCTTGTTCTTGGATTCGACCTAAGGGCACTTAGTGAAACCTAATCCCTTTCTTTGTAGAGAGCCTCCTGAAACCGAGCCCTCTTTAGGCCAACTATTCCGAGAAACCCTTCCTCGGTTTTATCCAAAATTAAACCAATCATTATAACTTAATTTTATTATTATTTTTAAATAATAATTATCTTTATTTTTTTCATCCATAATTTAAAAATATTATTAAATAATTTAAAATATGATTTTACATATACATAATAATTCTCATATTTCAAAATAATTTTATATATATTCATATTTCAAAATTTTATATAAATATTTGAAATACCCATATATATATATAATACAAACCATTTAATAATTTTAAAAATAATTAAAACAATTCATATTTTATAAAAAAATAATACACATATCATAAATAATTATTTTAATATATTTATAAATATTGAATAAAATTTAAAGTGAAAATTTTATTTTCATAATATTTATATATTCAAAATACCCATTTATTATTCATGTATAATATTTTTAAACAATATAAAAAAAATAACAAAAATAATGATACCTATATTTTATTGAACAATTAATTATATTGGCATAATTTCATAATTATCATAATTTTATTTATTTATAATTTCATATATTTTATAATAATATTACCTTTAGAAATTATGATTATTTATACAAATTTATCAATTTTTTATTTACTGTATATATATTATTAAAAATTTTAGTTACAATTGTGTATTTTGTATAAAACTGATTATTAATTTATATATTTATCATAAAACAGTTTTCACAGTAGTTAAATTATTTTTTAAAGGAAAAATTTATATAAATAACATATTTGATAATAATTTAACTATTAATAATCATATTTAATATGTTTTTATTATAATTCCTTCATTTATTCATTAATTTTTAATTTATAGCTTAATATTCATTTAAAATTTTGTATTATTAATATTATTGTTAATAACATTAAATTAATGTTTATATCAAACTAATAATAAATTCTTCTTTTATTAAAAACATGTGATGTTACACATAACCCATTATATTCTTAAAACAACTACCCTTTAGAAAGAAGCATTTCTTTAAACTATGGGATATGAAATAGTTTTGAATATATTATAACGTAGAGTCCAAAATCTATGTTTACAAATTAATAAAGAATCACCAACTTTTTCTATATATACCAACTCATTCTTTCATTCCTCTCCACTCCAAACCCATTTATCGTTAAGTTCCCCTTTTCTCCCTCTCTAAATCCCTATAAAGGAGATTCTATGGCCCTAATGACCCCTTCCCATGATTTAATGAGCATTATCTCAAGGTAAGGGTTCTCTATCTCTTATTTTCCATTCAAGCACTTTTATTGTATTAAGACTTCTAATTTTCAATTATTCATGTTGAAATGTGTTTATAATCTTTAATTTAATTTCCATAAATGAATATTTTATAACAGAGTCAGAAACCTATATTTATAAATTATTATTAACCCCATATCTTTTTCAATAAATGCCTACTTCATAACATCCCACCCCTAATGTAGCTAAAACGATGCCCTAATATGGTTCTAAAAAAGACCTTAATAATATCTCCTTGTATTCTTGAGAATAAATACTAGTTTCAAGGGAATATAATTCAATGCTAGTGTGCAAAACTAGAAGAATATAACAAAACAATTGTACACATCAGAGCATGTGAAAAGAATAAATAAACTAAAAAAGAGGAATTATTTAATAAAATGAAATATAGTAAAGTCCCAAACAACCATGTTCTATATACAACATTAATGAACCACTACTCCAATCACATGTACCAAATAATAAATTGAAAATAAATACATTAGTCCTTATTACTGACTCTGAGCCATATCACATACCCAGTCTCTAGTACCTTGTCAAGCTACTCATTCCCAATAACCAGACTCCTTGCGAGAAACCCTATCAATCATGAAATCATGGGCCTTCACAAAATCCATCATGCATGTGTGATCTTAGAGAAGGTAGACATACTGTATTCGCACGCACTGAGGTGCATGTTTAGGGGGTGAGAAATAAATATTAGTATCCCACCCCTAATAGAGAACCTATAGCCTGTTTCCATAAGCGAATAATCATACAATATACGCATCCTATAAAAAACAAATAAACTGAATAATAATAAAACCATTGTTAATCCTTGGGTCCCTAACTCTGATCACACATACCCTCTTCAGACAACACAGAAGTGTCTATGGAACAAATCAATTACCATTCTTCATAAGTAACGTATGGGAGCCCCATCTAAGGGTTCCAAAACTATTTATCTCAACACTGGGAACCTATCCCACAATAGTCCTACCATATTGTTTCCTAACCAACAAAATTACCTATTATTTCCTCAACACTGCAGTCATTGTATCATTCTTGGTACCCATATGCATCAATATCTGGTACTCCTATCATTCTAAAGTACAACCAGTTCATATCATGTCTGTTCGACATCTATCCCACATTTGATAAATAATAGTTCCTAGAAGATTAGTATGACAACTAAACCACACATCAAATCAATCATACCTATAAAATCAGTCTGAAACCTAAACCATGGATGGAGAGAATCAGTTCACCATCTATTCTAGATGGTATACCATCATATACAAAAGTAGAAATATAGAAATTATATTGTATACTATTCGTGTTCACATCCTTTATTTCACACCTAACCCATATAGTATACTACTCATTCCCAGACCCTGAGTCTGACATCTCAACCACATATGTGGATTGTAATGTTTTGTATTTCCAAAAAGTGAAAAAATGTTCCTAGAACCCTAGTCTAGAACTCAAACCATAAATAAACTATTGGTAACAATAAACAACATAATATCCAACTCTCAACTATGGATCCCACAACATATCACAAAATCATCACTCGTGTAAACCAAGTATCAACCTTAACATGTATAGGAACATACAAAAGGCTAGAAAAATGAACATTCCCACAATCAACATCTCTATCCCCTTGGATCATAAATTAATTTGGGTTTAAAGGGAACACCAAAAGCTATTACTATCCAAAAATGACACCCAATTAGGGACAATTTAATAGTTGATAACCCACATAGATCTTTTTGGTTAACACATAAATAGAGTCATTTCTATTTGGATCCTCCGAAATATCACTCAATTAGAGTAATCCCTTTTGGGATCCTCTAGATCATTGAATAAGTGGGTATATCCCTCTCCCAATTAGTGGTAATTACCAAACTCTCAAGACAATCTCTATCTCTCAACAATCAGACATCCCACCACATAGTCTCTAACATCCTACAGTGTCACAACTCTGAATTGTATAAATATTTTCAAGGGAGATGACCACAATACCAAACCATTTCTGTGTTACCATTTAGTGGACCATAAACCCTACCTATCCTCCACCTTAATTCACAACTCAGTCCTACTAACCTGGGATATTACCATTCTAAAACTAACTTAGGTCTCTGATAACTAATGATATTTCCTCTAATTATTCTCATGACCATCTCATAGATATCATCCCACATATCACTACCAAGATATATATTAATTCACTATCTAGAGGAAAATATCTATTTCCTAAATTACTCACCCTAAACTACTCTTAGAATTCATAAAAATACCCAAAGGGCTCCACCATATTGTTATATGCCTAAAAACACAAAAAATGGACTCATCTTGGGTACCATTCCAAATATAGGGTTACAAAACTACCCAAATCCATCAATGTCCGAGTAAAGGGGAAGTACATGGCCTATACCATGAGTGAATGACATGTAATCCTAAAAATATTGTCTCTCAATGTACCTATTCATGGTCACTCAGACATGGAGTCTATTTGTATACTAAATCACAGTTAGGGAATACATGGGGTCTGGTTGTGTACTTACACACTTCCATGTCCCCCTTACATGTGGTGTCTTCCCATGTACATGGACACATGGACATTTCCAACCATAGGACATGTAATTAGACTATATGGTGTGTAGGAAAAACATTATACCTTCCCATGTACTCATCCACATGTTCCTACACCACTACACAATGTGTACTCTAAGTACATGTTGTTTAGTTCAAAATTATCTATCTTACCTTATACTTGGCTACATGTCCATGTAACACAACATGACATATACATTATGAAACTTCATCTGACCTAAATGGGGAGAACCCATGGCATGTGTTCCCAAAAAAATTGTTGGGTAGTTGGGGTTTCTGAATGAGAAACCCTTATAAATATCATGAAACCCACATTTCCCCCAAAGTTAATCATAGACTGACCACCAAGGGGTCAATAGAATTTATATAAGGTCTATAAATGAAAAAATACATAGCCTTTTGGGATAAATGAATATAACGAAAAATTGGATGACCTTATGACATAAACATCAATGATTGGAATCCATATCTACTCTAGGAGGCTGCTACACCTCGAGCCAGTATTGATCTATTCCTGGTTCAATGTCTGGTGGAACCTCCTCCCCCTTTTAATCTCAGCCCGATCATTACACACATGGGGGGAAAACTCCACTTTATCCTTCCATACATGGGAATCAAAATGGGGGGGGGGGTATTTAAATTAATTAATTAATTAATAAAATTCCCTTTAAAATAATTGTCTCAAGTCTTAGAACATGAAGTTGGTTTATAAATCATGAAAGAAAACCCCCATTACAGAATCAACTTTTGATTTGGAATTAAAATACTATGCTCTGTTAAAAATATATCACATCACAAACCATCATGAATATTTTTATATTTAATTAAATAAATATTAAATATTATTCGAAAATTCAAAAAACATGAATCTCTACCAAAATATTGTCCTAGGGTAAAAAATCTATTATATTACCCATAAAGAGGTTAAAAAATTATTCGTGATCATATTGTAGAAAAAATGAAAATTATATCCCATTTGAGTTCTTGAAAGAAAAAATTCAAATTGATACTCAAATTCATAATCTAGGGAAACACATGTTCCTAAAAACACCACACTATAAACATTATCATCCTTGGGAAACCTCAATTGTCTTCCACACATAAATCCCAACCCTCACTAACCATCAAATAATTCACAACTCATTGAATTCCATGTTAGGACAACAACCAATTTTCAATATATAACTACAATGATACGGTGTACAACTATTCCATGGCTAAGCCACCACTTTAAATCGCTAGATAGACACTAAAAATGTTCATGAATTCACATGTAAATCCTAACATTACATTATTTCATCCATAGTTCATAATCAATCTCATGGTGATCATGTCAAAATAAGTCAAATAATATGGAAAATTTTGTTCCACATCACCTCCCACTGTCGGAGATTCCCATCAGAAGACCTATATACTAGTCTAGTGCTCCACACTATGTTGTTACTAATGAATCCTAGACCCTATCAACACAAGGGTTACATCGCCACCGTGGATCTAATACTCTATACAATTGGAGTATTCTTATTATCATCTCACAACTGAACACTGACTCCACGGTCCATGATCTAATCACTATTAAACCTCAAAACTAGACATAGTCATATCACTCCCACTAGAGTGATAAAATGAACCATCACCTATTTCCCATTATAGAAATATTAAAATGGAACCCATGGTATTCCATAACAACTTTCCAATCATAAGGACCTCACTCACAAACAAATAATAGTGCACTCCTTCCATAAATCTTCACGTACAGTAATCCATGAGTGCAACCTCAATGGGGGGGGGGATTTTTCAAACCAAATAATCATTAATTTATCATGGAGTATATATGATAATATATTAGTACGCTTAATATGATGTCAATATATTGGGAATTAATGTTTCTAGATTGGGAGTATAGTAATATGTCATCCAAAAATACCACCAAAAAATCATCCACTCATGGAACATCAAACTTCTATCCTGTGGGCCTCGAGTGACCCTACCAAAAAGCCTCTCAACACAATGATAACAATTATTATCATAATCATGGATGCCTTATCAACCCAAGCTCCTTGGGAATACACTTATATAACACCCAATCTATAAGAAAAATATCAGAATATTTCACCATGTGCTTGTGATTACAATATCCCACAATTTAAAAGTCCATAGACACTCTTACGTAACCCCACCATAGATCCAAATTATGACTCTAATAAGTTTTATTCCATAAAAAATAATCTCTCTATCCCCAATTTCATAACATAGAGAAACTCTTATGCTCCTTATCTAACTCATAACCACCGGACACAACCTTCCTAAACAACCATTACCTGGCCTAGAAACCTGAAGAAACATGCCATTATTAAAGATAACACAAAGATGAAACATAATAAAAAATGTTCACTTTCTCAAAAATAGAATGTATCCAACCATCCTAAACCCCAAACATGGTTGAACCCTAATTTTTCCATGGTAAAAATTGAAAAACATCCATCTATGACTCACATGCCTAAAGGAACACATAATCTAGTCGAAACATTTCATAGTTCACCCCAGAAAATCAAATGACACCAACTCCATAAACTAGAGTCATGTTAAAAGGGTAAATAGGTAATCCGGCCTAGCCATATTGATCATGTATCAAATCATGTCACCAAGCCACACAAGATCGGTGTATGAAAAATCACTAGAGTCCATAACCCAAAAGTCATCCAAAATTCTCTCATCATAAAAAAAACATGAACATGTCAAAACACCCATATCTATTGTATCACATAAAAAAGAAGTAATTTTTCAATCTAAAATTCCACAACTCGGGCACCAATCCTCTCTAAGAATCTGCATATTAGATCGGACCCTAGAGGACCAATCCATAGAACCAAACTCAAAAAAAACCCACCAAAAAGGGTCCAATGGTCATATATCCATACCATACTGCTCGACTTGGGCTACCACACCCACTATGCACATAGACCACATTAGTATCCTCATTATAAAAAATGTCACTAGAGATCCAAAAAACCTCCCATATAAAAGAAATACATAAAATCACACACTAGTAGGCCAACAAAATTTGGATCCTACATGCCAAACATAATGCATGAGATTCCTTTAGTTTCTATAATCAATGAATCAAAATCAATAATAGGCCTATTTCTAGTTGGATAAGAGATAAAAATAAATCATAACTCTTAAAATAAAAACCAAATGTGTATGGACCAAGGAAAAAATCAATTACAAATATAACATCATAAATCAAAAATATTATCCCAACCATAGTAAAATAAAATTCCTACCAGAATAGGAATTTGTGACGCAGTAATTGATATATAAGAATGGATCTAAAAAATTCCTATATCTTTATTATACCAAATCACAAATAGTAAGAAAGAAAAGTAACTACAATGATACTACATTGTAACATCCTAGTCTGGATTACTCTAAACCGGTGGCCCAAGCTGGTTCACCACAATACCTCAAGAATGGATCCTCAAATACCGGGGGCTTTTGACTAGAAGCATAGGAATAAGGTGGATAAATAACGATACTATAACTCCATATCATAGTGAACAAACAGATAAAAATTAACCCAAATCATACACATTATAGTGCACAAAAATAATAAATAAACTGAAATAGAGGCATTCTGTATTAAAAAGAAATACGATAAAGGACCAAAAACACATTTAATATATTCCACATCGATCTCCCACAAAGATGATCACCTATAATAAATAAGAAACTGAATAATAAATACATCAGGAACTACTTCAAATTATGATCCATGTCATTTACCCACTCTCCAGTTCCGGATCGAGAAACTCTAACCCAATCATCAGACTCCAAGCAATAATACCAATCAATTATATAACCAAAAAAACTTATGAAAATATATTGTGCATGTTTTTAAACCAAAATAATGAAATAGGGTATGTATGCACATAAAGGTGCACATACAAGGGGTTGGAAATAAATCTCAGTAGGACACCCTAAATAGTGAAACTATAACCTGATTTAATAAGTAAATTTTCATGAAATATTCTTACTCTAGATGAAACATTATAGAAATAAACAGATAAAAAAATAAAGATCCTTGGGTCCATGTCTCTGACCGACCATACCGCTTTCATCCAATGCTAAAGTGTCTCCGAACACATATCAATGACTATACATCATAAGTAATATACATATTCCACATCAAATATCACTATAACCATTTATCTTGACACTAATAACCTTTCACATGGTAATGCTACCATTCTGGTTTCCATCCAAATCAATCCCCTACCATGTCCTCACAACTCAATTCATTAACTCATTCTTAGTAATTGAATGAATAATTCCCCTTTACTCTTGTCATAATTAATTAAAACAATTACTGATAATTTCAGTCTGAAATCTATCTCAAGTATCATAAGAAATAGTTCCTTGATTATTAGTCCTAAACCTAAACCACACATCAAATCAATAGTACCTAGAGAATTAGTTCAGAACCTAAAACATGGATGCAAAGAATTATCCCACCATCCACCCCAACTAGCATACCATAATATCTTGGAGTATCATTATGGAAATTAAACCATTAAGTATACTATTTGTGTTCAGAGCCTCAGTATGATACCTAATCCATATAGTATACTCCCCATGACCAAAGACTCAATATAAATGATGAACATAATATGTGGAATATCAAATCCACTATGGTCAACAATATCAAAAAAAAATCATGAAACCTTATTCCGACACACAATCTATAAAAAAACTTTATTTACCAATACAAAACATCATATCCAACTCTTATCCATTACATCAATATATTATCAAAACATACCCATGGGTGTAAACTAGGCCTCAACCTCAATGAATAGAGTAACATATCAAGGGGATGAAAAATTACCCTTACCATCATCAATATCTCAGTCCTATAGGTGCATACATAAATTTGGTTCCATATGTATAACTTGAAAACATTACTACCCAAACACATGCATCTACTCAAGGTTGGTATATCAATAGGGAACCCACATGGACCTCTTGATCAACCAATAAATAATGTAATACCTATTTGGATCCTATAAACTACCACTGAAAGCATTAGAATCATTATTGGGATCCTCTAGATCAAGACATAACTAGGGATATCCCTCTCCAAATATTCAGTGATAACCATACTCTTAACACAACGTCCATCTCTCAGTGATCACACATCCTGTGGCCTAGTTTCTAGAATATAATGGAATCACATGCCTCAAATGTTGAAATCATCATAAGGTACATGGTCTCAAGAACAACCCCATTCTATTTGACCCTAGGATAGACTGTGAACTCAACCTATCCACCACATTGAGTCACAACTATATCCCGCTAACCAAGGAAATCAACTTCCAACACCAATTAAAGTATTTGAGGAACTAATTATACATAATCCAATAATTATCATGATCAATTACTAGGTCTCATACCATATATCACTATTAAGAGATATCTGAACTCTATTTATAGATTAAAAAATCTTTATCATAACTTACTCACCCCAAACTACCTCTTAAATGTTCCAAAATTTCACATGTCCTCCACCATCATGCTCAATGTGTAAAAAAATTCAAAATGGGATCATATTGGGTCACATTTTGTATATGGGGTAGAATACTACTTGAATCCCTCAAAGGGTTAACAAATGGGCTATACATAATATATACCCCAAGTACACAATGTGTACTCACAAACGTCCTCTTTGGTCATCTACTTCTACATGGCATGTCGCACATGATGTTTTCTCGTGTACTACTAAATGTATTTAGAATAAATGGGGTCTAGATGTGTAATTCAACATGTAAATGTACCACTTACATAGGGTTCACTTCCATGTACTAGGAAACATTTTCATGTCCCACTATATTCCATGTACTTAGACTACATGGTGTGGAGCCCCAAAATTGCATCTACCCATATACTCAACCACATGGTCCTAAACCACCACATGGTATTTCCTACTAGTAGATTATGTGTGGTTACAAATGATCCATATTCCCAAATAACTGGATATATGGACTAGTACCACTAAACACCATTTACATTATGAATGTTCATCATCCCCAAACAAGGAGAACACATGGCATGTGTTAGTCAAACAACACAACGTTTACTTGGGGTTTCTAAGCGAGAAACCCCTACAAACCTATTAAACCCCAATTTCCCCCTAATTATGAATAGATAAACCCCAGGGGGTACTTATAATTCATCGAAAAATATATTATGATAAATGCATAACGCTCAAAACCATCATACATCTTAGTGTAAACATCGAAGCTTTTGGCCCAAATCCATGACTAGAAGTGGATACACATCAATAAACACTCAATCTATGCAATTAAAGAAGTAATGAGGCACATACACCCCCTTTATATAACATCCTAGACATCATTAAAAAAGGAGGAACCTCCCCCACTCTCCTTCTGCGCATGGGAAGTCAAATGGTTGAGGGGGGGGGGGTAATGTTTTAATGAATAAACTAATTAAATTCCCATTAAAACACTTTTAATGAACCCAAAAAACCAAAGTAGGTTTATAAATTTCCAAAGAAAAAACACCCATTCGGGAATCAAATATATAATTAGAATATGAATCATATGTTCAATCGAAATTATACCATCATAAGAACCTATATGAAAAATTTAATATCCAATTAATTAAATATTAAATATTCTTTAAAAAACATAGAACTCCCCAAAAAACATATCCTAGGGTAAACAACATATTATGGGACAATAATAGTAGTTAATAAATTTATTATAGGTCATATACTAATGAAAAAAGGACCATTTTACCACTCATGAGGACCCATAAATAAAAATTAAACTTTCAACTCAAATTCATAATATAGAGAAACATGGGTCCTTAAACATTAATTACCCCATTTGAAAACACTATAAAACTACTAATCCAGAAGTTAATCTTCCTATATCTCATTATATCTCTTATAATGAGCTTCTATGATTATATGGACCCCTTCCCAAGATTTAAGGATTACCCTATCATGGTATGGGGTTATATCCCTCCCCTATTTTCCACTCTAGAAATTTCATTTTTTTAATCCATTTAATTATTGACAATTCATGTTTACATTTGATTATAAAAATTAATTTACTATCCATATGATACCAAAATAATGAAATACCACTTTCCCCTCTCATTAATCTATTCTATGATATTTTTTATACACAGATTCTGCTTTTGAAATAATCCTTTGATTTTCCTTGAGAAATTATTATGTTGTAATTACACATACAAATTGTCATTAAAGGCTATTAACATAGATTTAACTATCGTCCATTTATTTGGAACTTCCATGTTTGAAAAAACATCCTCAATAATATGATTAAAATAATGAAAGACATTCTTATATTATATCATCAATTTGGAACACATAATGTTAGAAAACATGATGGTTTTTCCATAATTCCCTCAAATTCATTGGGTAATTTTTTAATCTCATGAGATACCATGTATGGTGTAAAGGTGTTTATCCTAATCCCAATATTTTATTTATTAGTGGTTAGCCTCTACTTATTCTTATGTTGTAACATTTTATATTGTTTCCAAATTCTTATAATACCATGATTTTATGATTTTTTATTCTCAATCCATGCCACCATGTGTATATGTATGATTCTTAAAAATTTATGTGATCATGATATGTCTCTTGAAACATAATTAATATTTATCATCAAATTATTCTTCAGTCACTCCTTTATCGGGATTTATGTGTCACCCTATTTTTCTATACCCATGTTATCTTATGTAGTATTAAGAGTTAAAAAGAAACTAGAGGTAAGTTATAGAGTTTTAAATAAATATGTTGTATTGTATTTTATAATAATAGTTAATTTTTATAATTTTATAAATTCACTAATACACTCAATATTTTGCGAATGTACTATATGGATATTTATTTTAAGAATCATAAAATAAAATGTATAAGAAATATGGGTTGCCAAACATGAAATTAGATGAATATTGTGTCACTTTTGTTGAATAATAGAAGCATAAATTAGTATAAATACTAGGGATGTATCTAAGTATAAGAAAACATCTATAAATATTGGTTTGGTATAGTGTGAGTGGTTTCCAAGAAAGAAAATCTTGGTCTGGATACTACAAATGGATATGGATATAGTATTGATAGACCTAGGGTGATAACCCTGGAAGGGAGTTTTGGGTATTAACTTGACCTGAACTTTGTGCATGAAAAATAATCCTTGTTTCACACCTAGTTTTAAAATCCAATGGGATATGATTTGGAGAATTCAGAAGAGGTTTAAAATTCATTATGAAGGTCTTTAATAAATTATTAGGTTAGAAAACCTAATTATAAAATTATATGTAAAAACTAGATTAATGAATATAAATTCACAAGATAGGGTGAATAAGTCATTTATATATCATCCATTTATGGTTTACAGTTTATATTCCTAATTGCTTGAATATTATGAGCCCTAATTTTTCATTATTTTAGTTAATGGTTGGAAAGAGGATGAATCATTTTAGAAATTAGTATGATGGGAAATGTGATGATTTACCAAATGAGATACCAAATATAATGAGGTAATATTTTGAGAAATTCATGGATTTACTTTCTTATATTACTTATCTATATAAAAATTATGTGAATAGGGTGGAATTACCACTTCCCATTAAGAAGGGGAAAGTTGTTGTTGTATCCTTTATTTAAAAGACACTTCAAACTTTTTGGGTATATTATTTCCCCTTAATCATGGAACAATGGATTAAATCCATTTGAAAAGATATTATCATTCCACCACTTTTCTGATCAAGAGAAAGCTATACTAGTTATTTTTACATAGTGGGATAAATTGATTAGTGGTGGATGCTAGTCAAGAATAAAAATGACATAGAATATTTTTGGGGTATAGATTGGGTAAAATTAAAGAAAAATAATTTTAAATAATTATTTATATAACACTATATATAAATATATGGGATTTTATGAAATAAAATTTTCAAATACTTTTAATTTCAATGATAACTTGTGATACATGCAATACAAGGTTATAATGAAACATGTCATACTATTAAAATATCATTATACAATATGATAGTTTTCACCTAGCCATTAGAATTATGATTATGAATAATATTATCTAAATTATGAAAATATATGGTTAAAAAATGTTCATAAACTAATTATTTTATTAAAAATTAATTATAAATCAAAACAAGAACCATTAGAAAATAAATAAAATCATTATTTGGAAACTCTTTTCCATGTACCAACATTTTTACCTTAATAAATTAGAAAAATAACTATTGGAGAATGGTTTATATTATATTTATGTATTATATATTCAATAAAATATTTGACATTAATCTTATGTTTGTTTTAGAACAGAGATAATAATAAATCCGATTTTACTCTTAAAAATTTTATTATTCTAAAAATCCATTTTTGTCGCATTTTACGTACTTATATTAGAATTTTTATTTATTTTAGAATTTTTATATTAAAAAATAAAAAAATAAATTTTAATATCATGATGTTAGAATTATCTCTGGGTGAAATTTTTAGAATCTTTTAAAAAATTCTCATTTTTATTAAAAAGAAGACTTTTCATTGAAATCATTGAAAGGATTAATTTTATTTTCATAATTATTTAAAAGTAACATAATTTAAATTATATTTATAATAATATAATTAATGTTATTTGAATCAATTTTATAATTAATATTTATATATAAACTTTTTGGATGTTTGAAACATTTCTTTATGGAAAACCGCCTTTTCATTACATCTATTAGATTAATTTTAAATAAACATTTTTCACTTATATGAATTAAATTTATAAAAATTGATTAATAATTTTTAATCATCAAAATTTATAATATCTATCAATTTCAACTAATTTTTCGACCGTAATGAATTTTAAAAATAGTAAAAAATTAATCACTATAGTTAATGTTAAAACGGGTTCAGTAGAGGGTTAAACTAAAATGATAATAGGTGAAATGGCCTATAAAATTGTATAGAAAACGTTTTATAGAAATAATTAGAACTTATAAACTGTAATGTTTGATAATTTTACATTTTTATGACTCTTTGGAATGTAAAGAATTTGGGAACACCTTTTTCTTTTCAAAAATTTCAAGTGAGCTAGTCCTCTCATTTATTAAAGGCCACCCCTCAACATTAATCTTCACACATAAAAAAACCCATTTAGATCATACAAGACCTAAAAAAATATCTTAATTAATCTTATACCCATATAATATAGTGCATGGTGAGATCATAAATCCAATCTACAAAGGCTTATGGTTAAACCTAAATAGGTTGTCCGAAGAAGAGGTAAAGTTTTCAACTATATGTTTTTTTGTTTTACTTATTTATATAAATGCTTAAAATATTTTCCAAATATGATAAAATAATAGCACCAGTATATAATATATACTTATATTTTATTATTTTAATGTAATTACCTATATCTATCCCCACTTCTATCAAATCGGTTATAGAATCATCATTTGTGTGTATGACTGACTACCTTCTCGCGAGCCGATGTTATTCAGTTTCCATCACCAACTCCAACAGATGAATATAATGATGGATTTAATGTTTATATATGATATATATGATATTATTATACTTATTTAAATATAATAACACATATAAATTCTTACCTACCAACCCGTTGGAAAATAATAACGCTGCTCATGTGTACTGCAGACTACGACCATGTGAACAAATGTGATGTCTTTTTCATTTCTATTTTTCTTGGATAGTTATAAAGATATAATAAATTAATATATATGATAAATTTATCCTAATTATATTTATATAATTATGATATTCCATATAAATTTTAACATTTCATTATACAGGGTATACGATAACGTCACTTGTGTATATGATATATAATCACCTTACAAAGGGAATTAATTTTTTTCACTAACAATTTGAATGGAAGGAAAATAGGGTAAATTTAATTAATACACATGGTATATATAGAAAATATATTATATAATGTTAATATATTATTTATATTTCTCCATTTTAGTTCTTTTAAGAATTAGAATCAACGTTCATATGTACGTAGGACATACCTTCTCCATGAACACTGTATTTCATTTTATATGTCTATATTTTACAGATTAATATAAATAAATATATAAATAATATATATTATATTTATTTCATGTGTAATATTAGGAATATTAAAGAACCATGATCAAACTAATATGACCAAAAATGAAAAACAAAGCAGTTATTACCTGAAACGTGATTTTAAAATGGAATTGTAAATAATTGTATAATATAAGGAAATAAGTAAGTCATATATGGTATGATATAAATATTTATGGTTATATAATAGATTTATAATAAAATGAATTTATAATAAATTATGTTTTAATTTTTACAAAGTAAAGGCTTACTGTATGAGATTTTTATCTCACTTTTTATATCTATGAGATAAATTCCATATGCACAACTTATTCCATTATTGTTATATATATACAACCCATTAATTTATTTTATTATTATTCTCATGATTATTATGGGGATTTAGATATCCATTTTATGATAAACCCTTATCGGGTTTACAATTAAAAATATACCAATGCGATAATAAATTATCGTCTCAATTTTCCTTCTTTGAGCCACATTTTTTATTATGCTCCTATATTCATATATGAGGTGTATATATAGATACATTGAAGTGTAATATCTTGAATTTATTTATCCTAATGATATTTTATGTTTCATTTAATTTAATTATTTTATAGGTATTAATACTCAATATTACTAAAGCGAAAATGGTTTCATAACACAGTCTCAACGTTTATTAGTATTTTTTTTGCTTATGATTCCATTGAATAAATATTATGATCCACATATCAACGAATACATGAATTTAATAATACTCTATTTATTTCCTGAGAATAAATTTTTCACCTTCATTTTATTTTCATTATGTGATCAATATTCAAGAAGAATGTTTTTAAATAACACTGGACTTATTTCTACCTTCGATTGAAAACTATTTTTCAACCATATCCATATTTTCATAAAATGTTTTAAAAAATGTTTTAATATTATCAAAATAATTTATTAAAGTCATTTTCACTAATTTTAACCTTTTTTAATTTTTTTAAAAGGAATATTCATTTAGTTTTCAATAACGAGGCTCATTTTCCTTTTACCAAATTTTTTAAAGAATTGTTTATTTTAACTTGTATAGAACGAACTAGATATTCACCATCATGACCATAATTTTATTTCGTGTATAATTTATATATTTTAAAATGTTATTTTCATTGAAAATGATTATATTATAGTTTTATATTTTAATATAATATTTTTAAATTTGGAAAGGATATTTTTCTCAAGATTTGTGTTAATTTGTTTTAATGATTTCATTATATGTTTTCAAATGTTATCTTGAAATATATTTTTCAAAATATTTTATTTTCTATTTTTTCAATGTGAAAATGATATTTTCCTCATAATATGTTTTAAATTATTTTTAAACCATCCTTTATAATTTAGAAGTATATTTTAAAAGAAAATAATTTCAAAATATGGTTATATTTTAAAAAATATTTTTCAAAGGGAAATGGTATTTTCCCCAAGAAAGGGTAAAACTAATATTTCAAAAATATTTTTCCATTTAATATGACATCCTTTGATGTTTATTATTCTTTAATGGTGATATAATACATGGATAGAATTTTTATTATTTATTTTAGTGGTAAATTTTTATGATGACAAGATGTTTATGAAACATGTTTCTCTTACAAGGGGTAAAAAATGATAAAATGATTATGAAACCTTATTCTTTTTTCACAAGTTATAGTATTATGAAATGATAAAATTATTCTGAAGCCTATTTTTTTCAATATGTTATGTTATGATGAAATAATTAGGAATATCATTTATTTTCTTCGGTTCTGATTTGATGAATGTTTTATGATCTTCTGGCGAACATATGTATGATTTTCATTATGTGATGGGTGGGAACTATATCTCCCTACAATGAATTAGGTAATGGTCGATATCATTAGAAATAAATAAAAATGGAATGGGGATTAAACCTAGTTCAATAATAGACCCCATTCACTATGATATTCATGAGTGTACACATTGAAAACTATGATGGTTTAGGGAGTGAACCTATTTCACTGTGATAGTTTTGATAATGTGACTTAACTACCATGGAAATGAATTTATATGTTTATGTATATTCATGAAATATATGTCTTATACCAACATTATGCTATCTTTTATTATATTATTTCATTCCATTATGATTCATGTTTTATAAACAACCATGATTTATTCAATGAATCAATGTTATGATCTATGATATATAGGGTATGGTTTTCAAATGTTATTATCATGTTATTATACCCTAATTATCATGATATGTTGATATCTATATTTTTTACCCCTACTAAGAATCTAAGCCCTCCCTTTCTTATTTTTCCTTTCCCCTGGTTATGATGAAATGTTTTAACTAGGGTATGTGTAATAAGAATACTATGTAGAAAGATATTTATACGATATGTTGATAGCCATTCAAGAAATAAGAATATTTTTTGTCTATTTTCCAAAGACACTAAACTTTAAAGGACCTAGGGATTGGGTTTATGAAATGTAATGAATATTAATCTATAAATTTATGATATTAATGTATTAAAATATTGTGTCCTTACAATATATAAATCAATATAGATAGGGAAATTCCTGGACTTAAGAAAAATAGGGATGAATCCATCATGTTATATATGAAAAATTGCACAAGGCTTGTGTGATACACTTATGTATTTTCTATCTACCTAGAATGTAATCCTTTTAGATTCTATTTTAGGTTAAAGAAATTTTTATGAATATATTTAGTGATTCGATAATTTGAAAACAATGAGGAAATTTTCGAATGCACCATCAATGTGAAATTGAAGACTTGTGTTTATCAATAGACTCATAAGCTTGGAGAGAGGAAGCATAAATATTAGTTTAATAATGGGTTAGAAATAGAGAAATACCACATTGTAAAGATATAAAATATATTCTCATGTTAAATGTGTGGGAATAAGCATCCTGAAGATTTATTAAATGGGACAAGGATGTGCTTCATGTTTGGAAAGGGGGGGTATTTCACTAATAAATTATAGAAGGAGAGAAATAATACCACTAAAGAGATGAAAGAAAAGAAGTTTCATATCAATACTCAACCCATGGTCAAACTTTTCAACTATAAAGAACATGGAAACTATGAAAACCAATTCCCTAGGAAATTTTTTGTTGAATATAATTGATGAAAACAACCTCAAAGGTCTAGAGATAAGGAAAAATAATATTCTATCATAACTAGTGACGTGGTTTCTGATATTGATGTGGTGACATATATACTTAATTTTTTTTTCAATAATAGATAACATACTATTTTTCCTCATTCTACTCATTCTTTCATGTCATACATGTTTAGTATAACTATTTATATTTCAACTTAGAACCTGGATGTCGAGTTATCATTACGAACATAAAATGGATAAATTAATTCATCCCAATAATATAACTCCACCTTAGTCATTATTTGTGGGATGGATATCCCATTGAACCTTTTTACAGACCCTTTAGTGGATATTGATTCAATTCTGGGGATGGATTTGCTATTATTTTATAGATATAACATAAATTTATGATTTTATAAAATCACCCTCCATTACATAAAATGACCACCAATCATATATAATTATAAGGAAGATGATGTGACTCCCTTTAAAATCCCACATGAATCCCAAATCTTATTACCCTATGAGAATGTATATATAGATTAGATGATTGATACCAAGGATAATATAATCCTAAATGAAATGACCATTGGAAGGGAGTATGTTGATGTGTTCCCTAAAGAGTTTCCAAGTCTTCCTCTAAACATAGAGTTTTATTTATCAATATAACTTATACCCATATCCCTACAATTATCAATGAATCCATATATAATAGAAAATTTTAAACATAAATAGATGAAGAAGAATCTACAATAGAAAACGGATAAAATTTTTACACACCCAAGCTATTATGCATGGGGTGTGCTTGTCCCCGTCTTCAAGATGAACAATGGGTCAATGAATCTATTCATCGACTATTATGTATTCAACAAGTTCATGATATTGAAAATATATCCCCTCGATCATATATATAGAGACTACTAAATCTCTAAGGTGGATCTTTGGGGATGATATTATGAAGTAAAGGTAAAGATGGAGGTTCTTCCATATACTACTATTTTACCAGATATCGGCACTACGAGTACATATAAGTTACATTAGGAATCACTAATAATAAAATTATATTCTATAATTGGATGAATATATTATTCAAATATTACCACAATAAATTTATGGTAGTCTTCTAAGATGATATTTTCATATACTCCAAAATAAATGTGGAACATGATGAGTATTTTAAAAATATTGTAAATATAATTATTAAAGATAATTTATATACTATATACAATAAATATAATTTTTAGATAGAGAAATTATCATTCATGGGGATTATTATCATAAGAAAGGGGATATATATGGATCTGTAGATGATAATTGTGGTTAATGAATGGACCAGACCAAAATCTATGATAAAGATCGAAATTATCCTAATATTAGAATTTTACTATTATATATTTTTTGGATATTCTCAGGATTTTAATACCTACTAACAAATATAACTCTAAAGTGAGTAAATATTATTTTGATAAATGAATATGAAGAGAGTTAAAGAAATGTATAATCATGGAACATGTAATCAGACTACCAATAAGTGGGGAAGATATAAATTTATGTTTAGAATAAATTCTTGGGTTGTGTACTCATGAAATATGATAACATGATAACATATTCCTCTTTATAATTAAAGATCTAGGGAAAAAACTACCTGAAACATGATCTGGAGTAATATGTATTAATATATTATTTAAATATTTGGAATCATTATCCCTTTAGGGATATGTTAGAAATGTATAAGGGTCATAAGATCATATAGTATATATTCATATAATATGACATTAATATGAACCAAAAATGGTTGTTAGATATAATCAAGAACTTTTATTATTCAATGCATTACCATCCTGGGTAGGGTAATAAAGTGGTAGATTATTTGAGTAGAAATGATTATGTAACCTAATCCTTGAAAAGGATTAACAGGTATTCAATTTTGTTAGAAATATAATGGATGCATATAAGAACAATAAAAAGATAATAAATAAAAATTTCTAAAATAACTTATCAAACATCTATTCTTGATGAGATCATGTAGGACTAAAATGATGATATAGTGATATAGAGAGAAGAAATGAATATTATAAATTTCAACTTTGAAAATTATTGAGTTATAAGGTTTGGCACCTAAATATGTGTCTCAAGAAAAATAAACCTAATGGGGGAACTTATAAATGATGTTAATAGCCCATCATTATCTATTCATCTAGGGAACACTATGTTGTATAGGGATATGAAAAAAACATCTTATTGGATAACAAGAAAAGGGGGATTACATCATTTGTTTCTCAGTATTTTTTTTAAAAAATTCAATGCATAATTATATAAGTCTATGGGTATGATGAAACAATTTCCAAAACCAGGATAAAAATAGGAAAATATAATGATAAATTTTGTTGTAAGACCCTAAAGTAAATATAAAGGCCATGGTTCCATTTTTGTAGTAGTAAATGACCATAATAAGTGAGTACATTTCATTAATATCATGGAATATTTATCTCTTTAGTAACATTATATATTTTACATAAGATATGTGGTAAGAATATATGTAGAACCAATCTCTGTTGCATCTGATCATTATCTATGTTTTACCCAAATTTCATTTGGAAGCCTCCTATAAGTGGTGGATTCTAAGAGAAAATTAAGCACTACTTAGGAATCTAAAATGGATGTCTAGTCAAAGGGGAAATTTGAAACTCTAGAGGATATGTTAGGATCATGTTCAAAAGATCTCAAAGGATATTTGGATCAACACCTCCACTAGTATATTTTCTATAAACAATAGTTTCAATTATTGTATTCAAATTGAACCGTATGAGGAACATTAGGGGAAGAGGTGATAGAATCAAATTTACTTGGATGATTTTAGAGAGAGGAACTTAATATGACCACATATTTTCCAAGAGATGACATAAATCTTCAATCTATTAAACATCATATGAAATATAGAAAAAGTCATTATAAATGATTTTAGAAAATTGTTGATGAGCCCTAGAGTTTGAGGTTAAAGATAATGTTTTTTTCATATATCACCATGGAAGTAAGTAATGATATTTGTTTATAAGGGATAAACTTGTCATAATTACATTATCCCCTTTGATATTCTTGATCATATCAAATATATGGATTATCATCTACCATTCCCACATAACCTATATTATGTATATGATATTTTCAATGTATCTTTCTTACATAAGTACATACCAGACCCCCTACATGCAGTAAATATTGAGGTGGTGTAATTGGAGAATTATATTTATTACGGGGAGTAGCATGCATATATCTTAGATCACATAGGACAATGTCTATGAAACAAGACAACTCACATCGTTAAAGTATTATGGTGGTACAACATGTTTGATGAGGAAACATATGTACTAGAGGAAATAGTGAAATAAAAGTACCCACATCCGTTTTAGTGTAAAAAATGATCATTTCATGGGAAAATTAATGAAGGGGGGATGAATGTAATGTACCCTAATTTTTTAAAAACTAAATTTAATTTGGAATGATTATATTCCTTATTAAGTAATGTATTTGTATAAAACTCATGATCTATATTTCATTATTATTTTTAACGATTATGATTTATAGAAATAATATGACTATTAGTCATAAATACAATTATATTTCCAAAATATTGGTCATATATACCTTATATAGTTATCATTATGATGAATATATATTAAGTTTTATGATAAAATATAATTGATATAGAAAGAAGAAGTGATATACTATACCAATATGATCATACCATATACAACTCATTTATTAGAGATTATAAGGGATTTGTAATCACTGGGTGTCACCCTTAAACACAACCAAGAAGAGATTCCACAATTAAAACTCTAGGGGAATCATTTACAGGAGAAGTTCAATAATATAGATATCCTCACGGAAAATATATTCACTGAACAACCCTAAGAATGTTCTACCATCCACCACCTTACCATTTGGGCGTATATCAATCTAAGAAGGCATTAAATATCCAGATATTAATAGAATATAAAATCACCCTTAAATAAAATAGTGTTCCCATATTCTAATTTCCTTATTGTTAACATTAAAAATAATAATATATACCTGAATAGAGGATGTAAATTATATATATTTTTTGATATATGGAAACCAAAATTTTATTTTATAAAAAATATAAGCCCATTTTTTATTTAGATGTTTTATTATGATAAATTCATGAACATGAAATAATTGTTTTCCACAAAAATATTATGAAAATAATTATTTACTCATTTTTAAATGATAAAATGATTTTATGAAATCATAAGTGATTTTTCTAAAGATTAGGAATTTTTCCATGTAAGAAAATAAAGATTTTTTAATGAACAAGTAATATATGTATATATATATTTAACTTTTAAAACAATTATTTTGATAAAATAAAGTTCATTTTTGAATTTAGCACAATTTGTTTTCTAATATTGAATTTTCATAATTTTCTAAGATAATGGAATATTTGGGTAAAAACTAAATACAACATAAATGTACAGTATGTATTAGACCACAGAATGACCCAAAATGATATAATAATCGACAAAAATTAATTTATAAAAAATGGTATTTTTAAATTAAAAATGTTATTTAAATATGATAATATTATTTTCCCAAACCTATTCAGAATCATCCAAAACCTAAATGATATTTCTAGATTTTAAAAATGATTCTTTATATCCATAATTCTGTTTATCATCTTCAATGATATTATTGGAAAAAATTTGGACCATGACCTGTAAAAAATTCTTAAAACCAATTACCATTAAAAAATATAATCGTTTTTAAACAATGTAAGTTAAATTAGTTTTGGATATTTAATAATTTAGAGTCCAAAACATATGTTTAGAAATTAATAAATCGTTCCCGATTTTTTTCTATAAATACCCACTCATTCATCCAATCCTATCCACTCCAAAGTCATTTATCATGAAAGTATTCCTCATATATCTCTCTATATCCCCAACATGTAGTTTATAAAGTCTAAGGAATCATTCACAGTCTTTAAGGAGCATTATATTTGGGTAAGGTGTTCTCTCCTTCACTTATTTTCAATTTACTCTCAATACTTTTATTAAAACATTTTATTTATTTTTGGTTATGTTTTCATGTGTTTTTTAAACACTTATTTCCTATCATTATTATTCCCAAATATTGAGAGACCTCATTTCCCTCTCATTTAATCAATTTAATGAATTTTTTGTACACCTATTATTCCATTGAAATTATCCCCTGATTTCCAAGGAAAAATATTATGTTGTGAATACCCATCCATATTTTCATTAAAAGGTATAAATATCCTTATTTTATTGGGAAATTATTTATATCAAAAAACACATTAAATAATAATTGGTCTAAAATGATGAAATTCATTCTTATTTCATATGATTGATGTGGTTTAATTTTTTTATTGTGAAGCTATGAGAGTTATAAAATTAATAGAATTGGGTGAGCTATGGAGAGAATATAAGAATTAGCTATATAATGGTTGACCTACAAGAGTTGGATAATATTGTGGGGGTATACCAACCCTTGATGAGTGTCAAGTAACAGAACACCAGGAAATTATTATTTATTGGATAAGTGGAGAGTTTATGTTTTTGTTAAAATCATATGTATTTTGATTAAAATTGATTATTAAATATATTAATATTTTATTTCATATTATTGTATTTTATTTTTTGGGGATATTAAAAAATAAATAAAAACAAGGATGTGGTGAAATTTGTCCTCACATTGGGGTGAACTACTATGCTGGTTCATTAGGGACAATAGGTATTTTTCTGGTACAAAAAAGTTTAATTAGGTACCAATATAAATTAATGAGATGAAATAAATCCTACACCACAAGAAATTACTAAACATGAATAAGAAAAAGTAAATTAAATAAAATTAAACAATAAATTAGCAAACTAAAAAAACTGGAATTAACCAGTTATATCAAGGAAATACTAAATCATATCAAAATCACACATATATGACTCAACCATAGTGAAACTAAAATAGAATTATGTAATCAAAATAGACCTATAATAAAAAAACATACTTTAAATGGCTCAATCAAAACTCGAATGAATAGAACACAATAAACTTGAGCTATATTGAATTGAATAAAAGTGAACTAAACTAATCCATTCCTAATGGATTTAAATAGAATAGAATTAAAATTTATTAAATTAATATAAATTGGCTTCAACATACTCGAATTGAATGAAACCAAATAAAGTCAGAATAAAACATAAAATGTAAAAAGTTAAAATTTAAACTCTTAAAATCTTATTGTTTTTATACAATTTAATTTTTTAAAATTAATTTAAAACATTTCAAAATTCACATAAAAAAATAATTTTAAATAGTTTTTAAAGTGATTTTAAAAAGGTTAACCTAGAATAAGACCCTAAAACATAAAATTCCAAATTATAGTATAAATATTTATATAAAATGACGAGTTTCAATCATTAAAATTCAAAATAATTGATATTTTAATTATTTACCACCCAATATAACAATATCCATTATAATTCCAATAAATCCCAACAACCTCAATACCCAATATCATAGCTCTCATATTGAGAACATTGAATGTAATATTAATAATATATTCAAGATAAAGTTTACAATGTTTAACCCTAAATTTCTATAATTCAATCCACATGACCATAAATCTATTAATTCATCACAAAATCTACTTTACCTTCTTATTTATACCATTAACATCACTAAAAGAGCTATTAAATATAATATAAATTCCCAAACCAAAACACTCCTTCCTAATTACATAAAAGGTTAGCATATATAAGGGTTTCATCCTAAACAAACCATTTCCAAAATAAGACCAAAATTTAAAACTATTCTTACACTTAAGATATTTTTTTTCCAAATTTCAAATTCAAACTGAGCACAACACAACGACTTAATTACTTATCAATTTATGGAATTATAATTAAATCACCAATAAATAACCATATAAAAAAAGTTAATTCAAAACATCATAATGGAGATCCATAAAAAATATGGTTCCGACCACATAAAAATCAAAATCTCACCTAGCCCATTTTAATTTAATTGAGAAATTCATAACCAACAATAGTAAAAAAAAATGAAAATCAAAACCAGGTCAAAATCTTTAATTTTTAATGAAACCCTGGTTTTTAAGTCATACAATAATTTAAAATCAAAAATTTTAGATATACAACCCATTTAAATTGAAAAAAATATTTTAAAGAATATAATTTTTTTATTAATCTCAAACAGGTCTAATAATACTATCTGTATAAAAATTACATTGATTAAATTAAATCACCAACTCATTTCCAAATACTCTTAAACTAATGATAGTCCCTTTTCTTCACCAAATTCCCAAAAATTTAAAATTTTTACTAGTGGCAAACAAATAAATTAAATCATCAATAAAATTTTATTTAATAATGTTTCCTTATATTCATTGTAATTTGACGTGGGTGGTTTTGAACAGATAAGGCTATATGCCTCAAGAGAAATTTTTTTCCTTGAGACTAAAGAGGAAATTTTGATAGTGCTCTAAATGAAAATAAATAAGAAAATATTCTATGTTTTATTGTATTAATTTAAAATTTTAATATATATATTTTTATCCAAATATATCTTTTAGGATTTTCAATAGTTTCCTTTGGAGTCCATTAGGAAGCATGGCGATGCAAACATTGGTAAATATGATCACTCTGACAAATATTAGGGGATAATAACTTTGATAGAGACTAAATTTAACCCATGAAGAGTATATTACCGACTATGTATTATCCAACTTCAGGAACCTATAAAACTTATTGTATGAATTAGTTGCAAGAGACCTATTTATAGAAAGTAGAGGCCTATATAGAGGGAGACGAGGCTAAAAAAGAATCCATATAGGAGCGTGGTAGAAGTAAAAAGTCCAATTTTTTACTTTCTAAAATATATGGAATCTTTATTTCAATAATTAAAAACAAATACCGCTATGATTTTTGATATATTATTATTGTTCATTCACTCTTTATATGATGCACTTGATGAGGGTGATGATGATCCTAGTTTTGGGAGGGGAGATGATTTAACTGGTGGTGCTGAAAATGAAGATGCGTATAGAAATGATGCTTGTGAGGAAACTCATGATGATGGTGATTAAAGTGATGAACGTGATGTTACTATTGGTCATAAAGGTGATATTGATCTCCCACATTTATAACATTATATTCAATAAATAATTTTGTGGTTGGTTTTTGATTTCCAAAAAAATTTAATTCATGTTTTAGTTTTTTTAATTATGAAATTATTAAATGTTAATTATGTAATATATTTGATTTATGAAATGTTAATAATGATATAATTAACATAATTATTTTTGATATATTATTTTAGGGTTTGTTGAGTGTTGGTGCATGCTGGTGGGGAGCTAGGTGTAGTGGTTGTTGATTGTTCTAGATGTAGTGGAAGGGATTCATGGGACTTTGACCAAATAGATTTTTAAAATTCAATTCATCAATTTAAATGTTCATGACATGAATGAAATGACCAAAAAATCTAGAGAATTTTGAAAAAATATTTTACTAGAACCATAAGAGAGGTAATTTTCATGTTTATTTATAATTAATTTAAAATCCTGGTGAAATACGTTGATCTTGAGTTCTTCATTTGATGTTGCAATTGAGCATCTATAGGCTGTTTTACTCTATTTTCATTTAATAAATTAGGATCCAAAGTGTATCTACACTATCAGTGATCCTCACATGATCATTTGATACTAGAAAATTTTCAATTTTACTCCAAGTTCTAGCGTAATAGTATTGATCATCTTGCATCACTCCCATGATTGTAACCATGATTCCATTGACCATGAAGGTTCATTTATTAATATATCTATTTCTAGAGTAATTAAGGATGAAGAGAAAATCTTTAGAGATTGAGTGAAAACCCCATAAATATTCTTGTTAAGAGAGAGTTCTCTAATGAGGACATTTTTTCAATCAATTACCAACCTCTCACAATTTTCATAATTATTTATCTAGAGACCCAATGTTATATTTTAATCTTCACTAACTACAAAAAACTGTTAATAATATATTAAACCTAAAATGAATCCCTTAACTTGTAAAATAATAATAGTATTATTTTATTCCAGGACCTATCATAACCCATGAAATGGTAAATATTATTAAGAATATATTAAATAAATACTTATCAATGAACAAATAATTGGGTCCTCTCATAATCCATTACATTTATTAAGATTCAATATAAGTATCATAAATAATTATTATAATCATGGCTTGATGAATACTTTTTTAATATTTGTTTATTTAAGTGTATTATTTATTAATAAATAATTATTCATCACCTTGGGAATAGTAAGAGATGAATATTATTTATTCAATAAATAAAATAATATTATTTTCAGAGTCAAGAGAATAAAATATTTATTTATAAATTCACATAATAAATAATTTATTAATGATTAAATAGTTATTTGTAACCTTGTGAATAATGAGTGATAAATACAACTTATCAGTATATAGAAATTTTTTTTCCAAATATTAAATATAAACATAAAGAATATTTTACAAATATCAAAGGAAACATGTGTGAGACCATATAGTACTTTTAATCAGTGGCTTTAGGTGGAATTCCCCAAGGTCCATGATTACTATCTAGTAATGTTTTAATTCACCCACAGAGGAATATGATATATCGCAATGACAAAAACCATACATTAACACTTAATATGTAATATAATATCTTTATCACGATATATCGTCAAACATGTTTCACACCCATATCATCATTCTATATGCTTGAAATATGGTTCATTGAATAAAAAAATTAAATTTATAATTTCACCATAGTCATGGAATTGGTTCCTAAAATCAATTTCAATCAACAATCCAAGATATAAACTTCAATAAATATTGAAGTGAAAAATCCTTTATCAATTTTTTCATTAGTATCAAAAAATTCAAGATGAACCTAACATACTCATCTTCACCTTAAACCATCTTGTCATTTTTTTGTAATACATTAATGTGTGTGAGTCATGAAATGAATTAATAATAATCTTAATTTATAAAAACCATTACACAAACTCATAATTAAGAATATTCATTGACATATAATCTTGACTAATTCATACAGGTGATGATTTTCTTAGTCTCCCATCTTGGAGACTACTAAGTGTGAACCTTATGAGATAAATAATAATATTTTTATACATAATCACACATTAAAGTACACATACTATGTGTCCCATCATAAAATTTTATCCGAATATAGAATAATATTTATGAATATTGGTATGGGAAGTTAAGTTTCTAATCATAAAAGGTATCTTCTATGGGCTAATTTTCAAATTAAGGTTATGTAAAATAATAATAAATATGTAAAAATATATTTATTAATATTTAAATCTATTAATATATAGGAAATCTAAATTATTATGTATCACATTCTAGGTAACCAACTCTAAAACACTCCCACTTTTACTAGAGGAAACTGATAAAGACTAGATAGTTATCACATGTTAAACATGATTTTTCTAAGTATAACTATATCAACTAAGCCTACCATATTTCCATCACTATGGTTGGTAAAGCCACATGTTTGTGTAGAGAATATATTTATTTCAACATCACATCCTTGATAAAATCCCGCATTTTATCATATTTCCAAGTATCCACCTCCTAATCGTATATCTGAAAGTTGAAATCTAGATTAATCCCACAGTCTATGATTTTCATAATAATGATAGAACTCTTTCTTTTATTATAACCTAAAATAAGAACAATACATTTATAAATAACTTCTTGATTTTTATAAGATTCCACATCATACTTTAATATTGTAGATATGGAAAACACTATCAATAATAAGTTCATCATTCATGTTACCGTAACCTTATTATGATACTATATCAAATTAAACTAAATAAAGTTATGTTTTCATTTCTATTGATCACTAGTAATCCCACATCCCTTGATACTAAGAACACATCTTGTTTTACTTTTTCATGTGTCATTGGATAATACTAACTATAAAGAAGTGTATTTATTTGGAGTCTCTTTGATATTAACCTATTATAAATCATTAATCATGCATTACTAATATCAAACATCAGTATATATCCTGGAATATGAGATAAATTCATTCGATCTCAATAATCTCTTCCTATTCCCATTCATGTTATACTGGAAAGAATATATCCCAACAAATTAATACTATTTAATTGTTTAAAATTTTATTTCTCAATATTTTGTTGATATATATTTTATTATTATATTCAAAAAACCTATACATCTATTTTTTTAGATATTTTTTCTTAGAACTTGGTAACAACTTTACCTCATTCTAGGAGAAACTCATTCCTTAGTCTTAAAAAACTAGTAAGAAATGAGATTTTTTTTTCATATATTATCTATATATATAACTTGAAAACTTATAGCACTCCCAATAACCTATTATATATGCAATTCCACTAATTTTGTTCCCAATAAACAGTTTATGATCACAATTCATGATTTTTCCGTAAATAACATTATGTTACCTATATATCTTATTATCATTTATTGATGTCTCTAAACCATTATAGTTATTACTAATATATATATAACATAGTTTATCCTCTTTGGTCACATCATTTAGATATCTTCCATAACAATTCCAAAAAAATGAGGACTCCTTAAGAATAAATAGATCAATATAATGATCACTGAAGTGTTCATTAAAAAGTAGAATTGAAAAGGACTTTAGTCATGAAGATTCTTGTATAGGTTTTTTTTGAAGACTAATACTTTAAATAATCAACCATTATTTATTGGTATAGGAATTTACCATCAATTTCACATTTCTATTGAATACTCAAAAACTATCAAGTCTTAGAAACATTAAAAATAATGATTCCCCAAATCATGATATATAGAACCCATTGCATGAATTCATAAATATTGTTCATCCTAAACATATTTCCATTAACTATTTCTTTGTAGGAATATTTATTCCTAAAGAAAATAATATGTATCAACCACTTTGGTGAACATAAATAACTAATTTGGTTATGACTTCCTACATAGTATGTGTCTCTAGAATTACTCCACCCACAATGATCAATGGAGTCTAGAATTATTATGCCAAATCATGTTCATTGAAATCATTAACCCATAAAATTCAAGTCTTCTCCCACTATCCTTTAAGAGTTAATATTCCTTTATAGAAACATAGTTAGTATTTATAACAGATTAATATCTTTAATAGATATAGGATTAGTAACTAAAATTCAATAAGTGTTTCATTTTCATGTGTATCTAAATCCATAATATAACAACTGATTTTCAAAAAACACTTATTGTTATGTCCAAATTGATTCTGATCATATCACAATTGATGTTATATCCATTATAAAATATATCTTGTAAATAGTTTGTTTTTAACTATTATTTGAAAAAAACATTTTGGAATAAATTATGAAATATTTTCAATATATATAAGACTCATCATTTTTTTTCTTTTACGACAATCATGGTTTTGATGTATGCCATAAACCTTTGTTTGGGAATTCCTTTAGTACCCATATATGTTCAGTGATTACTTGTATGAGATGTTCTCAAACAGTCTACCTTGTGGGTTCTTCTATCTTTACCAAGTGCACTCATTTATGTCATTGATGATTTATAAAATTTATAATAATAAAATAAAGTATATTAATTTAACAATCTATTTAGAAATTTTTATGTAGATGTTTTTAAGTAAGTCTAAAATATTTTCAGTGAATCATTATTTCTAAATGGTTATTTATATAAATAATGATGAATAGTTTATTATTATACAAAGTATCAAAGATCAATAGAGACTAAATCACTTTTCTAGGTATAAAAAAGTCAAATATGTTTTTTTATTTCATAAAGAATTATAATTACACAATTGGGTATGGGTCTTATATTTTACATTAATCATTAATTTCAATGGATTTATTATATTAAAGAGTTATTAGAGTGTTAGTTTAGTCTGAAGTACTACAGAAAAATTTACTCCAAATGTGAAATAATTTTTTGTTGTGTCTAAATGGAAACTAGGATAATTGTTTTGGTTACAGTCATTACAAACTCGAATCAATACATTATTAGAATATTGATGTCATGACTTCTCACTAATGTTATAGAAATCACCCATTCTCATCCTTTAGGATAATTTACCATACTTTTAATAATATTGTAAAATGTTCTTATTTCTAAAATTTGAATATATATAAATCATATTTTATTTTAATGCCCAAGAGGTCCAATAGAAATATTATATTAAATGATGAAAGTAACATAATTTTATAAATAATTCTACTTTAATTTATTGTAATTATTCCAATAAATATGTCCTTATACATGATAAGTAAATAGTATCGTATTCATTTTCCACCCACAGAATCCTTTATCTATTTATAAGATTATTTAAGGACATAGATTCTTAAAAATTAAAAGGGCTTTGAAATATTGAGTTTTCTTTTTCTCACCATAAAGAGTATGGTAATAATTTTCAAATAAAGATTCATTTTCTTGGTGAATTATGTACACAAGTATTTATATGAAAATTACCTATTCTATTCTCCCACACATGGATGAATATGGAGAACCTTTGTGGAAAGGATTATAACATGAGATTCATGGAAGTTCCCTTATTCAATTAGAAGATTAAATTTAAAGAATTCATTTTAGTACATGAATACATGATTAAAATATAAGAACACCCATTCCAATTTACACTAAAGTAGTATAGACAAAATCCCATTTTTCATTAAGACTGTAGTTTATATTTTTAAGAGATAAAATATAAGATATCATGGTGAAATCATTTTATATATATTCTTTAGCATTCCTTTTTCACATCTAATTAGTGGTAATATGATCATGTTTGGGGAATTCCAATAAATAGTTAAAACTCTATGATAGTATAGTGCAAACAAACTATACCAATTTAAAAAATTGGTTCTTGTGAGGTTATTCAAAAAGTTAGCGAATGATCATAATGTTTTTATTGGTTTAGTTCCCATTTGTATACAATAATAAAAATAGTTATATTATTACCCTACATGATTAAAAAATATGTGATACAAAATTATTTAAATTTTATTAAGGCTCTAACTATTTTATCAATACTCTACATCCCTCACGATTAAATTAGGAGTGTTCCATTTTGTGGAAATTCTAGTGTAAAATATCCATATTTATATTCTTATAATTCACACATATTCCATGAAAATTATAAGAAAGTATTTATGTTGCGATCTTTCCAACTACAAACAGGATGATTCTTAATCAATATATTGGACTCCCCAATCATGAAATCCAGAAAAATATTTCCTCAACACTTAAATCTAAATTTTTATTGGATATAATGATTCCATTAAAAACAATATAGATTTGGTTATTTGGACAAAATATCTACGTTTATACCCCCCAATAATTAAACTTTACCTACATGGAGGCTAAATTTATACTTTAACTATGTGCTCATCATAATTTGGATAATAGAATACGTAGTTACACAATACTAACTTGTGGTATTTTTTATTTATTTATAAATTTTCTTCTATATATTTTATATTTCTTATTAATATTTAGTGGGTTTTAATTTGATTTACCTTGTACTGATAAAATGATTACCCCTAATCCTTTTTAATTTAATTCAATATTTTCCTATTAATAAATTTATTTATGGGATCATAGTATTGTGTCCATAATATAAATAATGAAATACATAAAAATAAAATAAATAAAATTTGGCATGATTATTAGGATTGAAAATAGGTGTGTTTATTGAGTAGACATGAAACAAACCATTTAACCTAGGGGAAAACACCATGAGTCAGTATGGGATCGAGATTACAACATTCCAATTTTTTTATGTGTATCCCATTAGATAGGCTTTCCCTTGGATCCATCTTGAACTATCTTCATGCACCTAGAAGCTTCATCCTTATAATTATTTTATATCAATTGTGGGAAAAAGGAATTGAAAAAGGAATTATATGAAAAAAATCATGTACATGAAGCCCCATACATAATAAGAAGCGAGAGATGAGTCACAATAAATGAATTTAAATTAATAAAATATTATAAATAGACCTATTAAAAAATAAAATTAAAATAATCCATTCACATACACAAGTTGGTATAAGATCATGATCATCCACTAGTGTAAGGAATTTGTATTTTAAATTACAGGATATCATTCATTTTTTGTTATTTAATTTAGATTGATAAATGTGGGACAATTAATTGGATTAATAATCTAAAAAATCAATTAATTTTTTTATCTTACTCTTTATCAACTAAGTTTGAGAGATAACAATTTGTTGTGATTTTAAATAAATTAAATAAATTAATTTTATTTCCAGTTTAATAAAATGAATACACAAATTGTACTCGGATGTAACTTGGTGAATAAATATTCAAACTACTCAAATTGTATAGATATATTATATATTTTAATCATATGAAATATAACTTACATTATTTTCATGAAGTTACATAGAGTGTATGAGTCAATTAAATTAAATATGAAACACTTATTAATTTACATTGTGTATAACACATTTAATGCTTGTAGATTTGTCAAAGTATTATGACTATACATGGAATGCAGTTCAGAAATGTGTGCATAAATTAATTAATAATTTAGATATATATATATATATATATATATATTTATATGACCTCTCACATGATATGTAAGAGTCAATAAATTATAGATGGAATACATGATTCCAAGGTTTAAAGGAATAATAAATTAGATTTTAATTTTCTTCCAAAACAGGTTGGGAACACGACATGTACATCCAATGAAACTCTGTGTATAATTCTCACTGTTTGTTTGTAAAACATGCCTTGGGACTCGATGTGATTTGTTTCTTAAACAAGTGTGAGGTATGTAAATTGTTTTGATGTTACACACCATGTAACTGCCTTAGTACATGACTTTATGTCCCTATCTATCTTGTGATTTTTACTTGATGCATATTTGAATATGAATTTTCCACCATGAAACCACATTTACTACATGAATTTTAGTCCCACATGGAATGTTCCATATCCTCTTGATCAATACAGAGATAATTTAACACACAATTTCTCCTTCATTTCATGATGTGATGAATGAATTCACAATACATCTTGGTGTAATGAATGGGGATACAAAGTGTGTACCCCAGTTACATGTCATGTAATATCATGTTATCCAACCAAAATCCTTGGAACTTCTTTATGGGTTCTTTATATGTTATTCGGTAAAATTTAATCATATATAAACTAAATGAGTGAGAAGTGAAGGAAGGAAAATAGGTCATAATGATTGGATTAAAGAATTAATTGAATGAAATAACAACTAACATTAAAAGTGTACAATGATAAAAGAATATATAAATAATTATAAATTTAACATGAACTCTTTGATACTAGATGATGTTTCTAGATGTCATGGATATTCCACATGGGCCTAAGGACAAATAGACTTTTTTCATATTCATAAGATCATTCACAATATAAAATACACAAATTACATGACTAATTGTTTTTATAAATAATAGCAAAAAGTTATTTTTTTCAATCCAAGAGAGGGGACTTTTTCATGTCAATTTATAATTAATTTAATACCATGAAAAAATAATTTAGTCTTGAGTTATTTCTTATATGTAGGTTTTAATCTTCTAAATTCTATTTGGTTTTATTTTCATTGTGTTTTATGAGGAACAATTTAAGGCCCCTCTAGAATTGATCCACATATGATCCATTGATATCAGAACATCACCGATGATTCTTTGGGTGCTTGAATGAAGGTACCATTCATCTTTCACAACACCCTTGATCATAACTATGATACCTTTGGCCTTATAGGACAGTCTCTTGATCACCTTTTATTGAGTGTATTGAAGGAGGAAGTGTGACTTCCCATACCCAAATTCTAGCTAGAGGTGCCTTGAGCCTAGTTGTCCACAAATACTGAAGATAATCTCCCCGAATGATAGAGGTTTCCAACTAGTAGTGATGGCCTAGGGAATGTTCGTGGGGAGTCTATGACCTTATTTCTAGAGTGTAACATAATGGATAAATAAGGTAATAGGTAAATGGAGTAAGAAGTATATAATAAATAGGTGGTACAACAGAAGAATAATGGAGTAATAAATAACTAAAGAAACTAGTAATCATATAAAAAATACATGGATGATATATCATGTATATTATAAGATGGAACACATGGATACGATGATGCAAGAAATACATGAAATAAAAAAATTAGGAAAAAGAAACCAAAACCTATCTAAGCATCTAGCTCTCCTTCTCGGTCTTCTTCTACCAACCATCATCTAATGCCAGTAAGAAATAATGTTTTTGAAGTGATACAGTACTATTTTTCAACACCTTAATACATGTAATCTTCCTAGGTAACAGTGGATGCCCAAATTGGGTGTGAGATAAATCACATTAGGCCAACAACAATAACATATATAACATACATTCTTTGTAATAAAAACTAAAATATTGTGAAAGTATGAATATATACAAGTAAATCAGTATAGTAACATAAATACCCAAGTACCTACTTCAGCCTCCGCTGGTGTCTTGCCATTTAACCAGCTAATTGATTATTTATATTCCAGTTTATATAAATAATTCACATGAGGTAAAACCCTAACTGACATCTGGAAATGATTATTCTGAAGGATCCAATTCATAATAAGGCATCCTGTAATGATAATAGAAAAAATATGTTATATGGTGATAAGTAAGGATACCTTGAACATAGGGGTGATCCAGATTAGGTAATAAACTATATCATATATGTAGGGGTAAGAGTGTAATCCAATGGGAATCACCCAAGGCATTCCATAGTAATTTATTTCATACAAAGTCCATGAAGATCATCCAAAGTAAATTGGGATAAGTAGTGTCTTTCCCAAGGGTGTATAAAAGGAACCTCATGTCAATGAAAGTCACACAGGATCAATGGAATATATCCAAAAAATCCAATAATAATAAAGAAGGGGTGATATGGTGTCATACTGGGAATCTACAAGTAGAAAAATATTGGGTTCCAAGGTGGGTCTCACCGTCAGAAACTGACATCTCTGAATCAAAATGGCATCCATGAGTACTCAAGGAATTCCCCTGGGAATCCAAAAGCTAACTCGAGTCTAAAAAATAGTGTAGTAATTTCATGTTCCAATTATAGGTATCCTTATAATTGATTCATTAAATTAATCAATCCATGTCATAGTCAATCCATTTAATAAGTTCATTTGATTCAAGCATTTCATTTTATCAGTGTGACATGGATAACTAAGAATGCAACCATTTGATTCATTTCACATTTAATCTGTTGGTTATATACTTTACCATTAATTAACATTAAAAAGTGGGATATAGATGATCACACACATGTAAATAATTTATTATAATCTAGGCCATGTGTTATCAATACTATAATTTCAAATTTCTATTTAAACACCCAATTATGCCAAGTCAGATACATAGTATAATTTACAATTTCATTTAAGACTTATTTATCATATTGATGCTCATTACTTAGGTGCTCAATATGATAATAATACATATGATAGTATTTTACTACTCAATTATTTAATTAAGCACTTACCTTTATCAAGGTCAAGTCAAGACACCCCCAAAAAGTGGTGAAAATAAGCACAATAAGCCACTAAAATCATAATTATAGGATACACATTACCTAGGGTGGTTAAATTGTTTAAGTAAACACCAAAAAATTACAGATAAAGTAATCAAAAAGGGTCTTAGAACATTTTTTCAATGACTATAAAAAGGAAACATGAACTAAACAGGAAGCACCTGATGAAATCGATGTTCACACATAGCAATTTATTAAACCACGAATCTTGATGGAATAATTATATACCACCTACCTCATACTCTCACAACTATTATCATAAAGTATTTACCTCTATTCTGAAATATATTAGAAGTGATCCAAGGAACATATCAATTCCTTTAATATAGGGAATATGAGCCTACTTATAAATAGAAACATCGATAGAAATAAAAAATAAAAATAGATAAAAAAGAATTAATATCTCCCAAGCATGGATCCAATGAGATGAACAGTTGTTTGATCAGACACTAGATTGATGAATAGGATAAAAGTCTAGATTATTCTTGAAGAGGGATCCAAAAATGGAGAACGAAGGTGGTTTTCTACTACAATGATCAAGGTAGGAAGGGGTTTATTTAAAACGCATATTTAAGGGAATTTTACTAAAATCTTCCAAAAACAGGAATCACACGGTTTTGCCACACAGTTCACTAATCCATGTTCCAACCATGAATCTTCTAATATATGGAGGGTAATTTCACATTGTTAGGTCACAAAAGTAGGGAACCTATGCACCAACACTAAGAACCCCTAATGAAATATGTTGATAGTTTTTTCCATGGGCATGTAGCCCCTGTGGTATGGTTAAGGAAAATCATGCACCATATTTCATCCTAGTTTCTAGAACCGAATGGTTAAGGGAGACATTGTGGCATGGATAAATGGTTTCTAATAACCACGTGACCAGTTAATTTTTCATACCAGCCAAGGTTCCAATCTCTAATCAATCCCTAGACACCACCAAAATGTTTGTGAACTCATTAGGAATCCATATTGGGTGAAAAATAACAAATTAGACCAAAATTAAATGGATACATACCTGATTAAAAAATAGGTACTTTTAGTATTCCCCATTAATTGAAATATTCACTGAGTTAACCTTCTTAGGGTGAAGAAACACAATCTAAGAACAAATCTTTCTACTGGCCATGTATGCCAACCTCCCACTCCCATGTCTTGTATTGTACTTGGTGATGCTTCCAAAACACTTGAAATGAAGGAAAAAACCAGCCTCATAGACACTTTATGATACAATAAATGATTCATATAGGATACTTCTCAATATAATAAATTAAAACTAACTCAACTTCCAAGGGATCCAAAAGTATGATACGATTCAACATGATAATAGTGAAGCTGTGAAACATGAAAGATGTCATGCAAGGAATAGAACCTCTAATATAGTATAAATGGATAGGATACCGTCCTGAATCTCTCTAGAATCTCAAAATACCCTATATAATGGGGAGAAAACTTCCCTTACATCTATATCCATCTATTCTATAGCTTGGGAGATACCCTCACGAAAACAAAATACACATCCTTGAACTCAATAGGTCATCGATGGCGATTCATATAATATTTCTATCAATATTGAGTTGTAGAAGTATGATTCTTAATCATATGAACCTAATCTGAAGTGTCCTAAACATGACAAGGACCAAGTAGAACCACCTCACAAGCTTCTATCAAGTATGGGGGTGAATGACATGGCCTATCATTCAAGGCCTCAAATGGAGTTTTCTAAATGGTTATAAGGAATCTATTATTATAGGAAAACATGATGAGAGGGATATGATTCACCCAATAACCTTAAAAATCAAGGATTTATGCTTGAATAATGTGCTCTATAACCTATATACTCGGTTCAGACTATCCATATTTTTGAGGGATAAATTCAATGATCATAAGAACTTGTGTAACTATAGCTTACTATAATTCCTACCATAACTGTGATGTGAAGAGAGAATCTTTATATGAAATTATAGTATGAGGGACCTTATTTATTTAGATGATCTCATAGACATAAAATATTCTAGCTCATCAACTGAGAAAGTCCCCTGGATAAGAAGGAAGGCGTGTAATTTGTTTTTCTATCAATGAAAACCCATATAACATCACCATCTCAAGGTGACATCTCTAAGAAAACTAAAATGTCCTTGAAAAAATATTATCATTTCTATTCTAGTACTAGATGTAGTTGTTACATGAAAATAGGTCACTGGTGCTCTACCTTCACCTGCTGATAGGTGGAACTCCTAGTGATAAAACCTCCCCTCTGAAGTTTAATTCCATTCCACAAATACGACCATCAAATATATCAATACATCTTGGATATTCCTAGATTAAAATCCCACTGAGAATAATGAGACTATCATATAAAATCCTCACTCATATATGTATAAATTCAAAAACATCCATGAATTCATAGGATGTTCTCTCTTCCCACTGACCAATCCTGAGGCAGGTAATCTCCGGAAATATTCCCACAAAGAGCCAAGACTTTAGGGTCTGTAAACATAATTTTAATAGCCTTATTAAGTAGGTAATAGTTAACTGTCAATGATATGAGATAGGAATAATTATGAATATCATTAAACTGTAGATTTATGTCAAAAAATAGTTCCATCGATTTCCATTCATCACTAGATTTCCGTATGTCCTGTGCCTGAATTTTCCAACTCAGCACATCCACTACCACATTACCTTTTTTAGGAATATAGGCAAGCTAAAAATTGATTTAATGAAGATATTAGAACCATATCCACTATTATAGGTTCAATTTAAACTGTATAATGATATATTTTATGCTCTTTTAGTCTGTATACACCCTAAAGTGCTCACCCATTAGATAGTGTATCCAGCAATGTAAGGAATAGATAATAGCTGGTAGATCGAGGTCATGCATAGGGTAATTTCTATCATGAAGACTCAAATACAGATATTTGTGCATAATGAATATACCCTTCAACATTAGAACAACTCCTAGTATGATTCTTGATTCATCAAAGAACACTATAAATCCTCTTCTAGGTTTTGGAAGAATCCAAATAGGTATCAATAAAATCATTCCATTCAGCTATTAAAACGATTTATCACATGATTATGACCACAGTAACATGTCACCCTTCTTTATAATACAGTTAATAGGTGTAGTAGTGCATGATAAATATTATATTAAACACCTATAATAACAAGCTATCCCCATGAAACTCTGTATATCAAACATTTTATTTGGTTGCTCCTAGGAAACTATAACACTCACCTTCTCTGGGTGAACATGTTATCCCGATTCCGAGATAATATGACATAAGAAGTTAACTTTTTATATCTTGAAATGGATCTTAGAAAGATAAAAAGAAATATGATTCTTTATTAGTGTACTCATAATAAGCTCAATGTGCTTATCATGGTCATTATGAGTGTCAGAATACACCAAGATTTCTTCTATGATGAATATGAAAAAAGAATCTTGATAGGGGTGGAACAAAATTTTCATCTGATCAATGAAAATATTATGCACATAAATAAGACTAAAATACATAACAAGGTTCTCATATAGGTGATACCTTATACGAAAAACTATATGAGGTACTTCTGATATCCTGACTGGTACGTGATGATAGACTGATCTCTGGTCGGTCATAGAAATCACCCCATATCCTTAGAGATAGTTGGAGATATCATCTGTTTGAGGTAGTGGATAACCGTTCTTGACAATAATATGGTTAAACTATCTTTAATAAACAGATAAATAAAGGTCCACATCTTCCTTCTTTTCAAAAATAATGGGCGAACCCCAAGAGGAAGTACTAGGTCGTTTAAAACAATTTACCTATAAATCCTCCTACTACCACATGAGATATTTGAGCTTAGTAGGTTCTATCCTATAAAATAGAATGGACAGTAAAGATTCTCCTAGAATTATCTCAATTGTAAAATCAAACTCTCTATCAAGAGGTAATCCTGAAAAATCCTCAAGAAAGTTGTCTTGAAAAAGATCTACACCTACATGGAAGTCAACCAATACTATACCCTAATTATCCATGAAAAGAATAGTAATCTGGTTGGTTACTCCACCTAGTACATGGTCCTCTAGTCTAGGTATACTATATTGGAAATCCCAACTAACCTTATTAATATAATTACCTTCTTATGGTGATGTAAACAGTACCCGACAACGATAGTAGTCTGTCACTCTTATCCATGGGTATCAGCTGTAGTCCATGCAACTAACCTGATACACGAACTGGTGCAACATAGGGACTACTAAGACCATGAATACTCTAATAGAATTTTTGATAATCTGTAGTCTGGATAAAATATCCACAACCTCCCCGTCATCCATTTCTGGAGGTGATAGTCCAACTCCCTGCCAAATGAAACATAAAAGAACCTTCCTTTACATATGGAACTAGTGTGGATCCTCTTCTACTAGAAGAAGATGGGATGTTTTGACATAATCTATGATCATTTTCCATATCTCCACAATACCAACACTCAAGAGGGAATCTATCACACCAAGGCTTTAGAAGCCCAGGTCATCCCCATTAATGGAATACATCAGTGCATTGAATGAAGTTACTATGACCATCACTTCTATGACCTAAAACCTCAAGGGATTACTTTTTCCTAATTGAAAGACTATTGGATGGACTTATTAATGATACTTTATTCCCAGTAATGCCACATTCCCTTATGCTTCACTCAGTGATAAGAGAAGGATTGACTAATTCATAGAAGGTGGGTAAGATAAATATGTTCACCTGAGTACATATGGCATATTAAAGCCCATCCTTGAAGCATCCAGCACACGAAATCTCATTTGAAACTAGATGAGGTTCAAAGAAGTGTAACTCAGTGAACACACTAAATAATTTATAATTTATATAGAACCCTTTGAAAGATACATGAACTCTTTGTCTTGACCAGTTATCAACATTTGATGAAATAAGTAGTCATAGAATGAAGTCAGAAAATCATCCCATACCATATCCTGATGGTGACCATCCAGGGTAATTACATCCCACCAACTCTTAGCTGAAACATGCGGCATCTATGTATCAAGCTTGACCCTCTGATCTGGTGGTTTCACTAGATGCTTATAATAGAAAACATGTCTTTCATCCAAGGCTCAAAATCCTATAGACAACCATCCCATGAGAAGGTAGGAGGATTCCACTATTAGAACTCATTGGTCTGATCAACCGTCATATGTGAAGGCCATGTAGCACCTTCCACATATGGTTTCAGACATAGTAAACTCTCACGATGATGAATTTCATTTTCCAAGTTAGGTATAACATGTAGTTCCTCAAGTGGCATACATGGATGTAATATTTGAGGCTCATGTCCCCCAATTTATGGATCATGGTCCTCGCTACCGTCTTGGTGCATGACATGGGGACATAATGATGAAATTGTTCTACAAATTCCAAGATCATGCCTTAGAACAATATTTATATAGATATATAGAAATAGAGGAAGCTGAAAGAAAGGAAAAGGGAACACTACCCATGATATAATACCCAAAATACACTCTTATAAGGCTAGTTATGGTTAAGTGTTCCTGTTTAAATTATTGGGGTTGCAGTAGGTAAAATGTCAATAGTTCCTTGCCTCTTCATTTACTAGAAACCAACTCATTTTTTATGTCAAGTTTCACTTTTAATGTTTTCATTTTATTATTTCATATATAAATTAAATTTGAAAATGGATCTACATTCCTATTGAATTTGGTCCAAAAATCCATATTATTGAAATAAACAACCATTTAATTTCATTATAATGGATTGACTTGGTAAATTACCCATTCCAACCAATGAGGGCCCACACACCTAATGAATTGAAACTAGAAATTCCACAATCACATCCCAAGATAATCACATGAATATATATATATATATATATATAATCGAGGCTTAGTCAATAATCAAAAGTAATAAATGTAAAATTAATGAAGTGAAATGAACCTATATAGAATGGGATGTGAGTTCTATGCACCTATAATGATGTATGTGACAATTATCCTTTCCTTAATCTCATCGAGCCTAGGATATAATGAAATAATCCATCAAAATAATAATTATAATAACCATAAAAAGAGTGCGCAACACCAAACTGTGAAATGATTTCAACTGTAATAGAAAAAGTAGAACAACAATTATATCTTCGCCAAATCTATATTTACCCACAACATGGCTTAGCTACGCCCAAGAACAACTTATACCCAAGTTCTAAAATGTTCATGGTCTCATATATATTATCTCCAAATATTAAATCATGAAAATAATATGTTATACGACCTTGTGATATCCTAGACCCAGATGCCACTCAGAGATTCCCTGATCTCGAATGGTTACATGGACTTAAGCACATCTCCCTAAATATTCAAGGATGGCGACTAGCTATGAGGTAATAGGGTGTGTCGATGGGGAGAAAATTCCCTCATTACTAGGGATTAGCATAATAGATAAATAAGGTATCATGTAAATGGTGAAAGTAGTATATAATAAGAAGACAGGTGTAATAGATAATTGAATCAACTGGTAATCATATAAAAAGATAATGATGATATTTCATGTATCTAATAATCTAGAAAACCTGTATATAAAGTTGTATACAATACATTCAATAAAAAATTATGAAAAATAATCCAAAAATTATCTATGAATCCCATGCTCCATCTCATTCATATGCTACCATGCTAAATCCTAATGCAAGTAAGAAATCATTTTTCCGAAGTTATACACTTCCCTTTTTCAACAACTCTATACATGTAATATTCATGGGGTTCCAATGGTAGCCCATTTAGGGTGTGATACAAATATCAGGAGGCTACCAAGAATGACATCTATAACATCCATTTTTTGTAATATAAATTAAAATAGTGCGGAAGCATGAATATATAATATTAAATCAGTAAAACAACCTAAATACCCATGTACCTACTTCAGTCTCAACTTGTTTTTAAACATGTAAACATTTCAGTAATTATTTATATACTAGTTTATAGAAATAAGTCATGTGAGGTAAAAGTGTCACTCACATATTGACCTGATAATAGTGAGGGATACATGGTATAACAAGGAATCATGTAATGATAATAATAATGAAGAGGTTCCAAGGTTATATCCAAGGAAACATTGGACTTTGATAACGAGCAAAAGCAGGAAATAAACTATAGCCTTGCTATAATGGTAAGACTGCAATACAAAGGTAATATCCCATGGAATTCTAGAATAATGGAATTCTAATTGGGTCAAAAGAAAACAACCAAGGTAAAAGGGGTATAAGCAGTGACTTGTCCCAATAGTTTATCCAAGGCACCTCATGTCTATAAGAGTAATGCTAGATCCAATAAGTTTATCCAAGTAATACTATAACAATAATTAAGAGATCCTATGATTTAATACTAGGAATCTACCACTAGAAATAAAATAGGGTACCAAGGTGGGTCTCACCCATGGAAACAAATATTTTTGAATCAGTATGGTGTCCACAATTTCAAAAGGCATGCCATCAAGAATACGAAAGCTAAACAGAGTCTGAAAACTATGATAGTAATGTCTTTATATGTTAACCTTATAACCGATTCATTAAATTAATTTTGAAATGGTGTAATCATTCAATTTAATATCTTCATTTGGATCAAGCCTTACCATTCATTAGTGTGACAAGGATAACGAGTCATGAAACCATATCATTCATTTCATATTTAATCACATGGTTCTATCCATTAACTTTCATAAACATGATAAGATGGGATAAGGATATGACACCCAGTTCAATTCATTTAATACAAACTAATGCAATTAATACTAATATAATACCTTCAAACTACAATTTAAACATCAAATTAGTCCATGTCATATACATAGTATACTAGATAATTCATTTATGATTTATTTATCATGTTGAAGAACTTATATAAGGTGGGTATCATGATAAGAATACATGTGATAGAAGTTTACAACTCATTTATTTAATCAAACACTTTCCTCTATCAAGGTCAAGTCAATCCACACGTGAACAATGGTGCAGATAAGTTTAACAGGCCAGTATAGTATAATTGTAGGAAAAACCCTATTTGGGGTGGTCAACATTGTATACATAACCACCAATGATAGATAAAATAATCAACAAGTGTCTTACAACACGGTTATAATGATTATAATAAAAATAGATGAACTAAATAGTAAGTACCTTATGAAATCGATACACTCACCTGAATATTTATAAAATTATGAATCTTGAGGGGTGAGTTATAGATGACCTACCTCATCCTCATAAAACTCTCATCATCTAGTATCAAACTATATTTTTTTAGATTGTAAGATATCTGATGAATTGATCAATGCCCTAAAAATAGGGCATATGAACCTATATCTAAATAGAAAAATCGATATAAAGAAGAATTAAGAACCCCTAAAAATGAATTAATATCGTATTGGGATGGATACAAAGAGAGGAAAAGTGCTTCAATATGACTCTGAATGGACACTAAGAATTGAAATCTAGATTAGGAATGAAGAGGTCTCTAAGATGGGAGAAAGAATGTAGATGTCTGGTAGAATTAGAAAGGGAGAAAGATGTTTATTTAAAAAATGTAATTAATAGAATTTTGGTAAAATCACAAAAAAAGCAACACGTGATTTGGGTGCAAGATTGGTGAAACTGTGCTCCAAACAAGCACCTTCTGCTATAGGGAGGATAATTTCACTTGGTTAAAATGCGCAGTTAGTGAAACCATATGCCAATTGTGTAAAAATCCTTTGCAACATGTATTTAGTTTTCTGTATGGGTGTGTTGAACCTGACACATGGTTAGGGAAAATGATGCACCCTATTTCTCCCCATTTTCCAGCACAACACAGTTAGGAGAGACCATGCCCCCAAGTTTACATGATTTATACTAAACAAAAAACCAGTCTATTTTTTATATTGGATGGGATTCCTTGCTCTGAACAAGATCTAACACCCATGAAACATTCATGAACTCCTTTAGAATCCGTATTAGGTGAAAAATAAAGAGTTAGAACAAAATGAAAAGGATCCATACCTGAGTGAAAATCAGAGATCATACTAGAAGATATAATCTATCAATATTGAGAAGGCCCAACATACATTCTTATCAAGAGGGAGTTCTCTAAAGAGAATAATGTTGTTCACAATGAATAATTTCTCACAAATTTAATAATTTTCTATCTATAGACCAGTGGTTAGGGTTTCACATTAATTAACTTAACAATGTCCCTTAATAATATATTAAAAATAAATAAAAGTAATAATATTTTATTCCTTGGAATGAACTAACTTGCATAATGAGACATATTATTTAAAATCTTAAAAATATTTATATTTCCCGATACAAATAATTGTGTCTTCTTTTCCTCTTTGAAATTTATTGAATTTTTGAATAAATTTACAAATCAATTTTATATGCATGGCATGGAAAATAAAAATCTTATTTTAATATTTAGGTAAATAAATAAATTATTTATTAGTAAATAACTATTTATTACCTTGAAAATAATAACTGATTGATATTATATATTAAATTAATAAATAATTAAATCTTATATTCAAATTTTGGTGAATAAAATATTTATTCTAAAATTATTATAATGAATAATTTTTAATGAATAAATAATAATTTATTACATTATGAATAACAATAGATAAATAAATATTATATCTTCTTGTAATTAAACAATTATGTTGTGAATAAATATTTACAGAAAAAATATGATAATTTAATAATTAATAATTAAATAATACGTCTCTATTAGGGGAATAATATTTCATCCAACTGTTAAATAAAAATTTAAATAATATTTAACTAATATAAAAGAAAAACCATTGTGTGTCACCATATAAGCCTCTTCCTTCACAACATTAGGTGGGATTTCCTAAAGACTGATATTACTATCTAGAAAGAAGTCAAGGAAACCAAAGAAGAAATTATTATGTCATAATGAATACAACCCCATAAAAATGATCATAGTGTAATATATTATTATTTTCTTGATATCTCAATAAAAATGTCTCACAATCATATCATTAACCTATATTATTTATACAACCTTCTTTTACTATATAAAATTAACCCATCATTAAACCATGACTATGTAATTTGATGTAATGGTTCCCTTTCAATCAAAGGGTAGTGATATTATATTCCATAAAGATGAAATGGATAAATAATTCCTCAGATTACTCATTAAAAACATATCATTTGTGACACACCCAACATTCCCAACCTCACTATGAATTTCCTCATGAAAGATTATGATGAGACATAATAGTTTTCTAGTCTTGAATTGCATTAATAATAATATTAAATTTTACGGTCCATTACACACACTAAAAAATAAGAATATATGAGGATGTATAAACTTCCACAATTCCTATAGGTGGTTCTATTTTCATACTCTCCCATGTAAGAGATTACAAAGTATGAACATTATGAGATAAATCCTCATATTTATACGAGTACCAGTACCTGATAATCCACTTAGTATATGTCCCATCATAATATGTTATTCGACCATAGAATAATATTTACGATTATTGTCATTGAACTTCAAGGTTCTCATCATTATGGGGAACTTCTTTAATTTTTTCAATGAGATAAATATTATATGACATTATCATAGTAAAAATATGTAATAGATAATCAATATGTGATATGGTTATGAATATAGAAGAAATCTAATATATAATGTACTTGTTTTTACAGTACTAACTCCAACAAAAACCTAAAACAATGGTTTTAAAACCATTGGAATAACATTTATACCAATGGTTTATAGAAATTGTTTATTAACCCAAATATGATCCCACTATAGTAATGGTTTTATAGAAACTATTGGTATATGGGTATCCTAATGAAAAGATTACCAAGAACTCCCAAGCCTATAAAAATGGTTTTGAAACATTGGTATAGGTTCAGAATCTTGTAGCACATCGTTTATATTTATTAATTTCAAATTAAATATCTTTTTTCCTTATACTGTGAGGTATAGATAAAGGAAACCACAATAATTATTATAAAAAAATGGGGATTAAACAAAATTTTCATACCTAATGAAACAGAGGAAAAACAGTTGATGAAGTCTGATGAAGCCCATCATCTAGTTTAAGAGTAAATGATTTGTATAATTATTCAAGGCAGTTGTAGTTTTAAAATATTAGGTTCCCCTTGAGAGTTCATCTAGAGGATTTAACTTTTTTCCCATAGGATTATTTGGAGGTTCATAAATTCATAGCACAACACATCTGATTTTGAAAATTTACAAAAAACGTATTGTACCAGTATCTCATGTGTACTATTAAGGTGCCTTTAATCCCTTTAAATACTATTTATATACACTATAACCTATTTAAAAACAGTAAAATAATAAAAAGAATAATAAAAATGGTATTTTAAATTATCATATATATAGAAATCGTCATTATAAAAACTTTGAATGTATTCAAACTATTTTGAATTAATTTTTTGAATAATTATAATCACCTAATAATAAGTATTTTTTATTTTTGAAAATTAAAATTAAAATTAATTACACATTAATCGGTCAAATATATCTTGAGGAAATATTATAGTGACCCATACATTACATACATGGTTAATACTTTAAAATTGAAGCATACTTATTAAAACATATAACAAAACCATGAAAGGACAATATATGTATAGTGTCTTCAGAAACTGAGAAACATAAACAACTGTTTCATAAAGCACCTACATTGTCTCCCATTTATTTCATCATATCTATAGTCCCTTTTTGGCATATATTACTTAATACCCTTCTTCCTGACGTGGGGAAAGAAAACATACAAAAGGGTGAGCTCAAATGCTCAGTAATGGTAAACAAAAGAAATATCAATCACATAAAATTCATAAGAACATAACATTTTGGAAATCTTACCCAGAAAAAGATATCATAATTTCATAACATGGGATAAATCATGGTAGTGAAATGCAATCCCAATAATCATAACTTAAAACATGAAACTTTGTGGCATACACACATAATCATAGAGAATCATTTCTTATTAGTCATGACTCATTGCCAAGACTACCCTAGAGGAAAAAGTCCATTTCTGAACTGAGTTCACTCCTCGTTTCAGTCCTGTTTCACTGAATCGGTTTAACCTGCCTTTCCAGACATGTCTATCTCATGAGATATAAAATCATTACCCAATGAATTAGAGGTATATATAGGTACCACACATATCATAATGATACCATTCTTATGTGTGCCACGAAATCATAAATCATACATCATTGCATAATCCATGTAATAAAAATGGAGATTCTTAAACATCGTGACATCATAAAACAATTCATATAAGATAAAGGAATTCAAAAAAAAATTCCATCACAACATAATCAAATCAATGTAATAATAGTGATAGAAACAGAACCCTATATTATCTTAGATGGAAAATAATTTTGATAAAATACTTGAACTCCATTCTTCAGGAAAATATCCTTTCTACTTTAAAAACATTTTTTTCTTTCTTAAAATGTCATAAAATTTTAAACTAAAAGAATTTGATTAAAAATATAATTGAAAACTAGTGAAAGAAAATTCTTGGAAATAATGTTTTAAAAATCCATTCATGTCGTATAAGTTAAAAAATCATTCTTCTCGTACTTTTGTCAGAAAAGTCAAAAAGCACCTCATACGAAAAACAACAAAAGATTCCTTTCATATCCTTTACTAAAAACTCACTGAAGGGTAAAATTGGATTTAAAAAATTGTAGCTAGATGGAAACAATATTACATATTGAGGGAACATGGATTTTGATGATAAAATACACCCCAATAAATACCAAAGTATAAAAAATCTCGGATAAAAATGAGATTGTGATATTTTCCCTTACCTTAGGTCTGATTTGCTTCGTAAGTGTCCGAAACTCTTGTATAATGATTTAAATAATGTTATTGACGTATTCCAGAATCATACTTATTGTTATGATATCATATATGTTCATCTTCCTAGCTTATTATTAGTAATATTTCATTACTACTTGTTATTCGGGTGTTTATTACTTTTTGTTCTTATGCGTGTTTTGTCAAATAAATTCATATTCTTCTCTTTAGGTTATAGATACCTCATTTACAGAATGGTATTAGTGTAATATATATAATATTTATTCATTAAATTCATTTATATAATCATTATTCAATGAAGATCATGTAGAACGAATCACATCACATCGTGGAGACGATATTCTGTACGTACGCACGAGCGATGATATCATTCCCATTATCATGGAATTGTATTGGAGTGTATGTATAATATTTCAGAATAAATTAAACTTTACAATAATAATATATAGTTATTTATTTGCACCATTATTCCCATCCAAGTAAGGTGGTGATGGAAAATAGATTACACCACGGCGTGGAGACGGTATTCCGTACGTACGCACGCGCGATGATTTCGTTTTCCGTAGGATGGATAGATGGTGAAATAGGGTTGTTCCATACTTATAATTACATATCAGTATATGAGTGACACTGATGTTATTAATTCATAATGAAAAAACTAAATAAGAAGAAGTGGAAGAAGAAATAATGTTGAAAGAATCCGTAACAAACATTACCTCTTCTTTGAAGCACCTCTTTGAGACCTCCTCTTAGGGAACTAAAATTGTCCTTTGAAGAAGACCAGGACCTCTAGGATGTTTCTAGGGAAGTGGGGAAGTGAAATGGGCTGGTATTGGCCGAGCTTGAAAGCTGAAATTGCGGTGAGGAGGAGAGGGAGGAGGTGCCCTTATATAAGGGAGGAGTGGGGGCATCTTTGGAAATATAAGAAATATTAGTTTATATTAAATCCCAACCCACTTAAAAACTTCCAAAATGACTCATATCAGAAGATTAGATGATATTGTGTTGTAAGCTCATCAACCAATAAAATTTAGACATTTTAGAAATTTATTTTAAACATTATCAACTTGATTTGTCCTTATTTATCAATTTAATTTTATTTGCGGTAATAATATTCTAAATTTTAAATTATTATAAATAATTACATACGTGTTGTTAATTTTCCATAATTTGACACTTTATGAAATTTTCGACCATATAAAATTTAATTTATAATTTTTAAATTTTTTTGTGATTTTTGAACAATTTTATAATATGTTAATTTTATAAAATAACAATAGTGTCAATTTTGACACTATTCATTTATTTGAATCTAAATAAAATATATACAGACGATATATTCAAATTAAAAGCTTTAATAGATTCATAAAATGTCATATGTATCTAGAAAATTAGTGGAACACATTAAATAGTTCATATGATATTTATTTTAATATTTTTAAAACCATTTATTTGATATTTTGATTAATAAAATAATTTCAATATCACTATTGTGTCATAATTAATGATAACTAATTAATACCTAAAAATTCCAAGTAATTTCCTATGATGTATATAATTGTATTATATTTCTAGAGACTAATCATGTTTGCAGTTTAATTATGTTTATCACTAAATTAAAATTATTATACTTATAATATTTAAGAAAGTGACATGTTGTCACATTCTTTGGTTTTAATAATAATTATATTATTTTCATAGAACAAAGTACATTAAATGAATCTAATCCGACCCTTAGGTGATATGGGTCGACTTTTAGTCATCAAATAGGATTTTTTCAGGTGTTAGGGTAATTTTATAATATTATATTTACCCTTAATTACTCGATTTACCTTTAACTATGGTAAATAAAATTTAACGTAGTTACTATTCATAATGCCCAAAAATAAAAAGTAGCCTAATATCATAATTTCGACCCACTGATTCCAAATATGGAATCCATTTTTCAAAATTCAAAACATATAAGTTGTAGTAATTAATTTAAAATAAATCCCGTTGTTAAGAAAACGGGTTTTAGAAGTTAAACCATTGCCAAAGATTGAAATGTTTTTTCCTATGAATTCAATGTGAAATTAATGCTAATGACATAAATTATATTAAATGGTAAAAATATATTCTATTTATACTTTAAAACCATTAAATATTATAATTTAACCATATAAATTATCTCAATGAAAAACATTGTTTTCAATTAAAAATTAGCATATTTTTACTATTCATCAAAATGTGAAAGTTATCAGAAAAATATAAAAAATTTATCCAAAGTAAATTTTTATACCATGATTCAAAAGAAGAATTTTATTTTGTCAAATTTAACTTATAACCATGTAAAAATCTATATTTAATGTGGGTACGCCATCAAAAGGCGGCAAAACTACATTTTTTGAAAAATACTTATTTTACCCGAAAAATTTATTTTGTTCTCTTACCATGTTCTAGAAAATGTGTAAGATGAATAATAAAATTCAAAATGTAGATAATAATATTCATAATGGCTAGTTCATAATAATATATCATTGTTTAGTGAAACCCGATATTGCGTACTACACACGCTATCGAGGAAGGTCGTGATTGCGTGTAATGCAAGTCAAGTCCGTATTGTGTGCTGTGAAAGATTCCTTTGGTGTTGCGTATAACATAAGATATAAAAAAACAATTTATCATAAAATTTCAGGGTGTTACATTCTACCCCCCTTAAAATGAATTTCTCCCTCGAAATTCATCACTTCATTACAAACAGATGAGGATACATCTCCATCATCATATCTTCAAGTTACCATGTAGCTTCTTCTAATTGGTGGTTCCTCTATAAATCTTTCACCAAGTGAGTGGTTTTGTTCCATAGGACTTTTTCGCTACGATCCAGAATCTCTATCAGTTTTTCTTCATAAGAAAGATATTACTCTAGCGGTATAACTTCTGAGCTGAGTACATGTGAAGGATCAGGTATGTACTTTCTCAGGAGAGATACATGGAACACATCGTGAACTTGAGAGAGATTTGGTGGAAGCGCTAATCGGTAAGCTACCTTCCCAACACGATCCATAATTTTAAAAGGACTGATATATCTAGGGCTCAACATTCCCTTCTTTCCAAATCTCATGACCCTCTTCCAGGGAGATATTTGTAAGAACACTTTATCACCCACTTCAAACTCTAGGTCTTTTATTCAGTTGTCGGCATAACTTTTCTGTCTACTCTGAGCTGATATTATGTGTTGTTGAATAGATCTGACCTTTTCTGCCGTTTTATCAACAAGATCAGGTCCTAATAGCTTTCTTTCCCCATCTTCATCCCAACAAGTTAGAGTCTTGAATTTCTTTCCATAGAGAGCTTCAAAAAGAGCCATCTGAATGCTGGAGTGAAAGCTATTATTATAATAAAATTCCACCAAAGGTAGGTATTGATCCCAACCACCTTTGAAATCTATAGAGCAAGATCTCAACATATCTCCTAGAGTTTGAATTGTCCTCTCATACTGACCGTCTTTCTGAGGATGATAAGCAGTGCTGAAACTCAACTCTGTATCCAGAGTATGCTGAAGACTTCTCCAGAACATTGAGGTAAACCTTGGATCCTGATCATATATAATAGAAAGTGGTACTTCATTCAATCTTACCACTTCCTTTACATATATCCTGGCAAGATGATCTAGAGAGAAATCCTCTCTAATAGAAATGAAGTGTGCAGACTTTGGAAGACGATCAACTATGACCCAGATAGCATTATTGCCTTTGGATGTTTTAGGAAGTCTAGTGACAAAGTCCATAGTGATGTTTTTCCATTTCCATTCTGGTATGGGTAATGGTTGTAACATACCCTTAGACTTCTATCTCTCAGCTTTAACTTGCTCACAAACCAAGCATCGAGAGACATATTCAGCAACATCTCTTTTCATTCCATCCCACCAGAAGTACTCTTTTAGGTCCCTATACATCTTCGTGGTTCCCGGATGAATAGAGAATGAAGAACTATGAGCCTCATCGAGCAGCTCCTTCTTTAATTCGGGGATGGGAGGAACACAAACCCAATTCCTAAACATTATTATCCCATCACAATCACGGTTGAATTCATGAACATTTCTCACCTTCTTTTGTAACTCGACATATTCTTTCTGTGCCTCTTGAATCTTCACATGTATAGATGGTTGAACATTCATTTTAGAAAGATAAGATTTCTACCCTTCTATTAAAATTACAAGATCCATCCTTTGTAAATCCATAAATATTGGATCTTTTGTGATCCTCATCATGGATAAGCTAGCATGGTCTTGTCGACTTAATGCGTCTTCTACCTTGTTTGCTTTCCCAGGGTGGTAATGAATTGAGAAGTCACAATCCTTAATCAGCTCCAACCATCTTCTTTGACGCATATTCATCTCCTTTTGTGTGAAAATATACATTAAAATTTTATGATTAGTATAAATATCACACCTTTCACCATAAAGGTAATGCCTTGAAATCTTTAATGCAAAGATTACCACAGCTAACTCCAAATCATGAGTTGGGTAAATTTGATCATGGATTTTCAACTGTTGTGAGGCATAAGATATCACCATATCATTTTGCATGAGAACACATCCCAGTCCCTTCTTGGATGCATCACTGTAGATCACAAACCTTTCTCCACTATAAGATAGTGTGAGCATAGGTGCACTGGATAAACTTCTTTTTAGCTCTTTTAAATTTTCTTCACATTCCTCTGTCCAAACAAACATAACCCCTTTTTGAGTCAACTTGTTGAGTGGGTTAGATAACCTTGAAAAAACCTTCACAAAACGTCAGTAATATCCAGCCAAACCAAGAAAACTTCAGATCTCAGTCACTATTGTTGTTCTCGACCATCTTTCAATATCCTCTGTTTTTATGGATCCACAGATATCCCCTCTTTTGAGATTATGTGACCCAAAAATGAAACTTTTTGAAGCCAAAATTCACACTTGGTAAATTTGGCATAAAGATTCTCCTTTATTAGGGTCATTAATAAAATTCTCAAGTGATCTTCATGCTCTTCCTTGCTCTTTGAATAGACAAGAATATCATCTATAAAGACTACTAGAAAATGATCAAGATAGTCTCTAAAGACTCTATTCATCAGATCCATAAAGATAGTATGGGCATTAGTAAGACCAAATGGCATCACTATATATTCATAGTGTCCATAACTTGTACGGAAAGCCGTCTTTGGTATATCCTCCCTTTTTACCCTTAATTTATGATACCCTGAATGAAGATCAATCTTGGATAAGTATTGAGCTCCGCGTAGTTGGTCAAATAGGTCATCAATGCGTGGGAGAGGATATTTGTTGTTGATAGTTATCTTGTTAAGTTCTCGATAATCAATGCAGAGTCTCATTGATCCATATTTCTTCTTAACAAACAAAACAGGTGCTCCCCAAGGTGACGCACTAGGGCGTATGAATCCTTTATTAAGATTCTCTTGGAGTTTCTTCTTCATTTCATGCAACTCAATTGGGGCCATTCTATAAGGTGTCTTTGAAATAGGCAAAGCACCAGGTACAAGTTCTATTGAAAACTCAACTTCACGATTTGGTGGAAGACCCGGAAATTCCTCTGGAAAGACATCATAAAATTCCCGTACAATGGGCATATTATTAATCGTGAGTTTCTATCCAACCATTTGAGATAAATAACCTTTATTTAGTGGAATCAAGACCCATAAGATGGATGAAATCTACACTGGAAGGTTATGTTCATCCTTGCATCGATAGATGATCATAGATTGATCTGGAATATGAAATGTGACTTCCCTTCTTTGGAAATTGATATGAGCTCCATACAACGAAAGCCAATCCATGCTAAGAATCACATCAAATTCCAATATAGGAAGGATCACAAGATTTGCAGGAAGCACTTTCCCACAAACTTCAATCGGAGAATAATTGTAAACTTTTGATGCGACTGTTGTTCCATTAGGAGTTGTCACAGTCAACTCAACATCTAATTGTTGAGGTAATACGGTGATACCCTTAGAAAATTCTTCAGAAATAAAAGAGTGGGTGGATCGAGAATCAAATAAAACATTTTCTACTTTAGAGTGGATGGTAAGTGTACCTCTCACCACTTCGTTGTCGTAATACACATCACTGATAGTAATTGCATGTGACTTTCCTTTTTCTTTGGCCTTAAGAGTTTGTTGACATCGATCATCATCATCAACCCTTAGATTTGGGCATTGATTGGCATACTGCCCCATCTCCTTGCACTTGAAACATTGAAGTGTAGTAGGTTCATTTTGTGTATCCCTTCCTTTGTTTGCATCATTAGACATCTTCTTCCCATTATTTCGACATTCAATTGCCTGATGACCTTCTTTTCCACACTTATAACATTTTCGTGTCCCCTTAAGGCAATTTCCTCCATGTTTCTTTCCACACTTTGAGCATAAGGAAAAAATCATCTTCTTTTCAGTGTGGTCTTTAGATTTTCCTTTGAATTCCATTTTCCTGTTCTTATCAAACCCATGTGACTGATGGGTTACACCAATCTCCATCTCAACCTTGAGAGAACATAGAACAATTTCCCTATAGCTATTGAAGTCCCTTATGGCTAATGCCCTTCGAAGACTTGGTTTTAAGCCACTAAAGAATCGATCGATCTTACTCTCAGGTTGGATAATATTTCTGGATGCGTACCTTGCAAGTCTTGTAAAATTTTCTTCATAGGTACCAACAGATTCATCATCCTTTTGCTTCAGTTCAAGAAACTCCTTCTCTATCTTTGTTCGAATAATAGGAGGGAAATACTTATTGAAAAATAAGTTCTTGAACTCGTCCCATTCCATGGACTCAATTTCATCACTTTTCCTCATATTATTAATAAGATTCCACCATTAATCAGCATCACCTTCCAAACAATACACTGATAAGATGACTTTATCATGTTCAGAACATTGAAAAACTGAAAATATATTTTCATTGGTACTGATCCATTATTCAGACACTAATGGATCAGAAGACCCGCTGAATGAAGGTGGACGTTGCCTCATGAATGATTCGGCAGAATGTTGCTCCTTCCTTTTCTCATTTGGAAGTCATACATGATTCATAGCTTGAGAAAGTTATGTAAGCATGGATACAAGATTTTTCATTCCAGCTCCCATAACGTTTGGTTGCTCAGTGGGACAATCATTGCATTGCCCGTCACAATCCGAATTAACATGGTTTCTTCGGGTTCCAGCCATTGACTAAATCCAAGAAGAATAGTGTGAACCACACTAATTATAATAAGAAAACCACATAATCAAGAATAAAATTTCACACTTAAGGTCTTATCATAGGTTGTTCATGGCCATTTCTAAAATACTAAGATTGTGTTTTATGCTTAGACATATCCTTAGGTTTCTTACTAAGGTTTTCACATCCTAGTTTCCAAAGGATGACTATACCTTTCCTCTGATACCAACTATAGAGACCCATACATTACATACATGGTTAATACTTCAAAATTTAAGAATAATTATTAAAACATATAACTAAAACATGAAAGGACTGTATAGGTATAGTGTCATTAGAAACTTGGAAACATAAACAACTGGTTCATAAAGCACCTTATTTCATCATAACTATAGTCCCTTTTTGGCATATCTTACTTAATACCCTTCTTCCTAACCTGATGAATGAAAACATACAAAAGGGTGAGCTCAAATGCTCAGTAAGGGTAAACAAAATAAATATCAATCACATCAAATTCATAAGAACTTAATATTTTGGAAATCTTACCCAAAAAAAGAGATCATAATTTCATAACATGGGATAAATCATGGTAGTGAAATGCAATCCCAATAATCATAACTTAAAACATGAAACCTTGTGTCATACACACATAATCATAGAGAATCATTTCCCATTAGTCAAGACTCATTTCCAAGACTATCTTAGTGGAAAAAGTCCATTTCTGAACTGAGATTACTCCTCATTTCAGTCCTGTTTCACTGAACCAGTTTAACCTGCCGTTCCAGCCATGTCTATCTCATGAGATATAAAATCTTTACCCAATTCATTGGAGGGAGATATTGGTCCCACCCACATCATAATTATACCATTCTTATGTGTTCCACAAAATCATAAATCATACATCATTGCATAATCCATGTAATAAAAATGGGATTCTTAAAAATCATGACATCATAAAAAAATTCATATAAGATAAAGGAATTCATAAAAATAATTCCATCACAACATAATCAAAGAAATTTAATAATAGGGATAGAAACAGAACCCTATATTATCTTATATGGAAACTAATTTGGATAAAACACTTGAACTCCATTCTTTAGGAAAATATCCTTTCTACTTTGAAAACAATTTTCCTTTCTTAAAATGTCATAAAATTTTAAACTAAAAGAAGTTGATTAAAAATAACCTTGGAAACATGTAAAGTAATCTTCTTGGAAATAATGTTTTAAAAATCCATTCATGCTCTATAAGTTAAAAAGACATTCTTCTCGTAATGTTTTCGGAAAAGTCAAAATGTAAATTGTAAGAAAAACGAAAAAAGATTCCTTTCATATCCTTTACTAAAAACTCACCGAAGGGTAAAATTGTATTTAAAAAATTTTATGTGGATGGAAACAATATTAAATATTGAGGGAACATGGATTTGGATGATAAAATACACCCCATTAAATACCAAAGTATAAACAATCTCGGATAAAAATGAGATTGTGATATTTTCCCTTACCTTAGATCCGATTTTCTTCGTAAGTGTCTGAACCTCCTATATAATGATTTAAATAATGTTATTGACTTATTCCAGAATCATAATTATTGTTATTATATCATATATGGTCATATTCTTAGCTTCTTATTAGTAATATTTCATTACTACTTGTTATTCGGGTGTTTATTACTTTTTGTTCTTATGCGTGTTTTGTCGAATAAATTCTTATTCTTCAATTTAGGTTATAGATACTTCATTTCCAGAATGGTATTAGTGTTCTATATATCATATTTATTCATTCAATTCATTTATATAATCATTATTCAATTATGATCATGTAGAACGAATCACATCACATCGTGGAGACGGTATTCCGTACGTACGTACGAGCGATGATATCGTTCCCATGATCGCGGAATTGTATTGGAGTGTTTGTATACTATCTCAGAATCAATAACACTTTACAATAATCATATATAGTTATTTATTTTCACCATTATACCCAACCAAGTGAGGTAGTGATGGAAAATAGAGTACACCACGATGTGGAGACGGTATTCCGTACGTACGCACACACGGTGATTTCGTTTTCCGTAGGATGGATAGATGGTGAAATAGGGTTGTTTCATAATTATAATAACATATCAGTATATGAGTGATACTGATGTTATTAATTAATAATGAAAAAACTATTGAAGAAGAAGTGGAAGAAGAAATAAAGTTGAAAGAATCGGTAACAAGACATTACCTCTTCTTTGAAGCACATCTTTGAGCCCTCCTCTTAGGGCACTACAATTTGTCTTTGAAGAAGACCAGGACCTCTAGGATGTTTCTAGAGAAGTGGGGAAGTGAAATGGGCAGGGAGTGTCTGAGCTTGAAAGCTCAAATTGGTGTGAGGAGGAGAGGGAGGAGGTTCCCTTTTATAAGGGAGGAGAGGGGCACCTTTGGAAATATAAGAAATATTAGTTTATATTAAATCCCAACCCACTTAAAAACTTCCAAAATGACTAATATCCGAATTTTAGATGATATAGGGTTGTAATCTCATCAAGAAATAAAATTTAGACATGTTAGGAATTTATTTTAAACATTATCAACTTGATTTATCCTTATTTATCAATTTAATTTTATTTGTGGTAATAATATTCTAAATTTTAAATTATTATAAATAATTACATATGTGTTTTGAATTTTCAATAATTTGACACTTTATGAAAATTTAGACAATATAAATATTAATTTATAATTTATAAATATTTTTCTGATTTTTATACAATTTTATAATATGTTATTTTTATAAAATAACAACAGTGTCAATTTTGACACTATTCATTTATTTGAATCTAAATAAAATATATAAAGACGATATGTTCAAATTAAAAGCTTTAATAGATTCATAAAATTTCATATGTATCTAAAAAATTAGTGGAGCACATTAAATAGTTCATATAATATTTATTTTAATATTTTTAGAACCATTTATTTGATATTTTAATTCATAAAATAATTTCAACATCACTATTGTGTCATAATTAATGGTAATTATTTAATCCCTAAAAATTCTAAATAAATTCCTATGATATAGATAATTGTATTATATTTCTGTAGACTATAAATTTTAGAAGATTAATTATGTTTATTACTAAATTAAAATTATTATACTTATAAGATTTAAGAAAGTGACATGTTGTCACATTCTTTGGTTTTAATAATAATTAATTTATTTTCATTGAAAAAAGTCCATTAAATGAATCTAATCCGACCCTTAGGTGATATGGGTCTACTTTTAGTCATCAAATAAGATTTTGGTATGTGTTAGGGTAATTTTATAATCTTATATTTACCCTTAATCACCCGATTTACCTTTAACTATGGTAAATAAAATTTACCGTAGTTACTATTCATAATGCCCAAAAATAAAAAGTAGCCTATTAACATAATTTGGACCCACGGATTCCAAATATGGACTCCAATTTTCAAAATTCAAAACATATAAGTTGCAATAATTAATTTAAAATAAATCTTGTTGTTAAGAAAATGGGTTTTAAAAGTTAAAACATTGCCAAAGATTGAAATGTTTTTTGCTATGAATTCAATGTGAAATTAATGCTAATGACATAAATTATATTAAATGGTAAAAATATATTCTATTTATACTTTTAAACCATTCAATATTATAATTTAACCATATAAATTATCTCAATGAAAAAAGATGTTTTTAATTAAAATTTAGCGTATTTTTACTATTTATCAAAATGTGAAAGTTATGAGAAAAATATAAAAAATTTATCAAAAGTAAATTTTTATACCCTGATTCAAAAGAAGAATTGTATTTTGTCAAATTGAACTTATAAACATGTCAAAAACTAGATTTAGTGTGGGTGCGCCATCAAAAGGCGGCAAAAATGCATTTTTTGAAAAATACCTATTTTACCCGAAAAATTTATTTTGTTCTCTTACCATGATCTAGAAAATGTGTACGATGAATAATAAAATTAAAAATGTAGTTAATACTGTTCATAACGGCTAGTTCATAATAATATATCATTGTTTAGTGAAACCCGGTATTGCGTACTACACACGCTATCGAGGAGGGTCGCGATTGCATGTAATGCAAGTCAAGTCCGTATTGTGTGTTGTGAAAGATTCATTTGGTGTTGCGTATAACATAAGACATAAAAAAAATTCTCATAAAATCTCAGGGTGTTACAAATATCATGATATTTCTCTATAAAATTTAAAATTCGATATAATTACCAAACAAGTATTATATTTTTAAAAAATATTAAATATGCAATAAAAAATCTATAAATTTTTTTATTTGATTTATATGTGACCTCTAATAATTAATAACATTTTAAAAATAATTAAATAAAGTAATTTAAATAATAATAAATAAATTAAATCATTAATTATATGTAAAATTATCAAAAAATATGTATTCATTTAAATGTATTTATAAATGTCCAAAATTAATTTTTATAGTGTGTAGATAATTGATATGTATTTATGGAGCAAAAAATTCACTTAAAAAAACTGAAATAAATAGAATAAAAGTCATATAATAGAATTCATTCTTGAATTTAAAATTCAAATTTGAAATTTAAAAATTGGTTTCCTCAATATCACGATTGAAATAATTAATCACCTCAAATTACATTTAATAAATTTGTTGACCTATAATAATTCCATAAATTATTCTTCTTAAATCATTCAACACATTTAAAAATTGAAAATTGAAAATTGAAAATATTAATAAATTGAAAATGAAATATAAATTTGTAATAAGTATACATCATAACAATTTTTCAATTATTAGTGATTCAAAACTACATATTTAACTTTTGATCCATTATAAATTTATTTATTTAATTTTCTTCATTTTTCTAGCACATCAAAAATCACCTTCATCATAATTTTTTATCTCAAGGTAACACATAAAAATTGTATCAAAATGAAACTAAAAACCACATTAAAAAACATATTGAGTCATCAACCAAAAATATGAACATCGAAATAATCATATCACCATTCCATATAGTTAAATTAAATGTAGATGATTTTCATAAATATTTATCTCATTAACAATTTTTTAATTTCAAATTCATTAGATCATGTTTTTTTAAACCAAAAAATAATAAAAATTTAAACATTTAATATATCTAAAAACTAAATAAAAAACATATAAACTTATTTTATCAAAATATTGTGATTATTTTATGTATGAAGAAAAAATTAATAAATAAAAAATAAAATATAATCAACTAATAAATAATAATTAACTAAAAAGTAATAATTATATAATGGATAATTAATAATTAAATATATTATATCTTTTCAAATAAAAATTAATATATTGCACTATATTTCAGGAGAGACAAGGTTTTATCTAATGTTTATCTTGATGTTTTCATCCAATTGGACACTCGGGACCATTAAGTACTTTATTTAAATATTCATTATGTCTTTCTTCTATAGTGTTTGTATTGTCTTTCCTCTTTTCATAGTTTTTAAAATATGATTTTTTATTATTAATAATGTGGGGTTGACCCTCAACCTTTAAAAAACTTAATGAAAAATATATAATTGTTAAAACAAATTATTGATAAATTATAATTATCCATTAAAACAATATTGACATATTTTTAATATTAAAAATATAAAATATAAAAAAAATAAATAAAATTAAATCAATATTCAGTCATATCACTAACAATGTCGTCTTTTTGTGAAATTTCTAAACCAAAATGTGATTTTTTTAAACCACCCACTTGAAATTTATCAAAAAGTAAAATAACAAAAAAAATTGATATGAATTTAATGAAAAAAACTACCCCTTTATGAAATTTATCTAAAATTTCAAAATTACGTGACATTCATAAATATGTAAAGAAACCTGGAAAAAAATAAATTCATATAAATTAAATATCAGTTATACTAATCAAGTTTCCAACCATAAAAATTAGAAAACTCTATTGTATTTGTAAATATATGATCAATTTAATTTTAAAATGAAATTAATTAAAATAATATATCTTTTATGAACATGATCTACACTAAAATGAAATTTAAATCAGTATGATAATTTTAATAATGATACAATCGATCCTTAAAAATAGATATATTAGAAGTACTATCACAAAAATGATGGACCTTATGAAAATAAATATCGAAATCACATAAAATTTACATAATCAAGAAACAATGTTCAAAACAATAAGATGTTGATAAATATTTAACATTAGGTGTAAATAAAGAAATTGATGATTATTTCTTTAAAGTCTAGGAAATTAAAATTTTACCCAAAAAATAACGATTCAATAAATAGTTTTTCTATTAATTATAAAACCTCAAAATAATAGCAAAAATAATAAATTAAATCAAAATTTGTAGTTAAATTTAAATAAACTATTATTTAAATTTCCTTTAACATATATAATAATTATTTTATAATCATTTAAATGAATTTCCTTATGATCAGATTAAAATATTGTTTATAACTAAACATTAAAAATAATATCAAGTCTAGATGCAGTAAAACATAATAAAATTCAAATGACTTCTTGAAACATTTTCAAATGAATTGATTTTTCATATTTACCTAAATAAAATTTATAAGAAATACTCAGAGGTTTTGAAATATTTATAAGAATCTAAACCAATAATATTAACAAAATCATTATCAAATTTACATTGATTTAAAAATATTCAACTATTTGAGTGAAAAATTTGATGACTAAAAAAGATTAATGTCTTCCCCTAAGACACATTTAAATTTAAAAAGACATTAAATATTAAAATTCATTATAAATTAATTTAATTGAAGATATAAAAACAATATCATCAATGTAAATTTGAATTATTAAAATAAAATTATAAATCCTTTTAAAAAATAATGTAAGCCAAACATTCCCTTTTTAAAAAAAATCAACAAAAAATTATATATTCTTTTATACCAAATGCAAGGATCTTTAGACCATATAAAACATCAAATAATTTTAACAACTGATTAGGAAAATTTTCATTTTTAAAACCATGTTGTTGATTAACATAAACTTCTTCAGAAATCATAACATCTAAAAAGGTACTATTATCATCAATTTGGAATAAAACTAGAAAATCCAAAAAATATAACAAAATATAATAGACTCAATTCCAAAAATATGTGTGAAATATTCATCAATATTGATACTTTTTCATGAATATAACATTTTTCCATAATTCTACCTTTATCCTAAAAACTTTTACCTGATTCACCCATTCTATTTCTAAATATCAAGTTAGTTCCAATAAACAGTTTATATTTAAGAGGTTCAACTAAAGTCCATAAATTATTTCTATTAAATTAATTAAGTTTATCAAGATTTCTAGTAATCCAAATAGAATCTATAAAATAAAAAAACATTATAAGGAAATAATAAAAAATAAAAAGATAATTTATAAAGAATCTTAAAATAAAATTCCCTCATTTAATTCTAGAGTCAACGTTCTGAATTATATTATCAATTGGGTGAGCTCTGTGAAATTTACATTATTTAGGATCATAATGAGAAGGATTATACTCCCTATATAAAAATAATATATTATCCATAGGTTCTTATTTATTAAAATTAGTTCCTCTAAAAAATCTTCATAATTATTTAAAAAAGTATTATTTTTACTAAAAGTTTCTTCCAAATTTACGTGCGCTAATTCATTAATAGTCATAGTTCAATTGTTAAATACTGTATAAGATTTTTGATTATTTTAATTCATCAATTTTATCATCAAATTTATCTAAATTATACCTATTATTTATAATATAAATTTACATGTAAAAACTCTAAAATAAAAAACTGTATATTTTCTACCATTAAATAACTAAAATGGGGTTTTATTAAAAAGAGATTTGACAAAATTATATTTGAAATATGAAAATCTGAATTGATAGATTCATCCAAAAAATATTTTTGTAAATTATATTCATTAATAATATTTCTTTCCATTTATTTAATAGATATATTTTTCTACTATAAATAATTATTTTTGGGGGTTTTTAAAAGAAATTTTTTTTGGAAAATATCCAATATCTTCAGAGAATTTATCAAATTCCAAATAAACATATTCACCTCATTTATCCCTTATTATATAAATAATTTCATAAAAAATCTTACTTTGAATTACATTAAAAAATATATTAAATTAATATATGGTTCATACTTAGGAGAAAGAAAATAAATCCATGTAAACCTACTTAAATCATCAAATATCATAAAACAAATTGTTCCACATAAGCTATCAATTTTTATTGGACCATGTATGGAAGTATTTTAAAATGTATAAAGAGAAGGTCACTGATTCACCCCTACCCATATCAATGATAGAATAGATCATTATTGGTCATTATAAGTGGTGTTAGAGGAGGTTCTTTTGGAAACTATTTGTTGTGTAATGTGTTAAAAAAAGGAAGGATAATATGGATGTTTAGATATAAGTTAATATTTGAGGGATACCAGTTTTCAATTTTAAGAACTATCATATCTAGAAGGTAAAAAGTCTTCCCTATCTTTTATCCACTCGATATGATTTTTTTGAAGTTGTTGTAGATAGTTCACTCCTCATATTGAAGGTGCACCCTTAATTGAAATTAAAAATAATAATATAAGGAATTGTGGGTGAGAAAAATGCAATACTTTACCAACTCTCCAAAACATATTTTTTGAGGGTTAAAAGAATTGGAATAACTAAATTCCCCTTGTACAAGATGAAGATGATTGATAAAGGAAATATTAAAGTAAATAAAAAATCCACGTATTTAGAGATTAAAGTATGAAGATCTTAAAACAGGGGATGATGAATTTGTTAGTAAGTTATTTATAAGGGTTTAAAACATTGTTAGTACCATAATATGTTTTAGTGGGAATTTGAAATATTTTACTATTTATGAAATGATTATATGAATTATTCTTGATTGATTTGACTCTACGGTAGAACCTTTAGGAGATAGATATCCTGATACTCTCTCTGGATTATTTAATTATAATTGTCATCACATATGAAATAAGAATATAATATTTTGTATTGATAAAGAAACTATTTATTGGAAAATATCAATCGATGACAATAGGTTAGGAAATTCAAAGAAAGGTCTTAAGGAAGAAGTTAGTGATGGTACTCCAAAGATGAGGTATGTATTTTTTTAAATTCATGCATATTTTTATAAAAATGGTCAAAATAGTTATATGGAATTAAAAAAAATGTTACAATTTCTTTGATTTAGTTAAAATTTCATTGTAAATTTCACAGAAAACTATCCATAGCTAATGGAATATAAAGATAATAAATAATAATATGTAAATTCAAAAATATTCTTGAAGAAGATGACCTAGAAATAAAATTATTATTCAATGGGAAAGGATAATAATTTATATAAATATAAAAAGGGAATATTCTTTTTCTAAATGTGAGGATGTTTATGGAAGTGAAGTGGAAGCTAAACATTTTAGTGATGATGGTGATAAGAAGTTTCTTATTGAATAATATAATGATGAGTGTTTTACCAGTGATGAAAGCATAAAATCTAAAGAAGAATAATAGGAATCATAGATGGAGAATATGCAATACAGTGAATTGAAATAATGCCTTGGAAATATTGCTAGATCTGAAAAGGAGAATAAGAAATTGAATAAATAAGAACTATTAGTAAACAATCATGAATTAGTTAAAAAAGAAATATTAATGTTGTCAAATGAGATAAATGATATAAAGAAGTTACTTGGTGAAGAGGTAAACAACAACATCAAGCTTGAAGAAAATATAATGTCAAGGATAAATAATTTAAAATAGTTAAAAAAAACAAGTTCAAGCAGAGAAAGCAATAAAAAACTTTAAAAAATCAGTTTCAGATGTTAGTTAAAATTCTAAGAAGATTAAACATTTATAAGATACGAAATATCATCCTTTTTAAATTTAAAACAATGTAGATGATGCGCAAAACATGAATAAAGTCAAGGGAACCATGTATGTAGCTAAACAATGTGGTGTAAAAAATTAATAAATTTCTTAGGAGTCATTATCTGAAACAAAATTTATAAACTAACAGAGACTGTTTTAGGGATGAGAAGAATTATAAGATAAGGAAGTTGTTAGGAGCCTACCAAAACATTGGCTCCCAATAATGAGACTAGGATTATGGTCATAATAATGATGAAAAAATGAACATATTCTTATAAATAATTTACTTTAGAAAGAAAAATATATTTTATACGAATAATGTTGGTACTGTGGAGGCTTTGGGCATAAATAATTTTTTAGTTCAATCATCAATAATAAAAGGAATATATAAGGTATTGGAGGAAGATTTTGAGGGGGATTCAACCCACTCAAATGAGAGAACCTGAAAAATGTAATTTGAAAACTGAAAAATTATTTTAACAATAGGAAACTATTTTGAAAGATGTGATCAACCCAAAAATCAGGATAATGTATTTTTTTAGTCTACTATCACAACATATTTTGAATGAAAAATCTAAAAATACATATATAAAGGAAAGAAAATTCAAGGATACGACCTTAGTTGTTGAAACTAATCTCAAGGACATAAAATGATAATAGCATTGGATATTTAATAGTGGTTTTTCTTTATATATGACCGAAGGTTTTAAATTTTTGAAGAATGTTAAGGGATGTAAATAATGGATAGTGACTTTTGGAACAGAAGTGTTACTAAAAACCTAAAGTATTGGATCAGTTATTATTTGAAAAGAATGAATATAATATATGATTTCCTTATTTATAGATGTAATTAAACAACAAAAATTGAGTGTTTTGTAACTCTACGATGTAGAAAACAATGCTTTTTCTATAAGGGATTGTTTTTTTAAAAGGATTAATGATTGTAGTTTTTTTATAGGATAACAAAACCAAGGGAAATATGTTTCTCATTCATGATGAAAAGGGTTCATGCTATCTGAGAATGATGACTGAAAATTAGTTTTATTATATAATTCTTAAAAATATGGGTTAATTAAATATGAAAAAGATGAAAAAGTGACAAATTATTTTTGATGTGTCATGAACCGACCCTACCCAGGCACGAGCCATAACTACCCCAAGCCCGCCTCCATAGGACAGGGGATGGCGACCAGCGCCGAAGGCTAAACAACTCGGGGAGGCCATTGCCTAAGTATCTGTACAAACACACACAACCCACTCAATGTAGAAGTGAAGAGTAAAATGAAAAGTAATGTACTCACTTATATAAAAAAACACCAAATGTGCATCGACCTCTAAAAAATACAAAGTAAGTGCTGAAGGTAAACTGAAAAAAAGGAAAAACATGCACCCAACCAAAAAAGTGCCACAACCCGACAACAAGTAAAACAGATGGGAGAGTCCCATGCTTAGAACCCGACTACGACCACTATACGTGGTCCAAGCTCCCGAACTCCTAATCTCTGCTAAAGTCACGACCAAACTTTCCGTCGTCTCCACGGGCACACCAAGTCTGGGCAAAGCCCAAGCAGGGGTGAGAATAAAAAATACTCATCAAGATACCCTAAAGGCTCGGGAGAGCAATAAAGGATGTACCAAATAGTGAGCTGTAGATCAAATAGGGAATAGTAAAGAAGTATAACAGAGAGAGTGCAGTAAAGAGTACAGCTCAACCCAATAAGAGGAAGGAAGTAGAATAGTCCAAAAACAAGGATCTAGAAACTGTGAGAAGATGAACTTCTCGTTGAGTCTTCACTACCTACAGTAGGAAAGTAGACTCCTCAAACCAAGGGAAGCTAGTCATGGAAAGCATGTGGCATACCCCGCGCATCTTCGCCTCTCCTAGAAGGAGAGTAACCAAAACCCAAGAAGTGGGTACTTGAACAATGTATATACATATCCATATGCTCAAACAAGAATCCCGAACAAGATCTCAAGGGGATCTCCAACTCATAGCTCATATTAAGAAAGTGAGTAGCCAAAAGTTACAGAAGTAAACACCATCGATGCCCAGCATCCCACACGTCTGCCCCAAACAAGAAGTCAAGGGGCCCAAATCACTACACCTCGACACTATCCACTTTGGGCGGAACTAACCCGCCCACACGGTTTTAGGTAGCGTCACAAGGACGCGTATTGGTGGGGAAATCACCCCTCTTACTTGAGAGTTCTGGGGTCTCGTCAAACCATACCTCGTCACTGTCACACAGTCGAGAGGTCTTGTCAATGGAAAATCTGTCACATCTCTGACCCGTACAACCAAGGGCCCCACTTTGGTAGTCATGGAGAAAAGCCAAAGACTAGGATAGAAGAAAGGACTGAGTATAAAAGAAGTCGTCCGATAACCCACTGCCCAGTCTCTACTGGAGGGTAAACCCTAAGAGGTCATTGGGTAACCCAATACCCAGTCTCTGTTGGAGGGTAAACCTTAAGAAGTTATCGGGTAGCCCACTTCCCAGTCTCTGCTGGAGGGTAAACCCTAATAAGTTTTCGGGTAACCCACTGCCCAGTCTATGCTAGAGGGTAAACCCAAATAAGTCAATGAGAAACCTACTTCCCAGTACCGCTGGAGGGTAAACCTGAAGAATTCGATGGGAAACCCACTGCCCAGCTCTACTGGAGGGTAAACCTGAAGATGTCGATGAGAAACCCACTACCCAGCCCCGCTGGAGGGTAAACCCGGAACTGCTCTGGCCAGCCCTACTGGAAACAACCTCCAGGGTAGAGGATCAGTGCCTGTGTGATGTATTAGTCACACTGAATCCTCAAAATTCTACCAGGGAACATGAAGGGATGTCATAATGAAATCCCAAACGGCTAAAGGAGAAAGGGGAACCCAAACAACTCCACTGATCAAACCGCCGAGAATAGAACCAGGGGAAACCACTCAACCCTGCTGGTCTAAACCATCATGAACAAGACCAGGGGAAAACCTACTCAACCCTGCTGGTCGAAACCATCAAGAATAAGAGGACCCTCTACGTCGCGAGAGGTGAAAGGTACGTAACGTAGAACACGATACACACATGGGGCCCCCACGACGTGTGGCCCAAACTCATCTCCAAACCAAGAGCACAACATTCTCAGGTACAAACTACAAAATGTACATACAAGTATTCTCGTATAATCCTAGATTATGCCACATTTCTATCCCAAGGTCTATCGTGCCCCTGACACCCAATGTCAACACAAAAAGCCGTAAACATAACATCGCCAACCTACTTCCTCCACCGCCCCAGTACGGCCGACCACATATCTTTAAGCATTCACTTCACTCTCCCAAGAGTGAACGCGATCACATGACAAGGGTTATTTATAAACACCGCGGGAAGAACCACCACCGGTACACCTTTCATTATTCCACATTAAATGATATCTCGAATGAGTCTCCACACATCCAAACGGATCGTACCATTGTAATCCTCATGAAAAAACACGCAGATAAACTGTTTACTTTCCTCAAATGGACATCCGACGGAAAATTCATCCAACACCACTTTACACCCGAACGACGTCCCGTGGTCCCAAGCCTCAGTCCCGAAAACAGTCGGGCGCATCGCACCATTGCAATATCTCGGAAATACACCTCAAATTGACTTCTTACTTGCGTGGAACATATGTCTGGAGAAAAACATTCATTTCGTTGTACCGCACACGAGTGATGCTTCATGGGTCCCGCATCTCGGTCTTAAAGTGCAAAGAATGGATCACACCTTTGCGATCCTCTCACAAAATTAAAAAAGATTGACTATCCACTTGTCCGAAACGAACACCCTATGATAAAGATATAAATCACCACCAATTCCCAAAATGTCCCTCATAGGGCCAGTACCATCATGAAGAATTAAAGAGGGTCGATTGTTCCATTGCAAAACCCCCAGAAAAATACCCAAAATTGACTGCTCGCACGCCCTGAATGGACATCTAATGAAAAGGTTGCTAAATGCTTCTTGCAGCTTAAAAGACGGGTCGTGGGGCCCACACCTCAACTTTGTCTTCAATGCCTGAAACCACCCTGGAAAGCTCTAACTCGGCGCCAGGGTCCCAACGCCGCTGACAATGCTCAAATCAAACATCGGATGTCTCTGCGCCATCCAAAACAAGAACTCCCGGAAAAATGCCAAACCCCTTATCTTACGCCTCGGTCCACAGAGCCCCCCATCTATGGATTTAAATATCCCCAAGACCATCTCAAAAAGTCTGTCTCAATCAAAGGAACACGTGTCCTATGACGACACATGAATCTGATTTATAGTTTGAATTTTTGGGGCGTTTAAAACATTAACGGACCCTAACGGTGGGCCGGGCCGGTTTGGCCGGCCCACCCACTGCCTGAACCGGCCCGTGGTTCAACGCACAGGCCGGCCAGCCTCGCCCGAAGTGGCTCAGCCGGTCCAGTTTGCGTTCCATGGTTACCCGCCCTTTTTTGGGTCTCGGTCTGCCAGCCGGGGTCACTGACCTCGGTCTTCCTCACCGACCGGCCAACAGCCGGCCGGTCTTCCTCACCCGATCGTGCTCGCCCGCAGCCACCGTCCATAGTCCACAGCCCGGCTTGGTCGCCTCCCGCTCAACCTCGCAGTCCACTGACCGCCTCCACTGAAGGGATCCCGTGCCGCCGCGCTCGGGCTCACCCTCGCCAACCGCCGATGCCGAGAAGCCCCGCCGCCGGCCCACTCCGAGCCGATGTCCACATCCACAGCACCGCCGCCTGGGAAGGCCGGACCGCCGCTACCCCGAGAAACCACCACTCGGATGGCCAGAACCTCACCGGAAAATACCAAAAAACCCGCTAATCTTTGTCGGATGACTGAGGTCTCCTCAGAACTCGGATTTTGAATCCGGAAAGTGCAGGGGAAGGCTCAAAATATAAACTACGCAAATACGAGATTTTCTCTAATATCAAAAAACATTTCGACTCTATAACCGAACTTGAAATAAGGGTTCATAGATTAAAATGCAAAACAGAATCTCTTACCTGCAGGGGCATAGCCCGACGCTTCATAGTCGATCTGCACCTCACCGTTGTCTCCATTGTCTTGATCGGAGGAAGAGGAGGAGGAGGTTGAGAGGGAAGGGTTGAGGGAGAAGGTGGGTTTCATCAGGGGGTGGAATGAGGATGGGGGAGCGGGAGGCGAGAGTTTATGTAATTAAACTATTTTTAATTAAAAACTCGACCCCTGAAAACACCTGCGTCCAAAACCCCCAACGTGGTCAAGATTAATCCTTCCTTAGGGTAAACACCACCTCCCGAGCACAACGGCAGTCTCATAATTTTAATCCGAGACTCCATTAAAAAGTTATAAAATTTAACTCCTGAGGCCTCTATATTATGAAAATACCCCTGGAGCCATTTTTCACAAGAGGCCCATGCCTGTGAAAATTACACCCCTCCAAGGGTAAACGGCATGCTCCAGACTCAATGGTGCCCTCTAGTTTGCCATCAGAGCAACTTTTTAGGAGTAATTCTGTTTATTTGGTTAGACTAGTGTGAACGCACTGAAAATATAATTCCGGACACATTGGGGCTTGAAATCGCACGCCGTCTGAAGGCGACACTCTGGAATAACATCAAGAATATTCCAACGTCTTTTATGGAGAAAACCAGGTTCTTACATCATTCCCTATTTCATGATTTTCGTCCCCAAAAAGCAAGATCATGGAACAAATCAGGGTACTAATCCCACACCTGGCTCTCCTATACCCCAAATAACTATTTCACAGTCCCACGTCACCGCACATAGACAAAATGATTTGATCTATTCACACGAGGTCTGCCCTTACCAAGGACATGCATAAGAGAATGCACACTTCTTCTCAGGGTGAGTCACATTGGAGACTTCAAGCACCCAAACCAGCCTTTGGGTTTTGGGTGAGGTGGTTAGGGACCTCGCCATCCCTTTGCACGGTCTCAAACAGCCTGAAGGACCTCAGAGGTAGCTCACCTCCCCAATCGAACCCGAACGTCACACACCATGACTGAAATCACCTCTTGGACCTAGGACAATGCCCAGTGATTCCATCCTTCATAATATCCATATGGTGAAACACCCAAGGATATCTGGTCACACAAGATTTCATAGTCGATTTATCACAACCAAGACTCTCTTACACGCTCGGAGAGCGATGGAGTCGTCACCATTGACTAACGGAAAAGGTTCTATGCCTCATACTCTACCAATGCAGGGTTACACCCGACACCCTGCATCACCCTATTAACACCTCAAATAAGGAGCAGGGAGGAAAATATTTCACATACAGAGTCTACCAATTCTAATTAAAAAATTAGAGTAATTTTAGAGAGTACCTCTTATCACCACATGCTCTGCAGAATCGTAGACATCCAAAGCTCGTGGCTGTCCGTGGTCCCAACTGTCAGCTCCCGGAGCCTGACGTGTACCGCCTGTTGGTGATGGTAAGACCTTGAAATATTGTCCCCCGCTTCCAGTTTCTCCCGCTCATCTGCTAGAACCACTTATCTGGGTACCACTCTGATCACGGTGCTGCCTCTGTCATGGTGGTGCACCCACTGCCTGCCCGATATTCTCAGCGTGCCTCGTCGGGCAGTCTAGCGCCAGGTGACCTCACCCATCACAAGCATAACACCGACTCTCTCAGGGATGCACTGGTGCCCTCCGGTGCCACTATGGTGTAAGACCACACCCATGAGTCTTATTATCAGAATGCCACCTGCGTCGAGGTTCTGTCAGCCGACGCTCGCTAGCTGCGGTAGACGTCTCGGCTCTGTCGAGCCTGCTGTCACCACCAACTATAGAGCGTGATAGGAATCTCTCTGTCACCGGAACCTGCTCTAGCACCTCGTCATAAGTGGGAATTCCCAAGGGATCTATGAAAACACGAATCTCTCTACGGAGACCCTTCTCAAACTTCTGCGCTCGGAAGTTGTCGTCGTGGATTATGTCCGGGTAAAAATATCCAGGGTCTATGAAACTAGTCACATACTCAGTCACCGTCATCCCTCCCTGTTGAAACTATAGTAGTTTCTAGATCCGAATGGAGCATAAGCAGGGGGGGTAAAACTACTCACGAAATAGCAGCTGCAAGTCATCCTAATAATGTGATGACTCATTGAGTAACTGAGTCACCGGACTCCACCAATGCCCAACTGCTCCGTGGACAAGGCTAGCGGCCAAAGCCATCATCAGATCCGACGGTGTCTACACAGACCTACAGAGGCAAAACACTGTCTCGAGCCAAACCTCTACTGCCTGAGGGTCTGTCTCACCACTGAACCTCAACGGTCTCTTTCACTAGAACTCACGGAGCACGCCTAACCTTACCTCAATCTCCGTCTGCTTTGCTGGAGCTATCTGTGGCTCACCAGGTGGGGGTGCTGCTACCGGCCCACCCATAGAAAGGGAATTGCATGATGGGTCCTGGACTGAGGCCTCTTCACTCCTAGAGTCGTCGTCACGAACCAAAGATGGTATCCTTGATGGTTTTCTTCACGGAGACATCCTGAATGTTATCAAGGAGTGTTGTGGTCAGAGGAGAATATATGTATTTAAAAGTAAAAACAATGGGGTGTTGACTCAAGAAGGATATTCAAGACTCAATCCTATGTGATGCACAACCAATTTCCCTGAAACGAGTGTCTCAGTATGCCGAGTCGTCAAGCGGGTTATCGGGGTCCTCATGAATGGATATGTCGGCCGCCACACCATCACTAGACTCCATGGCCTAAGAGCTGCTCTCGAGACACGTTGACACTGTTTCCCTAGATCCCAACATATTCCTTTTTAGGGACATCCAAACAACGTCCCAAGGAATGAAGAAACTCTGATACAACTTTGTCATGACCTAAACCTACCCGGGCTCGAGCCGCAACTACCCCAAGCCCGCCTCCATAGGCCAGGGGTTGGCGACCAGTGTCGAAGGCTAAACAAATCGGGGAGGCCTTTTCCTAAGTACCTGTACACACACATGCGTCCCACTCAATGTATAAGTGCAGAGTAAATGTAAAAGTAATTTAATCACTGATATAAACAAACCCCAAATGTGAATCGACCTCTAAACTCTACAAAGTAAGTGGTGAAGGTAAACTGAAAAGAAAAGAAAAAACATGAGCCCAACCAGAAAAGTTCCACAACCCACCAAAAGGTAAACAAAATTAAAACAGCTGAGAGAGTCCCAGACCTGGAACCCGACTACGACCACTATACGTAGTCCATGCTCCCGAAATCCTAAGATCCGCTGAAGTCATGACCAACCTGTCCGTCGTCTTCAAGTTCACACCAAGTGCGGGAAAAGCCCAACCAGGGGTGAGCATAAAAAATACTCAGTAGTATACCCCGAATGCTCGAGGGAGAAAACAAGGAGGTATTGAAGAGTGACTAGTAGATCGAATAGGGAATAGTAAAGGAGTACAACAGAGAGAGTACAGTAAAGAGTACAACTCAACCCAACATGAGGATGGAAGTAGACTAGTCCAAACACAAGGAGCTTGAAACGATGAGAAGATGAACTTCTCGTTGAGTATTCGCTACCTATTTTAGGAGAGTAGACTCGTCCAACCACGAGAGTCTAGACACGGAAATAACGTGGCATACCCCATGCGTCTTCACCTCTCCTGGAAGGAAAGTAACCCAAATCTAAGAAGTGGGTACTGGAATAAGGTATATACATATCCAAATGTTCAAACAAGAAACCCGAACAAGATCGCAAGGGGATCTCTATCTCATAGCTCAGCCCAAAAAAGTGAGTAGCCAACATTCCCAGAAGTAAACACCATCGATGACCAGCATCCCAAACGTCTACCCCGAACTGCAAGTCATGGGGGTCAAATCACCGCAAACCGACACTATACATTTTTTACGTCACCGACTCGCCCACACAGTTTTAGGTCACATCACAAGGACCTATCTTGGTGGGGAAATCACCCCTCATACTTGAGAGTTCTAGTGTCATGTCAAACCACACCTTGTAACTGTCACATAGTCGAGAGGTCTTCTCAAAGGAAAAGCTGTCATGCCACTGACCCATACAACCAAGGGTCCCACTTCAGTAGTCAAGGAGAAAAGCCGTAGACTAGTCTACCAGAAAGGACTGATTCTGAAGGAAGTCATTGGGTAACCCACTGCCCAGTCTCTGCTGGAGGGGAAAACCTAAGAGGTCATCAGGTAACCCACTGCCCAGTCTCTACAAGAGGGTAAACCCTAAGAGGTCATCGGGTAACCCACTACCCGGTCTCTACTAGAGGGTAAACCCTAAGAGGTCATCGGGTAATCCACTACCTAGTCTCTGCTAGAGGGTAAATCCTAAAAAGTTATCGGGTAACCCACTGCCCAGTCTCTGCTGGTGGGTAAACCCTAAGAAGTTATTAGGTAACCCACTGCTCAGTCTCAGCTGGAGGGTAAACCCTAAGAAGTCAATGAGGAAACCACTGCCCAGCCCCACTGGATGGTAAACCCGAAGAAGTAGATGAGCAACCCACTGCCCAGCCCCGCTAGAGGGTAAAACCGAAGAAGTTGATGAGCAACCCACTGCCCAGCCCCGCTGGAGGGTAAACCCGAAACTGCTCTGGCCATCTCTATTAGAAACAACCTCTTGGGTAGAGGATCAGTGCCTGTATGATGTATTGGTCACACCAAATCCTCAAAATTCTACCAGGGAACACGAAGGGATGCGATTCTGAAATCCCACACAGATAAAGGACAAAGGGGAACCCAAACAACTCCGCCAATCAAACCATTGAGAACAGAACTTGGGGAAACCACTCAACCCTGCAAGTCTAAACCATCGTGAACAGGACCAGGGGGAAACCCACTCAACCCTGCTGGTCAAACCCTCAAGAACAGGAGGACCCTCTACATCGTGAGAGGTCAACGTAAGAATGGTATAGAGTAAGAGGTTTCCAACCTCTGATACCAATTGTAGGATCGAAATATAATATGAGATGCTCAATATACAAGAGGGGGGGTGAATTGTATACTTTAAAAATTCCTTTGGAACCTTTAAAGTTAGTTATGAATAACTAGAGTTTCCTTAAGAAAAGGAAAGGGCTAAGTTTAACAAAGTTAAACTAAGTAAATTCACAACACCTCTAACACCGAACTGAAATTGGAAAGGGATTCCAAAAGTAGGTTCCGGAAATATGATTCCGGAAATTGAAACTTAACAAAAGTTACAATATAAGATTCTACCTTAAAGCGTATAGAATCTAAACTAATCAGAGTAAGTAAGGAAGTATAAGAAAGTTATACTTTCCTTAAGATACAAATTGCAGCGGAATAAAAACAAGTAGTAAAACTACTAGTAACAAGATAATAGTCTTTTAACCCAAAGAGAAAGGTATCCAACAACCTTGGATAAAGGTCCCTTGATTTATACTTTCAAGCAAGTCTGTCTTACCCACACCAGGGTAAGCCCTCGATACGAAGATCGGTGTCTCTGTCTTGCTATCCCCGCAAGCCCTCAACTTCAAGGTAGTTGGCAACCTCTGTCTTTCTCAGCAAGAAAGCCCTCGATCTTTAAGGTAGTCGGCAACCTCTGTCTTTCTCAGCAAGGAAGACCTCGATCTTTAAGGTAGTCGGCACCTCTGTCTTCCTATCCCCGGAAGCCCTCAAATGTAATCACCAACATTCGGAGTCGCATGAAGCTTTGAGAGTTAATAAGAGACTCTCTCTCTAGAAATCACTTAAATAGCATGTAGGCACAAAACTCAGTTGTTTTTCCAATAGCACCGAGCTCTTTCAAATGAGCTCCTATTTATAGGTAAGGTCGGCTCCTTCTCCAACGGTCATATTTTCCTTAAAGTTCGGAGGGACCTGTACACGTGTCACTTAGACAACAGTTAGTTTATAACAAAATGGACGACATCGTTTTATAACAAAGTAAGTGTAACAGAATGTACGACATCGTTTTAAACTCTAACATAAAGGTTCGGAATAGAAACTTCGGAGTGAAGGTTCGGAGTGAATAAATTCAGAGTGTATAAAGCAATGATAATCAGATTCTGTTTAATAGATGAATTCGGAATGAGAATTCGGAGTAGGAATTCGGAATAGGAATTCGTCATCAGAAATCGTAATGAGAATTTGAAATGAGATTTCTTCATTAGAATTCGTAATGAGAATTATTCATTGGAATTCGTAATGGGAATTCTTCATTAGAATTCGTAATGAGAATTCTTCATTGGAATTCGTAATGAGAATTCTTCTTCAGAATTCGTAATGAGAATTTGGAATGGAATTTCTTCATTAGAATTCGTAATGAGAATTCTTCTTCAGAATTCGTATCCTGAATCTGGAATAGAACTTAGTCAGAGTTCATATCCGGAATTCGGAATGAAACTTCCTTATAGTTCTTGTCCAGAATCTGAACCTTAAAACAGAATGCTTTTATATCAAAGTTTTAATGACTCCAAGAAAAATGAATCCGAAACTTATACTTAAGAAAAATATTGATGAAAATATGATAAGGATAATTTTTCATATAAAAGCGAGTTTCCTTAAGAAAGCAATTTTCCTTATAAAAGCAATTTTCCTTAAGAAAGCATTTTTCCTTATAAAAGCGATTTTCCTTAAGAAAGCATTTTACCTTATAAAAGCAATTTTCCTTAAGAAAGCATTTTTCCTTAAAAAATCGATTTTCCTTAAGAAAGCATTTTTCCTTAAAAAAGCGATTTTCCTTAGGAAAGCATTTTTCCTTATAAAAGCAATTTTCCTTAAAGATAAGGTGTTTGTGATTTTCAAAACAAGAAGGAATGGAAAAGTCATAAGGAAAACCTTATTGACTCAACAATCTCCCCCTTTTTGGAAAGCACAAACATCCTTACGAAAAAGCTATTCTAAGAAGAAAGAAACACATTAAAGCTTATCTCCCTTGGTTTAAGGATATAGATGAATACGACTAACTCCCCTCTTAGGCTTTGAAACTCTAAGGATCGTATTCATATTTCCGGAGTGATGTTTCTTTAAGAAAAACTCCCCCTTAGACAAACTCTTATTAGAGTTCTTTTTCCTTGGGTAATTTCCTTTCTCCCCCTTTGATAAGCACTTATTAGATTTCCTCTTTTTCTTAATAATCTTTTCCTTCTCCCCCTTTGTGATTTTCAAAAAGAATTGGAGGGAATGGAAAAATTTAACAAAGTACCTGAAAAATTAGTAATGACAACAAACGAAACAACAAGCACAATTCTCATTATATTTGAAATGTCAGCAACAAAAACAGATTACAACAAAAAGATCGGATTGGTCATTTCGGATCTTTCTCCTTCGACATGAGCCCCTTAAGAATTGTCTTGATCTTTTTGAGGTCCTTATGATCTTCATCTGCTTGCTTCTCTAAGACGACTATTCTTGCTGACTGAGTTTCAATGATTTCTTCCTGAGCCTTCAACTTTTCTTCCTGAGCTTTCATCTTCTCTTCCTGAGCTTTCATTCTTTCTAGAAAATCAATCTGATGATCCCTTTAAAATTTCCAACTCTGATTAACGGAGTTGAGCTTTCTATTCAGATCTCTCACTTCTTGAATCTGAATGTTCTTTTCCTCTGTCAATTTCTCTTCGAATGATGCAGTCAGCTTATGAAACTTCTTGTCCTCGGTTTCAAATGCATCCTTAACATTATACTGAAACTCATCCAGCAACCTCATCTCTTCCACAGTTTTCTTAGACCAGCTTGTCATCCTCTTGCAAGATCTTTTATGTTCTTCGTAACCAACGAAGAAAGTTTTGAACTGAGATTCAATCTCAACACACTTATCCATTACCATTGATACGGAGTCAGTTTTCTAATTCAGCGCATGTTGAAGCATCTGACATCTAGAGTCAATGCTTGAGAAGGTTGGAATTGTTCCCACCAACTTCTTCAAAGACTGAACAACAAAATCGTGCCCCAACGATGATGACTCCGAATCTGAAATCTTTCTAGGAGAATTTTCATTCTCAATAAGATTCAACTTCCTCTTCGAAGAACTACCAGCTTCCTTCCTCATACTCTTTTCTGAACTCGGGGTATCAGCAAGAATTTGTTTCCCCTTATCTTTTTCCGGAATAGAAACCTGTTCCGGAGATTTCTTCTCGCTATCAGACACTTGAACAACCAAATCTTCCTCATCAACAACTTCTACATTTTCCTTCTGAGCAACATCAAGTAAAAGATGTTCTTCTTCTCTCAGAAAAGAAACTTCTTCTTCACCTTTCTCTTCTTCCATAGTCGGAGTAACAAGCTTCGAAGATTGAGCTTCAGATGTTCGGAGCGACAAGTGTTCCGAAGGAGTTCCCTTGTATTCATCTACTTGTTTGAGCACATCTCATGTCTCACCACTTCCTTCAGCAGCTTCTTCAACTTCTTCCACTTGCTCTACTTCCTCAGTAGCAACAGCCTCTTCCGGAGTAACAAGATTTCTTCCTGGAGTCTCAGGTAGAGATTCCAGAGAGAAGGATCTCGGAACGGGAATGGTTGCTGAAACCATTTCGTTGAACTTTAACAAGGCCTGAGCTACCTCAGCCTCGGACATTTTCTTCTTAAGCTTCTTTTCCTTTGCTTGTTTCTCAAGATCATCAGCAGCCTTCTCTTTCAGAGCTTTAGCCTCTGCAGGATCCAATCCGAACTGCGGATCTCCTTCCTTCCTCTTCTCTTTATCAGCTCTCCACTTTGCTGCAACCTCATCAGTATAGGTTTTCTTCTTCTTAGACTTAGGTGGTGCGGAGTGGACTTCCTTAGACTTGGGTTCCTCAGCTTCGACAACCACTTATTTCAGCTTCCTCTTCCTTACTGGCTTGGATGATTCCGGATCAGCAGTTTTCGGAGTCACTTCTACTTGTGGAGGTAGATCAATAAACTTCCCAGACTTCTTGTCAAAAGCTATATTCATCCTTTTAAGAGTGGCATCACTGAGCAACATGATCTTGCAAACTTTCGGCGTAGAACTGCAAACTACCTTGAAAGATTCCAGGCATCGAACTATGAGCTTTGACAATATTGCCGGGTACATTACGATCTGAGCTCTCAGATTCCCCTTCTTCAAATTCTCAATATTAAGAAGAATATGCTTCATCAAGTTGAACTTTCTTAGATTTATCAGGAAATCTAAGATATATATCTCACTTTTCTTCAGACTATCCTTATCTCCTTTTCTCGGTACGATAAGCCCTTGTACCCATAACTCCAGAATCCGGAAGTTTGTAGAAAGACTTGCTATTTTCGGAGCCTTGTCATCATCCAATCTGAGAATTTCTAATGCCTTTTCCTTGTTGAAACTACCCAAAGAGTCTGGCAATACATGGGAAATAAACTCAGCTTCCCCTTCATAACTTAGCCCTACCAAGCTTGCAGCCTTGGTGTAAGAAAGCTTATATGTCTTGCCATACGATTTGAAAGAAATTTTTTCTCTATTATCGTCCTCGAAGAAAGCAAATGACTCATAAAACTCGACAAGCAAGTCAGAGTACACTTCATCTTGGTTGCCAGTTTTTGATACCGCAACACCTTCCCAGCCATTCAGCTTGATATTCTTTGAAATAATAGAATCGTATTTGCTGAAGAAATTCGGATGAACTAACCTCTCTATGTAGACTAACCACTGAGAAATAGGCTTGGTTGAAGACATTTCTTGAGAAGCTAACTCTGCAGACATTCGGATTAGAATTCCTCTGAGATATTCGGAACAGAGAAGACTGAAGTTCGGAACTGAGAAAACTGTGGTTCGGAACGGCCTTAAATCGGAGAGTCAGAGCTTCAGCACGCAAAAGCTTGAAATCGATGTGGGACGAGAAAATAGGGTCCCCTTTATATAGGCAATGGGATGACGGTTCAACTTCCTTGGTTGATCTAACGGTTTAGAATGATCTGAGATCAGATCTAACGGTTGAAAGCTTGAATCCGATCTTTTTGAGGTTTTATTAAAGTAATGAATTAAGAAATCCAAAAACCAAAAACAAACTATAAGAAATTTCCAGCAAGTAAAATATGATTACGAAAACATCAGTAAGGAAATCATACCTTTCAGATTAGCTTAGGAAAGTTATTCGTAATGGGTAATATAAAGACGATTACCAAAAAACTCAATACGAAAAAGTAAATACGAAAAGTCAATACAAAAAACTCAATACGAAAAAGTAAATACGAAAAGTCAATACGAAAAACTCAATACGATAAAGTAAATACGAAAACTTGTTATGGAAGATTCAGTACGAAAGTTCCGTTATGAAAATACCAGTATGAAAGTTTTCCATTCCGGAAATTTTCAATACAAATACTTCCATTCCAGAAGTATTCTGTGCGAAAATATCCTTTCTAGAAAATTGTAGTTCCGGAAGTTCCATTCCGGAAATTTTCGTTCCGAAAAGTTTGAAAACAAATTTTGAAAAAACTTTGTTAAATAAACAATCAAATGTACTCCCCCTATGAAAAGGAGTTTATTACTGTAAGGAGATTTTTTCAATAGAAAGTTAATTAAGGAAGATTACCTTACGGTTATCATTCATAGCTTCTGTTTAATATATTCAAATCTATCAGAAGGCAAGGATTTTGTGAAAATATCAGCAAGTTGATCTTGCGTTCCGATAAACTGAAGAATAATATCTCCTTTGAGTGTGTGATCCCTAAGAAAGTGATGCCTAATATCTATGTGTTTTGCACGAGAGTGATGTGCAGGGTTTTTACTTAGGTCAATGGAACTTGTGTTATCACACAAAATTTGAGTTTTAGTAAAACTCAAGCCATAGTCTGTGAGTGTGTGTTGCATCCACAACACTTGTGCACAACAACTTCCAGCTGCTACATATTCAGCTTCAGCAGTGGAAAGTGCAACAGAATGTTCCTTCTTGCATGACCAAGAAACTAATGAATCTCCTAAGAAATGACAAGTTCCGGATGTACTTTTCCTATCCATTCTACATCCACCAAAGTTAGCATCAGAAAAGCTTTTTAGAACAAAATCATTTCCAGAAGTATAAAATAATCCTAGATCCATGGTTCCCTTAAGGTAGCGAAAAATTATTTTTACTGCCTTTAAGTGAGATTCCTTAGGATTGGATTGATATCTTGCACATAAGCATACTGAAAACATTAAGTCTGGTCAACTAGCTGTTAAGTGAAGTAGACTTCCAATCATACCTCTAAAAGATGTTTGATCTACTGGTTTCCCAGCTTCATCAAGATCTAGAGAGTTTGAGATACCAATAGGAGTACTTATACTCTTAGTGTTGTCATAACCATACTTTTTAAGAAGATCTTTAATATACTTATGTTGAGATATGTTGGTTCCTTCTGGTTTTTGAGAAATTTGAAAACCAAGAAAAAATGTTAACTCACCCATCATACTCATTTCAAACTCAGATTTCATTAGACTAGCAAAAGAGTCAGTCAAAGATTGCTGAGTTGAACCAAATATAATGTCATCAACATAAATTTGAACAATCAAAACATTTTTCTTATCTTTCTTTATAAAAAGGGTTGGATCTGCATTTCCCTTAACATAGTTATTTTGAAGCAAAAATCCAGTAATTCTATCATACCATGCTCGTGGGGCTTGTTTAAGGCCATACAAAGCTTTGGTAAGTCTAAAAACATGATCTGGATATTTTGTATCTTCAAATCCATGAGGTTGTTCAACAAAAACTTCCTCTTGAACATAACCGTTAAGAAAAGCACATTTCACATCCATTTGGAAAAGTTTGAAAATATAGAATGCTGCAAAGGCAAGTAGAATCCGGATAGATTCAAGTCTAGCTACTGGAGCATAGGTTTCTTCATAGTCTATTCCTTCTTGCTGATTATAGCCTTTAGCAACAAGTCTAGCTTTATTTCTAACAATGACTCCATTTTCATCACATTTATTTCTGAAAACCCATTTTACTCCAATAACAGAAGTTTCCTTAGGTCTTTCAACCAAGGTCCAGACTTTATTCCTTTCGAATTCATTTAGTTCATCTTGCATTGCTTTGATCCAATCATCATCACCTAAAGCTTCATCAGTGCTTTTAGGCTCTAATTGAGAAAGAAATGCTAGATGTTCTACTTCATTTCTTAAGGATCTTCTAGTCCTTACAGGTTGATTTACATCACCAATGATACTATCACTGGGATGATTCTTAAGAAACACCTGATTTGGGTTTTGTAAAACCTGTTCATCAACATAGGGTAGAAAGTCTTCTGGGGTAAATGTTTCAGAAGTATCTTCTAGAAAAATTTCCTTATCAGAAGGTTCTTCTATCAAAGGTTGACAATCAGTTTTTGAAAACACATCCGAGGATGTAGGTTGGGAGGTTTTAAAAACAAAAGGGTCTGATTCATCAAATTTTACATGTACTGTTTCTTCAACAGTACAAGTATTTTTATTAAAAACTCTATAAGCCTTAGAGGTTGTGGAATAACCTAAGAAAATCCCTTCATCTGATTTTGGTGCGAATTTATGTAAGTTATCTTTAGTATTCAAAATGAATACTTTGCAACCAAAAACCTTGAAGTAGGAAAGTCTTGGTTTTCTACCATTCCATAACTCATAAGGAGTTTTATTAAGAAAAGGTCTAATCAAAACTCGATTTATAGTATAACAAGCAGTACTTACAGCTTCAACCCAGAAATGTCTAGAAATAGAATATTCACTCAACATGGTTCTAGTTATTTCTTGAAGAATTCTATTTCTTCTTTCAACTACACCATTCTGTTGAGGAGTTCTAGGTGCTGAAAAGTTGTGAGTAATACCTTTCTTACTATAAAAAGTTTCAAAATCAGAATTTTGAAATTCTCCTCCATGATCACTATGAATAGTTTTCAATGGAAGGTTTTTCTCATTCTTAACTTGGGCTCTAAAACTTTTGAAATAAGAAAAAGCTTCAGATTTCCTTGCTAGAAAATAGACCCAAGTAAATCTAGTGTAATCATCAACTAGAACAAACACATAGTATTTGCCTCCAATGCTTCCAGTTTGTGTTGGACCAAAAAGATCCATGTGCACCAACTGTAATGCATCAGTTGTTGAGACTTCACCGATTGACTTAAAACTAGATTTATGTTGCTTGCCATATTGACAAGGATCACAAACTTTAGAAGAATCAAATCTAAGCTCCGGTAGATCCTTAACAAGTTTCTTCTTAGAGAGTTTACATAGGTTCCTAAGATTACAGTGTCCTAATCTTCTATGCCATAACCAAGAATGATCTCCCATTGCACTTAGGCAAGGTAAATCTTGGCTTCTTAGGTCTTCTAAGTTTAAGGTGTAAACATTCTCTTGCCTGTTGGCTGAGAGAATAAATTCTTCCTTGGAATTGTGAACTAAGCATTTATCATTCCTAAAATTCACAAGGTAACCTTCATCACATAACTGACTTATGCTAATGAGGTTGTGCTTAAGACCTTTAACAAAAAGAACATTTGAAATCAAAGTTTTACCCAAAAGAACTATATTACCAATACCAACAATCTCTCCCTTAGCATTGTCTCCAAAAGTTACCTTTCCTCCTTTCGTTTTGATAATCTTTTCAAAAAAGCTTTTGTTACCAGTCATGTGCTGGGAACATCCACTATCCATGTACCAAATATTGTTGCTGGAACTTTCTTTATTTTCCTGAAATTAAGAACAAAGTTAGATTTTCGGAATCCAAACTTGTTTGGATCCGAGATTTCCAGACAATAAAAGTTTAGGTATCCACATTTTCTTAGAAAAGTAATCTTTATGAAAACCTAAGGATTGGGTTTTGTTTAAGGAACAATTTTTTGCCCAGTGACCACCACATTGACATTTAGTGCAAAATGGGGCACTTTGAGGAACAAAATAATTGTTACTAAAAACTGGTTTTTCATGGGTATAACCAAATCCGGATTTATTTCTTAAAGGTCGTATTTGAGAATACATCTTATCAAAATTTTCTTTACCATGGGTAAAGTTTGATAAACACTTCTTTAAGGAAAAAATTTCGGACTTGAGTTTTACAACCAAGTTTTTATCCTCAAAATCATTAGTTTTGGAACTAGAGTTAGGCTCGAAAACATTTTTCTTAGAAATTACTTTTTCTAATTCTTTAGAAAGTGTATTCTTCTCAGAACATACTTCCTCAAGATTTTTTGAAATACTTTCAAAATCAGCATTTTTCTTATCAAGATCTTTAGAAAGATCTGATATCTCTTTAGTAAGAATAGAATTCCTAGAATTTGCCTTATCAAGTTTCTTGTTGAGTTTGGAATTCTCAATCTCAAGAAGTTCAGAAAATCTAGAGACTTCTTCATAAGTAGGTAAAGTATTTTCCTCATCAGAAGATGATTCTTCATCAGAAGAGTTATAATACTTACTATCATTAGAATTTAAAGAAACATTGGTCAATGATTCAGCATTTCGTACCTTAGCCATAAGACAATGATTATCAATAGGTAATCTGGCTATAAGACCAAGATTCTTCTGTCATGAAGATTCATATTCCGAAGATTCATCTGAAGAGTCACCACCACTGGCACTCCAGGTGTCATTGGCTTTCAGAACATTCTTAGCTTTAGCTTTGTAATACTTCTTCCTGTTTCTGTCTGAATGCCTTTCCTTTCTTTCTTTCTTTTTGAGCATAGGACAATCTGGTCTAATATGTCCAGATCATTTACATTCATAACATGTAACTTCTCCATCTTTCTTATCTTTCGTGTCCTTCTTCTTATACTTAGATTGAAAGTTTCTCTGTCCAGCTATCTTGTTCATCCTTCGAGCAAGATTGGCTAATTCATTTTCTGAAACTTCACTTTCACTAGATTCGTATTGGAAAATGACTTTCTTAGATTTGGATCTGGTTACTCTCTCAGTAGTCTTAGATTTCATCTGATTTGAAGTTGTAGTAAAAGCAACAGTACCATTTCCATTCTTCTTCTTGATGTTGTCAGCATCTCTCTTCATTCTGGTCTCATGTTGTAGAAGAGTTCCAAATAATTCATCAAGAGTAATTTGAGTGACCTTCCTGTTCTCATCTATAGCTGTTCTCTTGGATTCCCATTCATTGGGCATTATGTCAATTATCTTGTCCACAAGAGCTTCATCATCTAAACCTTTTTCTCCCATAGATTGTAGACTGTTGACGATTGTCATAAATCTTTGTTGAACTTTACAGATAGGTTCTCCATAAGGAAAATTGAAGCCATGATATTCAGCTCTAAGCATAGCTCTTCTAGTCTCAATCACTTTAGAAGTCCCAAAATGTGTAACCTCTAACTTCTTCCATATACAGTTAGCTGCTTCACAAGAAGAAATTTGGCTATATATATTTCTAGTCATTGAACATAATAATGTATTGCGTACCTTATAGTTGAGTTGATATTCTTGCTTTTCCTGGTTAGTAAAGGTTCTGACTTCCTTGTCAGGAATTTTATAATCACCAGTAAGCATCACAAAGTTATCTACTCCAGTATTGATAACAAAAGTCTTCATATGATCTCTCTAGTATTCATAGTCATTACCCTCGAAGATTGGTGGTCTTGTAGGATTCATATTGTCAATAGAACCAACATTAATTCCTGCCATAATAAAAAAAACTTTGCACACAAACTTGTTAGTAGCAAAGATTCGTAATAACAAGGTTCGGAATGGGAAAAGTTCGAAATGGATAATCCGGAATGACAAAGTTCGTAATAGAAAAATGAGCAAGAAAAACTTGTATGTGAGTACAATTATTTCAGTAACCTTGGCTCTGATACCAAATGTAAGAATGGTATAGAGTAAGAGGTTTCCAACCTCTGATACCAATTGTAGGATCGAAATATAATATGAGATGCTCAATATACAAGAGGGGGGGTGAATTGTATACTTTAAAAATTCCTTTGGAACCTTTAATGTTAGTTATGAATAACTAGAGTTTCCTTAAGAAAAGGAAAGGGCTAAGTTTAACAAAGTTAAACTAAGTAAATTCACAACACCTCTAACACCGAACTGAACTTGGAAAGGGATTCCAAAAGTAGGTTCCGGAAATATGATTCCGGAAATTGAAACTTAACAAAAGTTACAATATAAGATTCTACCTTAAAGCGTATAGAATCTAAACTAATCAGAGTAAGTAAGGAAGTATAAGAAAGTTATACTTTCCTTAAGATAAAAATTGCAGCGGAATAAAAACAAGTAGTAAAACTACTAGTAAAAAGATAATAGTCTTTTAACCCAAAGAGAAAGGTATCCAACAACCTTGGATAAAGGTCCCTTGATTTATACTTTCAAGCAAGTCTGTCTTACCCACACCAGGGTAAGCCCTCGATACGAAGGTCGGTGTCTCTGTCTTGCTATCCCCGCAAGCCCTCAACTTCAAGGTAGTTGGAAACCTCTGTCTTTCTCAGCAAGAAAGCCCTCGATCTTTAAGGTAGTCGGCAACCTCTGTCTTTCTCAGCAAGAAAGCCCTCGATCTTCAAGGTAGTCGGCACCTCTGTCTTCCTATCCCCGGAAGCCCTCGAATGTAATCACCAACATTCGGAGTCGCACGAAGCTTTGAGAGTTAATAAGAGACTCTCTCTCTAGAAATCACTTCAACAGCATGTAGGCACAAAACTCAGTTGTTTTTCCAACAGCACCGAGCTCTTTCAAATGAGCTCCTATTTATAGGTAAGGTCGGCTCCTTCTCCAACGGTCATATTTTCCATAAAGTTCGGAGAAACCTGTACACGTGTCACTTAGACAACGGTTAGTTTATAACAAAATGGACGACATCGTTTTATAACAAAGTAAGTGTAACAGAATGTAAGACATCGTTTTAATCTCTAACATAAAGGTTCGGAATAGAAACTTCGGAGTGAAGGTTCGGAGTGAATAAATTCAGAGTGTATAAAGCAATGATAATCAGATTCTGTTTAATAGGAGAATTCGGAATGAGAATTCGGAGTAGGAATTCGGAATATGAATTCGTCATCAGAAATCGTAATGAGAATTCGAAATGAGATTTCTTCATTAGAATTTGTAATGAGAATTCTTCATTGGAATTCGTAATGGGAATTCTTCATTAGAATTCGTAATGAGAATTCTTCATTGGAATTCATAATGAGAATTCTTCTTCAGAATTCATAATGAGAATTCGGAATGGAATTTCTTCATTAGAATTCGTAATGAGAATTCTTCTTCAGAATTTGTATCCTGAATCTGGAATAGAACTTAGTCAGTGTTCATATCCGGAATTCGGAATGAAACTTCCTTATAGTTCTTGTCCAGAATCTGAACCTTAAAACAGAATGCTTTTATATCAAAGTTTTAATGACTCCGAGAAAAATGAATCCGAAACTTATACTTAAGAAAAATATTGATGAAAATATGATAAGGATAATTTTTCTTATAAAAGCGAGTTTCCTTAAGAAAGCAATTTTCCTTATAAAAGCAATTTTCCTTAAGAAAGCATTTTTCCTTATAAAAGAGATTTTCCTTAAGAAAGCATTTTTCCTTATAAAAGCGATTTTCCTTAAGAAATCATTTTTCCTTATAAAAGAAATTTTCCTTAAAGATAAGGTGTTTGTGATTTTCAAAACAAGAAGGAATGGAAAAGTCATAAGGAAAACCTTATTGACTCAACAGTCAAAGGTACGTAAAGTAGAACACGACACACACATGATGCCCCCATGTAATGTGGCCCAAACTCGTCTCCAAACCAAGCGCACAAACGTTCTCAGGTACAAACTACAACATGTACCTCGTTGCATTCCCGTATACTCCCGAAGTATGCCACACTGGCAGCCCAAGGGCTATCATGCACACAACACCCAATGTCAACGCAAAAAGGCATAAACATAACTTCGCCAACCTGCTTCCTCCACGACCCTAGCATAGCCAACCACATTCTTTAAGAATTCAGTTCACTATCACAGGTTTGAACGCTATCACATGCTAAGGGTTCTCTATAAACACCACTGGAAGAACCACCACCGTTAAACCATTCATGCTTCCACATTAAATGATATCTCGAATGAGTCTCTGCACATCCAAATAGATCATACCATTATAATCCTCGCTAAAAAAACACGCGAGATAGACTGTTTACTTCCCTCAAATGGACATCCGACGGAAAATCCATCCAACACCACTTTACGCCCGAACGACGTCCCGTGGTCCTGAGCCTTGGTCCCGAAAACGGTCAGGCGCATCGCACCATTGCGATCTCCTCAAAAAGACATGTCAAATTTACTGCTTACTTGCATGGAACATATGTCCGGAGAAAAATATGCATTTCTCCGTACAACACAAGAGCGGTTCTTTGTGGTACCCACATCTCGGCCTTGAAGTGCGACGAACAGATCACACCATTGTAATCCTCTCAAAAAAGTACACAAGATTGACTATCCACTTGTCAGAAACGGACACCTGGTGATAAAGATAGAAATCACCACCAACTCCCAAATTGACCCTCATGGGGCCCACAACATCATGCAGAATTAAAACAGGTGAATTGTACCATTGCAATGCCCTCAGAAAAAAAATCTAAAATTTAATGCTCGCACACCCTGGACGGATATATGATGAAAATGTTTCTAAATGTTGCTCGCAGCCTAAAAGACGAGCCGTGGGGCCCATGACTCAATTCCGACTTCAACACCTCAAACCACCATGGAAAGCTCCTCCTCGGCTCAAGGGTCTCAAATCCACTGACGACACTCAAAACAGACATGGGATGTGTCCGCGCCATCCAAAACATGAACTCCAGGAAAAACTCCAAACCACTTATCGTACACGTCGCCCCACCGAGCCCCCCCATCTCGGGGTTTAAAAATCCCCGAGACCATCTAAAAAAAGTCTGTCTCAATCCAAGGAACGTGCCACCGCTGATGGCACACGAATCCGATTTACGATTTGAATTTTAGGGGCATTTAAAACATTAACGGACCGAAACGGTGGGCCGGGCCAGTTTGGCCGGCCCACCCACAGACTGAACCGACATGCTGTTCACCGCGCATGCCATCTTTCCTCGGCCAGACCGGCTCAGCCGGTCCGGTTTTCATTCCACAATAACCCACCCTTTATGGGTCGCATTCTGGCAGTTGGGGTCGCTGACCCCGGTCATCCTCGCCGACCGACCGACGGCGGATCGGTCTTCCTCGCCAGATAGCGCTCGCTCGCGGCCACTACCCACCGTCCGCACCACTCCCAGCCGCCTCCCGCTTGACCTTGCCATCCGCTGACCGCCTCTGCTGAAGTGAGCCCACACCGCCGCGCTCGGCCTCACCCTCGCTGACCCACGCTGCCGAGAAGCCCTGCTGCTGGCCCGCTCCGAGCCGCCATCCGCATCTGCCACGCCGCCGCCTGGGATGGCCGAACCACTACTACACCAGGCCGCCACCGCACGGATTGCTGAAACCTCACTGGAAAACATCCAAAAACCCTATGATCTTTGTCGGACGACTTAGGTCACCTCAGAACTTGGATTTCGAATCCAGAAAGTGCAGCGGAAAGCTCAGGATATAAACTACGCAAATACAGGCTTTTCTCGAAGATCAAACAACATTTTGAAGCTATAATCGAACCTGAATGAAGTGTTCAGAGATTAAAACACAAAATGAAATATCTTACCTGCAGGGGCATAGCCCGACGCTTCACGGTCGATCCACAACTCGCCGTTGTCGCCCCTGTCTTGATCAGAGGAAGAGGAGGAGGAGGTTGAGAGGGAAGGGTTGAGGGAGAAGGTGGGTTTCATCAGAGGGTGGAATGATGATGGTGGAGACGGAGAGGAGAGTTTATGTAATTAAACTCTTTTTAATTAAAAACTCGACCCCTGAAATCACCCACGTCCAAAACCCCCGATGCGGTCAAGATTAAGCCTCCCCTAGGGTAAACACCACCTCACGAGCACAACAGAGGTCTCAGAATTTTAATTCGAGCCTCCGTTCGAATGTTATAAAATTTAACGCATGAGGCCGCTAAATTACGAAAACACTCCTGGTGCCATTTTTCACAGGAGGCCCGCGCCCATGAAAATTATATCCCTCTTAGGGTAAACGGCATGCTCCGAACTCAATGGTGCCCTCGGTTTTCCCGTACGAGCAACCTTTTAGGAGTAATTGTGTTTATTTGGTGTGCCCAGTGTGACCGCACAGAAAATTTAATTTCGGACACACCGGAGCTCAGAATCGCATGCCATCTGAAGTTGCCGGTCCGAAATAACATGAAGAATATTCAAAAGTATTTTATGAAAAAAAACCATGTTCTTACATTATGTTACAAACCTGATATGAAAAATATATTGGTATTTTTTTGGAATTCACATAATTCAATATTCTAGACATTGTATATAAGAAAATTCGGAAACAATCAACTTGTTACTAAGAGCTTATAAATTATAACATATGTGAGATAATAAGAATGAAATAGAAAACTGGGATATGTAATTTATTTTATTATTCATGATTTTATCTTATTATATGTACTATGTTTTTGAAAAATAAATAATGTGATCTAAAAATGTTAAAGTGTTTTAGAAGAAGTGTTGAAACAGATGATGTATATTTTGTAATGAAAATCCAAACTAATAGTAGAGTAGAATATAAAAATTGTATTTTCAAATATTATTTTTAAATGAATGTAATTAATCATAAACTTAGTTCAGAACACACACCACAACAAATGGAATTTCTAGGATAATGAATTGAAATTTAGTTGAGTTAGATCAAACTATGATTGTTCAAAATGTTACTTTTCAATTCATTGGTGAAAAGCTATAAAGAAGAACATAGTATACATAATAACTATTTATATAGGAAAAATTCTAATATGAATCCTTATGATATTAATTAAAATGAAACTCCAAATTTGAAATACATAATGGTGGTTGTAATCTATGTTGAATAAAATTAATAGGTGATAATCATGGGACGTTTAATAAAAGAGGTGTTAATGATGTATTTTTTTCCTACCCCCTAGAGGTAGAGGCTATATTTTTTAAAACAAAAAAAATATAATGGTTGTTGAATCTAAAATTCTGAATGTTTTTTTAAATTTTGATTTAAATTTTTTATAGTCAGATTCAATTGTAAGAAAAGGAAAATATGGAGTTTTATAGTTAGAAAACATGAAATAGTTTATAATTGGAGTGATAATGGTGGTTTTCATGTTGAAGATATTGATTAAAACATTTTAAGTGATGAGGGATATGGGAGGTTAACTAATATAATTCTATAAAATTATGTGGAGGGTCAAGAAATCACTAGACATCAAGGGAAACATATTGAAAGTAAAATTACATCAATTATAGTTTCACATACCTCATTATATTCATAGGTTGAGAAAAGATATATTTAAAAATAATGGGATCATTAGGAGTGAATTTATTCCACAAATGAATAATTAAATCATATTGATAAAAATGAGACATGGGAAATTTTACCTAATCTAGAAAATAAATCAATTATTGTATCTATGTGTGGATTTTAGAAATATTTTAATTAAAAAAGTAATGTGATATGAAATAATGAAAGAAAATTTTATAATGTTAAATCAATGGTTTAAGCCATGGATTATAGTGAGACCTTTTCTCGAATAAAAATACCTGAAATCATTATAATATATCATTATATTACTAAAAACATAGTTATAAATATTTTTAAATAATTTGAAGTCTTATTTTATTAATAGAGAACTCAATGAAGAATTTTATTATGGGAAACCATGTAAAATACTTCTTGGTCAAAAATAAAAACTATATTGGAAAATTGAAGAAGTCCTTGTATTGGTTGAAAAAAGCTCAATGAGTTTGGTATTATAATTTTGGTACATGCTTGAAGAAGTTTAATTACATAAAAGGAGGACTTGAAAAAAAATTCTATATAAAATAAAATATATTGGATTACCCCATTTTAATTATGTATTTTTATGATATCAACATCAAATGGAATGATTATGTAATTTGTAAGATTTCATTTGAAATTTTTATTATAGGAGAAATGAAACAATTTCTTTGTTTACAAATATATCAAAAGAAAATATACATTTTACTTTATCAAGAGAAGTATGATATGAAAAATTGGAAGTGGTTTGGTATGAAATATTCAAATTCGTTTTCCATACAAATTTCAATGGGAATGAAGTGGTCAGAAGATGGGAGAGGAAAAGAGTTTGATATTAAAAAATTTATGATGTTTTTTGGAAGCCTGCAATATCTAAAAATGTCAAGGCCATATATAGTGTATTTTGTTACACATTCTTTTAGGAATCATTTTGAACCAAGAGTGTATCATGTTATTGATAGAAATATTAATTCTCAGAAATATTAAAGGTACAATTTATTTTTTAAATAAATATGATAGCATGGGAAAAATTGATTCATTTTTTAGACAGAGGCATATTGGATAGGATACGTCAATTAAAGAAGGTCCACATCAGGTGGAGTTTTATTTTTGTGAGAAATTTGTGTGAGTTGTAACAAAAATAAAAAAAATTCAGGGACACTCAATATTATAAAATTTGAGTATATTTTTTCTAGTCATGTTATAACAAATTTAGTATAGTTGAAGACAAAACTAGAATATTTTGTAGTCATTGTGAAGTTTTATCATTTCAATGGAGGTGATAATTAATTTTCTATAAATCCCAATAAGAAAATAGTGCAACATTTCATATCTAAGAACATTGATATTAAATACCTCTTCATCAAATAACATGTGAAAATAAATGAACTAATGATTTTTTTCCTTAAAATGGTAAATATCATTGATATCTTTAGTAAACCATTTCTAAAGTATATATCTTAGAAGATGAGATAGATTATAGGTGTACAAACACAGTCTCTTAATGTCAAAGTTATTTTATTTATAGGATGGAAAAAGTTTATACTATAAATATTATAGAATTGAAGATAATTTCAAATGATTGTGAATCAAAACTTCATAGACTACATAATATTTTTTTTCAACAATTCATGATTCCTATATCGATTTTCCTTACATAGGATTATGTTATTTGGTTTTGATCTATTTCATGAATAAACTATTTTATATGATTTATGTTCCTTTGTTGAAAAAAATATAAATGGGTAGATTGTGGAGGCCAATATGAATTGAAGTGTGTTTGAATAGAAATATGGTCTTCTTGGTGTTATCTTTGTTTTTTAATTTATTAATCACAGTAACTATTAAGAATTAATTTTTATATTTTTGGATAAATTATATAGGATGAAGGAACACAATTATAAATGATTGAGGTGAATGGATGGAATGTAGAATAAAATATTTGTTATATTTTACTCATGGTAACATTGTACATATAAAAAAACTAAGGAAACCATAAAAAGTGTATAAAATTTAATTATCTAGAAAACAGAACCATTTCATGCTTTTGTAATCATAAAAGTTTCAATCCTCATGTTAATAAAATTATATTGGATTCTTTCTATAATTGGTTAAAGGAATAATTTTGTGGAACTTGGTGGAACTATGATTCCTGAACAAGGATATGTTTTGTGGTAGTCATATATGAATAATTTTGGGGTGAATCAGTGTTATTCCCATTTTGTATTTTTTGATTTTGAAAAAACATTCACTGTTGGTTACTAATAATTGAATCCACTGAAAAAAACAAGAACAACCAAATATATAGAATTATTAAAACTATTCACTACTCAATAATTATATCTAGACATTGGCATGGATCGTAAATAAAACAATACCATATATCCACTAGAAATAAATCCATTTATGTTTAAATAATTTAAAGAATGTCCATAAATTGCACATAATTATTGTAATTTTATAGTGAATGTTTTTTTCACATATATAACATGATGTAACAATTTCATAATAACAAAACAAACCATCACTAATAGGCTTTAATATGTTGTCATTATGCTAGGGGAATTATTTATAATTTCATTCTTTCATGTTCTTCTTCCTCCACAACAATTTATTACCTTGAATCATAAAATAAATTTTCTTAAATAAAATTATTTATCTGAACATGTCAGTATGACACATTCTTCATCTTATAACCTCAATCGGATACCCTATGTTGGATTCCTTGTTCATCTGATTTCTTCTTCATCAGGTAACCTTGTCTGATACCAATTCATATTATATCTTTTTCCACGAGTCACAATGCCTAGTTCAACAAAAACATACCAACCATTATCCATGTTCAAAACCTCAATTTTTCAAAAACACTTGTGGAAACAATAACCTTTTCACTACATCTACTAATTTTTAATATGCACTATTTCTCTAAAAAACATAGGGTGTATCACAAAATTCAAATTAAGTGGTCTTTCTATAACATTGAATATATTTCTTAAAATATCCTTCAATACTGTTCTTTAAAACATCCATAAAAATATGATTTAATAGTTTCATAAAGACTTTACTCAAAACCTGATGACAATGTTTTTCAAAAATCCTAAAATTTTAGCTATAATCATGATTTTTTCATTCATTATTGAGTCATTAAATTTATAGCTCCACATTGTCACATTGTTACATTGTATAACATTATAAATACTTTGTAAAAATCCTTGACACTTTATTTATTACATGTTTATAGTAACTTCTCCATCGAGTAACATTCCATTTGGTAACTTTGAAACATTATATTAAATGGAATAATCTGGAAAAAAAAATTCTGATGTCATTGATATGAAATATCTAACTGATGATTCTTAAAACATATTTATTATCAAGATCATCATTAATAAATTCTCTATTTGATAATAATTACATGTTTCCTATATCTGAATAATTTTATTGGAAAAATCTATTTGATCATTCATAATTTTTTTATTCTATTCTAGAAAACATATTTTGATAAACTTGTTTTTTCCATTCACTAAAAATTCACAAATTAACATGTTTATATTTGTATGATTCTACCTTTAAGACTTTATATATCTCTTCATCAGGTAAAAATTCATCCACAACTTCAAAAATACTTTTATTTGGCCAAGAAATATAGTTCCACCAAGTTGTACCAACTTATTCCTTCAACCAACTTTAGCTAATATCATGAATATATTTGTATAGACATAATGTTTGGATCTTTTATGATCAACAAATCATTTATTAACTTTTTTATATAAAATTTAATCATGTATTCCATGTCTTTTTGCCTAAGTCTGTTCATCTCCATTTGATGTAAATATGAGTATAATCATAAAAAAATTATATTTAACCTACTTTTGTAACATGTCGGTCAATTTGAATTAGTTTTCTCATTCTGGTATACTTTATTCTGAAACATAAAAAGGAAGCACTAACAATGATCAATGATTTATGAATTGACAACAAAAGAAAACACAAATCAATACTTATTTCAATTCACACATACTTCAACACCTCGTGATATCAATAGAGAAAAAAAACAAGATGCATCAATTCTAATGGTCTAGAATTATAATCATGATTAAAAAACATAAATATTTCATAATGTTATTTACCTTTTAAATGTAAATCACGAATAAATTTTTTTACATACATTTAAATCTGGTAAATGTAAATCCTATCCATGTTTGGAGAGTTTATATAAAAGTAAAAAATGAAAAATACCAAACCACCTATGATAGTGAACATCATATGTTTCTATAAAGCTAATAAACATAACATTATGATTATATAGATTAGAAAAATAATATAATGGCTATTTTTTTACTATTTTAATAAAATAAGATAGAATTATCTTTAAAAAGTAAAAAATTATTATCTTTAAACATAAAAAACATACCATAATAAAATGTTTTTATAGAAATGTTAATTGATATTTAAGATTTTAATCAAATAATACATTATAAAATAAAAAATATAATTTATATACCTACAACACTTAAACCTTTAACCATTCCATTTTAATTACCTTTGATTGTGATCTATCATCCATAAAATTTAGAGTAAGTAAAATAGTTTTATGGGAACTAATAGAATTATTTAAACAAACCCTAACCATGTACAATGGTTTGTTGATATTTTTATGTCATTTATACTGAATAAAAATAAATCAACTATAAAATAGATTTGGAAACCAAGTTATCTTAGTTCCATTTGGGTTAGTAATATATTTTTTTTAGCACCAATTTTTTTTGAACACATTTATTTTAAGGTATTATAATATATAAAATCTAATAGATAAATTTTTTCATATAATAACGTGATTGATGAAGAATTAAATATCATTCATTAGCATAATTTCCTTCTATTTTACATTTAAAACATTTAATTGAAAAATATTTTCCTATAAAATGTTAATAAAAGAATTCGTTTACATTTTAGGATTCCATAGATTAAAACAAAAACCATTTTTATCATAATTTTATTTCATAATGATCAATATATTATCAGATATATCTTTTTATTGAATAAATATAGATAATTTTTCTTTCAATATAGAATCATTATTTTGAGGTTTTCGTTATACTTTTGAATAGACTCAAAATTATCATAAATCATACTTTTTGTACATGAAAGATAATTTTAATTTTTTTGATTTCTTCCTTAATATTAAGATTTTCATTATGAACAGTCCCCACTTCATTAGATTGAATATTTTTTATAAAATAAAAATAAAATCTTATATTTTAATTTTCTTTATTTACATTTTTAATTTCCCTGAGAAGATTCTTATTTTCTTCTTCAAATTATGTATTCAATTCAAAAACTCTTAAAATATTTTTTATGTTTTTATTGTTTTTATGTAGATGATAAATGTTATAATAATTATTATCGTAACCATAACCAGATATAGAATTTGAATAATCACTAACTCCATTTAAATTTTTATTCATTAAATATAGAATAACTGACAATTTTTTACTTCTAATTTCATCACTGGAATCTAATTATTTAGTGGATCTCAATATATCATTATATAAATGAACCTCATTTATTTATTTCATATATTTTATTCTTTGTTTTTATTTTATAAAATTTGACTTGATATGTATCATTTTCATACATTCATAATAGGCTATCTCTGAAACATTATTTTTTATGCATTCTATATTTTTCCAATTCAGTCATCGTAATGATATTTTAGGGAAATTTTTTAACTATAAAATTTTTTCCATACAATTGTGAATACGTTTTCTCATATATACTATTTCACATTTTCACTTTCATTTTCCTTACATTCAGAACTTTTAGTGGTAACATTTATATATGATTCTAAAATAATACATTTCTTCATTGAATTCTATTCTTCCATAATATTTTTTTAACTCAAGTTCACACTGATGAAGTAAAATTAAGTGTTAATAAAATGAAAATTATTTTAAATTATAAATTTTTTCAATAGAAACCTTCTTTTTATGCAACTTCATAAGCAGTGATCATAAGAATCCTTTAACAAGTACATGGTTATCAAAATGTTATCCAAGGTAATTTATTAAATTTAAAATGATAGTAAATCTACAAAATATAATTTTTATAGATTCCTTTATAGCCATCATAAAATCATGGCACTTTACTTGATGAGTTATCTATTTTGTTATTATCAAGTTATTTGAACCAAGGTGAATAACCTAAAATTGTATCCAAATCTCTGGTGTTTTCTAGAATGTAGATACATGATGTAAACACTTTAATTAATAACCAAATATATAATATTTTTTATTTTTTAATTAAAAATATAATTAACTGCATTGTTACAAAATTAGTATCCTATCCAACTTCTAGTAGTTTGTATGGTTTAACCATGATCATCTGGTATTCAATTCTTTATTGTTTTAGGTCTGCCACTATCCAATGTTTCTATAAATCACAATCATTTCCATCAAAATGTGGTGGATTTTGAGTAATATAACCATCATTTTCAATTATTATTTCCATCTTAAATATATTTTTCTTTTAATTTTGTGTTATAGGAAAAGGATAGCATAATAATAAAAAAAATAACGAGTCTTAAACAAATGATATATTATAAAAGGAATTGGTTAAATTCAAAATGAAACTAGCTAAAATACCATGTGTTAGGTATGAGAGATTAGTGATGGTCTTCAATATGGGGTGAATAAACATGTCTAAAATTTAATGATTTGAAGTAAATCTTAGATAAAAAAATAATGTTAAATTTATCATAATTAAATACAATGCAAGATATTTTGAAAAAGATATTAAAAGAATGAAAAAAAAGTAATTTTATAGTAGTTCATGCCATTGTGGACCAACATCTACTCATAAACCTCACTACTCCTTGATATATGTGAATTCACTAATGTCCTAATTTTCGATTAGGAATAATAAACTATATAACGTCCCTCGTCTTCTCATTAGCATGAAATGACAGAGGAACATTGCTAGTCCTTAAGCGACATTCCAAAGAGTCCAATGGCTGGAATAAATTCTATGTGCTTCATTAATAGGTTGGGGATGATTTACACATTGGAAATAAAATAATCAACCAACATGACATAACTAAATAAAACAATATATTATGAATAATATGAAATAAATACAACACAAAGAAATACTATTTATATCAAAATGAAACTCCACAAGAGTACTATAACAGAAAAATACCAAACAATAAGGTAAACAGTGGAAGACTACAAATCTAAAAAAAATTCAAAGACAACTACAACTCAATGATCCAACCTACTCCATGATTCAATCCAAAAAAATCTCTAATATCTCTCAGAATCAATAGAGAAGTGTCATACTTTACATTTTCCCATGTCTCGATAAAAGGCATATAAAAAATCACCAAAGTTACAAAGAAGGGGTGAGTAATGAAACTCAGTATCTTTTCCCCCAACGTCTTCTCTACTCATGCCACTTGGAGAGAACACGTTAGTAAATTTATATAAAACAATTTATATAAATAAAATTCTTATATAGTTTATATCATAATATAGAAAAGTACCACAAAAACAGCTTTCACAAAATAATTTCATGTTCCAAGGAAAGAAAAAAACAATGCTCTAAAACCATTTCACAATTTTCATTTTTGGTATATTTCATTCTATTCCACATATCCACACATCCATCCATTCATGGAACCTAGAACTCGCTATACTCATTTGTGGTGAGTCATCCTTTCACTAATCAATCACTTAATAAACTATTTGAAGGGGCAGATCCATAAACCATATCCATCCCACAAATGATGGGGGAAACTCCTTACCCTTATCCACCCCAAATTCACATTAACACACACAACCATTATACCAAAAATTAAAGCCAAAACCACCATCTCAATCACTTAAATAAAACCGTACTTTTATTAAAAACCTTTTAAACAATTCATTTCAATAAAACCAACATTTTATTGAATTTTTTTACATGTAACAAAACCAAAGAATCATTTTAAAATTTCCTTTTTAAAATGTTCATACTAATTCCACTTTCCAAAAATAGACCCAATTTAAAAAATTCTATAAACTATCACTAAATAGGGTTTACAATAAGAAATTTATATAAATTCGGCAAAAAAATTGAATAACAAAAAAACATAAACTATGCATTCAAGTTATAAATAGATGAGTTGAGAGTGAATCCAAATTTCTCCAGAATTATGATGACAATGAAGAACGACATGGAAAATGTCTACAAAACAGGGTTGAATCTCAAAAAACACAACTTAAATATATTCCCCTATCATCAAAAAGAAAAATATAATCATATGTGCCATAAAAAACATTAGACATATCCATAATAGATGTATATATATTAAACTGATGGAGATGGAGAAGTGTATCAAAGTAAAACCACCAAGAACTACCAATAATAATGGCTTATTGCGATAACCGAGCATCATGAACCAAGGAACACCTCTAAATTGAATCCAAATCAATGGGAGGGGACTCCATATCCTTTGAGAGGAAGAAACCTGATGTTAGGGTTGGTTTGAGGTTAGAAAGAGTGGTTAATCATTAATCTATCCGCCATTAACTTCTCAGAGATCATGTTTTTAAACCATGCACAGTTTTTATCATGGTTAGTCAAACCATGCACAAACTATGTGTTAGCCACTACCTCAAGGATGAACCCCACATACATGTCACACACAATTTCCAAACCACGCACTAAAAATGATAAATCCAACTGTATCAAGAATCAAGGTCTCTTTTAAGTGGAATCATGGTTTGGGAAACCTATGCACTGCCCACTGGAAATCCCTTTAACCCCAGTCTCATTATGCATGTTTTCCTATTGTAATTTTATGATTTTCCCAAACTATGAAACAACTTTTCACCCTTATAAATGCCTAAAAACTTTCCTAAATTTATTCATTCTCTCCCAAAAATTATCTAGATACTTTAAAAACTAAAAAAACCAAAATAATGGGCTACTTAATAGAAACCATGGGTACTACATTCTCCCCACCATTGGGCTTTCTATCCCAAGAAATTAGAAAAACATCATTTCTATAAAAGTGTTTCAGCCATTTATATTTTATTTCATTCTCACATTTCTTTGTGTATCCCTGAATCTGACCATGTTTCCATAAAATCCCCTCTATAACAATTATTTTCCCCACAATACATTCTCTTTACTATCCACAATATCTTTCAAGATATCTACCTACAAAGCATAATTTTGTAGTCTAACAAGATCACATCAAATTAAATGGTTAGGATCAGGTTGGTACTTCTATAGCTGAGATACATGAAAACAATTATGTACCGAACTGATACTTGGTGGAAATTACTACCGATATTCCACCTCACCAACTCGTTCATGTATCTTTAAAGGGCCTACGTATTGAGAAGATAACATTCCCTACTTCCCACAACATTGATGTAAAAGCCCTGGAGAGATCCTAAAGAACACATGATCACTCACCCCAAATTAAAATGTCCATTGACGATGATTCACATAGGATTTATGAAGGCTCTGATCCGTTCCATCAGTTTCCCAATCAACTGAATATTCCCTATTGTTTCATGGATATTTTTCCACCCAAATATTGAAGTTTAACCTATTTCCAGCCCGAAATGTGGAGAATGAAAAGTACACCCATATAATGCTTCAAAAGGAGCCACATGTATCGAGTCCTGATAACTGCTGTTATATGATATCTTCACTAAGAAGACATACTCTTCCAATGAGCTACCAAATTAAATTACACAAGCCCGTTACATGTCTTCCAAATTTTGTATCATCCAATCAGATTTCCCATCCATCCGAGGCTGATAAACCATGCTCATTGTTAACTGAGTCCCATGGGATTTATGTAAATATTTATATAAATGATATATAATCCTTGGATCTCTATCTTAAACTATTGAAACAAGTACCCCATTCCGCTTTAACACCTCTCGAATATATATTTTGACAATTCCTCCACCACATGAGATTCACAAATAGGGATGAAATAAGATGAATTTTTGATCCAATACACTATCACCCATATGGATTCATGTTAACAAACTATTCCTTGAAGACCTATTTTAATATCCATAGATTTCTTCTCCCACATCCAAATAGGAAAAGGTAAAAACTAAAACATACCTTCTGGTCGCTGATACTCTACCATAACATGATAGGATGTTAAGTGTCTTGAAAATAACTCAATCACCATCATTTTCCTACTGACCAACCAATACCATTCTTTCAACACCTTATACATCTTCTATATTCTAGGATGAACTTACCATATTGAATGATGGTAATAATGAATAAGTTGTTCCATAGAATCCATAGGTATAAAAATATTATTTCCGAGCCACAATATTAAACCCTGATCTAGCATCCATTCCTCAATGGTATCCCCACCATTATGTTTTGACCTATTCAACACACATTCTGAATTAAGTGCCTATGCGTGTTTAACCATCTTCACCAAATAAGGAATAAAAGAAACCCGAATGAAAACCATTGAACATCATAATTCATAACAATACATGTGCATATCAGATAGGACTGACAATAGTTGTCACTCATCTGAGGCTTCTTTTTCCAACAGAGCAAATGAATTCCTGCTCAATTCAACTACCATCGAATTTCCCATATAAGTAGTCCGCATTATGTCAAATATAACCATTTGAAGATACTATATAAATACTCTTTGACACAAATACATATCCCTTTTAAAATATTCTTCAAGTTCATATTATCCATGAACACAATAAATTTCTCCCCAAATAGATAATGACACGAAGTCCTCATAGCATGGACTACAACAACTAACTTTAAATCATGTGTTGGGTAGTTATTCTAATGTATTCTTAAATTCCTTGATCCATAAGTAAAAACATGATATCCTTGTATAAAAAACCAAACCAAGATACCAAAAAATCACAATACACCACATACCCCTGTTCAAATGCCGAAACAATCTGGATTGGGGATGATGTATGGTGAACTTTTAGCTCTTGAAAACATTTCTGAAAATCCTTAATCCATTGGAATAAGAAGTTATTATTTTTTCAAAGTTTTCATAGGTTATGATAGTGAAGAAAAATCATAAACATAACATGAATAATAACTAGCTAGCCTAATGAAAATGTCTATCTCGATGACATTCTTCAGAAGTTTCAATGAGATAATATCATCTATCTTATATGAATCCACAGAAACTCCTTTTTTAGAAACGACAAGGCCATGAAAACATATGTTTTGTATCCAAAAATAAATCTTTGATAATTTTGTATCCAACCGATGCTCTCTCAATTTCCCCAACACTGTCACCATGTGTTTCTCAGGCTCACCCCTTGTCCTTGAATAGACGCATATCTCATCCACATACCCCACCACAAAAGAATCCAGATATCTTTGAAATATCTAATTCTTAAATTTTATTAAGACCACTAGTGAATTCATAATATTACAAGGAATTACCACATAATCATAATGTCTATATAATCTTCTAAAAGATATCATTGGAATATCTTATTTTCACATGGGAAATTGGTGATATCATGATCACAAGTCAATTTTGGAGAAACATTAAGATCCCCCCCAATTGAACAATCTAATCATCAATGCATGGAGATAGATTCATATTTTTTTAACATAACTTGGTTAATATTAAAATAATACATACACAACCTTAGTGTTCCATCCAATTTTTACAAAAACAAGACTGATTGTTATCATGGAGATGCGATCATCTAAATGAAATCTTTTCTTTCCAGCACCTCCAATAGGAAATTAGGCTCCTTTAATTCTGTTGATTCCATTGGATAAGACATAAGAGAAATAGGAATAGTCCATGGAAGGAGATCTATTAGAAACTTTACCTCTCTCATAGGGGGAATCACTGAGAACTTTTAGGGACACACTTCTGGAAACTGATTTACTACTAGAAAACTGATGCTCCTAGGATCATGCATCGATTCCAAGGTTATCGTTACCAATTGATATGAGATCATTCCAACTCCTGATGCCAACATGCCAGTATTACCTTCCTTTATAAACTATTACCCTCTTATTATATTCTCTACACCATCATTAGTCGTGAAATTAACCATTATTCGATAACATTTGATGTGAGAAATGAACATTTCCACCCACTCCATACTCAGGATTATATCATAGGCCTCTATATCCAGAATAAGGAAATCCCATATTAGCTTAGCTCCATCAACAATTATTGAACAATATCTATAAAGAAAGGCTCAAAATTATCTTTGACCAAGATGAGGTTGATGTTTTAACAGATAATCCATAATCTCAACATCTAAATGAAAAAAATCAACATCAAGTAAAGTAATAAAGGAATGATATGCACTACTTTCAAACATCACATGCATAAGGGTAGAATTCAAATGAATTGTACATCACACTATCAATGGTATAGACTAATCATCTATAATAATCTACCCATATCCATATAATTTCTTTGTCTCTTACCATTGTTCTCTGCTATTTGTTTTAGATTTCCCGTGTTTATGAGTCATTGTATTCTGATAATCACCATGGCTAAATATGTTTTGATAATGTTAGGTGTACTAATGCCCTCTACCCATCGAAACATATGATGTATAAAATGCATGGGATGTACCCTGACCACTAGACCTCTGATCACTATGACAATTGCACTGAATATGTATGATTTTGTAGTAGTTTTAGAATTCTCTAGGTGGTTTCATACACTATCACTTCATTTGGTCGAATGAAAAACATTAGAAACATCTAGGATGGCTCTATGGTTTTGGAGGATGATTAATTGATCCCAGTCATTGATTCTGAGCCATAATCCAACCTTGGAAATAGGTTACCCACTTCTGCTTTATCCCATCATTATAATTCCCACCATTTCCCATGGTTGTCAACATACTTCGTCCTCCCATAGCTTCAGAGATATCCCTTTATGCAACTGTCTCTCTATTGACCATCTCTTTATAATCCATAATACAGATCGCCACAATCTTTGAACGAATCTCCTATGTCATCCACGATTCAATTATGAGTACCTTTAAGGACACACTAGTACAAACCTTATCCATAATTTCACTACATTCCTGAATTTCTCTGCATAATATATGAACGAAATATTTTTCTTCTTCTTCTAGATAAGGATGTCTACCATTAATTTAATTTTGAACATACGAGGATAGAATAGTCTGTCAAAAAAATACTCAAAATAATCCCATACCAGAACTTGATCCAAATTAGCAAGTACTACAAAATCCCACCACTAGCATGAGAGATCCCCCAATATATATGTTTCCATCTTGACTTTCAACTCTGTTAGTGTGCAGATGAAATCGTTGATACGATTCATCCTATTTAACCACACCTCTCCCTTTTCTGGTTCTTAATCACCCAAATGATGTATCAATTGGGCTTCTAGAACTAGATAGAATGGTCCCCTATAACTTGGATCACCTATCCAGTTCCCACTATCCACATCCTGAAGCACATGGAAAAAACTATAAACAAGCTATTGGTTTAACTATGGCTCATGTTCAACCACATTATTAGAAAATTCACCAGGTTGGTTTCTATGACATCTACTGGTTTCCATTTTCTAGAAACAAAATAAAATTCATAATTATCACTCTCTAATTACTAATGTATCTACATTTCAAAATCTACAACATCATACTATCACAAAATTAATTTCAAAAATCAACCATATTCCCCTTTCAACAAGTTTATTTAAAATATCACTTGATTTCAAAAATAAAACCATTTTAAACATATCACAACCATACTCTTTTCAAAACATTCTACTTGAAAATAAGGTCTAACTTTTTCAAAACGCAACTAACTACACCAAAATCTTACTCCAAATGAAATATGAACAACAAGTGGGACTTCATTACTTTTATTATTTCATACTTGTATCATTGGTTAAACCCTTGACAATGAGATTTTAAATCATTTAAGTATCCAAAAAACTTATGTACCAAACTCGAAGGTAACTATAATTTCAACATAAAAAGTTTATCTAGGTATTTTTTATGATGTACATTTTATTTTACAACAATAAGTATCCTTTATAAAATCCTAACTTAACAAATATACCATAACGAATTAAACTCCAAGACTAATAACCAATACCTAGTCAAGAACTAATCCAAACAAATAAAACTTTTTCCACAAGAAATTATAAAGGACAAATATGACACCACTTATAAAATCCCTCCTATTTTAATTGTCTTGTGAAGGTGGAGGAAAATTGCCTGGCCTTACGAGACAACCCCAAGACACAAATGTTTACGAATAAATGATAAGGGATTCATTAATAGTTGGGGGGAAAATTTTCCCCTTGTAAATTAAAAAACCAACCAACATACCATGACCAAATAAACCACTACATGATGAATAATATAAAATAAAGACAACTCAAAGAAATACTATTTATATCAAAACAACACTCCAAAATAGTACCACATATGAAGACAACAATACTTCAAGGTAAAAAATAGATGACTACAAATCCAAAAACACTCAAAGACAACAAAAACTCCAAGGTCTAACTAGATCTATGCTCCACTCCAAAAAAAATCCCGAGTATCACTAGACGATGCTAAAGAAGTGAGATACTTTACCATTCCCATAACCTAATAAATTACCTCTATAAAAGTAACATAGTGACCAAGTAGGGGTGAGTAACAAAACTAAGTAGATTTTCCCCAATGAATTCCCTACTCACAATAGTAGGATAGAACACATTAGAAAATTTATATAAAATAGTTTATATGAAGAATTTGTAAATGAGTTTATATTAGAATAGAAACAATTTCCATAAAAATGGTTTTGATAAAACAATATAATGTTCAAAAGAATGAAACAAAACAATGCTCTAAATCCATTTCAAAATTTTCCTTATAGAATAATCCATTCTATTCCACATATAATGACATTCAACAATAAATGAAATTGGACCTTCCTATATTCACAAGTAGTGACTCAACCTTCCACAAAGCCGTTACATAATGAACCATTTTATGGGGGTGGTCCACAACCCTTATCCATAATAGTAATTATGGGGGAGACTCTTTACCCTTATCCATCCCAAATAAACCAGGACACACACAACCATTATGCCAAAACCCAATGAAAAACTTCCAAATCAACCATTTAAATAAAACTATACTTTTATTTAAAACCATTTAAAAACCTATTTCAATAAACCCAAAATTTTATTGAATTTTTTTATTCGTGAAAAAAAAATCATTTAATAATCAATTTACAAATTTTAGTTTCCACAAAAATGAAAAATTTCCACTATTCTATAATCTATCATTAAAGAGGGATTCCCTCAAGCAATTCAAATCAACTAAAAAACTAATATCAGGAATTTTTTTAAACTAATATATCATGTTTTAAATAGAGGAGTTGAGAGTGAAACCACCTACCTAAAGAATTATGAAGAAAACAACGAATAGAATGAAAAACATCCATGAAACCAGGTTTTCTCTCCAAAAAACCACCTTAGATCTCTTCCCCTATTATAAAAAAGGCCAAATATAATCATATTTGGAATCAAATACATTATATAAATCCACAAAAAGTCATTGATCTATGAAAATTAAGGAGGGGGAGAAGTGGATATATGGGAAACCATTATGAACAACCAATAACAATGACTTACTATGATAGTCGAGCATTAACACACCATGAAACACCATTACATCCCTTTAAAATTGACGGGGTAAGCCTTTAAGTCCTTGAGAGGGAGAAATATAGAGTTTGGGTAGGTATGGGGAAAGATGGAGTGGTTAAAACATTAATTTTTCCAAGATCCACCTTTTTTAGATCTATTTTGTTAACCATGTTTGGTTAGTCACACGATTAGTCAAACTGTTTACTAATTCTGTATTAGCTACTTCCTTAAAGACGAACCCCACATGGTTGCCTCTTATGGTTTCCAAACACATTTTCAACCGTTCCAAATCCCACATAGTTTCTTCTTATAAAATGAACTATTTGGGAAACTCGTACGTTTCCAATGTTCCTTCCCTTTAACCCATGTATTATTGTGTAGGGTTTCCTCTTGGCGTTTGATGGTTTTACCAAATTGTGCACCATCCATGAACACATAGAAAACCCTCCAAAACACACCAAAAGATCTCTAAACTCTCCCAAACTTCACCCATATACTTTACAAACATAAAAATCATTAATAAAGGGTTACTTACTAGAAATTGAGGCCGATAAGGAATATAGTCTCTCACCATAGAAAAAATATTTTATATTATAATATCAATTTATATGAAAGGAATCCAAACAATCTCTAAAACGAATCCACAAATATCATTTTAGAATAATCCATCCCATTCCATATATGCACACATCCAACAATTCCTTGAACCTGAACATCCATATACGTATGATAAATGTTTAATACTTTCACTTAGCCATCACATAATGAATTATTTTACAGGGGAAAGACATAGTCCTTATCCGTCCCACTAATTATGGTGTAGACATCATGCCCTTATCCATTCTGAATTCACATGAACATACACAATCGTTATCCCAAAAACCAATGAAAAAGTATACACTTGAACCAATTCAATAAAACTATAATTTTATTGAAAACCTTTTAAACAACCCAATTTAATAAAACCAACCTTTTATTTAATTTTTTTCCCATGCAAAAAACCAAAGATTAATTTTTAAATAATCATCTTAAAATCAAGCTACCAATTTCACTTTCCACAAAATTCCCAATTCCCACAACTCGATAAACAATTACTAAATAGTGTTTTTAAAAATAAATTTACTTATATTATACATCCAATTTCAATAAAAAGGAAATTTTAAACTAATCCATAAATTTATAAATGGAGGAGTCGAGATTGAAACCACATGCTTATGAAATTTTGATGATAATGAAGAACAGCTTGGAAAACATCAATGAAACCAAGTTGAATCTCCAAAAACCCACCTTAGATCTCTTCCATTATCAATGGAGAGGAAAAATATAATCATATTAGGCATAAAATACTATAAATATATCCCCAACATGCATAGATCTATGAAACTGAGAGAGATAGGGATAAGTGGATCTAAGGAATAGCATCCAGAACAATAAATAATGACGACCTACCACAATATATAGGCATCAACACACCAAGAAATGCCAATGGATTGCATCCAAATCGATGGGATAAGCCCCTTTAGGTTTTGAGAGGATGAAATACCGAGCTGGGAAACGTTTGTGGAAAGAAATAGTGGTTAAAACATTAATCCAACCTTGATCAACATTTAATGAATCTTGTTTTTAAACCATACATGGTTAGTTACACGGTTATCCAATCCGCGCGCTAACCACACTACTGGAATTAATGGAATTTACGACGGGGCATTTGCGTCGGGATCCCGTCGCTAATAGGATTTTGCGACGGGGGCCCGTCGCAAATAGCCCGTAATGCAAAACAGCGTCGCAACAACAATTATTTGCGATGGGCCCATCGTGAAAGGTATTATTTGCGACGGCGATCCTTCCCGTCACAAATATTAGTCCGTATATTTGTGAAAACCTTTTAAAATCGTATTTGCGGCGGGTCCGTCGCAAATACTAATTGCGATGGGCCCGTCACAAATACCAATTGCGACGGGCCCGTCGCAATTAGTAATTTTTAAAAAAAATTAAAAAATATTAATAAATTATTTTAATGAATATAATAATAATACTATTTGCGACGGTCATAGTATCCCGTCGCAAATACTATAAAAAATAAAAAAAATATTAATACATTATTTTAATTAACATAATAATAGAATTATAATTCACAAATAAAAATAATAAATTATTAAAAAATTATTTTAATTAATATAATAATAATAGAATTATAATTCAAAAATAAAAAATAATAAAATATTAATAAATGATTTTAATTAATATAATAATAGATTTATAATTCACAAATAAAAATAATATATTATTAATAAATTATTTTAATTAATATAATAATAATAGAATTATAATTCAAAAATAAAAAATAATAGAAAATTAATAAATGATTTTAATTAATAGAATAATATTAGAATTATAATTCATAAATAAAAAAATATTAATAAGTTATTTTAATTAATATAAAAATAATAGAATTATTTTACATTCAAATATTAAAATAATTCTAATATTACAAAAAAAAATATAATTAAATTATAATATTATAAAATTTTAATATATATAGAAAATTTAATATTATAAAATATAAATAATATTATTATTCATATTAATATTGTTATTTCAAAATATAATATTATTAAGATTTTATAATGAGACAGAAACTACGAATAGAAAAAAAATTCATATTTTGATTTATCAAACTTTATAACAAAAAAAAAACTCTAATCTGAAGGAGGGGGGGGGGAGGGGGGATCTACAGATGCTGGTGGAGGAAACTCCATCCCTAAAGCATGAGTGAGTCGGCGCATGTACTCCATCTGCTCCTGATGCTGCTGCTGCCACCGACTCATCTGCTCCTCGTACATCTATTGCTGGCGTCGACGCTCCTCCTCATGATGCTGCTGCTGCTGACGCATCTTCTCCTGCTCCTGTTGGAGACTCTCTATCAGTGCAGTCTGAGATCGCAACTGATCCTCATACTTTGTAGAAGAAGAATATGCACGAGCTCCTCTCGAGCTGGATGCCGACATCGCAGCACTGCCATAATAATCTACGGGAGTCAGTCGAGAGCTGATACCAACTACCTGGCCCTTCTCGAAGGCATACTGGGTGGCCTGCATCCATGCTGCCTCATCAAACTGATGGCCAGTGGTCTGATCTGATGACTCGGCCTGACTCTCAGGTCAGGTCTGTGATGCTGCGGCCTCATATGACTCCTGTAGTTGCAATTTAAAAATAAAATTGTGAATATATTATATACAGTTAATTTTTAAACTTGAAAACAAATAATACTGACCATGATGTGATGCTGACGATCACCTCTGAGCTCCCCAGTAGCAGGATCACTACACATCCTCCGATATACGTCGTACTCCGTAATATCGAGGTGCTCGACAACCTATAAGAATAAAAAATAAACTATTAATATTTATAGTTATATAAAATATTTATAAATAATGTACTTACTAGATGCTGTCTATGAGTATTGAAAGTACGAATCCCAGCTCGATGAGTCACCTCCTGTCTCCCCCGATTCTGCCTCCCCACTGATGATCTCCTCTGAAAGGCACCACTCAACCAGTGCACACATAATCCATCCCATACATGGGATGAAATGTACTCTGGTCGGTGTGTTCTACATGACTCGTCAAAAACTGACACTCCTGGTTTCTTCGTGGAAGCTTTTCTTAAATTGTACAAAAACGGGAGAAAGCGATCAAGCATGGCCACCTCCCATGCCTCGTGGATGGCGTCACGCATGGTATCCTCGATCGGATACCATAAAACCTACAAATAAATCAAAATATCAAGTTAGAAATGAAATAATTTTCAAAATAAAAATTATTTATTTACGTACGTACCAACCAATGGCCGAACATGGTCTGCTGCACATCAATGGGAATCTGCTCCCATGTGGTCCAAGGCTTAGAGAAATAGTTGCGCAAAATAGCACTGCCCTGTCCGACTGCTATTTGCGGAAAACTGTAAAAATAATAAACATTTATTATGTGAATAGATTAATCAAATCTTAGTCAAATCCACAGGTTATCACATAGGTTATTACACCTCCGTGTGCGTGGATCAAACCCAAGATGTGGACGTCGCTCGGGGACGGGGTCAGGAATCATCAATCGTGAAAGACCGCACCCCCTCCGCGTACTCCCTGGAGTGCCTGCAAGCTGAGTGTCATCTTCCAGCACCGCATCCGAATCGAAAGACCGGTCAGCATCCGCCAACTCACGAAATGTGTCGTCGTCCATCTGAAATAGAAAATGTTAATGTTGTGAGAAAATAATTGATAATTACTATTATATATATATATATATTAGTTATGATTGTATATAACTACCATGGAATTCTATCAGTGTTCATCTTCATCATCATCTTCATATATGTCAATGTCATCTTCATATTCCTCCTCAACATCATCGATATCCATTCGAGTTCCAGTTTCTTCATCTCTTACCATTTCAAATTCATATGTGACATCATTAACATCATCGTCATCACCGACTCTTAAATGTGGGGTGTCGTCATCGATACTCATGTCTCTTGGTAAAAAATATTGATTTTGAGTACTCTCTTGAAAAACATCAATTCATTTCACATCAGTGAAAGCACATTCACTTTGACTAAACTGATTGTCTCAAATTTTGATTTTTATTATACTCCACCAATTAGTCAAGTCTCTTGATGTAGCACAGTACTTTGCGTAATAAACATGATGTGCCTGTTGAGACAATAAGAATGGTTCATTTATTGCGAGAACACTTTTACATTTAATATCGATGATTCCATGAGTCGGATGAACATGCATGCCTCTCTCTGTATCCAACCACCGACATTTGAACATGGTTATGTAATGTTGTCCAAGATAACAGAGTTCAATGATTTCATCAAGTATGCCATAAAAGTCAACTTCATTTTCTCGATGATGAGATCCTCTCAAGCTAACTCCACTGTTCATTGTTTTTTTCGATTCCCCATATGCATGTGTGTGAAATAGAAATCCATTCACCACATATGCATTATAAGTTTTAACAAGTTTGGAAGGTGGGTTACTCAATATACACAGCCATTGGTCAATTTTATCAGCATGTCAAGACACCTGAAAATTTGTGAAATAAATATCAATATAGTAAACTATACATTTAATGAGTTGCTAAAAGATAAAGAATTTATGTTACCAGTTTTTGAAACCACTGAGAGAAATTTTTCATTCGGCGTTCTTTGAGAGAAGCTGCTGTAATTTGTGGAATTTATTTCTTGATATGATTATCATAGAACCTATAAAAAACAATGTTATTTACTGTAACATAAATGATAGAATAAGTGATATAAACACTTACATTACAACTGATGTCATCTATTCACAGTTGAGCAGAACATACATATGAGCTCTTTGATGTTCATCATCCGAAAGCCAACATTCATAAACTCCACCAAAACCAAGCTCTGGCTGGTTAAAAACAGATAATTGATTGTCGATTTCATCAATATTCTTCTCGTTCTGTCCCATTCGGTTGTGTTTTTAAGGATACTCAGATTAAAAATAATGGGATCATAAAAAAGATATTTCCTCTTGCAAATAAGCTTCTGCAATAGATCCTTCGATAGATGCTTTGTTACGTACTTTTCTTTTCAATTTTTGCATGCATCTTTAAAATGAGTACATCCATCGAAACTATACTGGACCTCCACATTTGGCTTCATATGGAAAATGTAACATCAAATATTCCATTGAGTCGAAGAATGACGACATAAATATTTTTCCATTTTACATATAATTACAACAACATCTTCTTCAAGTTTTCATAGAGCATCATAATATACTGTAGCCGCACAAATTTCCCGAAAAAATGAGACAAGTCTATTATGGAATCCCAAATCACAGAATTCAATAGACCTCTTAATCCAATGGGTAGAATTCTTTCCATTATAACTTGACAATCATGACTTTTTAATCCAGTAATATGACCATTATTTATGCATCTACCCAAATTGGAAGCACAACCATCTGGAAGTCTCAAATCTGCAATCCACTGAGAAAATAATAAAATGTTTTCTTTAGATAGTGTATAAGCTGCTTTTGGTTTCAGTAACCTTTCTGTTCTGACATTCTCAAATAGTTCCAGTTCTGGACGCCTTCAAATTTGGGCAAGATCTAAACGTGCATTTACATTGTCTTTGGTCTTTCCTGGCGTATCAAAACTATATGAAACAAATTATCAAAACAGTTCTTCTCAATATGCATGACATCTAACATGTGTCGGACCAACAAATCAGACCAATATGGAAAATCCCAAAATATGCTACGTTTAATCCAATTGCGTTCTTTCCCAAAACCAGAAATTTTCTGTTGGTTTATTGTGGGACCAAAAGTGATGGGAGGTAGTGAAAATACAACTGATTTTAACTCCGAAACTGATAGAATTTTTGGAGGTCCATCCCTTTTAACTGTTCTTTTTCTGAAATGAGATCTGTTTCTGCGAAAAGGATGATCAGCTAGAAGAAATCTGCGATGACAGTCAAAATAACAAGGTTTATTTCCATGAATGAGCATAAACGATTTGTTCTCTCCCATACAGTAAGGACATGATTTCCGACCATGTGTACTCCAGCCAGATAACATCCCATAAGCCGGGAAGTCACTAATTGTCCACATCAATGCTGCTCTCAGTATGAAATTCTACTTCGTTGCAACATCATATGTACTGACACCAGTACTCCACAATAAACTTAATTCATCAATCAATGGTTTCAAATAAACACCAATATTTTTCTTTGGATGTCCTGGAATTAGTAAAGTCAAAAAGATATATGGCTCCTTTATCAACATCCATGGAGGTAAATTGTACGGAGTTAAAAAAATAGGCCAACATGAATATTGACTACCATAAGATCCGAACAGACAGAAACCATTACTGTAAAGGCCCAGTCGAACATTTCTAGCTTCTAAAGAAAAGGATGGATGCACTCTATCAAAATGTTTCCATGAATCACCATCGGCTGGATGATTCAAGCTTTTATCAGTTGATATATTCGCTTTATGCCATGAAATCATTGTCACTGTATTCTTAGACATGAATAAACGCTAATGTCTGGATGTAAGCGGAAAATATCTCAACTGTTTTACAGGAATCAAACCAGACTTCCCATGTTGCCCTTCTTTATATCTCAGTTGCCCACATGTGGGAAAACTATCCAACGACTCATTTTCCTCAGAATATAAAATGAAGTCATTTGAACATGCATGAATCTTCTATCAAGTAAGTCCCAAATATCGAACCAGCCTCTTACTCTCATAGTAATTTGCAGGCAAAACATTTCCTTTGGGTAACAGTGTTTTAAGCAAAGAAAATATCTGGTCAAAACAGGTGTTTGACATTCCGTTATCTGATTTGATAGCCATAAATTTTGCAACTGCTTCTAATTTTCTCATCTTGCAGCTAGGATATAATGCATCCTCAGCAGACCTCTACAACTCATAAAATTTAGACGGTGCCAACTCAGGATTTGAAGCTATATCAGTCGGAGTTTCTGTATGTTGAATATATGAACCTGCAACATCATGTACTAAATCTTGAAACTGGGATGGATCCAGAATCAAGTTGGTATCACCTGCTCTGGAACTACGTTCACCGTGTTGATACCAAAAAACTTAATCTGGTTGAAAACCAAAACGCAAGAGATGTCCCCCCACTTTGTCAAACGTGTAACATGTTCTGAATGCACATTTTCTACAAGGGAATTTTATTTTTCCTTCTCAAACAAATTCTGTATTTGATGCCGCAAATGATAAAAAAGTCTCCACACCCTCTACCTATACTGGATTTAAACCAGAACCGTTTGGATTTCTACGTTGATTTATCCATATGCGGTCATCTAATAATGATTGTTGATGACCTCGTTGTTCCTTATTTTTCTATAAAATATAAAAGCATTACTGGTTTTGAATAATTTGTTCGAAAAAACACTCAAGCAAGGATAATTATAGAGTTTAAATCATACACTACTGACACAAACTTTTTATTGAGATAGACCTAAAAATTGACCCTTTAAGAATTGAATATGTTGAGAATAAAGAAAAACCTGTTACAAATATTGATAATTTTAATATTATATAAATTTTTTATTATTTTAATAGTACTAATATTATTTTTCATAAATATTAATTATATAATAATAACATTATTACATTATTAGTATATTTTATTATTAATATTAAAATAATATAATTTCTCTATTATATACAATTCTCCTTTCATCTGTGTGTTTAACATTCTGTCTCCACATGTAAAATTTGAATTCACTTTCACCTCTCCATTAGTGAGTAGGTTGATAATTTTGAAAAAGAATGGAAATATTACATGTGGTGACAGAAAACACACAGATGAAAGGATAATTGTATATAATATAAAAAATTATATTATTTTAATATTAATAATAAAATAAACTAATAATGTAATAATGTTATTATTACAAATTATTGGTAATTATTCCTAATTATTGGTAACTATTTCTAATTATTGGTAACTATTCCTAATTATTGATAATTATTCCTAATTATTGGTAATTATTCCTAATTATTGGTAATTATTAGTAATTATTCCTAATTATTGGTAATTATTTATATAATTACCAATAATTAGGAATAATTAGCAATAATGAGGAATAATAACATTATTATTATATTTTATTATTAATATAAAAATAATATAATTTTCTATATTATATACAATTCTCCTTTCATCTGTGTGTTTTCTGTCTCCACATACAAATATTACATGTGGAGATGGAAAACACACAGATGAAAGGAGAATTTTATATAATATAAAAAATTATTTTATTTTAATATTAATAATAAAATATACTAATAATGTAATAATGTTATTATTTCTAATTATTGGTAATTATTCCTCATTATAGGAAATTATTCCTAATTATTCGTAATTATTCCTAATTATTGGTAATTATTACTAATAATTGGTAATTATTACTAATTATTGGTAATCATTACGAATCATTACTAATAATTGGTAATTATTCCTAATTATTGGTAATTATTCCTAATTATTGGTAATTATTTATAATTATTGATAATAATTCCTAATTATTGGTAATTATTCCTAATTATTGGTAATTATTGGTAATTATTACTAATTATTGGTAATTATTGTTAATTAATGGCAATTATTGGTAATTATTACTAATTATTGGTAATTATTACTAATTATTGGCAATTATTACTAATTATTGACAATTATTACTAAATATTAGTAATTATTTGAAATTATTCGTAATTATTACTAATTATTACTAATTATTGGAAATTATTACTAATTATTACTAATTATTGGTAATTATTACTAATTATTGGTAATTGTTACTAATTATTGGTAGTTATTACTAATTATTTGTAATTATTACTAATTATTACTAATTATTACTAATTATTGGTAATTATTTCTAATTATTACTAATTATTAGTAATTATTACAAATTATTGGTAATTATTACTTATTATTGGCAATTATTACTAATTATTGGAAATTATTACTAATTATTAGTAATTATTGGGAATTATTGGGAACTATTACTAATTATTAGTAATTATTGGTAATTATTGTTAATTATTACTAATTATTACTAATTATTGGTAATTTTTACTAATTATTGGTAATTATTACTAATTATTTCTAATTATTACTAATTATTGGTAATTATTACTAATTGTTGGTAATTATTCCTAATTATTGGTAATTATTCCTAATTATTGTTAATTATTCCTAATTATTGATAATTATTCCTAATTATTGGTAATTATTCCTAATTATTGGTAATTATTGGTAATTATTCCTAATTATTGGTAATTATTACAAATTATTACGAATTATTGGTAATTATTATTAATTATTACGAATTATTGGTAATTATTAGTAATTATTATGAATTATTGGTAATTATTACTAATTATTACTAATTATTGGTAATTATTACTAATTATTACTAATTATTGGTAATTATTGGTAATTATTACTAATTATTGGTAATTAGTGATAATTATTGCCAATTATTACTAATTATTACTAATTATTGGTAATTATTCCGAATTATTACTATTTATTACTAATTATTGGAAATTATTACTAATTATTGGAAATTATTAAAAATTATTGGAAATTATTACTAATTGTTGGTAATCATTACGAATCATTACTAATTATTGGTAATTATTCATAATTATTGTTAATTATTCCTAATTATTGGTAATTATTCCTAATTATTGGTAATTATTTCTAATTAGTGGTAATTATTCCTAATTATTGGTAAATATTGACAATTATTTGCAATTATTGGTAAATATTGGTAATTATTGAAAAAATATTGACAAATATTAACAATTATTGAATATTGGGAATTATTATTAATTATTACTAATTATTAGTAATTATTACTAATTATTGGTAATTATTATAAATTATTACTAATTAATGTAAATTATTTCTAATAATTATTAATTAATTCAAATTAATTTTAATTTTTCATAATTACTGTTAATTAATTATAATTAAAACTAGCTATTTTAAATTAATTAGTGTTTAATTGTCTCCAATTTCTATTAATTATTAATACTTATTCATAATTATTTCTAATTAGTAATAAAAAAAATTCTAAAAATTTAAACTAAATAAATATAATAAATAAAATAAATATGAAATTAAAATTCAGATAAAAACATTAAACTTGATGTCAATGTCGAGCCATTGTAATTGTAGAACACCAACAACTGAATCCTCGAAGTCGGAAAAAAAATTTTACAACTGAAAGTCGTAAAAAATTCAGAGTGAAAAAATGGGAACGAATGAGAGTTGAGAGTGAAGTAAGGAAATTGTAATGGTTGGCAGTATTTATAGGTTGGCGTAATTGCGACGGGTATTTTAGCGACGGGTTTTCCATCGCAAATAACGCTTTTTGCGACGGGACCCGTCGCAAATAACCCTGACCGCATTTCATTATTGGCAGCATTAAAACAGTTATTTTCGACGGGGCCTGTCGCAAATAGTCTTTAACCGCCGCCGGTTAGTTGCAACAGGGATAGAACCCCGTCGCAAATAACCCTGACCACATTTAATTATGGGCCGCATTAAGACGGTTATTAGCGACGGGTCCCATCAAAAATAATTCCTGCCGCCGGGGTATTGGCGATGGGACTGCAGTCCCGTCGCCAATAGTCTTTAACCGCCACCGGTTATTTGCGAAGGGGTTCTATCCCCGTCGCAAATAAACTTCGCGCGGTTTGGCGCGCATTTCACGCCAAACTATTTGCGACGGGAATAGTTTCCCGTCGCAAATACTCCTTTGCGAAAGGCATTTTCGACGGGAATAATTCCCGTCGCAAATACCCCGTTGTTATTACCCATTTTTTCCATAGATGCATTAGCCACAACCTCAAGGATGAACCCTGCATGATTATCTCACATGGTTTCATAATAGTCCACCAACCATGTCAGTGACCAATATCTCAAGAAGCAAAGTTTCTCCTTGAAAGACTCTTGGTTTGGGAAACCTGTGCACTGCTGGTGCACCTTCCCTTTATCCATTTTCTCATTGAGCACAATTTCATATAGGTGTTTGAAGGTTTTCTGAAACATTGAACCATCCTTGAACCCTTAGAAAAGCCCCAAACACTCCCAAAGTTCTCTAAACTCTCCCTAACTTCATCGATATTATTTAAAAAGATAAAAACATAAATAACTGGAATCTTACTTAAAATTGAGGGTGCTAAAACCGATTAAAATTCTTTCTTTTATAGTGGAAGCATAATGAGACACCTAACTTTTGTGTAGGGATTAATAACCCTTTCAATAATGACATTAGACAATGATAGTCACAACAAAAATAGTACTGAATATAAAATAGTTGAGAGACAAACCAAGAGAGAGAATTATTTTAAGTTAAAAAAATAAAAAACCAATGTTATAGTAAATAGGATAAAGATAAAAATAATTTACCCATACTCATATAGAAACTAGTGAAAAGAAGTAAATTTAGTTTGATGAAGCACATCCTATATTTATAGTCTAAAGGATATATATATAACTCATCAAGGTATTATTATTCATAGAATATTACGTTCCCCTTGAGAGATATTTTAGTAGATATAAATTTGTTCTCACATGATTAATTTAGAATTTAGAAGTTTAAAACACAACACTTTAGAGTTTAATGAATAACGTCAAAATTGTATTATTTTAGTATCTTTTTGTTCATTTGAATTTGTCTAAAATCCCTTTAAATAGGATCTATATTAACTATACACTCATTCAAGCAATTATACCAATTTAAATGTATAATAAGAATGATATCCATAACTATCAAAAAGAGATAAATTAGTAATCCATAAATTCACATGTATTCAAAATAACATGAATTCATCATTCAAATAATTATAATCAGTTCGTAATACATCAAAATAATTTGAAACCACATGATTAAAATATTTCAACATTAATCAGTCAATGATATACTATAGAAATCACCAGACACTTTTCTATAAATTTAAATATTTGAAATATTTATAAAAAACACGCATTACACATATAAAAAATGGATCATGAATTGAAAATCATTACAAATATTTGAATTTAATTTATAAATAATTTTTAGAAATTAATAATAATTTATACACAACTAAATTAAGAAAAAATCAGCTCATAATAAATATATTTGAATTTTAAAAATGCATTATTTTAGGTTTACTCGCAAAAGAATAAAAAATTAAATGTTCACTAAAATATATTTAAAACATTCCAAATTAATTCTTAAATTTTATATATAATAATTATTTATTTTCGGAACAAATAAATCACTTAAAATAATTTTTATAAATGAGTGAAAATATACAAAATATGTATTTTTAAAATTTAAAATTCAAATTCAAAATTTTAATAATAGTTTTCAAATTTCAATGAATGTAACAAATATTTTACTGTAATTATCTTTAATAACTATGCTGACCTCTTATAAATTAATAAATTAATCTTCTTAAATTATGGAAATTTTTTTCAATATTTAAATTGTCAAATTTGAATATATTAATAAATTAAAAATGTAAACATAAATTGGTAAAAGTTTGACATTAGAATAATTGGTAAAATTTTAAGGTATCTAAAAATCATATTCAAATTCTAGTCCAGTAAACATATTTAATTAATTTCATTATATTTATAATGTATCTAAATACCACCTTAATCATACATCATTAGCTAAATGTATCGTTGATAAATCATAAAAAATAATATGAAAAATACATTAAAAATCATACTAAGATTGAAATCCAAATTGAAAACAACAAATGATCACTTTATTATTTATTTTTTAAAATTAAATGAATATAATGTTCTTATCTATCTATTTTAATTAAAATAAATCAATTTCTTGTCGAAAACTTATTTTAGGATTAAAATATCAAGAACTAATAAAACAAGAATCAATTAAGATATCTAAAAACATCAATAAAAAACCTAAAAATTTATCCCATAAAAAGTTACATAAAAATTATATATGTAGAAAAAATAAATCAATAATTTAATTGTAAAAAAATAATTGATTTTTTTAAATAACGAGTTAAAAAATATAATATAAAAAATTTATAATTTGTAAATTAATATTTTGTATCATTTTTAAATGAAAAAAGGATTAAAAATGTTTTTAATATAAAAAATGTAATTCAAACAAAGAAGTAATGAATTATAACTATCCATTAAACATTTGTTGATGTATTTGAAATATTAAAAACATAAAACATAAAACATAAAACATAAAACATAAAAAAACATAAACACTAAAAATTTAATATTTAATCATAGAACTAGCAATGAATTATCCATAGTAGAACCCCTCTTGGTCCGATACTAAAGATGACTGTGATCCTTAAATCCCACCTTCAATAGGACATTGGTTGGAGGCAAACACTGATAGTATAAAACCTACACAAGAGAGACATAACTCACACAAATTAAGGAATATAAGACACAAAACATCAAAAAAAAATCCATCACATAATATAAAATAACGCATAATCCCATTATATATATATGTGGATTATATATAAAACTAACAGTTTCCAAAAAAAATTACTAAAAGTGACTCCTACAATAGAGAGTTTCACCCAAATTAAAAAATCATAGATCTAGTAATGGCCATCATGTTTTCCAATTATCATATGTAAATATATAAAAAATTATTATATTTAAGAATTGGAGAGCATACAAGTACATATAATAGGACCGTCTCCAAAACCACTCATGAAAATGTTCAATAATCATGTTCATGCTTTAATGAATACACTATAGAATTAACATCTCACCTATATAAGGATAAGTAAAACCCATCATCACCAAGTATTAATGAACAAATATTTATTGAAAATGTAGTAATATTATTATAATCAAGATAATATATGATAAGGTACTATAAAAAAACCTCCCCACTGATCAAGTCACACTAATTCCACAATGAAATATTTATTTTCTATATTATTCCTTTCATATCCTGATAATCATATATCCACATACCAAATAATAACCATAATCTCATCATCAACATTACTACATTCCATAATTCAAAATCATAGATTAACCACAACCACATACCATAAATCACAACATCATACAAAATCATTATCATGATAATGTTTGAAATAATAAAGGACATCAACTTTATACCCTCATCCTTATATATATATTCCCCATAATGCACCCATATCACTACTGCTACCACATATACCAACCACATTCCCTCACTACCTATATCACAAAATTTGGTCACCATAGACTATACTACATCCAGAAGAGAGAGTGGGGATCAATGAGATGTCCGATATCTATTTCACCTCTAACCTAGATTTTGATGAAAGTAATTGGAACCTATGACATTATATATTTTGTCTACCCAACAGGAATATAGATCATATGTTGTTCATCCACTAATATATTAAGAAGGTAAAAAAAGATCACCAATATGGATCCTCTTGATATTCAATACCCCAAAAAAGAGGAATAATGTTACACCCCAATCAATGAACTAAATCAAATATCCATAAAAAATTATTAAAGAAAGAAAATAAACACAAGAAGGGACACTGGTTTTACATGGTCCATATTTTCATCCTAATTCCATGTGAGATTAATGAAATTTTTTATTTCAACAATACTATATTGTTTACAACTTTAGCGACTTATCAGCAAAATGGATCATTCACTCACATTGATCAAATTAAAAACATGACATATCAATAGATCTATCCCATACCTATACCTAGATGGTCCAACCAAGTCATCTGATTTCATCGACCTCCTACAATCTTAGGAATCAAACTATTTCACAATGAAAATATTGATCTCCTGTTTCATTTCTTGGCATGACCACATATCATTTTTAAATAAAAATTTCTACCATTCCTCATCCTCTCCTTCAAAATCCAATAAAATTATGGTGAAAACATATACATGGTCCTCTTACTGGGGAATCTTCTACCTAAAATTTATGTAACCTGACAACATGAAATTCTAGTGAATTAAATCATTACTAAGAAACCATACATCATATTCTTCTAGTGAACCGATTCAAATATTATTGTAAAATGATATTGGACACTTTAAGATACATCAAAAATCCTAAAAATATCCCATTGGAAGAATGCTTCACCAATCTTTGATAGTCATCCACAGAATTCTATCAATGCAGTTATATACATTCTCTTTCCATTCCATTCACTCCGTCCTCACTAAGGAACTATATTACCTAGGAAATTACTAGAATAACACTTTATTGTATATTTTATTCAGGTTTTGTTTTCCAACAGACATATATAATTCCAAATCATTATAATCCGGAATCTTTTAAATATAATGGTAGTTAAGGTCGATATGTTTTATCCTCACATGAATAATATTATTATTTTACAAGTGAATAGAACATAAATTGGAATATTAAAGTTTCCATTTTTCTTAACCCTTGCTGAGTTCCTTTAAAATCCTTCTCAATCATAATATTTATTTTCCGAATTCTTTTACTCAAAAAAATTCTTTAGTTAATGAAATTGATACAACTAGATGCATGCTTAACATCTTGGCGACATCTATTCCAATATAAAAAAGACATGAATCAGAAGTACTCTTATGATTATTGTAATATCCCCTGAAATTGGCATTAATATACGCTTATAAAGGTTTATTTTGAAAAAAATGAATTATCTATCATTTATAAGAGAAACTAGAGAATCCACTTCTTAGAATCTTAATGTTATTTTCTCATATTATCGATGAACTGTCTAAAAAATATTACTAAAAGAGAAATCTATTGACGAGAGCACATTTTTGCATAAATAAAACGTCTAACAATAGATCAAATTATAATTTTATTTATTTTTTTCCTCATATTCTATTTGTGGTGATTATTTTTTGGATAATTTCAAATTACCATAAAGATAATTAAAAATAATTATCATCCAGTCATCCTAAAACATTAAATGAATTTCCAAATATTCTTCTACTAGGAGAGTATAAAACCTTCAGATCATATATCTCTTTTAATCTACATATCCAAAAATATTCTTAGAGTCACCAAGACCATTTTTTAAAATCTATATGAAAATATTTCATCAACCTACGAATCCACTGGTAATTTGTCCATACTAGATTCATATCAACCATATATAAGATATAAATAATGAAATATATATCCTAAATCTCCTTTTGGTATAAATATTGAAATGTGCTTCTATGGATAAAAATAATCAACAATAAAAAATCATCACATTTCTAATTACACTACCTTGGTACTTTATTTTACCAATAAATACTTTTCTTTAGTTTACACACCATGTCATGATTCTATTTATCCAAAAATGAAATTAGATTCCTCATATATATATATCTTCTTATAAATCTATAAAGATCCAAAAATACTCATATATTGATATAGCATATGAATAGATGAATATTAATTTAATAACAAAACTATCCTTAGGATAAATCATGTAGTTATAGTACATTAAAAAACCTGGATACATAAATTAAAAGTTCATAATTGAACTTCTACTACTGGGAACTTATTCTATATCAATGGTTTTAAACCATTTGTTAAGGCTTGAAAATCTTCGGTTAGTGAGTCATGGGGATAGACATATACCCACAGTTATTGAATAATCATTGGAATATTGTAGTGGAAGGCACATTATACCAGTGGTCTATCGTAACTATTGGTATAAATGTTTACCAAGTGTTTCAGACTGTTGCAATAGTCGAATAACCAGGTTTACCCAAATAATTTTCAAACCATTATATTAGACTTTTACAAATGGTTTGATTGAAAAAATTTGTAAATATTTAGTTCACATGTTTATACTAATGGTTTTTAAAACTTTGCTATATATTTATACCAATGGTTTACATTAAACCGTTGATTGAGAGTTTATTTTCACAAATTTACCAAGGGTTTGAAAATCATTGGAATAAACTTCCTACAATTCTAGTAGAAGCCAGTCCCCTGCCTCTCTCTATGCAATTAACAACAAGTATAAAAAATATAGAATTCAGAAGGTAATTCCTTCCAATTTCATGTACAATTACAATACATTGTTGATAATTTAGTCATGCATAAAAGTGTTACTCATTACCACTATGATAGGTGGGTGAATTTGATCATTGTCGTGTTATTTTCCAAGAATAATTTATGGCATTGAGAACTTGTAAAATACATTATGATGGGAATATGATCCATGATTCATAGTTTCCCAAAATAAATGATTTGTCTCACTGAAATTCATTATGATGAGCTTATAGACCTTTAGTAATCTCAATGGGATTGGTAGAACTGTGTAAAAATGTGAATTGGGGAAGGACTTACCCGCGTGTGAGGAATAGGAAATCAATGGAATCATAAAAAATCCTATTGGATAGTGTGGTTCTATAGTGTAATTTGTTATGGGGCCTTGGTGATACACTTTTGATAGTATGAGGTAGAAAAATCTTTGGATATCATGAATTTCAGACCCAATTATAGAGTTTGGGAAGAATTTATGTGTATGAAATTAGAATATTAAATGGGTGAAAATTCTTGGGTGATGATAGAAATATGTACTGGTTGGTGCTCAAGGATATTTAGTTAGTGTAGCCAAATTTTGGGGATCACACCATAAACTGATAAAGTGTATGACCCATGGTTTAGAATAGATGTGTTGAACATTGATTTAGGAATGGTTTATAGATAAAACCAAATGATTATTTCGGTTTTATGTTATTTCCTGAGTTATCATAGGTGATTCAAGATAGGTTAATAAATTTAGAATCATAGTTGATGAAAATTATATAAATTTGATTGGTCTTTTCAACCATACCAATGTGGAATGCGATGAGGACGATCATAGATTTATCTGTGCTTATAAATGAACAATTTTGTATTGAACTTAGATTTAGGTTCTTGGGATAATTATCATAGGATACATCAGGGATGTATATGGAATTATGATATTCATGGGTTATTGGATATTTGTGTATGACCCTATTTTTAGATAAGTTGTGATGAATGTGTAGATTGACCAATATAGAAAACCCAGCAAGTGATTGATTAGAGTTTTGATGTTGTGGGTGGATCTGGAAAGGATGGTTCATAACTAATTCATTCAAAATACTAATGTTTTGGATGCATCTATGGTAATTGTATATGATATGTGTTCTAGGGTGACTAGTGAGCTATATATTTTAATGAATAGATCATGTATGTATAAAGATTTCGTCATAAATTTTCCAAAAGATAAAACTAAAAATAGGGTCATTAATAGATGTATTATATAGATGGTAAAGTGAATCATGATAACCCTTATATGAGGAAATCATGTTTCAAGTTTTGAATATGGCATTTTTTCATAGGCTTGGGTGATTTTTGATGAATTCAGTGTGATTGAAGATTTACTAATACTTTTCATATTTCATTAGATATGGAAATTGATAAATGAATTTGAAAATTTTCATTTCAAAAAATGGTGGATTCATAATGGGTATTGAATCCGGACTTTTCAATGAAAATTTAGTTTAATGGGATTGATTTTCCTAATAGAAAAATTATCCATTATTTAAAATCATGATTAAATGATGATATTGGATTTTAGTAAATGGGATAAAGATTGAGATATTTTTGTACATGGTTCTCAAGTATTATATGTTGTTTAGTTAAATTTCTTTTACTACTCACATTGTTATATGTTAGTATAACTAAATATACATTATATTTTATAGAGTCTTAACCATAGTGTGTTTGAATTTGTGATTCTTATGTAATCCAAAATTATTTAACATGAAAGTGAGGATTGTTTTTTCATGATCATGGGTTCAAGAGGAGTTTTATAAATTTGAAAAGGGTTTTTAGTAGGGTGTTATTTCTTCCAAGTGTAACAGATACCGCCAAGTTCCTGGAGTTAATAGACCCAGTACCAAGTGAGGTCTAGGTGGTCCTAAATTTCCTTCATCTTATATATGGAATATAAAGTTGGGCTATCCATTAATTTATATTTTGGACCATTTGGTGACCTTTCATGGCTAGCCATTAGGTACTAGAGGGAAATATACATGGTACCCAATGTGGTTTAAGAATATTATTATAAAGAGGAGCATGGTAAAAATTTCATATTAATCTCTCATTTAATTCTATGAAGTTATGGGACAATGTAGAAGTCTATTTATATAGCTCCTCATGTCCTTATTTCTATATTAAATGCTCCATGATAAAGGTTGATTTTATTATTTTGTATATGGAATTTTTGGGTATGATTCCTCCTCACCTCTCTTAATTTCACTCTCCCCCAACTTCCCTTTGATTTAGTGGTTGTGGATTTTGGAACAATATGAACATTCCACCACAACATAGTGAAATCCATAAAATAGGATGGGGATTTTTTTTAGATTGATAGGGGAAGATCGACGATGATGAATGCTCTAATTTTATTAATTCTTTAGATAGATTAAATACTTCAAGTGACATATAGTGCGTTGATAGTGATGGCACCATTACTCTATGGGTAGATTTAAATGATTTCATATGGTAATTTATAAATATGTGGTGTGATTCTATTTGACGAAAATGTGAATGTTTATGGGTTTAATATTTATGATTGATAAATCAGTGGTGGGGTTTGGCATAGATTTCTAGTGTGGTGTGATGAGTGATGGGGTTAATATTTAAATAGAAACTATAATAGTAGAAATGACTAGATCTAGTTACATGATATATTTGGCTACATGAAATTCCTATGTACAAGAAATTCTTACATGAATATTGAAAATTACACATTTCACTGAAATTCACTCATACCCTCTGTAGATGACTTCTATATGGTCTCAAAAACACCATCTAGGATGATGAAACAATATATCATTATGTGTCCATACAAACATGATAAAAAAAGATTCATAATTTTCCTAAAAATCAAAATATTTTTGGTAAAAATATAACAAAACAAAATATCAAGTACAACATGATCTCTGAATGTGACTAGATAAAAAATGGTTTCCCATAATGAAAAGCATAAAATTACAATTAAATAGAAAATGATTAATGAGAAGTGGTACAATGAAAGTGTATAATCTCAAATTCTTTAGTAGAGAGACTTAGTATATGTAAAAAGAGAATTTGGAAATATATTTTATACAATGTAAAAAGGGAATTCATAGAACCCATACCTCCATATGAAGTCACATTTTATTATTTATAGATAAATAAATAAAGATAATGTGACCTATCTAGTCACACATATATTCAGTCAGTTAAAATCATCAAACATCAAATGTTAGTAATATTAGTAAAAAATGTAATGAATAAATCCGTCCCTCATCACCATCACTATCATTACAATAATCATCAGCCTCACACTCATCCTCATCCATGTCACCATTATCTCCCCCAAACTCATCCCCATCGTTGTCCCCGTACTCATCCCCATCCTCTTCCTGGGTCTCCTCCTCGTTGTCCTCCACTCCCTTTTCCTCTGCCTCGGCCTCCTCTCCACCGTCATCCTCGTCCTCATCTTATTCCTCACCATCATAATCCATAGGAACAATATCATCTCAAACACCACTAGAACACCCACCTGGTGTACTATATATTTAATTCATCGATGATATATATTCATCACAAGATGTGATGGCCTCTGGTAGAAGTGCTGGAAATAAAACTGTCATTAGTTTCAGAAATTTTGTGTTTTCCAAAGCAGAATGTTATTCCAAGAGTGTGGAACTTCTTTCATCCGGTTATGCTTGTTCCATAACCTGTTCAAAATCGGTGTAACTACAATTTGTACCTAAATAGGGCGAATACCTCGTTGAGACTATACTATTCCTAGATCATTAGCATACATTGCAAGGGTGCTCATCTCCCAGAACCTAATGTAAGTGATCATTTGGCCCAAAATTTTCCGGTTCATGGGAATCAAGGGTCTCTAAATAATAATATTAAAAATATAAATAGATTATGCTGCTATAAAATAGTTATTAAAATTTGAAATCAATAAAGTGAAACTTATAATCTGTTTCTGTGTTGGTTCATTAACCGCACTTCCATTTTTGTTCCTTCTACTCAAGAAAAATATTTTTCTCGAGCCACACATCATTCAATATTCAATACCTACCTCTACAATGACATTGAATATAAAAAACCATAATTAAAAATAGGTTTCCAATAATTAATTTTATATCTAAAACTATCTGATAACTTTAGAAATAGAATAAATTATTGAGGAAATAATAAAAAGTGCAATCCCTAAAGAAAAGTTATAAAAAAATGCCATACCTACTTCCACTCAAGATCTTACATTGTTCTACACCCCAATGCGTGGAGATATTTTTTATCATAAATTTTTTTATATTTTTTTGGATGATTCCTAAAAAAAATTAAATATTCAAAAGATAGTATAAATTAAATACATGAAAATTTTCATTTAAATACCTCAAATGTTATTAATACATTAAACATGATAGTCATCCAATGATTATTCATTTTCCGAAACTTTTCTATCAGAAAATCATCCACGACAGGTACTGCATATAACTCTATGGAAACTATAGTATGACAGCCAATATACATATCATGCTTATAGACTCTCTAAAGCTCACCTAATTCCATTAGACATGCTTCCCGTGAACCCTCAACATTGAGGAAATCAAACCTAATCTGACATCAAAATATTAATTCATATATATAAAAAGATAATATATTAAGTTAAATAAAATAGATTTTTTACCCATAAATGTGCCCAAGAATTATCCTTGACATCATTTGGAAACTTTCTCCATGAGAGCGGGCTGACGGGAATGATATTAGCGTATTTGGAAAGAATCACCATAAAATTCTGACATTTCTTCCCTCTTTTCTCAATCATTTGATTGTCTTAATTGTTATACAACATCAACTGTGTGTGGTCATTCCACACAACACACATTCATGTACTCCCTCGTCCCTCATCCTATCAGTTGTTGTATCTACTTTGAATGGAAAAAATATTTTATCAATACATGTTACAATGAAAATAAATAACGGTATAAAAATATGGTAGGGTTATATAAATATAAATGAAATAGTATGATCAATAGGTTCCATTAGACTTTTAGAAACTGAAGGAACACCCTGTACAGGAGAATTGGGTCCCATTGTATGCTCTGCATGCACATACGGTGGCATAGTAGGAGTCGATGAAGATGGAATATAGAAGCTCAAAGAGAATAAAGTAGAAGTAAAAGAATATGGCATGGATGGCTGGACAAATGCATGATATGGATGAGGATTGGGAATCATCATTGGATATGGTAAAGATGGATGAGGAGGATCAGATAGAAATTGTGGTGAAATCATGATAGGCCTAAATATCCTGTGCGTTGCTAACATTGCGCTGTGATCAGAATGTGGGATATATGGTACATCAGTGGGAGGGTCATGGACTAATCGGGCGTGCTGACTAGATTTCCTAGCTGTCATAATACCCTACCTCATACCACCGAACTAATTACAAGTACTACTAATAGGCTTCTCGTCAAATAACTTTCACCTAAGTGGTGGATCCAACAAAAACATTTAAACCAAAATTAATCACATGACATTATATGTTATTTAAATATATATATTTGAAACAAAATACCCACTACATGCACTAGTGGAGGAACACCCATCTCAGTTATGCGACGATTATTGTCCTTCATCCTTTTTCATCGCATCTCTTCAATAGGTTCCATTTTATGCATTTGAATACAAATATGGATGTAATTAGAAAAGTATCACTAATGTGTAACCCAAAAAAACAAAATATATAAGAGGTGATATGGGGATTCATGTGTACTATGGTCAAGAATCCATAGTCAATAAATCATTGAATTGTTAATGTAGGCTCTTAGAGTTATACTAATTTTATAAATGGTCAATAAACCATTTAAATGTTCACCAAGATAGAAATGTTGGTTTTATAGGTTTGAATACAGTTCAATTTCATATTATAAAATTTAACTCAAATAAAAATACAATAAATAAACATTGAAAATTCACATTAAGGTCAAGTTAGATACAACATATTTGTAATCAATATTAAATCTATTTGAAAAGTACCAACATTAAAAAACCATGTTGAGATAAACCAAATGAATTTAGAATATGGATTGATGATTTTATATATTTCACACAACAAATTTGGGTTCACAATAAACTCTTACAATGGAGCTATTGGTGTCATGATAAGTAATAAATGGATTGTTTCTAATGGAAGTAGGGATGGTGTAAATTCCATACTCAACATGATAAAAAACATTTCATGGAATTAATTCAATAAGGACACCAAAATTAGTTCTAATATGATCTTTGACATAAGAAACTATTTTTTCAATGATTCCAATACATATGGTTCATCGATAGCAATAGTGTGAGTCATGCCTGTAACTCAAAATACAAAATTATCAATAAAGGTGACTTGCCTGATCATCATATCAAACAATTGACATTTCATCACCGTGACTCTCCTATTAGTGTAATAACCCAATATTATTATTTTCTAAACCACTCCCTAATAAGCTAGATTTTCAAAATGAGGTCTAATATTCGACGCATTAACATAATAATCTATTATGGTAGTTAACATAACACCAACATTTTGGGGCCTTAGGATCGTTCCTTGTTCCGTGATAATAAATCTGTACCCATTGGTCATAATTGACTTACATTCACGAACAACGGTATTATGACCAATATCCAAAGCACTTAATTCCCCAGAAATAGAGTCTGTAGGTAAACTCTATACCTGTAATACAAAAAATATTGAATTTAATTAAATATTGATTTTATTTATTTATTAAAACAATATTTCAACCAAAAATATTAACCATGTATAAAACTATTTTCTATGAAAAGTCTATCTACATCTCAAAGATAATGAAAAATTATTTCTCTTTATCATTTCCATATGTTCTCTATAGATAAAAATAGAAGTAGGTTAATAGATATTTAACATTACAAGAGAGAATATAATATATACATTTTCAATTTACTTACATGATCTAGTCATCGAACACATCACAGTTGAACAACACTATACGATATTCCATCTCCCACACTTCATGGCTCAATTTCATCAATGTATATGATCTGAGAATTCCTCCTATTTGAGGATGTGATGGAAAAATGGGTTCAATTTTCTAATACTATTTTTCTTAATTTCTCATTGTTCTATTCATTATCTTAGTAAGATCATACAAATACATTGAGTTGAAATCCATATATTCTTGAGCCAAGTAACCATTCATTATAGAACCTTCGGGAGGATTCCTATTTCATACATAATATTTCAATGTGTACATATTTCATTAATTTGGATACATCCAATAGAAAGAAAATGATCCTCCGAGAAGTATTTCAGCTCGAAGATGGAAAGTCAAAAGCAACATGCATGTGAAAAATGATGGAGGAAATATTTTATCTATCTCAAACCAAATTTGTGGAGTCTCTACCAGTCTGTTTTTTCAAAAAAGTCTTCGACAACTTTTTAGCATGAAGATATCTAAACATATGGATCAAAAAATTAATGGAAACCCTTACATTATTAGAAAAAGACAAAATATTGATATTGTAATCAAATTATACAGAAAGATGTGATAATCATGAGTCTTCAAGGATTTAAGATTCAACTCTCTTCTATTGACATGTTTCGATATATTTCATGAATAGATATTAGGAAATTTAATAGTCTCTAGTACTTCCATTAATTTATTTTTTTCAATAGCTTTCATCACATAAGAAGCACATGGAACTTGCCATTTATTTTCACTGATACATATTGGATTCATTTATGGTCTGATGCCCCAATCCATCAAGTAACCCAAATATTACAAATCATATTTTGTCTTTCACTTGACCTTTAGAAGAATCAAAATCAAAATTTCACAAATATTCTTTTCAATGTGCATTAAGTCTTTGAAATGACGTAACAAATTGGTTAACCAATATAGAAACTCAATGAACATACTCCCCTTCTTCCAATTGAAACATGTATTATTGGAAACATTATTTCTTTTTATGGATTTCATATAACTCTTCCCGAATGAAAAAATGAAATCTTTCAATTCATTAAGAACATCAATTCCGGACATATGCTCAGGTGAATCTTAGGTCTCCAAGGTATTGTCAAATCAAAGACAATTGTTTCAATATGAATGGTCCATTAGAAATAATCATCAACATCCCATGAAACTAAATCTACGGTGATATTTGAATATTTTGGACTGATTATTCATCATACAAAAAGGTCATGACAATTTCCCTTCCTAATCCATCCAGAAATCATTGCATATTCTAGAAAATAATTGATCGTCCACATAAATACAACACACATATGATATATGTATTTCTAACATGCATCGTATATGCGCACACCCACATCCCAAATATGTTCCAACTCTTTTATTAAATGTTTCCTGTATACGTCTATATCATTTTTAGGAATATAAGGGCCATATAGAAGTATAATCTAGAATGTTAAATGTTTTTCATACACAACTACAGGGGAAGGTTATAAATATGTATGAAAACAAGCCATGTGTTGTGCTGAGTAAACATCATCCAAAACTAAATTAAACCATCACATGAAAGACACAACCTCATATTATGAATGTCAGATACAAAATCAGGATACAGATCATCAAATATCTACCATGAAAATCCATCTGTATAGTAAAGCAACTCTTTATTATTCTTCTTTCTCTTAGGATAATGCCGTCACATATTTATTGTTATTTCATCAGACATGAAAGGATTCTAGAGTTTGGGGATCAATGGAATGTTACACATTACATTCTGTGGCACAGGGTATGATGCACCATTAGCTTTTGGATTTTTTAGAGATGTTCCACATTTGATATGATCATTTATTACAGTATTTTCCTCCCAAAATAAATAGAAATATTTCAAGGAAGCCTGATTTTTATTTTTAAATGTCCAAGTTCTTCAACTAACGTCCATGCCATATTGTGGTTTGGAGTAATATCCACATCATCTGAAATTAAGACCTTCAAGAAGGTAAGAATGTAATCGATGGTAGTATTATAAATCCTATACATGGTTTCCCAGGTAACAATTGAATTAAAAATTACAATTATTTAATTTCACCATATTTCCAATAAACTGGAGTTGTCGAAGCATCGTTCAATATTTTCAATCTATAAACATCATCATTTTTATTGGATCTATCTTGTGTTCCGATATATATTTATTATTCGGTCTATATCCTTTCCTTCTCATGATGAATAATAAATGGAAACCATTTTTATATCAAATTATTCAATCCAGTCATCTAATTTGGATTATCATTATTTTGAGATTCCATTTTCTCCATATTGTGATTAGAGACATAATAGTTTATTTAGAAACCACATTTGGTTATATAGAATCTAACTTATTCACAACATAACCAATGTCTTCCAACATTATTATAACATGGGAAGTGTATGTGACCACTATCTGATGCATTTCAAAATAACAAATAAAAAAAAAGATCTCTATTTTTCATTGAAATTTTATTGAGATTCGACCAGTTTCATACATCCAACTTCTATCCATCCTATAAAAAATTGTAATCAGTTAGTTTGTGAAAGAAATTCAAGAAGATTGAAGTTCAATTGAATTTTTTTTAAGTAAATGAGAATTTTTCAATTTATATGAAACCATAACCAACAAAATATGTAGATACATTTTGAAACATATATTTAGAAATTATAGTATTGTATCAACATCGATTTTAGACTTTGTAAGAGAAAAAAAAAATTACACATAGTTGATTTAAAAAAATAAGTGGATTAGTTCCAATATAGAACATAGTCTTCTTCACATGATAGTAACACACTACTACACACATTTATTTAAAAAAATAAAATGGACCTTAACATGGATCAAGTTTTACATGGAATAACTACACAATAGGAAGTCCATGATACAACCAGCCTCTATTTTTGTTATTCATGTGAAAAATATATAAAAATAATTAACAAGGAGTATTAGAGTAATCCATTTTAAAGATTAATATAAGTGATAAGTAAATCTACATTTAACATAGGCACAATTCAAATGTAAAATGAAATAAAGAGGGTGAATAGTTTGTTATGTTTTTTGATGAAACTCAGTATTAGATCAACTTTGGTTGATGAATTATCTTTAAATAAATACCTAATATTAAATTAAATGATCCAATGAATCTTTCTCTGAGGTGTGGTAATAACCATAATATAACAAAGTGTTATGTGTAGAAGTAAGTAACATAGTACCCTCATATGTTCCACAAACCCATTTAATTCGAGGATTTATCAAATTTATACTCAACTAATAAAATATTATCCACTGAGAACCAATCATAATTAATTAATCATATTGATAATATTATTTGAAATTATTAAATTGTAATATATTAATCAGATGGTAAGATATTCATTAATCATATTGACAATCTTTTGGTGCAGCATGCAATGCAAGCCACCAATGAATTTTAAATTATTCAAAAATAATAATAATTCATTAAAACTCATAGTTTTACAAACCCAATGAGTGTAAACTCCCATATCACCCAATGAAACCACCTAGATCGTTCAACAATGAGTCACATGCCATAAAACCAAGGCCCATTCAACTAAAAAGTGACCATGATTCTCATCCATGTAAAGTTTATCTAGAAAAAAACACCCTTGGTGATTCCTTCCCAAAAATAATGAAAAATCAAACTCATTCTAGGGATTAATAAATGATCACTTATCACTCATGAATTAATTCAAAACCACAAAGAACATATTCATGCTCTATACATCCTAGATCCAAACATATCAGATCATAATAAACTGTCTCATAAAAAACCACACCCAAAACCAATAGGTCTAGGTATTTAATAAGCCAATACATCTTTATATAATATTGAATCATATTTTATTTCAAGTAATTTAACTTAAAAATAGATAAATAATTTTATATTTATTCACTTTTACCATAAAATGGAATCAAAATAAAAAGGGTGAATCATTCCCATCATGAACCATCTTTTTATGATCGCCTTTAATACATTAAACAATTACAATTCCATAAAATTAATAAAATAACCCATAAGTGTTAAAATACATCCATTTTAGCAATGAAATTTATTTAAATCATTAGATAACAAAAAAAATAAGATCCACATGTTCTTTCCAAAAAAACCATTTCAGTTTGGGTGGGTATAATTATACTAAAAATTTATATGTTAAACCCATATAAAACTCATTATGGACACCTGATACCAAAAAACCTATATCATTAGTAAATTCAGTCACACATAAGAATATAAATTTCATGTGAGTCCTACACACCACATATGATTAATGTACACAATCCTATTTCCTATACTGTCCAAGTGCCAATACCACAAATTACAATATCAAATCATCACATCATACTTGAGTAAATATCTCAACTATAAAATTGATAATAAAGAAGGAAAAATTCATAACCCTATTAACCTATAATTAAAATTGGATATGGGTTCATGACACAATTGTTTTTGGACTATCTCAAGTCCAATGAATTCCTATCACCATATAATTATCAAAAAATAGTATGAAAATAAAAAAACACTCTAATATTTATTTTTAATGTCCAGAATAAAATAGAACAATATAATCCAATCAGGTGAACAACAATAACTTAGGTACACCTCCACAAACATAAAATAATATCAACTATCAGTGAGATACTAAATCATACACTAAGTATACCATGATGTCTTTATTATAATCATTAAAAACAACTTATTAAAAAACATAATTACTTATAGATAAACAAAGTTTACATAAATCAATAATAATATTTGATATATCTTGTTAAATTAAATCAAATTATCTTATATCCCAAATGACCACCTCAAAGGCTGATGAATGACCACATAGAGCTCTCGTTTAGGCAAAATCAGAACAAAAAAACATGGAGAACATTAAAAAGAAGGCATCAATTATTGATTTAATGTTTAGAACAAAACATTTCTTTATTTAATATGGATGTATCGGTGGAAGAGGTTTCACATAATGGGGAATAGGGAGCTTCAATTTAGGGTAGCAATCACGCATAGGGGGAACTTGAGGCCCTATCTGGATTTAGGGGAAATCAATACCAACGGTTTTGGAAAACCATTGTGATATATTTAGATACCTAACAGTCTATAAAAACCATTGTTATATCTTTTTAAATGAGAGAATATCCCAATAGTTTAATCAAATCGTTGGTATTGGTTGATTCTAAACATGATATACCAATAGTTTTCTGAAAGAATTGGTATAAATGTGTTGGTATAGTGCCTATTTCAAGTAGTGTACAATATCTCCCACCATGTTATACATAACTATAAAAATTCTTAGGCAGATTATACATAATAACTTTCACTTTAATATAGGGAATGGAAACATAAGAAAGTGTATGATTAGATGATCAGTAAGGTTAAACAAGATAAATATCAAAATAACATGAAAAGGAGTGTTTGTGAACATGATAATAACATTTATAAACAATTACTTATTTTTCATAGATCATAAACATGAGTCTAGGTGTAAACCATGGATGTTCATAAGACATAAATCAAATTTTAATCATTTAACATATTCTATATAAGAATAAAAATAACATAAGACATAGAATTTCGGTATACACATAATACTAGAAAATAATTTCCTTAATAATAAAGGATCATTGAAAAATAATTCATAGTGGAATGGGTTGACACCCTAAACCATCATAGAAACCAAGGTTCACTAACAAGTCTATCATAATGTATAATGTATCTTATTAAACTAGGGTCACTCTCCATTCTAGTCCTCTTAATCTAATGAGATATCAATAATTACGAAATTAAATAGATGGAGATATAGGTCACACCAATAAAATAATGAAAATGGTACAACTGTGTTTCACAAGATCATACCACATTAATCAAATTGAATCACATGAAAATAATTGGGATTAATAAAAATTTTATCGTGGCATAACCCATGGAAAAAAGCAGGTTTCATAAGCATTTCATCTTTTCATAACAGATTAATCCATAAATAAGGATTGTGTTCTCTAAATATTTTACCTTTTCATTATAGCATAACCAATAGAAAATAAACATGTTAGATAGACATTTCATTTTTTTATCATAGCATAACCCATGTAAAATAAATGGGTTTCCAAAAAATTTCATCATTTCACCAGAGCATATCCCATAAAAAGTATTTGGTTTCATAAACATATTTTCATCCTAAAAATAAACATAAAACATCCAGAGAAACAATAAGTATGGTAGCTTAGGATTATATACCCAGTAAAACATAATCAACACCAAAGGTTGTTTTCATTTTTGAATATAAATTCTATAAAAACATTATTAAAACAATCTTGAATAAACCATACTTTCCATTTTGAAATAAATTCATTAAATATATAATTATTTCCATTAATATGGATTTTTTTTAAATGAACCTTAAAAACATTTAATTTAAACAAAGAATATTTTAGTGGTCATAGTGTTGGTAAATTTAATTCATTACATACACATTAAAACAGATATTCCATTAATTTTTAGAAAAAAGACAAAATAGTCTTATTTGGAAGATAACAAGATAATTTTTTCTAAATAATTTTTTAAAAATTCAAACATGGGTAATTTATTTTTTCAAATAATCATTTTTGAGTATTAAAAATGTTCTTGAAATAATTTTTTGGAAACATATACTTGTATGAAAGCATATCTTCAGCTGAAGAGAGAAATAAATTCAGTTTTTCTTGAAAACATTTTTTTTGGAACCTTGAGTATATAAAGAGGATAAAAATAAGGGAAATTTTTTTTCACATTAAATAAACTTAAGATAGTAAAATTATGACTTTCTTGAGATATATATAATATTATTTAATCATCAAAAACTTAATCATAAACAACCATGATAAATAATGATATTGTAACATAAAAAACATACCAATTTTGTATATTTAGAACCATAATCCTAATGAAATAAAAGAAAATATATGGGTAATTATATCCCTTAAAATTCATTACATTAATCATATAATTAATTCGTATGAATTATATACACCAAAAAAACAGGTGTTTAATATGGCATATGTCCCATGGAAATAAATATGTGGTGAAAATCCCTTACCAACTTTGGAAACTTTTGAATAATACGACCCATGAAAGAATATATTTAAATTAAGAATTTAATATAATTATAATAAATAAACTAATTATATAAAATTTGAATGGGTTGTTATGTACACAAAAAAAAAGAAATGAGTATTGAATATGATATATGCCCCCCAAAATTAAAATAGAGACAAGATATCCCATAGCTCAAGTCTCGAATCTCTTTGTACATGTTTAAGCCTCATGTATAAAAGATATAGGTATTTTATAAATATATTTAAAAACATTAATCATATATATCATATAATTTAGGATATACTTGTCACCTTTTTGTTCTAGTTGATAACAATTCCTTTTTAAAATCACGTTTCGGGTAATAACTACTTAGTTTTTCATGTATTTTTTGGTCTCGTATCATAATTCATTTTTGTTGGATCATGGTTCCATCATAACCATAATTTTTAAAATGATATAAATATTATATATATTATTTATATATGTTTTTATATCAATCCATTATTTTTATACATAAAAAATTAATTTCATAGTTAATAGAGATGGTATGTTGTACAGATGCATGAATGAAGTTTCCATTTTCTTGAAGGATTGAAATAAAGAAATGTAAATATTAATTCATAATTAAAAAAATCATTTTTTATCATATATGTCATATATATTCATTAAATATACCCTTATTACAATCTATGTTGAAATAAAATGAAAACAATGTCACATCACTTTATGGAGGTGGTATTCTACAAGTACATATGATATGATATTATGATGTAAAAAATGTCAAATCGCTTTATTTGAAGGAAAGAATGAAGATATGATATTATAATTAAAAAAGTAAAATTATTATGTAAATATAATATATATAATTTAAATCCATCATTTTACCAATCATAGAGAGGTGTTGATGGAAAACTAATCACATTTATCCATGAGGTGTTAGTCCATCGTACACAAAGTAAACTTTTTTCGTTTCCCATTTTATTGAAGAATGGATTTATATAAGTTATAAAAATAACATAAGAACTTGTAAATATATAATATACCTTTTTTATAATATTACAATTATTTAAATATTAGTTAACGTCTTAAGAGAATAAGTAAAAATATTTTTCTTAGTGAAGATAATTACCTTTGCTTGGAAAAACTGCCTTTGAAACTATTATTAAATACCATAAGGTTGTTTTTTTTGGGAAGAAAATTTTCATTAGAACATGGATAAAGATTAATTTTATATAATTTGGTGGGTTTTTATCAAGTATAATTATTTACAATATATGAATAAATTAGGTGAGGAGGTCCCATTTAATAATTGTGTAGGATTTACATTTTTATAAATACCAAAAACTATTCTATAATGGTTAGACACTCTCAAGTAACATGACTAAAAAATTGATAAATAATTCTGTGGAGAGTTTATATGTTCTAAAAACATATCCACCAAAAAATAAATATTTATTTTAAGCATGTTATTACCAAGGACTCTATGTTTGTTAACATTTACCATTTTAGATTTTACCACGGTAACTAGTCTATTTTTATTTAGCAGGATAATTTATCCTTTAAGTCTAAAAATTACATGATAATTGTAATATAATTGGGATTCAATGACTATAGATAATAAATCCAAATTTTAAAATAAATATCCTATGTGTATTAAATATTAATTTTAACACATGTGTATGTAATGTGCAAAACACCGTTTTAACCTTAACACTGTAATTAATTTTTACTATTTTTAATATTCATTATGAAAAAATTAATTTAACCTTATTATATAATATAAATTATTCTGACTAAAAATATTTATTCTATTTATTTAATTAAATTTTTTGATGTGATAAAATTTAATTTAAAATAAAACCCACAGACAGGATGAAAAAATAGTTTTCCAAATAGAAACTTTTCATTAATATAAAAATGATTTAATATAAAAATTAAATATTAAATTGAGTATAAAATCCTAGTTTGTATTAGTTATAATAGAATTGGACTAATTTTACTTTTATAACCATCTTAAAATAAAATGTATGTTTTAAATTCTAGTACATAAAATGGGTTTTTAATAAAAATATGTATTTTTCACAATTCATTAAAAAATAAATTTTTTCAAAAGAATATAAAAAAACAACCCTGGATATTTTTGAAGTGTTTATTATAAAAATTATGTAAAATTTTTTAAAATTATTTTATGAAATTGGAAAAATTAATTTCATTATTTTTTCATAAAAAGTAATAAAAATTATATTTTGAGAAAAAGATATTTTCAATGCTTATAAATACTTTCTGAAAACTTATATACTAGTTTTTCAATACATTTTCATTATGAGAAAAAATTATATTTAATTTTTAAAATGTGTTCATCTCTATCCAAATCACTAAGTTTAACATCTAGGTTATAATGATCTTATCTAAATAATAATATTAATAGTATATCATAGTTTTTTAGAACTTGGTGTTGTATGTAACGCAAGATATCCCAGAAATTTATTTTATTTGAAACTTAAATATTTCATATATATATATAAGTGTGTTACATTATATCCCTTCAAAATAATTCACACATTAAATTCCATAACTTTGTTACAAATAACTGAGGATAGTTCTGTCTCATAATATACTCAGGTTCCCACATAGCTTCTTCAGGTTGGTGGTTTCGCTATAAAAGCTTGGTAGCTGAGTGGTTTTTCTTGTATAATATTCCTTGAATGATACAGAATAAATATTGGTTGTTATATGTGGTAAATATCATGATCTAGTTGCATATATTGTCATTTTTGTACATGTGAAACATCAGGTATGTACTTCCTCCAAAGAGTTACACAGAACACATCGCAGACTAGAGTGTTGTTTGGTGGAAGCACCAAGTGTTAATCCACTATACCTACTCGATCAATAATCTTGAAGGGGAAAATATACATAGGGATCATCATTCATTTATTCCATCACATTCCATAGGTAAATTATTTTAAAAATATTATCGCAAAATTCCACCACTAGATCACTTTTATGATTTTCAGCATAATGTTTTTATCGACTTTGAGCTCCCTTGATGTGATATTGAAGGGACTTGACTTTCTCTTCTAATTCCTCAGCTAGATTAGTTACCAATACCTTCATATATTCAACTTTATACAATCATGTTGGGGTTCTATAGTTTATTTAATAGAGGTCTTCATAAGGATCCATATTAATTCATTAATAAAAGATATTAGTGTATGAAAACCCGACAAGAGGAAAGTATTGATATAACCACCATTTAAATAAATCGAAAAATATATCAACATATCATATAGGTTTTAATTATTATCTTAGACATGATATATTTCTAAGGATGAAAAATATTTCTGAAACTCAATTTTGTATCGAGATATTGATGAATAATTATCTGAAACATCAAATTAAAGCTCAGATATTGATCAAATACAATAGAATGTGTTACTCCATGAAACATTATCCCCTCATTAATTTATATCCTAGAATGTTGACCTCACCTATTTTGATAATCCAAATTATGCTTTAACATACATTGATAATCCCAAATAGTAGTTATCTATATATTAATTATTTTAATATATGATATTGTATCATAAAGATGATAATAATATTAAAATAGTCTTTGAAATATGTTAATCAATGTTTATCTATGTTTATATGAGTTTTGAATTAATTCAAACTCAATCGGATGTGTTCTACATAAAACAGATAAGTGTTAGTCACTAATATGCCTATAGCTACTGATAAAGACAGTCTACCGATGGACATAGTCACCGATAGGAAAAGGTCACCGATACACAGAGCCACCTATATGTATAAGTCCACCGGTAAGAACATGTCTCTGATAGATAAAGTCCACCGATACAGACATCTACTGATAGAAACTGAGCTACCTATAGAACATGTCTACCGGTATGCATAAGTCTACCAATATATATACTTCACTGGAACCAAACAGAGCTACCGATATGCACATACTAAAAGTCTACTGATACAAGCTACCGTTAAACTAGAGTTTCCGACAGAGTAAGTCTACCAATATACAGAGTCACTGATACAGAATGAAGATACCGATACAAAGTAGAGCTACCGATATACCAATAGCTACCGATAGAATGAGTCACCAGTATAGAGAGATACTGATACAAGATCAAACAGCTACCGATACAATGAGCTACCGATACATGATCAAAGTGCTACAAATATAAAGTCAACCGCTACCTACAAAATCCTACTAATAAAAGACTGACCAGTCAAAATCTACAACTCCAAATATTATTTATTTATTATGTAGCTTTGATTTTGTATGATTTTAAATGAAATCAATGTTTTTTAATGATATGTGTTGGCAAGTCCAGGAACTGTACTTAGTACCCATGAAAAAGGTACTCATTATTTTTACTAGAGTTAAAAGCTATAAAGGGAAGGGAAAAGACCAAACATTATAGAATTAAGAAGGAATGTGAAGGGTGTAAAAGGAAAGGACTGAACATCATTGAAACATGGTGCATTCTCACAAAAGGAAAAAGCTACATTCATACTGGAAGAGAACCAGACAAACATAAATACATTCATTCTAGAGTAGAACACAAGCTGCATGTTGAGTGAAGAACCACAATGATCACTTCTTTCACTCGAGCTAATAAATCTGAACCCGAAAACCAAGGAAGAAAACAACACTCTGTTTTTCAGACAAAAACCAAAGAAGGACTCAGAAGCATTTCTGATTAATCAAAATTGTCCAGAGCTGCACTTCACATCACTAGAGCATTCTAAACTCTTATCTACTATCTTAGTGATTCTTTTTTTACATTTTGAGCTGTGCGTATTCGCTGTATATTTCTTACACACATTTTCTCCTGTGCTAAACTGGAGGATTTTTAAATCCTCACAAAACATTCTATAACTCCCTTGTATCCCACTGTGGATAGTGGTAGAGGTCAAGTAAGACCTGGACATCTTGTGAGCTATTTTTTGTTTTCCCACGAATAACTGTGGTAGAGGTATTTGTACCTGGACAATGTTTTCACTGTTTTTTACCCTGATCCAGGGTGTGGATCAAATTTATATAAATTGTTTGAGAGGACTAGGTCTCGGCATGAGACTGAACCTCTTTGTTACATCTTCTGTGCATTTTAGATTAAATCTTAAGTATTCAATATATTTTATATTCCGCTGTTAATTACTTTGAAAAACAATTTGTTTTAAAGTTACTTTGATAGTTAAATTATCAAGTGTTTATACTTACTGTGAACTAGTAAGTTAGTTTAAAAAGATAATTTAATCTTCTGATTAAATTAACTGAGACCTAATCAATCTTTGAGAAATTAATTGAATTTTTAAAATCTGTATATATTCACGACAGTTAACTTGTTTTTATATAGGGGGATTTTAAGAGAAATATTTTTAACAGAAATTTTTATTGGAACTCAATTCACCCCCTCTATTGAGTATCCACTCCGACCAACATTTGGTATCAGAGGTTTTTTTATTAATACATGATTTCAAAACACTCTTTTTTTCAACTGTGATTTTAGTTGCATCTTTAATGATCTTAAATTTCTGTTAGTTCTAAATTTTATCTCTTTAAATATAATTTCTAAAATATAGTTATGGAGAATAGACTAGAAGGTGCTGCTACCAACATGACACCCTTCTTTAATGGTACAAATTATGCCCAGTGGAAGGTTAAAATGAAAATTCATTTAGAAAGCATGGAATTTGATATCTGGAATTCCATAGAAACTCAATATAAAATTCCAGAAACTGATAGAAATACTAGGGATGAACCTACTAAAACAGATTACAATAATAATTGTAAAGCTATGAATGCCCTGTATTGTGCACTAGGAGATGAAGAGTTTAATAGAATATCTTCTTGCAAAACTGATTATAAAATCGGAGACACTTTGGCTATTTCCCATGAGGGGAAAACCAATGTGAAAGAAATGAGGCTAAATATCTATACTATAAAATGTGATTATTTTAAAATAAATCCCGATGAACCCATTTCTGACATGTATCTCAGGTTCAATGAGATTTTCAATACTGTGAGCTCCCTTGGGAAAGATGTTCCAACAAATGAACAAATTATGAGAATATTAAGATGCCTTCCAGAAAGATGGAGAGGCACATCTGTCTCCATAATAGAATCAGGTGATATAAGTTGAATACCAGTTAAGGAAATTATTGTTAAGCTTATTATGTAAGAGGAAGAACTCATGGTGAATAGGGAAGAAGGTGATGAACCTAAAAGGAAGTCAATGGCTTTTAAGTCTACTGCCTCAAAGAGCAAGGATAAGGAGGAAGTTCACATACAAACTGAAAGCTCAACAAGTGAAATTTCAGACTCTGATAGTGATGATGAGATGACTGAGATAGCCAGAAGATTTAAGAAGTTCTATAAGAAGATGAAATTATTTAGTAAATCAAAATACAAAGGTAAATATGACAATAAAGGTCATTGGAATAAGTACTGGAAGAAGCCTGATAAAGGTGATGAGATTATCTGCTATGAGTGCAAAAGGAAAGGACATGTAAAAGCTGACTTCCAAAAATTGAAGTTCAAGAAGAAACATGACTACAAGGACATCAAGTATAAGAAAGAAATGAAAGAAACATGGAGTGATTTAGAAGAAAGTTCAAGTGATTCTGATTCTGCTAAGGATGAAGATTCTCATAAAGCTAACATGTGTTTTATGACAAACACATTTAAGGTAACACTGGACCCTCTTATTTTAAATTCGTACTATTCTGGAGTTGATTCTAATTCTAAATATGAAAACATGTTTAGAAAAGAATTATTTGAATATTGTAATATGCTAGAAGAGACCTGTAATGAACATAAGGACAAGTACAATTCCTTAAAGAAACAACATGTTTTATCTAGCACTGTTAAATCTGCCCTTGAGATTGAAAAAAAGAATGCTCAATTACATAAGAAAAATGCTGAACTGAAAATGTCTAATGAGAAACTGAGGATGGAATTAGAAAAATTCAAAAATGGAAAGAACACTCTTACACAAATTATAGGTAAACATGTGTCACCAAAGTACACTACTGGTTTGGGATACCAATCTGAACAGAGAAAGTTTACCAAAATTATATTTATTCCTAAATCTGGAAAAAATTCTTCTAGTTATAGTTATGTAAATTTGTATGCTTCAACTAGTTATTAATATGGTTATAGACCAAATAGATTTTATCTCTCAAAATCCATTGAATATACTGATTATATGAGACCCATAAGACAAATCTAGGTACCTAAAGCTTTGCTTGCTAACCTGTCTGGACCCAAGAGAATCTGGGTACCAAAATCAATCTCTGTTTAAAACTATTTTATAGAAAACCTACATAAAGAGTTCTCACAAAAAGGTATGGTACTTGGACATTTTATGTTCAAGGAACATGTATGGAGACTATTCATGATTTAAATGCATAATAAAGGTTGATGGATTCTATGTCACCTTTGGTGATAATTCTAAAGGAAAAATCATCGGCCTAGGCCAGATTGGTAACATTAATTCAGTTTTAATTTCTAAATTTTTATTTGTTGATCGACTTAAATATAATATGTTGAGTATTTCTCAGTTATTTGAAGATCTATTCAATGTTATGTTTGAAAATGATTCTTGTAATGTTTTTAACTCTAAAAATTCTTTAGTATTTTCTGCCTTGAGAAATGAAAATGTTTATGTTGTTGATTTGATTTATTTAGCGAAGAAAAATTTTACTTGTTTAAATGCTTTTCATAAACAATCCTGGCTTTGGCATAGAAGAATAGGACACTAAAACATTTATTCACTTAGAAAACTGACTAGGAATAACTTAGTTAGAGACATACCTAGACTTGAATTCCCAATTGACAATGTTTGTAATCCTTGTCAAAAGGGAAAGCAACATAAAGTTTCCTTTCATTCAAAGAAAGAAGTTTCAACTTATCAATCTCTCGAGTTGGTTTACATTGATTTTTTTGGGCCTTCTAGAGTTTCTAGTTTAAATGGGATGCACTATGTCTATGTTCTAGTAGATTACTTTTCTAGATATACTTGGGTATACTTCTTAGCTCACAAAAGTGAATCTTGTTCTTATTTTTTCAAATACTCTAAGTTTGTAGAGAACCCTAGTGGTCTTAATATTAAAAACCTTTGAAGTGATCATGGTCGTGAGTTTGAAAATCATCAGTTTGAATCTTACTTCTCACATAATGGCTATAGTCATAACCGTTTCTTCCCCTAGGATATCTCAACAGAATGGTGTAGTAGAAAGAATAAATAGAACCCTTCAAGAAATTGAAAGAACTATGCATAATGAGTATGACCTGCCTATTTATTTCTGAGCAGAAGCTGTGAATATTTCTTGTTATATTATCAATAGAGTCTTGATTAGACCTGTTCTGAAGAATACCCCTTATGAAATATGTAACAATAGAAAACCTAAAGTTTGTTACATTAGAGTCCTTGGATGAAATGTTTTTATCCTAAATACCAAGGATAATCTTGAAAAATTTGCTTCCAAAAGAGATGAAGGAATTTTTATTGGTTATTCTTTAACTAGAAAATCCTATAGAGTCTTTAACAAAAGAACCAAATGCAGGGAAGAATCTGTTCACATCAAGATTGATGAAATTGATCCACATGAACCTAAGCCTTCTCTTGAAAATCTTGAAGAAGACCTGACTGTTCTAGACCTTAATGATAAAACTAAAGAACCTGCTGTAAAGACATCTAGTTATGGACATATTCCAGAATTTGCTTCAAAAGAACCTGAACTCAGATAAGAGCCTGAAATTTCTTGTTCTACCTTTACTAGATCAACTAGAATTCTAAAGAATCGTCCATTGGATGCTGTTGTTGGTAATCTGGATAGAGGGACATAGACTAGAGATTCTCTAAGAAACCAGGTTAAACATCGAGCCTTTCTTTCACAGCTAGAACCTAAAAATTTCAATGATGCAATCAATGTTGAATTCTGGGTAATGGATATGCATGAAGAGTGAAATCAATTTGAAATAAACAAATTCTGGGAATTAGTTGACAGAACCAAGGACACCTTGACCATAGGCATTAAATGGGTTTTTAGAAACAATGTTTATGGATCTGGAAGCATAGTTAGAAAAAAATATACTTTATTTGCACAATGATATAGTCAATAGGAAGGTATATACTAGGAGTAAACCTTTGCACCTGTAGCTATATTAGAATCCATTAGGATCCTACTTGCCCATGCTTCTCATATGAATTTTAAGTTATATCAAATGGATGTCAAAATTTCTTTTCTATATGGTTTTATAATTGAAGATGTTTTTGTTGACAACCACCTAGATTTACTAATCCTCATTTTTCAAATTGAGTTTTCAATCAATCCAAAGCTTTATATGGTTTGAAACAAGCTCCAAGATCTTGGTATGATAGACTTAATAATTTTTTTATTTCAAAAGGTCTTACCAAAGGGATTGCTGATCCAACTATTTTTATTAAAATAATTTCTAAAGATGTTTTGATATTAAAAATATATGTTGATGATATTATTTTTGGATCTTCTAAACATTCTTTATGTATTAATTTTTCAATGAGATTGAAAAATGAATTTGAAAAGAGTATAATGGGAGAACTCAAATATTTTCTTGGATTTCAAGTATTTCAAAATGAAAATGGAATTATTTTGAATCAAAGTAAATATACAAAGGATATTTTAAAACGTTTTGGTTTGGATAGTATTAAGGAAAGTGATACTCCTATGAGTAATGTGTGTAAATTGTATGCAGACGAAACTACGAAACCAGTGGATCAAACCAATTACAGAGGTATGATTGGATGCTTAATTTACCTTACTGCTAGTTGAACAAATATTATGTTTAGTGTATGTATATGTGTAAGATTTCAAGATAATCCAAAATAATCTCATTTACTTGCTGTTAAAAGAATTTTTAAGTACCCTAAACACACTATAAATTTATGTTTGTTTTACCCAAAAGGGAAATCTTTTGACCTAATGAGTTATTCAGATGCTGACTTTTCTGGTTGCAAGTTAGATAGAAAAATCAAATCTGGAACATGTCATTTATTGGGAAAATCGTTAGTATCTTGGTGTAGTAAGAAGAAGAATTATGTAGCTCTGTCTACTGTTGAAGAAGATTATATAGCTGCTGGTTGTTTCTGTGCACAAATTTTGTGGATTAAACACACTATTTTGGACTATGGATATGATTTTAATAATGTTTCTATTAACTATGATAACACAAGTGCAATAAACATTTCTAGGAACCCAGTATCTCACTCCAGGACCAAACACATTGATGTACGACACCACTTTTTGAGAGATCATTACCAAAAAGGTGATATTACTCTTGAATTTATAGGTACTGAACATCAATTAGCTGACATCTTCCCCAAACCTTTATGTTTGGATAGGTTAAGTGACAATAGACATGAGTTAGGGATGATTAACCTTGATCGGTAGGTACCTCGACGATGTGAGTACCTCACCGATGTGAGTACCTCGCCGATGGGAATACCTCATCGATGTGACTACCTCACCAATGTGAATACCTCACTGATGTGAATACCTCACCGATGTGTGTACCTCACCAATGTGAAAACTGCACCGATATACCTCGCCGATGTGAATCTCTAAGAGATGTGTGAACCTCAACGATGTAAAATCTCACTGATGGACCTCACTGATAGGAATTCTCACCGATGAACCCTATCGATGAGTGTGGGCTATTTTAAACTTCTGTCTTCCACTAGAATCTGAATCATTTATACTTATGATATTTTAATTATTTATTTTATGATTCCTAAATGATAAAACTAAGAACTAGTTACTTATCATTCCACTAAGCCTCAAACCCTTTACCCTCAAACCTTATCTCCTGAATCACTCGAAAACCCTAAATCCCTCGAACCAGAGATTAAAAAAACCAAACATCCTACCATAAAAGATGTCATTGATGAGGAGAATGCAAATAATCAGAAGTCCGAGCTAGAATAATGTGGTAGTATTGGTATAAAAAGATTAGGGAGGCGACTAGTAAACCCACATTTCTAAAATAGAGTTATTGTAATCGAAAAAGTGATGTGCGCGGAATGGTGGTTGGCTAGAAAATCATTAGTGATGGAGGTTATAGAAGATAAAAAGTGGGTATATTTCTTTTCAAAAAACAATGTCTCCTACTATCCCAAGCTAGTGAAACAATTTTATGAGTTTCTGAGCTTTGAGAAGTCAGAAGATGAGAACCGAGTGATTTATTTTGTGAATGAAAATGAGATATCTTTTTCATCTGTTGAGTGGGATGAATGCCTGAAGGTTCGACATGAAGGTGTTTATGGATATGTCTCGAAAGCAATACCACCTACAAGTGATATATTCGATTATGAAACTTCCCTAGAGGAGCTCATAGGTAGTTGCAATCAAGGACAAGTGGTGGCTGCTGAAATGGATGGAGAGAACAAATTGCTGTTCAAATTTTTTCAGCATGTCTTAATACCAAAGTGTGGGGACTTTGTGAATTTATTATATCAAGATATCTCTCTCCTGTATCTCTTGAGACATTGTGTGAAAGTGAATCTGTGCAGATTGGTAATGTTTCAAATGGATTACATGACCAGGCCAAAATTAAAAACCAATGCCCTATTCTTTGCCAAGTTGATCCCAGTAATGATCAAAGTTAAAGGGGTAGCTAAATCTCAGGATGAGATAGTGGTAGTAATGAATAATTTTTGTATCACAAGTACAGTTTGGAAATATATGAAGATAAACTGGAACCCATGTAGAGGAGAATGGGTTAATGATGACAAGAAGGTGTATAATAAATTCAATCCTTTGAATCATCCTTCAAGGCCTAATGATGTGAGGGATCCAGGTCTAGGACATGATGAAGAAGAACCTGATTACATTGATGAGACTGATGAAGAGGAAACTTCTATGGATGATGGAAGGGATCTGTACTCACCCCCAAGTCTTGCTACTGAATTTGTGTCTTCATAAAAGGAAGCTTTAGAAGAAGAAGAAACTCCTGCTAATGAGGAAGACCAGCCAATCCCTGAGAATGATGAAGAAAGGGAGAATGAATTTGAAGCATCTGATTCTATTTGCTTATGTCTGAGTCCATTGATTGGAAGCTCATTTGTTCCTGTTAAGGAAGTAGTGGGTGAGTTGGAAGGACCTGTTCCTAATCTAGAGGGGCCTCCTGCTGTTGCAGCTATTGTAGAGATGGAGTTGATAGTAGAAGATTCTTCTGAGCAAGAAAGAAATGTTGAGAATGATCTTGCTGTACAAGAGAATGCACCCGTTTAGGGGGAGCATCAAACTAGATTTGGTAGTGTTTTAGTGGATGTTGAAATTGAGGATTGGGCAGAAGACCCAGGTTTTGTGGTTTGTGGTTTAGAATATCGAAATTCTGATAATGAGGCATACCTAAATAGACCAAAAACAAATTATGATCTTCAGAATGAGTTGCTACCTGAAGATGTGGTTATAATGCATGATCCAGATAAGCTCAAGTCTGATCTCAAAATCAGTTTTGTGGAAGAAATAAGGAAGATGGAATCTTCACTAGTATCTTCAAGTCAATCGATTATGAATGACTCAGTGACCAATATAGTAACTGGAAGATCACCTGTTGTGATTGATACTACTTTTATGATCACCAGGGATGACATATCTTCCTTAAAGGCTGAGATAAAGGAGTTGTTGAGTAATTCTATTGATGGGTTAAGGAGTCACTTTGTTGAATAACTGAGAAACTTGGAAAAGTCCTTTGAACTCTCTCTCGACTGTAATGTCTCTACCTTTGTGGCAGAGATAGTGGATGAAGTTATAGCTTGCCAAACTCAAGTATCTAGACTGGGAGAGGATTTTGAATCTCTAAAGAAATCTGTTATCTCTTTAGAATCTTATCTGAGTTCTAAATCCCAAGAAGATAAAGATTTAGCTTATGTCGAAAGTGTTGTGAGCCAGATGGTATTAGTATTTGAAGGTTTTAAAACCTCCATGAAAGATCATGTCAGCACCCAGGATTCCCATGTAAAAAATATCATCAGTGGGTTGACCAAAAACATCAAGGAAATAGTAACTTTTTCTGTTGGTTCTCTTCCATCGAGACCTTCAATAGAACTAAACCAAATTCAAGATGTGATGAAGGAGGAGTTTTGTTCAGCATCAACCAGTGACTCTGTGGACTCATCCAACCTGAGAAAAGTGGTGATTTCTACTAGAGATTAAGCTAGAGAAATAATGAAGATAGTCCAAGACTATATGAGAGAAGCTGATGCCTCTCAGGAAGAAGTGAAAGAAAAGGTAGACTACTATTTTCAAAGGATTTATACCAAGTATCAACTCAACAATCACTTCAAAATTCTATTAGAAAACATGAAGTTACCTCCTGTCAATCAAGATTTCAGAGAACAAGTTAGAAAGCTACGAGAACTGACTCCAGCCTTGGGGAAATTCATGGAGAACAAGGATGATTTCATATATGCTATGGGGAGAGGAGGAGGAATAATTATGGATTTCAGAAATCTCTTTTTTTCATTCTAGCATGTCAATGCTAGGCCAGTGATTATACCTCCAACTTTACCTGTCTCTACCTGTACTGCTTCTCCTGTTCAGATGACTCCAACCCAAGCCATTAAAAGCCTTACTCCAATGATCACTCAAAGAACTACTCAGTATAGTCCAGTAACAGTTTCAGTGGGTCAGCCTCCTGTAATAATTTCTGAAATTCCTAAGCCTTCACCTACATCCACATAGTCTGAATCCACTTCTAATCCAAAGATAAAATCTCACATTGAGAACATGGATTGAATAGGTGGCTAAGATATTTGATTGGAATCCCTTGTATTTTGTTTTATTTCCTTTTAACTTTTTGTAACATGAAATACAAATGGCTATCCTTTCTTTCTCATTTTGTTCATTTTTCACTTTGTTGTTTCCCACTTATTCATTATCATAAAGGAGGAAAAATATTATAAGGGGGGAAAATTAAATCTCGGAATAATATATTTTATGCGAAATGGGGAGAAATATTATCTAAGGGAGAGATAATATTCTAAGGTAAAGATACTATGCCTTGTACCTTTTATACCATTGCATTTAATTCTACATCTCGTACATTGCATATTTCACATCTTATATTGTTTTCTCAGATATAATTTACTGTAGTGATATATCCTCTGATCCATTACTCATTATTTTGAGATTATTATATCATAAGTTGTGATTATCAAAAAGGGGGATATTGTTGACCTCACATTTTTTGATAATCCCAATTATGCTTTCAAATACTTTGATAATCCCAATTATTGTTTATCTATATGTTAATTATTTCAATCTATGATATTCTATTATCAAGATGATAATAATAATAAAATAGTCCGTGAAATATGTTAATCAATGTTTATCTATGTTTATATGAGTTTTGAATTAATTCTAACTCAATCGGATGTGTTCGTCATAAAACAGATAAGTGTTATTCACTAATAATCCTATAGCTACTAATAAAGACAGTCTACCGATAGACTTAGTCTACCGATAGATATAGTCACCAAAAGGAAAAGGTCACCGATACGCAGAGCTTCCGGTATGTATAAGTCCACCGGTAAGATCATGTCTCTGATAGATCAAGTCCACCGATACAGACAGCTGCCGACAGAAATTGAGCTACCAATAGAACAAGTCTTCCGGTATGCATAAGTCTACCGATATATATACTTCACTGGAACCAAACAGAGCTATCGATATGTACATACTAAAAGTCTAGTGATACAAGCTACCGTTACACCAGAGTTACTGACAGAGTAACTCTACCGATATACAGAGTCACCGATATAGAATGAAGCTACCGATACAAAGTAGAGATACCAATAGACCAAGAGCTACCGATAAAAGGAGTCACTAGTATAGATAGCTACCGATACAAGATCAAACAACTACCGATACAAGGAGCTACCGGTACATGATCAAAGAGCTACCGATATAAAGTCAACCGCTACCTACAGAAGGCTACTAATGAAAGACTGACCAGTCAAACTCTACTTCTCCCAATATTATTTATTTATTATGCAACAGTCATTTTTGATGATTTTAAATTCAATCAATGTTATTTAATGATATGTGTTGGAATGATAGGGAACCATACATAGTACCCATGAAAAAGGTAATTATTCTTTTTACTGGAGCTGGAAGCTATAAAAGGAAGGACAAAGACCGAACAATATAGAGTTAAGAAGGCACGTGAAGGGTGTAAAAGGCAAGGGTTGAACATCATTGAAACGTGGTGCATTCACACAAAAGGAAAAAAGATACATTCATATTGGAAGAGCACCGAAAAAACACAATGCCATTAATTCTAGAGGAGAACCCAAGCTGCATCTTGAGTGAAGAACCACAACGAACTCTTCATGCACTCAAGCTGATAAAGCTAAACCTAAAAACCAAGGAAGAAAACGACACTCTGTTTTTTAGACAAAAACCAGAGAAGGACTCATAAGTATTTCTGATTAATCAAAAGAGTCCAAAGCTGCACTTCACATCACTTGAGCATTCTAAACTCTTATCTACTATCTTAGTAATTATTATATTTACATTTTGAGCTGTTTTTATTCCCTGTATATTTCTTACACACATTGTCTCCTACGCTAAACTAGAGGATTTTTAAATCTTCACAAAAACTTTCTATAACTCCCTTATATCCCACTGTGGACAGTGGTAGAGGTCAAGTAATACCTGTACAACTTTTGAGCTGTTGTTTTTTTCCCATGAATAATTGTGGTAGAGGTCTTTTTACCTGAAGAGTGTTTTCAATGTTATTTACCCCGATCCAAGGTGTGGGTCAAATTTATATAAATTGTTTGAGATTAATAGGTCTCAAATTGAGGATGAACCTCTTGGCTACATCTGCTGTGCATTTTAGTTTAAGTATAAAGTATTCTATATATTTTATATTCCGCTGCTAATTTCTTTGAAATACAATTTGTTTTAAAGTTACTTTGATAACTAAATTAGCAAGTGTTTATAATTATTATGAACCAGTAAGTTAGTTTCAAAAGTTAATTTAATCATCTGATTAAATTCACTGAGACCGAATAAATCTTTGATAAACTAATTGAAATTTTACAATCGGTATAAATTCACTACAGTTTAACTTCTTTTTAAATAGGGGGATTTTAAGAGAAATATTTTTAACAGAAATTTATATTGGAACTCAATTCACCCCCATCTTGAGTATCCACTCCGACCAACATAGAAATATGATCTAAATTGAACTCTTCTATGAGAGTTATTAATGTGTTTACATCATATGGTGATCAACTATAACCCAAATAGCATTGTTCCCTTTAAACGTTTTTGGGTGTCCAATGACAAAATCCATGGAGATGTTTTCTTATTTCCATTCTGGTATGGGTAATGGTTATAAAATCCCCTAGAACATTTTTATATCATCCTTGAATTTCTTATAAACCAATAATTGAGATAAAAACCTTCAAATATCACTCTTCATGCCATCCCATGAGAAATAATCTTTTAAATCTCTATAAATCTTGGTAATTCCAAAATGAATTGAGAAGGAAGAACAATGAGATTCCACTAATAGCCCCTTCAAATATGGTATGTATGGAACATATAAATAGTTCATAAACCATGTACTTCCATTATAATCAGGGTTAAACTTAGGAATATTTCCCACATTCCTATACATATCTACATATTACTTTTATGCCTCTTTAATATTCACTCGGATAGACAGTTGATTAATTAATGAGGAAGATAGTATTTCATCCCTTATATAATGTCTTCCACACCAATCCTTTGAAAATACATAAATATAGAATCTTTTTTTATCCATAAAAATTATATTCTAGGATGATCCTTTGGAATCAAGGCATCAACCACTATAATTGCTTTCCAAGGATGGTAATTTATTTAGCACTACTAATCTTATTCAGCTCCAATGATATTCTCTAGTTCATGTTCAACTATTTTGGTGTCAATATATACTTATAAATATTATGATTAGTATATATATCACACCATTCTCTATAAATATAATTCCTCCATATCATTAAGGAAATAATTACCATAGCTAAATCCAAATCACGAGTTAGGTAATTTTTCTCAAGGAGATTCAATTATAGTGAGGCATAACCTATAACCATACTCTTGTGCGTGAGGCCACATCCTGATCTATTCTTTTACGCATCACTATATAATGCATACTCTTTTCCACTATAGGTTAATGTATGAACACATGCACAAACTAATATTCTCTTTATTTTTTTGAGATTTCGCTCACATTCACTTTTATAGAGGAACATGGCTCCCTTTTAAGTAAACTTAATAAATTGATTATCTAGTCACGAGGAATAATACACAAATCATCAATAATATCCATCCAAATGCTAAAATGTTTATATCTCAGTCATAATTTTTGTTCAGGTCCAATATTATAATTTTTTTTCTTTGATGGATCCACCCATATACCATCACATGATATTATCTGACCCAAAAATGAGTCGTTTTGTAGCTAATCTTCACACTTATAATTTTTTTTATAAAATTTATCCTTCATCATGGTTTTAGTAAAACTTTCAAATAGTATTGGTGATTTTACTTTATCTATGTATGGATAAGAATACCATCAATAAATACTACCACTAAATGATGAAGGTAATATCTAAAGACACTATTCATTAGATTAATGAAGAATGTGTGGTAATTAGCCAGAACAAAAGGCATCACTATATACACATAGTGTCCATAACTTGTGAATAATATCATCATGGGTATATCCCACTTCATAATCATTAAATGAAGGTATCTATAATGAAGGTAAATCATAGAAAAGTCTTCAAATCCACGTAATTGATAAAATAAGTCATAAATTAGAGGTAGAAAATACTTTTTCAGGATTTTTATAATGTTCAGTTCCCACTAATTATTGCATATTCGAATCGATCATTATTTATTCTTAACAATAATAAAAGGTCCACCCTATAGTGACACACTTTCCCATGTAAATACCTTTTCAAGATTAATTGAGCGTCTCCTCTTTAATTATCTCTACTCAATTAAGGCCATTCTATAGGGAGTCTTTGAAATTGTCCTGAAACTAGGTATGGGTTATTTTTAGAACCAAATATTAATATTCTATGGGAGTATATGTAACTATTTTTAAAAGTACTCTAAAAACTTCAAAACAATATTAATATCATCTATGTCATGTTTCTCCCCACCGATCAGATATAAAAAACCATTTTTATGGGAATCAAGACCCATATAGTGTATGTGATATTAATTGGAGTTTATTACTATCATCACACTGATATATGATCCTAATATGGTTTGGGATACAAAAATGCCACTTTCCATCTTCATTAATTAACATGGGAATTATTTAGAGAAGGAAAATACATGCATAAGTTAACATAAAATTCAAGCAAAGTAAGAATAAAAAGGTTTATAAGAATCACAATAATGCAATCTTAAAATAGAGAAGAATCATAGCATTGATATCCAATCACCATACTATTAGGGGTTACACTAACAATTAAACATAAAATAATAGGGAATATGAATTCAAATTAAAAGATAAATTTCATGATATAAAGTAATTTATATAACTGTTCTCAAATAAGATAAATCTATATTTGAGTATTCCCATCACAATTCAAACTCCATTTTTCTCTTATTAATCCCTTAGTAAAAGAAAATTGATCAGCATTATGGTATGAAATCATTTATTTGATCGATAAATTATTTATAGGATGTCAAAATCATGAATCCTTCTTTTAAATCTATGTATCCATAGGTTTATCCAAGGTTATTCATGGTAATTATATATTAAAATCCTTTGTGTCGGTTAGTAAATAATTTGGTAATTTTTAAAACATATCCCTCAGATTATTCAAACTAGGTGTTCATTAAGGACCATTGTTGTGAAATATCTGATGTTTGAGTTGAAGCCCAATTCTCCCTTATTAGAGTCATTATCAGTAGTTACAACTGAGCTAAATCCACATCCACTTATAGTATTCAAACTCAGATGTAATTTATTAGAAACCACTCACTCCATACTTCAAATAAATTCTGGGGTAATTTTGATTACTTTGACTTATCCTTGGATTTTCTGTAGAAATATATTTATAAATATACCTAGAGATATTACAAAAGTTTTCCCATTCTATTATCTAAAGGGTAACATAAAATTATTTTAATACCTACTTTAAATACACATACTACTCAAAAAATATATCACATCTGAATAGATGAATATTCATTACACAATATAACGATTAATGATAGAAATCATTTATATCTATTCCTTTTGGAAACATGGATACATATACAACCAGTTCATAAGTGAACAACATTATCTCAAACTCTATTCTCTATAAAAAATTTCATTCTTAGACATAGTGTACATAATATATTTCATCATAACTTGTGTAAATGAAACTTAATAAAGGGTGAGATCAGATGCTGAATAATGGTAAACAATGAAGAAAACATCAAAATATGAGAATAAGGGTATGAGAACATTAGAATAAAATTTAGAAACCATACAATAAATATAATTTATTATAAACTTGTGTCTTGGAATAATGTAGGGAATTTCATAAGGAATGAAACATAAAAGATTAACATAATCTAATCCATGGAAGGATAACATTGGTATAAGACATAGAATTATGGAAAACATATAGGAGTAGAAAATAACTACCTTTTCAGTAAATCCTAAATTATAATGATATCATAGTGTAATGAGTTCACTCTCCAAGCCATCATTGTAGTCATTGTTCACTCCCAAGTGTATCATATTCAAAAATTTCCTTTATAGAAGTGGGTTCAATCCCCATTCAAGTACTTATTATCTCTTGATATATCTATATCTACCCAATTAATTTTAATAAGAATTATGACCCACAAATAAAATAATTAAAATCATACATATTTTGGACACATGAACATAAAACCATCATCATATTAGAAACTGTGAAAATAAATTGGTTTCATAAACATTTTTTCTTGGAATAAATCATGGAAAATAATTTGGTTTCTTAAACATTTAACATTATCATAATATAGTAACCCATGTAAAATGAATAGGTGTTATTAAAATTTCATCTTTTCATCATATCATAAATCTTGGAATAGAAATAGTTTTCATAAATATTTCATTATTTCATCATAGAGTTACTCATGGAAATGAATGTGGTTTTATAAAAATTTCATCATTTATTCATAGAATAACTCAGGGAAAAAGATTAGGTTTCATAAAAATATTATCATTATAAACATAAAAATAAACTATATATATAAAGAATAAGGATGGTACTATTGTGTCACATGCCTAGTAAAATTGAATCACCACAAAATATTGTCGTTGATGATCAATTAAAATTACATAAAAAGATTATAAAAACATTCCTAGAGGAAATATAATTTGCATTTCAAAATTACTTCTTTAAAATATATAAATTTATAAAATATTATATAAAAAACTTTCATTAAAAGTGAACATGAAAACATGGAAGGAAATATTCAAATAATTTATTACGCATGACAATTGAAATTGTTTTTCATACCACACATGTTAAAAATATGATTCCATTAACATTTTTGGTAAATATAAATAATATAATTTTTCAAAAAATAAATGTATGATTACATTTAAACAATTTTTTTAAATTAAATCATAGTTAAAAACTTCATTAAGAAATATTTTGATTTTATTAAAAACATTATTGAATTGTTTATGGAAAATATGGTCTTGGACGAAAAAGGATTATCGAATAAAGAGATAAATAAACTCTATTTTCTATAAAAAATTTATTTTAGACCCTTGAGTACATAAAGAGCGAACAATTTAGTGAAAGAATATATTTTCTGTAAATAACTAGAGTTTAATAAAATTCATGAGTTTATTGAGAGATAGATCATTAAATTTTATTATTAGAAACATAATAATAAACAACCACGACAAACAATGATAATATAACCTAAAAATCTTACCAGATTGGTATCTTTTAAATTGTAAGAACCATGAAAGAAATAATCATAAGTGGATATGTATATAAAATTATTTTTATGATAATAATAATGAAAATAATTCATGGGAAGTATATATGCCACTCAGAATAGAGAAGTGATGAATATGTAATATGTCCCATATAAATAAAGGTGAGATAGAAATACCTTACCTACTTTGGAAAATTTTGAATGATAAGCCCCAAGAAAGAGTAAATTTTAAGGAAGATTTAAATATAATTATAATATGTAAATTCATGATATAAAATTTTGATTCCGTAGTATATACACCAAAAAAAGAAACAGGTGGTGAATATGGTATATGCCTCTCAGAAATAAAAGGGACTAGAAACCCTTACCTCATGTATCAACATTATTTTTACATGTTCAAACCAGTATGATAATAAAAATAATTTTGTTATAAATATATTTAAAAAACATAATAATATATTTCATAACATATATAATTTACTTATGACCTTTTATTACCCATTAATTAACAATTCCTTGTCAAAATCATGTTTTAAGTAATTACTGTTTCATTTTTTATGTTTGTAGTGGTTTGGTATTTTCTATCATTTTACTTTGATCATGGTTAAATTATCTAAATAATTTTATAAACGATATAGAAATTATATATATTAATTATATATTTTTTTATATTGGACCATTAATGTCAGATATAGAAAATGAATTACACTGTTCAGGGAAAGAGTAAGCCTTACATACACATGAACAATGTTTCTATTTTCTAGATAGATAGAATGAATTAAACGTAAATATTAATTAAATTTTATATTATCATTTTTATGTCCTATAAATTCAATAAATATACCATTATTAACATCTATGTTAAAATAAAATGAAAAAAATGTCACAACACTTTGTGGAGGCTATAGTCCACATGTACGCATGAACACCGTCTTCATTTTTCAATGAATCAGAAGACTAGGGAAGAAACTTTTATATTATAATTACAAAAAAATACTTATTTCATAAATAATATATATATATATATATATATAAATTAAATCCATAAATATATCTACCCTTTTTAGGTGGTGATAGAAAATGGATCACATCAGTTCACAAGCTGTATGTTCTCCATATAGACGATACACAATTTCATCTCCCATTTCATTGAAGAGGAGATCGATATAGATTATTCAATTAACATAAAAACATATAAATTTATTGTATATATTACTGTTAAAATATTTTAATTATTAAAATATTAAAGGAGTTTTTAAGAGGGGAAGTAAAAAAGAAAGAGCTTTGTGAAGACAATTTTCTTCACAAAGAAAAACCTCGTATGGATATCTTATTAAGTATTACAGGGTTGGTATTTTTGGAAGATCATAAGATTTATATTTTTGATAAGGATTATATGGAGTGATATTGGTAGTTTATTTAGATCCAAATTACTTAATATATGTAAATAAGTATGTGAAGGAGGTCCCCTCATATAATTGAGGATGCGTGATACATTGGTATGTACCAAAAATTATTTAACAATGGGATGTCAGTCCCAAAACACCTACCTAAAAATTGAAAAATAATATAGTGAATGGATAATATTTTAGAGTCACACCTTTACAAAAAAAAACATATTTTAATTTTTTAATTCTCCTAGCCTCTATGTTTACTCAGTTTTAGCATTTTAGTTTTTACCAATGTAACAATTATCTTTTAATTTACGTAGGTAATCTATCCTCTAAGACTAAAAAATGATAAAAATTATAGAATTAGGACCCAATATTTCTAAATATTTAATCCAATTAATTAATTAAATTTCTTTTCTATTTTTAAAATTAATTTATGAAAAGAATACATAACATGAAAATCTACATTTTTACCTTAAGTGAGATAATCAATTTTTACTATTTTTACTATTATTTATGGGAAAAAAATAATTCAACCTTTATATAGAGTATAAACTATTTTGATTAAAAATATTGAGTATATTTTTTCAAATTTAGTTCATATAATTAAAAAATTTACTTTAAAATAAAACCCAAAAATGTTACAAAAAATGTTCTCCAAAGAAAAAAACATTCATTAGTTTAAAATATTTTAATATCCGAATTCAATAATAAATTAATTTTAATGAAATAAATTAGGTTATTTATAATATTATTGAACTAAATGCATTTTAAAAAAATATTATAATAAAAAAAAGGTGTAAATGATTTGAAAGAAAATGTAGTTTTTTATAAAAAATAGTATTTTCCACTATTCATTAAAAAAAAAACTTTTCATGAAAATAAAAAAAGAACTCTAAACTAATTTTAAAATTATGATTCAAAAATGAATATAATTTTTAAGAATAAATTTTATAATATAAGAAAGAAAAATTTTTATTATTTTTTCACAAAGGGAAATAAATAGAATTTTTAGATAATTGTTTTTTCAATTCTTCTAAAAACATTACCATAATTTTTGTACTTATTTATCAATATATTTTATTTTTCTGAAACTATTATGTATAATTTTATAATTTTTTTAATTAATATTCATACCTGAAAGTTAAATTGATAGGTTATAAAATTTATGTTTAAGTAAAAATATTAATAGAATATTGTGGTTCTTTCAAACTCATTGTTGCGTGTAATTGAAGCTCTGAAATAAATTTAATTTTTTTCTGAAAAAAAATATTTTATAAAATCTTAGTGCATCACATTCTACCTCCCATTAAATGAATTTATCCATTAAAATTTCATCACTCCGATACAAAATACTAACAATTCTTCTGCCACAACATAACCTTAGGTTCTAACACAGATTCTTAAAGTTGTCGGTTTCACCCTGAAACCTTCACTAGGTGAGCAGTTTTGTTTCATATTACATGATCTCAGTGATACCAAAAATCCATAGGTTATTCTTCATAGGAATTATCGTGACCCAGTGTTATTACTTAAATTTATATTAGATGTAAAGGATTAAGTATGTACTTACTTTGGGGAGATACTAGAACCACATTATGGATTTGAGAGAGGTTCTATGGAAGAACCAGGTGATAAACTTTTATCCCTAGTTGATAAATAATATCAAAGGGGCTAATATAACTAGGTATAATATTTTTTTATTCCTAAATCTCATAGATTTATTCCATGGAGAAATTAATAGAAAATCCTTCTCATGAAATTCAAACTCTAGATCACACTGATGACTGTCAACATAATTTATCTATCAAATATGAGATGCATTTATATTCTATTGAATTTATTATAATTTTAAAAAAAATTACTAATATATATATATATATATATATCATGTAACTATATATTTATTTATCTAAATCAATTCCATAGAATTGGATTTCTACAATTTTTTCTATAGAGGGAATCATAACGATCTGTATGAATGATTGAATGAAAGAAATAAATTTATGGAATCTATAATAAAGGAATGAATTAATACAAACCAACATTAATATCCAAAGAAAAATTTCAAAATATATCTTATAGGGTTTTAGTTATTCTATTTGAGTGGCTATCAGCTTAAGGATGATACACAATGGTGAAAATCATTTTTGTATCATGGGCTTACTGAAGACTTTTCGAGAACATCTAGGAAAACCATGTATCATGATCAAATAAATTAAAATGTGGTACTCCATATAACCATACCACCAAATTAATGTACATTATATAAATATGATCTAAAGATAAATATTTCCTTATATCTATGAATTGTGATGAATATATAAGGTGATCAATTATAACCCATATAGAATCGTTCCCATTAGATATTTTGGGAAGTCCAATGAAAAATCCATGGTTTTATTTTTTTCATTTCCATTCTTGATTGGTTAATGGATTGTAACATCAACATGGACATTCGTCTCTCAAAATTAAATTATTAAAAACTAATAACTGAGATAAAAACACTACAGTATCTCTCTTCACTCCATCCCACCTGAAATACTCTTTCATGTATCTATAAATAATTTTACTTCTAGGATGAATAGAGATTGAATATTTATGATCTTACTCTAATAGATCCTTATTAAAATATGATATGGATGGAATGCATTAATGTTTCATAGTCTTTATCATTTCATTGCAAAAATGTTTAAACTCCAAAACATTTCAATCATTATTCTACAAGTCTAAAAGTTTATTATGCCCCTCTTTTATCTTAACATTGATATATGGTTGAAAATTTATTTTTGAAAAATAATATTTTCCCCATTCTTTCAATATTTTTTGATACATACTTTTTATAAATCTATAAATATTGGTTCATTTTTTATCATATTCATAGATATGGTATTATTATCCTTTAAACTTAAGGAATCATCCATATTTTTTACTTCCCTATTATGGAATCGTATTGATTAGTAATATTCTTTAATCAGCTCTAACTATCTTCTATTGCACAAGTTTTATTTGAATATATAATATAATTTCTTATGATCAGTATATATATCACACCTTTCTCAATGAAGATAATCTGTCCATATCATTACTTAAAAATTCACAAAACACAACTCCAAATATTGAGTTGGGTATTTTTTTAAATGATGTTCAATTATCATGATGAATAAGATATAATCACATCATTCTGAATGATGACAAATCTCAATCCTTTCTTCTATGCATCATGATAAATTACAAACCCTTCTATACTGTTGGGTAATGTAATCATAGGTTCACTAAATAATTGTATTTTTAGTTATTTGATATTTCCATCAAATTCATCTATCTTGAGGAACTCATCTCCCTTCCAAGTTAACATGATGAATCGAATAAGTGGTGATGAGAAATTCTCCACAAACCATCTATAATATCCATCCAAACCATGAAAACCATTGATCTATGTCATAGTGGATGGTCGGGTCCAAGGTTCTATAGCCTCAATCTTTGTTGGGTCACATTGTATACACTAGTTTGAGATTATATGACTAAAAAATGAGGGTTTTGTAGTGAAAATTCATAATTATAAATTTTTTATACAACTTCTCCTTCCATAGGGGTCTACATTACAAATATCAAATAAACTTTATGATCTTAATTTCTATTTGAATAGTCAAGAGTATTGTCTATAAATACTACCAAAAACTAATCAAGGTAGTTTCTATAGACTATATTCATTAAATAAATGATGAATATGGGGGAGTTAATAAGACCAAATGTCATAACTATATACTCATAATGTCCATACCTAGTAAAAAATGATGTCTTTGGTATATCCTCCTTTTTAACCCTCAATTGATGATATCCAGAATAATGTTCAATCTTGGAAATGTATTGAACACTATGTAGTGTATCAAACAAGTAAAAAATTTAGTGTTTAATACTTGTTCTTGATTTTGATGTAGTTATGATCGTGTTAGTCAATACAAATTCACATCAAAAACTATTTATTTTACCAAAAAGAACAGTTTCACCCCATGGTGACACACTTAGATAAATAATTCACTTTTCAAAATTATCCTATATTTTCTTCCCCAATTATTATAACTCAATTCGGTCTATTTTAGAAGGAGTATTCTAAATTAGTGTGAATCGAGGAATGATTTATATTAAGAACTAAACTATAGGATTCATTGTAAGACTATGTAACTCTTTTAGAAATACATAGAAAAATACCCTCACAATAGGCATATCATCGATGTTTAGTTTATCCCTCACCATGTAAGATAGAAACCCATTTTGAATGTGAATAAATAACCATAAAATTTAAGTTAAATCCATAAAAAGTTGATATTTTTCTTATTACATATACATGTTCATATTTTGTTTTGGAAGATAAAATGAAAAATTCCATCCCTATCAATTAATGATAAATTTATGTAGTGATATCCAATCCATGCCTAAGATAACAAAAATTTCAGATATAATAAGAAAAAGAATGTTTTTAAGAAGAACATTCTTGAAAACATAATCCAAATAATAATCATAAACATGAGATACGATCATCATACCATTAGATATTTTCAATGATAATTAGACATTTAATCATTCAAGGTTGGATTTAACATTACTTAATTATTTTTTTTATATATGGAATTTATATTACTAATATCAAATAATATAATTCAGTATTTTATAATAACTTTATCCTCCCTATCTTTTTGTTCTATCTTTAATCCCTCAGAAAAATGAATAGGTTCAACATGATCGTTAGGAATCTTTGTTCATGATGATCAATCATTCATTGAATGTCTAAATATTGACACATTATTTTCAATCTATGAAACCTTTGGTTTAACCTTGGTAATTATTAATTCAAATACTTCATGATGGTTCTTAATGTGTTCTTTAATTTCCAAAACATTTCCCCAGTCATGTCAAACTAGTTGTCCAACAATGCCCAAAGTCATGCACCGAGAAATGATCAATTAAATGCCCAATGCACCATTTTTGGAGTTATTAACCCTAGGTTAAACTGTTCTAGATCCACATCAACTTATATAATATATATGGGTATGTAATTAACAGGATTCCACTCACGTTATCCATCCTAAAAATTCCATGACATTTTCTTATACATTGATATATCCTTAGTAATATTCTTAGACATATCCTTAGACATATCCCTAGACATATCCCTCGGGATGTAACTAATTTTTTTCCATACTAGTTTCCCAAGGATAACTAAAAATATCTCTAATACCAAATTTAAATACCCATACTACTCATATATATATATATATCATATCTGAATTTATGAATATTCATTACATAAAGTTACCATCCATGTCTGAAATCGTTTAGGTGTTCTAAATATAGAAACTCGGGTGGATAAAAAACTAATTCAAACAACAACTACCACACATCAAACTATGATCCTAATAACTTGAACCCTTCATAGACATCTCATACATAATAATATTCATCAAAACCTTTGGAAATTAAATATAATAAATGTTGAGCTTAGATTCACATTAAGGATTAAAAAGGTAGATATCATCATAACATGAGCATAATGTTATCATAAAATGAAAATAATATTTAGAAACCAATCCCTACATATCTTACTTCATAAAATTGAGTCATGGAATTAATATAGGTAGTTTATAAGTGTTTAACCATAAAATAATCAAATAAAAAAATTCATATAAGCATAAACTTATCATAAGACATGGAATTATGGAACACAAATTAGTATGAAAAATAATTTCCTTCATAGTCAAGGCTCATTAACAAGGCTATATTAGTAGAATGAGTTCACCCCCTAAATCACACCAGTAGTCATTGTTTAATCCTAATATTACCATAGAAGAAAAAGTACCTTATTAAACAAGTTTCACTGCCTATTCAAGTCTTATTTATCTCAGGATATAAAAATATTTACCTAATTTATTGAAGAGAAATATAGGCCCCACCCATCACATAGTAAAAATATTACAATTTTGTTTCATGAGATCATAAAAAATCCATTATTTTGAAACCAATGTAATGATATTTTTTTCATAAAATTTTTATAATTGAACAACCCAAGGGTAAGAAATAGGATTCATAAACATTTATTCTTTTCATTATAGAATAACCATTGGAAAAGTAATGAGTGTCATAAACATTTAATCTTTTAATAATAGAATATATAATGTAAAATAAACATGTTTCATAATTATTTATCATTTAATCATAGAATAACAATGGAAAATATAAATAGGATTTGTAAACATTTTGTCATTCCATTATTGCGTAATCCTTAGAAAAGGACTGGGTTTCATAAAAATATTGTCATCATAAAAATAAAAATAAACCATCCATTGAAAGAATAAGGATTGAACTATTGTATTATATCCATATTAAAACATAATAAATAAATATATTATTTTCCAATTATGAATATAAATTCCATATACATATCATTTAAATAATCTGAAAAAATTTCATTTTAATTTTGAAATCACTTCTATCAAAAATAGATTGTTACCAAATATATAGGGAATACTTATTTAAAACAAATTTAATAATTATAGTGTAATATTTCAATAATTGAGTGGTTATGAAGTTGTAAAATTATTTTTATAATGTAAAAATTTTAAAAAAAATTACATTTACATTTTGAGTAAAAAGAAAAAAGATCTTTATCCAAAAAATTAAAAGTGTATTCATTTTATATTTTTTTTTTCTAAAATATCAATCTTGGGTAATTATTTCATTACAAAATAATTTGATATTTGTGAAAAAATAATTTAAAAAATCATTATAGAACATGGATAAAGAAGAAAACCTATTACTCACTGAAGAGAGAAATAAATTCAGTTTTCCTTAAAAATATTATTTTAGACCCTTGGGAACATAATGAGGGGAAAACATTGGGGAATATTATATTTTCATAGAATTATCATAGTATAATAAATTCAATAAGTTTATTGATAGATAGATCATAATATTTCCTGTACATAAGTATAATAATAAACAACCATGAAAAATTATGAGATTGTAAAATAAAACCATTACTACTTTAGTATTGTTTAAATTCTAAGACCCATAAAATAATGAAAATTATATTGATATGAATAGAAAATAATTTATATGATATTAATCAAAAAATAAATTCATGTGTAGTATATACAGCACACAATAGAAATAAGTAGTGAATATGGAATGTGTTCCACAGAAATAATAGTGAGATGAAAATCCCTTATCCGCTTTGGTAAATTTTGAATCATAATCCTTGTAAAAGAATATATCTAAATGAAACATTAAATACCAAAAGGATAAATTAATTCATGATATAAAATGTTAGTGGGGTATTATATACACTACACAAAAGTAATGAGTGGTCAATTTGGCACATGTCCCTATAAAATAAAATAGAGACTAGAAATCCTTTACCTCAAGTATCAAAATTATTTATACAGGCTTGAAAAAGATGTATAATAAATATAAGTTTATTTTAAATTTTTCATATAAGCACAAACATATATATCATACCATATATGATTTATTTATGAAATTTTATTACCCATTTATTAATAATTCTTTGTTTAAATCATGTTTCGGTTAAAAACTGCTTCCTTTTTCTTATATTTTTTAGTTTTGTATTTCAGATTTTTTACCTTGATCACGGTTCCATTATATCAATAATTTTATCAAAGATATAAAAAGAAAACATATTCACTATATATATTTTTATATTATACCATTAAATTTATAGTTATAAAATTAATTACACTATTCAAGGAGACAGTTGGTTGTATGTATATATGAACACTTTTCCATTTTCTCGAAAGGTGGAATGAAAGAATGGTAAATATTAGTTCACCATTAGTAAAAAAAATTATATAATAGAAATAATATATATTCATTTAATATACCTTTATTAGTATCCCTAAAAAAATTAACTGAAAAATGTGTCACATCACTTTATGGAGGATGTTGTCCACACATACACATGAGTGACATTATCATTTTTCAACATATTTTATGATAATATGGTAGATTCTATATTATAATTAAATAATTTTTACTCTGCTTTAAATAAAATATATTTAATTTATATTCATAACTATATCCACCCTTTAGAGGTGGTTATGGGAACTGAATTACATCGATTCGCATGGAGGATGTCTGTCGTAAGCATGATTGATGGTTTTACGTCCCATTGGATGGAATAAGAGAGGGATATAAGTTATTAAATTAACATAAAATATCTCATAATTTGGTATATATGGATTCTATTAAATTTTAATTGTTAAAATATTAACGAAGGTGATAATTAGAGAAGTAAAAAAAGAAAGAGTTTTATGATCATAATTACATTCCCTTCGAAAAACATCCCTGCCATATCTTATTAAGGAACATAGGGTTATAATTTTCATAATAATAGAATAACTAGAACATTGATATGCATATTCTGGAGATATGTTTTAAGTATTTTTTATTAAAGAATTCTTCATAGGTGTAATGAAGTTAGGGGTGCTGGTTCCCTTTTTATAATTGACGAGGAGTGAAATTTTTTAAATACCCAAAATTATTAAATAAGGGGAAGTCACTCTGCAAAAATGTCCATAAAAAATGATAAAAAATGGATTGGTGGGATGATATGGTCAATCCAAACCTGCAACAAAAAATCTTGTGTTAATTGTGTTATTCCATTATCCACCAGTTTACCAACTTTTACCATTTTAGTTTTTACCATAATATATAGTATTTTCCTATTTACCAAGGTAATTTATCTTTTAATCCTAAAAAATGAGCCTTAATATATTATTTAGACCCAATTATTCTATATATTAAATCCAACTTAATAAATAAATACACATTGTGTGTTGAAATTTAATATTTACACATGCGTATGTAGTGTGGAAACCCCTATTTTAAACTTAATCGTAATGATTATTTTTTACTATTTATGTTATTCTTTATGAAACAAATAATTAAAACTTATTATATAACATAAATTTTTATGATTAAATATATTTAATATTTTTTATTTAATTAAATTAACGTAATTGGAAAATTTTATTTTAAAATATAACTCAGAGATGGGTCAAAAAAGAGATTTCTCAAAGAGAATGGTTTCATAAGTATAAGATGTTTTTATATAAAAAATAAATATTAAATTGATTATAAATAAATAAATTATATTTTTTATAATATAATTTAATTAATTTTACATTTAAAAAAATCATAAAAAAATGAAAATATTAATTATTAAGAAGAAAATACATTTTTTTAAAAAAATCATTTTTTTACTATTTATTAAAATAAATTAAACTTTTTCGAAATGTCAATAATAATTACCGTAAGCTAATTTTTATATGTTGATTTCAAAAAATGGTGTTTATTTTTTCAAAAACCATTTATAAATTTGTAACAAATAAGTTCTTTTTTATTTTTTCATAAAAATAAATTAAAAACATTTGATGAGAAAAATGTATTTTTCAAAGAATAAAAATACTTTGACAACAATTATCTTCTTACATATAAATATATTATATTTATCTAAAACCATTATATTTAATTATCAAAATGTTTTTATTCTTATTCATTCCATAATGTATAATTTATATGTAACAATTTTCATGTTTATGTAAAAATATTAATAGTAATCATGATTCATTAAAAATCATTGTTATATGTAACATCATATATTTGAAATTAAATTTATTTTGTAAAAATATTTCAAAAAATATAGGGGTGTTACAAAATATCTATAAAAAAATTCTATAATCACATCACTTTATTAAAGATAATTATTACTAGTATGAACTATACTAAACACAACCCTTTTAGTAGTATTCTTAATAACCAGTGAAAATATTTCCACAAAGTCATTTCCTTAATTTTTCTGGAAAACATTCCTCTCCTATGATTCTTTGAACATAAAAATTTCATTAAAATCATACTTTAAATGGAAAATGCATTTATTTTTCATAACCCTATTTTTGTATAGACAATTATAAAACACCCATGAATTATTAACAAATAAAAAATCCAACTCTGCCTTCATAGAAATCTTCCACATAGAAGAATCATTGAGACTAGTTTTCAATTTTTAAATTTCTGGTAATACACCATTCATTAATAGTAAGAATTAAAGATTATATATATACTTATATATTGTTCATACAATTTGGAAATATATTTACAATTAAAACAATGATTAATCTCTTTGTGATATTATTAAATCTGATAAAGAACCTAAAAATTATTTAAATTAATCATTACTTGAAATATTCTTTCTAGAATATCATAAAAGGGTATATTATTATAATTTATGGTGTTGTTTAAAAACTATACTCCATAATTTTTTAATTTCTTGTAGACCCAGAACCCCTTGATTATTTTTCAATTTAAATTCTTATAGATAATCTTCCCGAGTCCTCTTGGACTTGAGATAATTATTTTCTCTCAAATTCCTTGGACACCAAAATTTGATCCATCCAAAGATCCTTCACAATTAAGAGAACATTGATACTTCTAATGACTTCTTTTTTATTATCAATCCAAATATGAAATCAAAATTACTCATTACCATTCCCAATAGAGAAACATGTAACACTCTTCATCATCCTTATCTATGTCCTTAGTATACACATGAATATAAGATTCATATATAATTTCCTTATTGTGATGAATTTTAATGTTTTTAGGAAACCATAGTGATTTCAATAACTATTTAACCAATACTAAATATTGAATTAAATTTATTAGATATACAACTCTATGGATATTTTCTTCCAAAAAATTATTTAGTCATTCCATATCTAATCCTCATTCCTTAAACCTTCTCTACCAATAAAAAAATTATCCACTATGTTACCCCATTTTGTTTAGGTTTTCTAGTAATAATTATCTTATTTTATATTCCCCTCTATCTATAGTAGTTCTAAAAACACCTTATGGTGAACTAACCTCTATTTTCAGATCTGAAAAACATTATCATATATCTAAATTCTCTTTCCCAAATTGATTTCCACATAAAAAAGTTTCCAAACAAATTCAAATTGTTCTTTTGTAAATAAACCCATACCTTTCTCATGAAATCTTGAATTAAACTCATAATGTATATTGAGCTCACATGTAACTTTACAAGGAAAGGATCTGTGACATCAATATAAAAAATATTCAACTTATGATTCTCACTATTTTATCAAATTAAATTAAAATAAATTTTCTGTTTCTTTCTATGTATGAAAGTTTCATAACTTCTAAAATTTAAACACTGAAACTTCAACATACCTTTATATACAATAATATTCATACTCTTCTAATTGATATTACACAACTGATATCACCAAATAATTGAATTTTCAGAATTTGATGATCCAGTTAGTGTGATTCCTTCTCTTTTCTAGTAATGTAAATAGATCCATCTTTTATTCCATTATAAATTGAAAGTGGACCTCAAGTAATTTTCATCCCCTGATCAACGAAATTATTCCAAATCTAGCTTTATCTAACTGAAACATGGAAATGATATTTTCCTAGAGGATAGAGATATTTTAAAATGTCAAGAAATAATATATTATTTATCTATATTTTCACATCCAACTTCACCATAATCTTCAATGCTTAATTATTTTGTTGATTTACTTTGCTAAAATTTACCGAAATCTAGTTTTTCCGGTTAATTATTTCTCTAATGGAAGGGAATGATGCTGCAAAATCTATAATAAAATATTTCATTGTATCATTTATATAAAGCTGATAAACAACCCTTTATTTAGATATGAAATTTATAGAACCAGATCATATGGAAAATAAACTTCTTCTGGTCATATCATCTTGAAAATACTTCTTAGGTTTTTTCTTCTTCCCAAAATTACAATATATAGGGCCGAAGATGGTCTATTTCTCAAAAATAATTCCACTATATTTGACTATTTAACATATCATTTTACCTCCCTATGGTTTATTTCATCATTAATATGCCTTCATTTAATATTAAGAAGATCTATAAACTACCATCATCTGGAGCACCATTTTCAATGTAAAATTTCAGTTGTAAATGAATCAAAAATAATTATTACATGAATAATTTTCCACTACTATCACCATCACATCCCATGATTATGGAAAATAGGTAAGCAATAAAATCAACCAAGCATCATTAAAACATATTACCATTATTAACTTGATAAAATTAAAGATATTTTTGAAGTCATTTACTTTATCTTCCACTAATCACCCTTATAATTGTATCAAATTGACCATTTTCACATAAAACATACTTTTTTTTGAGTGAAGTTAGATACTCATACAAATTATTCAGTGATTCCACAAGATCAATAGTAGTCTTCATCACCCAGATGTTGAAAATAAATTCTTATAAAATGATATCCTAGTAAATCAATGAAAATTTCCATCCTGCTACTACCATCCAACCTTTTACATATTATTTGGTTTTTATAATAAATGGATCTTCAAGGTCCTTACGATTAGATATTATTCCATTTAAATATTAAAGATACCAATGTTTATCCATAAAACCAATCCAATTTTACATTTTTATGCTAGCATGACCATTACACAATAACTCTTACTGAAATCAAAATAATCAAGGTTAGTAAAAGGAGATACCTATGTATATTGAGTGTCATCCATTATAGTGAACTCAGATCAGATAACACTTTTTGATAACCTATATAGAACTTCACGTAACCAATTTTCATCTCGCTGTTAGAGCATAAAGAGGAAAAGAGATCATAGATATGGATCCTCTAGGAGTTCAGTGCAACAGATGTGGGATTTAATGATAGAAAAAAATAAGTGCACTAAATTCAATATCCATACATATGAATACAAATAATAAAACAAATACAAAAATTCCAATTTTAAATGATTCATATTTTCGACTAATGTGCATGGGAGTACACTACAATATTTTATTTCACTTGAAATATGGGGTTTAAAAATTTACTGACTTATCAACCACATGGATCATTAATGATCAATGATCATGCGGAAAACTAAAAATCTCAAATGAGTGGTTCCAACCAAATATATATAGGTTCTAACTTGGTCATCTAGTTACAATGACCTCATATAATTGTGAGCATTCAACCATTTAACTATAAAAATACCAATCCCATATAGAATTCCTTGACTTGAATGCCTATCATCCCTAACTGAACATTTATCTTATGCCCCATCCTTTCCCAAAAACAATTTCTAAATGATGTTCCAAATGTATACACACTTGATTTAATAGTCAATCCACCACCAAGAATTATTATAACTTGAAAAACCAAAATTCTAGAGAACTAACTCACTACTGAGTAATCTTTCATAATATTCTTCCAATGAACTAAGCGAGTAACTTCAATTAAACATTTACTATATCTATGAAGAGACTTCAAAACCCTAAAAATATGGGTTCTAGTTTGGTTACTCGACTCACGTAGTGATTTATTTCAGTTAATAAGAAATACATGAATATATAATAGACCACAGATAATCCCATCTGAAGGGAAAACTCTCATATGCATTGCAATTATTATTATGAACTAGAATTGTTAGTTCATCCTAATAACCTCATATTAAAAACAACATCCACAACTAAAGAGAACAAAAACCAAAAACACTATCACCAAATAATACAGGAACAATAATAAAAAATTAACATTTATTATAATGTTATAAATTCCAAAAATTTATCTTTTTATAGACACATTACATTCATCATATTTCATTTAGTTATAGACACCATTAATTCATTAAACCACATTTATTTTATACATTAATATTATATACTAACCATTACATTTTTCACATATCATTATTTAGTTTTCTATATGTTATTAATCTCTATTATGCTATTCGTATTCATCCCACCCACAATATCGATTTTATTAATTCTTAACATCATTCCACATTACTAAAAAATTGTGACCTATACCACCACAACCTCTCTCTAAATTTCATGTGAAATAGAACAATATTCTCCACCAATAATAATAATAATTAATTTTAACCACATTCATAGAACAATAACTATCATTCCCTTGTCAATAATTCCAAACCAAAAACATGATAACATGTTAACAGCATCCTAATTTCAAAAAAAAACCATTTAATTCAGGTCATGAATAACAATGAATCACATATGCATAAAACATTATACATTAAAAAACAATATCAACATTACCTTTATTTACAATTCTATCTTTATTAAACTCTTTATACATTAAATATCAATATTAATTCCATATATTGATGTTTCCCATAATGTTATAATATTAATGTAATTTGAAACATTATTAAGATGATAATAAAAACAATGAAATATATATATAAGATTAGTATATCAATCAATAACACGAATAATTAATATCTAACAACATGGAAATATTATAAATAAAATTAAAATCACATCTCCCCTTACTTTTTTTAAAATAGTTCATTATATTTTTAGTTAATTTTGGAGCATTTAACCAATGAAAACATGGGTTTGATAATTACAAATCTACACATAATAATATAATTGAGATCTAAGATCCCCTACCTAAAAAATCATCCACTTGCACATGATAAGAATGGTGAGGATGTTTTGATCATGCCAAACAAAAATCACAATAATCCACCAACAAACCTATATTTTTCCATCTTCCCCAACAACATGATTAAAAATTAAAAAAATTAAACCTACAACACTTTAAAAGCCTACGCAAGAAAAATTAATAATATAGTAAAAAAGTGAAAAGGAATATAATCACACCTTGAATCACAAATCTTGATCACGTATTGAAAACGATGAAGGACCACCAAGGGATTATTGAAGATCACCTGGGGTTTGAATAAGGTTGGAGGAATTAAATAGAATTTGAGAGGGAAATAAAATTTATATTTTAAACATAGTGACATAAAATCATGACATTGTGGGGATATCATGATGCAATAATGGTCATATCCAAGAGTCATGAAGTGAAATCTTATGATTTTTGTTGTAAAAATCATTTAAAATTGGTATAAACAAGGAATATCATAGTGTAATATGGATACTTATTCCTTGAAAAGTGAAAAATTATAAACCAAGATGAAAGCCTATTACTCCCTCACTTGAACTCTATTACCCCATTATAGAGACCCATGATGCAATTTCAATCATCAAGATGCGATGTGTCACATGTAATATTAAACTAGAAGCACCACAAGAATCTTCCATCTAAAACATAAAGCCCCAAAATGCAATGAAGAACCTCATCCATCAAGAGGAACACCGAACCTTCTTGAAAAAATCACAATAAAATAAAACACCAAATCATAATACAACATCACTAACAATGTTACAACACATCATACTACAACAAATTTTATCATCCAGCTAACACATCAAGATGAAAAAATAATGGTCATTGTTGGATATAATCCTTATGTTGCAATTTTTTGTAAAACTCCACTTTTATTCTACCCTCCAACTGTAAATGCTTTCCCTACACATCCAAACCCAATAAAACTATAAAATAGTGGAATATGGGTGTCCAATACTTTATATTATATAAATATAAAATTATTTTCATCATTGAGAGAAAAAATAAAACCAAATAAGGAAACCCCTAAAGCATAATCACTAAGAAAGATAATCCTCAAATATGAATATTTACATAATACAGAGTCAATCATGTTGTAAAATGGAATGAATAATGTCTTTTAATTATATATATAACCCAAAACATTACAAACATTTTATCCTTTCATAGCACTAAGACAGGTTAAAAACCGAAAAATCATGTTCAAGACTACTCATTCTAAAATCAGACTTGAAATTTATTTCTCAGATCTTTTCATATATTTCAAAAAAAAATTTAAAAAGTAAAACTAGTTTTACATCATTTATAAATTTATAAATGAGTTTCATTCTTATTAATTATAAAAATAAACTATAAAAAATCCAATACAACCCTTACAATTAAAATTTATTTTAAATTCCCAAAACAACTCAACTATTTAAAGAAAGGATATGATTAAGACAATCCATGAATGGACACTTAATTTTTTTTTTAAAAAATTATACTTATAAAAATAATAAGTTCACCTATTTATAGATTATTTAAACTATAAAAACAAATAAAAACTGATCATCAAACTGTCAAGGATGAACTTGAATAGACAACAGTCAAACTTTGTCAAAGAGAACAAAAAAAAACACAATGAAATCATACTACTGATGCACTGTAACATTGAAAAAGAAAAAATCACCTCACCAATCACATAGATCCAAGAACCACTCAATACTAGGGTGTAAAACCACATTCTTTTATCTAAGGTTCATACTAACCTTCTCTTTAATTGAAAATAAAGGATTCAATTAATATTATTTAACCAACTACTCCTTAGTCTATATATATCTCTCATGTTGAACCTTAATATCCTAATAAAGGATTCTTCTATCTTTTTTTTTTACATATTTCACCATTTTAAAAATATTAAATATTTCCACAACTACCATTCATCACGTCTCTAGTTTATATTATGCTTTAAAACATTAGGCTCAGACATCCTCATTGGCTATAAGTCCTAAAATTTGACCAATAATTCTTCTTATGAGAGTTCCAATCTTGCACATTCTAAATACCCCTGACAGAATCTTATAAATATCTCTTATGATTTTCACACATGGATATCAGGTAATAAATTTATTCTTGAATGGATCAAGGTACTCTTACTATTACTTTTAATTTTGGTGACCATGATTTATCATCAACCATATTTGAACCAGATATTGACATAGAGCTACAACAAATTAATAATATAATCAATAATGTTATTCTACAATTTTAGGGTAATCATCAACCTATTCCATTAATTCCATAAAATCTATTCTTAGAAATCTTATAAGAAACATTTAGGTTATTTTACATTGAAAATTTTCTATAACTTTGTTCCCTAAATCTCCATCCCTTTACTCATTACAAACACCCCAATAATGTTTTAATGACATATATTCAATACAACAACTAAATAAAAAAGGTTAGTACATATAATTAAAAAACTAATAAATAGAAAAAAATATAAAACATATCATAAATCACATTTAATACCAAAATACTCTTCTTAACAAATGAACTTTCACTACGAAAGCGCTTTTCTATTCCAAATCAACATCACCCTTTGATTTAAAAATAAAACTAATTCATTACTCCCACATCAAAAATTAAAAAAATATTTTACAAAATAAATACACAACACCCTTTGATCCTCCTTCCAATAGTGCTACCACATTTGTGAAATATGTTTTTTGGTGTAATAAATAAAAAATATGTAAATATATATATGGAAAACATTCCACCAAACCTAATTTTACAAAAAACCATTCTGAACTAAACATAAATTCAATTATAAACTCTTGAACCACATTATTTATTTAAGGATACACATTATCAATAAATTATTCCATTATTTAACAATAATAAAAAACACCATCAAACACTACTCAAACAATATATAGAAAAAAGAATATATAGAGAAAATATTTTTCAAAATCAAGTACCGAACAAAACCAATACCCAAAATAAATTTTCTACCAGAGGATGTTTTCTACGTTAGTATCTAATAACAAAAAACTAACATCATCATAATATTTTATGATATCATAAAATACATATATTCTTTTTAAATTATATTAATTTACAAATTTTCTACCTCATCCCACCAATGTTTTAAATATATTTCTTGGATATTAGTAATTTTTTTAACAAGAAATGAAATGTATCTGTTTAATACATGATTCAATTTCAAATATCAATACATAATTTTGTATACTAAAACATTTAAAGAACATATTATTATCAATCAGTAATCTTCAATGACTCAAAAACTTAACATATTAGGGATAATTGGATATCATAAAAAGTTGTTTAGTCATGATATTATAGTTTAAATATTATATATTTCTACATGATTATTAAATGTGTTACTAAAGAGTGTTATGATTTCAAAAAAGTAACAAATAATAACAAACATATCATATTAAACACTCTTGTTTTATATCATACAATGACAAGAATGATAAAAACATTTTATATATTCAACAACATTTTAAATTAACTCTTATGATCCTATAATACCTTTTATCTAGTCAATGTCAATATATATCAACTCATAACCAAGAAAGTTATACTAATGCATGGATTATTATGAAAAATAATTAAAAACAATGCTATAAAAATTTATTTTATTAATTTTAAATGTAATTAAGTTAGTAGAATGTAATAAATTGTTATTAAATCATTAATGTAAGGAAAAAAATTTCCCATTTGATAAAGGATCATGATATTATTAAGTCGATTCCCAAATTGATAAGTTTTTTATTTGTAAATAAAAATTCACCTTTAACAAAAGTTTTTAATTTATAGAGTTATAATTAAATAGTAGTTTCAAGTCACTTTAAAAAACATAAACACAAATAAATGTAGGAAAGGATAAATACATAAGACAATTTAATCAAAATATTACCTTTTTCTACAAAAAAAAAATAATTTCATTGTAAAAAAATTTATCTTTTATAAGAATGATTATATATAACTAATTCCTAATGAATGTATTTTACAAATTATAAAATTAATATAAAAAATTATCAACATCCCAATACTACAGAATCAATATCAACATAAATCAGTTCAAGCAATCGTAATAATCTCTTCATAAACCAAAAACCCAAACATTGTCCACTAGAACATTAAGAACACCAAATCCCAAAAAAAATCATTTAAGATCATGTACTTTGGTTTATCTTCAATCTCTAAAGAATCATTATATTTAAAAAAAAATTCAAAGAAGAATGATTAATTTAACACACCAAGATATGTTCCCTAAAACCAATATCATCTCACTTAGTATGATAAGTGAACATAAGGTATTTTCACTTAATCACAGGGTTACCTAAACACTAGTGAAGAATATGGTCTCTGTTAATACATCACATGACATGATTGATCGATAATACTACCCTAAAAAATCCATTATATCCCCCAATTTATTAAATCCAAATTTCATCATAATTCTCATCAATATCTCCAATACCAATTTACCTTGCAAATTTATTTTAAAACCCCTTATGGTCCTATAGAGAAACTATGTGTCACATTTGGATCCCACATATAATATGAAACAACTAATAATACTAAAATTCATATGATTTTTATAAAAAAGAAGAGGTATCAAAATAAAATAATAAATTAGACTCGTACAATAGAGCATCCAAATTTAGTTGTAAACACCTTAATTTAGTAATGTCCAAACAGATCACTGACACCCTCCTAAAAAATCATTTAAGAGAAAATATACATATAATGTGGTTATAATAAGAGTATAATTTTTAAGATCCTCCTTCAAAAAATCATACTAATTTATTTGTGAATACATAGTGTTCCCATCTCATCACCTATAATAGGTCATCTCCACTCATCCTCACTGAGGTTCACTAAAAAATATCACATGAAAATGCAGTAACATAATAATAATCAAGATAATATATGAGAAGGTAACCCAAAACAAATTACATACTAAACTATTCACCTCCATGCCCCAATGACATAATCCATGTAAATTATATCCCTTAAATACCCACAAAACCTCATAGACACATACCACATAAAAACCACAACCTCATCATCACCATTGTATACCACAATATCACATAATAATATAATGACTACCACATATATAAAATCAGAACCACCTATCACATCCTCCATTTGAAATGGTGTGGAATCCCAGAGGAAATCAACAATATACACTTATACTATATGTATGACCCCATCATGCACCCAAATCAAAACTAATAACACATATTCCAACCTCAAGATATAACAACATATATCACAATATTGTCTAATCATAGTCTACACTATTTCTAGAAGAGAGAGTGGGGAGGGTGGGGATAATCAACCGTTTTTGTGACCTTCACCCAAAATTTTATGGAAAACACCTTGATCATATGGCCTCATATGCTCATTTTTACGGTAACCTGATTCAGGAGGTGGTTCATAATAAGTAAATTAAAATGTGTGGATATTTAATATAACACACACAGAAAAATGTAATGGTAAAAATTCAGACACAATGTATTTGTTACAGTAAGCTATAATAATCATTTCATCTTGATTGACTCACATTCATAACCACTTACTCAACTAACTTCAAAAAAAATATACCAAGAAATCATCCCCATAAATGTAACACCCCGAGATTTTATGATATAGATTCTTTTTAATTTTATTTATGTCTTGTATTTTATGCCACACCAAGATTATCTTGCACTATACGCAACACTGTTTTAGCTTGCAGTATACGCAACAATATACTATACTTGTGTTGCACACAAGTTCATGTTCTTTTGATATAATTCATTTTACACAACACTAAGTATATATTGTGTTCAATTTATAAATAGTCTATGTTTGGATTATGTTATATGTAAAACCAAAAGAAGCTTTTACTACACTCAACACTGACATGGCTTGTGTTACACGCAAGAGCGACCTTCCTTAATAGCTTGTGTGGTATAAAATACCAAGTTTCATTAAACAATGATATATTTTTAAAATATTATTTAAAATAGATTCTATGAATATTATTACACATATTTTGACTTTGATATTACATTATAATTCATTTTACACATGATATGAGAATAAAATCTGAAATATTTTGACAAAAGAAGTATTTTTCAAACAAAATGCATTTTTCCACCTTTTAATGGTGCACACATTTTAAATATAGTTTTGACACATTTATAAATTCAATTTAACAAAATAAAATTCTCTTTTTGAATCGTGAAATAAAAATTTACTTTGGTTGAATTTTTGGAATTTTTCGGATAAAATTCAAATTTTAATGAATAGTGAGAAATACTCCATTTTAATTCAAAACTGACTTTTCATATAATTAATTTATATAGTTAGATTATCTTTTTTATTGGTTTGAAAGTGTGATTTATTATATTTTTATCATTTATTCCAATGTAGATCATTGAAAATAATTTTACTTTTAAATTGGATATAAACACCTATCAATATTTTGATAGTTTTTACTTCGTAAAAACCCACTTTTTGGTTTTGACAATGGGAATTAATTTTAAATTAAATAATAAAACTTCTGTATTTTGAATTTAAAAAATTTAATTCCATATTTTTAATCAGAAGGTTCAATTTTTGTTAATAGTTTCCTTTTATTTTTGGACGTTATAATGCCCCGACCCTAGTTACCATGAGTCGGTGTATTATTACATAACATTACAAAGATAAAAAGATATCAAGTCTTGAAATACCGATTATTTTAGTAGCCTTGTATGTACTAGATACATATATAAGTTTTACATTACATCATTAAATAAAAAAATAAATTGTGTCCCATTTGAACACACTCATATCCCTTTGCCTATCCCTACAGTTCAATCATAATACACTTCTTCACATCGTAGGAAAAATAAAACATATGAAATGGGTTAGCTCAGATGATTAGTAAGAATAATAATATAGCATAAACTTTCATAAATAAGCATAAACATTTAAGGCAATGTATAAGACTAAAACACGAGCCTTTTAATCTTAAAATTTAGTATAATATAGAAAATATAAATCAAATAATTCCATTTACTTATTTACATGGATATTCTACTAGTTGAATAATCACATGAAATATTAATAACTAATTTCATAATTATGGAATGCATAATGTCGAACATCAAAACAATATAGTCAACTCCTCATTCCTAGAATACAAATAAGATTTTGTCAAGGCCTTGCACCAAGACACTAGTTTGTCTCATTAGACCTACCGATGCATCGAGGAGCTATAGTAGGCTCCACCTGTCACTTACTGAGTCCAATTCATTCCTTATATGAAAAGCTGGAAACATAATCTAAACATTCATATTAAAACTAGCTTACAAAATGTCTATATTTTTACCACAAACCATGATTGGTATAAAATAGCACATATGCAGTCAACCGAAACTCATTCAATACAATATTGATGATTTTATTAAAATAAATAAACCTTAATAACGAATAATGAAGGATATTGACATAAATGAAAATAATTAGTAAAATTATTTGAAAGAAATATCACCTTTTTCTTGAAAACATTTTAAAGTATCAATATTTATCAAGAAGCTATTAAAAATATATTTTTGAATCAAAGTGTCCCATACAAAATTTAATCTTTTAAAAATAATCTTAAATTTAAAACATTCATGTCCATATAAATAAATCCTCAACACTATTTTTAAAGCATCTAAATTAACGGGAATGATTTATAAGAGTAAATCATTAAAACATTTAAAATGATATTTTAGTTAGAGTTCTAACCAAATGAGAGATAGTTGAATATAGATAAATGAGGTAATAAAAACATTATAATATAAGGAGAATAAAGGGATTCATGATATACAATATTAATTTATAAAATGAACACCATATAAAAGTGAATTGGCGCATAACAACAATTAATTCTCAATGGAATGTAAATTGAGATGAAATACCTTATAAAGACCGCATACTTAGGTTAAGGATAAATCAATGAAATAATATTGAGTGAAAAATATAAATACACTTAGTATTATTGGGTATTCAGTGTAATATATTCAGAGTAAATTCACACATATTTTTGTAAAAACAACACCATTGAATTTGATGTTTAACTCAATGAATGGAAATTGAGTTAAGATTACTCTTATGAAGTTTATATTGATGAATTGAGAATTTATCAATGGAGTGATTATGAGTATCAAAAGTATATCCACACAAAGGGGAGTGTAAATTACCACATAAATAAATAAATAGGGATTTCTCACATAATCTTGGTGTAAAATAATCAATGATGTTTGTGTAAAACCCAATGAGTGGAAATTGAAATTAGAAATTCCCATACCGATTTGGTTACATGCGAAACATACACCCCATGAAACAAGGATAATAAGATGAATATTTAAATACCAATAAATTAAGGTTTATTTCACAAATAATTTAATCATGGGCAATACATACACCAAATAAAAGGAAATAGTAGCAATATAGCATGAATCTCACGGGAATAAAAAGTGAGATGAAAACCCCTTACATTGTACTTTTCCTTAGTTAAGGGTATGCAAACCTCCTATATAATATTTAAATCATTGTTATTAAATTATTTAAAAACCACATACCTAAATAAGATATAATATATGATCTTCTAATATTTTTTGTTAATAATAATTCATTAGAATCATTTTTCCCGAGTTAACTGATTCATTTTACTTTATATGTTTTGTTATGTAAGTCATTTTTGTTATGGATAGGATTTATTTAATTCGTATAAAGAATGAAATTATGTTCTTAAAAATTATTTTATATCATAAAATGAAAATTATTCATTAATGGCTATGATGATGAATGAATCTCATCGAGTTCATGGTGATGATAATTAGGACGTACGCATTAGCGATAATATCATTCTATTGATGGTGAAAGAGTATGTGATTGGATGGGATAAAATATATAAATAATCATTAACTTGTTTTATTTATTACTTACATAAATTATTCTCATTATTATACCCATCCAAATAATGAGGTTTTGAATAACAAAATACACCATGACGTGTAGACGTTAAGCCGTACGTACACATGTGTGGTGACTTTTTCATTCATAGGATGGGTAGAATAATGAATATGGTTGGAAAATATTTATAATAACATCACAGTATGTATAAGGTATTTTACTTATTATTTTGGTATGAAAATAACTAATAAAGAGGTAGTGGAATAACTAAAGAACTTTGAAAGAGGTGGTGAAAATATTACATCTTCTTCGGGCGCTTCCTTTTGATTTGTCAAGAAGGGATCCTTAGGTTGGATTTGTGATAAAATTAGGGAATCTAGGTTGAAATGAGGGTTGTTGGGAAGATATTTTAGTAGGGTTTGAATGATAAATGGTTTTTTTGTGTTAATTTGAGAGAAGGGGATGTATCTTTTTATAAGATAGGTGAGGGTAACATTAGGAAAATCTTGAAATATTATTTTATTATAAAATAATTTTCTATTTCTAATGGCTAAAAATGGATTTATTTCAAGAAAAAAGTGGGTATGGATCTAAATATTCTCAAACAAAAGATCATAGAAAAGTTTAGGTCACCATATTGAACATATCTTCTAGATTTGATTCTAACCTAAATATTTTATGTTTTACAATGTCTTCTTGTATTTTTAAATTACACGGTTAATTAATGTAATATAAAATTCCAAGTGATCCACAAGAAGTTCATTAATGACATATATATCCTTATATAAGTCCTTTGATAGAGAATTATATTTTTAAGAATATTATATCATTTAATAATATAGTATTTTCTTTAAAAATCATTTATGTCAATTTTGAAACTATTTAGTATTTGGTTTTTGTAAAAGTCAAAAAACATGATTAATTCAAATAAAAATACCTTAAATCAACCCTAAAATGTCATATTAACCTATAAAATTATCTTAATTCATCAAAAGATTCAATTTAAATTAATTTTTATATTTATAACATCAATTATTTTATTCTTTCATTAATAAGGTAACTATTGCATCATCATTGTGTCGTAAATAAATTTAGTTATTTAAATTTTAAAAAATATAAATAATATACCATTAAATATTAAATATTTTTATATTCATAATGAAAATATATAGTCAAATTTATCTTATGTATAACTCTATATTAAAAATCTTTTAGTTATTAACATTGGAATTTAACACTTTTACCTCTTTTTTAAATAAAATAATAATAAATATCCTAATATAATCCAAGTGAATAAAAAGGATCATATTTTTGTCATAATTTTGATTTTGGTTGAAATAAATTATCCAAAATAATTAGGATACATTTTAGGTGAATTATAATATCATTTTTAACATTAATCAACCTATTTACTTTTAACCATGGTAAATAATATTAAGAAGATACTATTCACAAAAAAATATTTTCATCCTATTGAACAACCTTTTAATTACTGATTTCAACTATGTCTTTCAGATTTTTTAAAATCATATAACAGAAGCAGTAAAATTATGTTTTATGGAAATTTCCAAATGTGCCTAGAATGTGAGTAAAAGACGGTAAAAATATAAATAAACTTTTAAATATCCAATCTTATTATAAAATGAAATTATTTAATTAAATTAGACTAATATAGGTATTATTTATCGATATTTACATTAAAATAAATTTAAATTAAAAATAATTTTTCAAATACAAAGTCGTCTTTACGTAATTACACTATGTTTTTCACTATTCATCAAAAAATGGACTGTTTTTAGAAAAATATAAAAAAAATAACCTAAAGCAAATTTTGATATTCTAAACTCAAAAATGATGTCTAGTTTACGAAATTTAAAAAATAAATGTTGTATTAATTAATTTTTAAAAAATATTTTAGTTGTCAAAACCAGAATGCGGGTTTTTGAGAAATAAAAACTATCAAAAGATTGATATGTATTTATGTCCAATTTAAATGTAAAATTACCTAAAATGACCAAAATTGGTTTAAATGATAAAAATTTAAACTAATTGTAATTCAAAACCATTCAAATTTATAATTTAACACTATAAATTATTTTGATTAAAGAAGTTTTTTTCAATTAAAATTTAGTATTTTTCACTATTCATCATAATATGAAAGTATTCAGAAAAGCACAAAAAATTTAACCAAAATAAATTTTTATGTCACTATTATAAATAAGATGTTTATTTTGTAAAATTTAATATGAAAAACTATCAGATTTTGTATGTAACAAATGTTTTCCATTAAAAGGTGGTACAATTTTATTTTTCAAAAAATGCATCTTTTATCTGAAAAAATTAAATTTCTTCTTGTATTATGTATAAAAAACACACAATATGGATGATAAAATTATATGAAGTATATAAAATTCAAAATTCAATCAATAAAATTCATAACCAGTTTTTGACCAACTAGTTTGGTAAGTCGTGGGGCGCTCTAACTCGATGTTGCATGTAGTGCAATCTATTTAATTACTTTAAAGAAAATAACTTTCTATGAAATATTTGGGTATTACATTCTTCCACCCCTTAGGAAATTTTATCCTCAAAATTTTAATATTAGGCTTGTGAACTTCACTGAATATCCTGAATCGGAAAAAGTGTCAATAAACTATCACATTAAATGAAAGAAAGAGGAGTAAAAAGGTCACCCAAGAAAGCCCATACTAGGATTCCATGTAGGAAAAATGGATATGGAAGATAAACTAAGTGTCATGTTCTGATGCAGAGTGATATACAACATGATCAGGGGAAAGTTAATAATAAAAAATCACAAACCTGTGATGGGTTAAACAGTTATTAGTTTCCTAGTACGAAAAGTAAACAGAAAATGTTTTTCTATTTTAAGTTACATTTCATGAAGTTGAGGAATTTATTTATGAGATTGATAATGAATATAAAGAGATATACCAACTTTTTAAGTAGATTTTTATCCTTTAATAAATTTCTATCACAAACTCATATTTTCCCCAAAAGATGAGTATTCAAGATGACTTTTTCACACCTGAAGCACTAGAATCAACTTCTAGAGAATCAAATAATCCAAAATGGATAATCTATATATTTACCTTGTCTTTAATGAATAACAAAAACCAAAATGTTAAGTACAATATCAAAAGATCACAAAAATGGATAATCCTTTATAAAAAGAAATACTAATCTTAATTTCCAAAATCAAACAAACAACACCCCTAGTTCAATAAAGACCATTCAATATACAATTTTCATTAAAATACTTCAATATAATCCAAACTAAGATTGAAACCCAAAACATAGAATAATTCCATAACATAATCTTTCATAGTAAATCGTAACATTTATCTCCAAATAACATCAACTACTTTTAATGTCTAATACTGAAGTGAAATTAACCATAACATATATTCTCTATGACAGGTTAGTATTTTCCATTAATAACCTGAATTTCTTTAAAAACACAGCTTCTTCCAAAATGAAAATCCACCATTACTCCTCAAATGAAATCCCGTGGAATTCTTTTTTTCCCTATGCATATAGTGTTCCCAAAAGAGTGGACGTCTTCCAAAATATCATTTATCACTTCATCACCAAATAAATTTCCTATAATAAGGATATCCATTTGGTAAATCATAAGATCAAAAATCAATATATTATTGATTAATAAAATTATTTAACTAAAAAGAATTAGTCACACTAACCTGGGACTTCACGTAGTCCAGTGGTAGGTGATAAATCCTAGTTGAACATTAGTTGTGGGTTCAATTCCTGTAGTTTTTTCTGACGTGATAGGTTGTCACACAGGATGCATGTTGTCCTTTTTCAAAAACTATATTTTATAAAATTACCAAAATTAGATAAATTTTTCAAAATAACCATAACATAATATAACCACTAATTTTATCTCATACCCAACATTTTCATCCCAAAAATTAATAACCTGTAATTGCCTCGATTTCAAGGATCATATAAAACCAAGTGGTTCTTTATAACTATATCCACAAATGAAAAAATAATTATTCCTAAAATATCAATTTTACAAAACAATCTCTAGGGTTACACATAAAAGATAAAAGTATTCCAAGGAAATCTCATCAATAAAGAGAATAAATAAATTTAAAATTTCACCATCCATTTATTTGCACATAGGTTCTTCCTTGACCTTGTTGTTATCCTACAGAATATGACATTGACATGTGTAATACCAAGGTCCCCTATATTTACATAAAATGATTGTAAATAGATTCTTAGGATCATTTTTATTTTCATCCATAGTAATCTTCAATTTTCCTTGATAATTCCTTACATTATGTCCTTTTTTCCCACACATAAACCATTTATTTGTTCCATTGATACACTTTTCTGGGTGTCTCTTTCCAAATTTTATGAACGATGGAAGTTGAGCTTTATTTTTTCCATGTTCTCCACTACTAGAGCTTTTATCATACTACACCTTTCTATTATTTTTTAATTTTGGGAGTTAGTTAATGCATATGTTATTGATCATATTTTTGGAAACTTTCTTCAACATGAACACAATATCTTTTACGCATGTCAACATTCCATTTAGTTTCACATTTCCACCTTTATTCCCACCTTGTACATCATGTTCAATGCTACTCTAACTTCCATGGAATCCAGCCATTGACTAAAACTTGAAAGCATAGTGTGAGTAAAAATAGTCATAAAATCACATAGATAATACCTTGACACCTTATTTTCAATCAAAAAAAACTTTTAATTAACCAAGGTTATTTATTATCATCTTATATTAAAATACATTAAATATGTTTGTAAATAAAATGTGAATTATCCAAAGAATATCTCCGATGGGTGACGTAACCAAAAGTGTAACAAGGCCCATTGTCTTGCACCAGTTCCCATTTGAGTCTATATCAATGTTGTGTTTTGGGGTTTTACCCTAATTACTTCTATTCCAGAGAAAACTCTACTAACTCGTATCCAGTCATGGATGTATTTCATGGAAAATTCAAAAAATCTCTAAATTTTCAAAATTATTGGATGTTCTTCTATAATAATCCTCAAATTCTATCTTTGGGTGATATTATCTAATCATAGTTTGTTCTAAATCTAGTTTTCATGTTCTTTAATAAACTTCCTCTAATACCAACTGTAACACCCAACCCTAGTTACATAGAGTCCGGGCATTATTACATGACATTGGCATGATCACAAGAGATCAATTCTCCAATGACTTATTAGTTTAGTAACCTTGAATGTATAAGATACATATATAAGTTTTACATTACATCAAGAAATAACGAAAATACAAAATTATGTCCCCTTTGAACACACTAATATCCCGTAGACTATTCATGTAGCTCAATCATAATATTCTTCTTCACATCCTAGGAAGAAGAAAACATTAGAAAGGGGTGATCTTAAATGGCCAGTGAGGATAACAATATAACATAAAATTTCATAAATAATAATTAACATTTCATGCAATGTATATGACTAAAACACAATCCTATTAAACTTAAACTTCAATAGAATATGAAAAATATAAATCAAATAATACCATTTACTTATTTACATGGATATTATACTAGTCGAATAATCACATGTAATATCAACAGCTAATTTCCTAATGATGGAATGCATAATGCCAAAAATCATAACCACACAGTCAAGGCCTCATTCCAAGACTAAAAAAAGATTTTGTCAAGGCCTTATGATGAGACACTATTTTTTCTCATGAGATTCCCCAATACATAGAGGATCTATAGTGGGATCCACCCATCACTTACTAACTCTAATTCATTACTCATATGAAAAGGTTGAAATATAATCTAAACATTTGTATTAAAACTAGCATAAGAAATTTCAATATTTTAACCAAAAACTAGGAATAGTATTAAAATAACACATCCATAGTCAAAAATAACTCATTCAATACAATATGGATGATTTTATTATAATAAATAAACCCCAATGAAGAATAATGAAGTATATTGACACAGATGAAAACAATCTGAAAAACTATTTGGGAAAAATATCCCCTTTTTCTGGAAAACATTTTAAAGTCTCACTATTTATTAAGAAGCTGTTACAAATTGGTTTTTGAATCAAAGTGTCCCACAAAACATTGATAATTTTAAAAGGAATTTTATTTTTAAAACATTATTGTCCATATAAATAAATCATTAACATCATTTTTAAAATATGGACATTAATGAGAAATATTTAGAAGAATAAATATTTAAAACATTAAAAATGATATTTTAGTTAGAGTTTGTAACCAAATTAGAGACACTAGAATATAGATAATTGATGTAATAAAAACTATATGACATCATGAAAATAAATGGATTCATGTTATAATATGTCAAAGTACAATATGTGCAACATATAAATGTGAATTAGCGTGTAAAAAAAGAAGTATCAATAGAATGTAAATTGAGATAAAATCCCTTATAAAGACCGTATCCTAAGGTTATGAATAAATAAATGACATAATTATATGTGGAAAATATAAATAAACTCAATATTATTGGATATTTAGTGTAAATCATTCAGATAACATTAACACATATTCTTGTAAAAACAACTCCAATGACTTGGATGTTTAACTCAATAAATGGAAATTGAGTTAAGATAACTCTTATCATGTTAATATCAATGAATTTAGAATTTATCTATGGAGTGATTATTTATATTAAAAGTATTCACACAAAGGGGAGTGAAAATTACTACATAAATAAATAAATAGTGATTTCAAACATAATCATGGAGTAAAATAATCTATGAAGTTTGCGTAAAACCCAATGAGTTGAAATTGAAATTAAAAATTACCTTACTGATTTGTAACTTACGAAATATACAACCCAAGAAAGAAGTATCATAAGATCAAGATTTAATTCCCCTAAATTAATGTATATCACCGAAATAATACAATCATGGTCTACCCATACAACACATAAAAGAAAATAGTAGCAATATATCTTGAATCTCACAGGAATAAAAAGTGAGATAAAAACCCCTTACCTTGTACTTTTCCTTAGTCGAGGGTACATTAAAATCCTGTATAATAGTCAAATAATTGTTATTAAATTATACAAGAACCACATACAAAAATATTAATTCATATATGATCTTCTAATATAGTTTTTTAATAATATTTCAATATAGTATCATTGTTTCGGGTGTTAACTGGTTCGTTTTCTTATATATGTTGTGTTAAGTAGGTCATGTTTGTTATGGATTGGATTTATTTGATTCATATCCAGAATGATATTATATTCTTAAACATTATTTTAAATAATAAAATGAAAATTATTTCTGAAAGGTTACGTTGGTAAATTAATCTCACCGCGTTCATGGAGATGGAAATCTGTACATATGTACGAGTGAAGATATCATTCTATTGATGGTGAAATAATATGTAATTGGATGTTATATCATATATACAGAATCATTAAAATTTTATATTTATTATTTACAACAATTAAACTTATTATTATACACATCCAAATAATGAATTGTTGAATAAAAAAAACACCATGACTTGAAGAAGGTAAGTTGTATGTACACACGTATGGTGACTTTTTCAATCATAGGATGGATATAATATTGAATATGGTTGTAACATATTTACAATAACATCATATTATCTATAAGGTACTGGATTTATTATTTTGGTATGGAAACAACAATGAAAGAGGAAGTGGAAGGAGAAAAGAACATTGAAAGAGGTTGTGAAATCATTACCTCATCTTCGCGTGATACCTATTGATTTAGTCAAAAGGGCTCCTTAGGTGGGATTTTTGATCAAATTAAGGCTTCTATAATTAAGTCTGGGTATTTGGGAGGATATTTTATTAGGTTCTGGCTAATCCAAATGGATTTTTATTTGTGAATTTGAGAGAAGGTGAAGTACCCTTTTATAAGAGAAGTGAGAGTCACTTTTGGAAAATCTTGAAATACTATTTGATTATAAAATCGTTTTTGGTTAAATCATATGTTTATATCATCATATTAACCTTGTATTTTAGATTTAATTCTTAGTTAAATTTTTTAACTTTTACCTTGAATTCTTGTATTTTAATATTACATGGATAATAAATTGACTATAAAATTCCAAGAGTACCTCAAGTGGTTCATTAATGGAAAAAAATACCATTATATAAGTTATTTGGACAAACCTTATATTTTTAGGAATATTATATCATTTAATAATATTGTATTTGTTTTAAAAATTAAATTATGTCAATTTTAACACTATTTAGTATTTGGTTTTTTTGAAAGAAAAAAAAACTTGATTATTTTCAAAAATATACATTAAATCGACAATTGCATGTCATATTAACCTATAATATTAGTGTACTATATCAAAAGATTCAATATACATTTATTTTAATATTTATAACATCAATTATTTTAGTCTTTCATTAATAAGGTAATTAGTTTATCATCATCGTATCACAAATAAATTTAATTATTTAATGTCTAAAAAATATAAATAAAATAAAATTATGTATTAAATATTTTTATCTTTATAATTAATATTTATATTATAATTTATCATATGTATAACCCTATATTATAAATGTATTAGTTATTAAGTTTTGAATTAAAAACTTTTACCTCTTCATTAAATAAAATAATAATAAATGCACTAATTTAATTCTTGTGGATCAAAAGGATCATATTTTTGTCTAAAGTATGATGTTGTTCAAAATAAACTTTTCCAATAGAATTAGGACATGAGTTAGGATAATTATAATATCATTTTAACCTTCAATTACCCAATTTTCTTTTTACCGTGGTAAATAAAATTCAAAAGTTACTATTCCAAAAAAATTAGTTTCATCCTATTGAACCACCTTTTAATTACTAATGTCAACCATGTCTATATGTTTTTTGAAATTCAATTCATAGAATTGGTAAAATATGTTTTATGAAAATTTTCAAATGTTCTTCGAAGGTAAGTAAAAGTCGGTAAAAAGAACAACAAAATTTTATTTATATCTATTCATATTAAAAATGAATTTAATGAATTAAATTGGACTAATATAAGTACTATGAATCAATTTTTTTTTACTTTAAAATAAATTAAAATTAAAAATACTTATTTAAAAAAAATTCCTCTTTAAACAATAACACAATGTTTTTCCCTATTCATCAAAAATTGAATGTTTTTAGAAAATTACTAAAAATTCACCAAAAGAAAATTTTGATATTACAAATTCAAAAATTATTTCTATTTTTATTAATTAAAAACATATAAATTTTATTTATTAATTTATAAAAATAATCCCGTTGTCAAAACCAGAATGCATGTTTTTGGGAAGTAAAAACTATCAAAAGATTGAAATGTGTTTATGTCTAATTTAAATGTAAAATTATTTGCAATGACCAATATTGGATTAAATGATAAAAATATAATCTAATTATACTTAAAAACAATTCAAATGTATAATTTAACACTATATATTATTTTGATTAAAAAATTTGTTTTCAATTAAAATTTAGTAATTTTTCAATTCATAAAAATATGAAAATTATCTCAAAAGAACAGATTATTTATCCAAAATAAATTTTTATTCCCCTCTTCTAAATAAGATGTTTAATTTCACTAATTGAATATATAAATGTGTCAAATATTTTATTTCAAATAATGTTTTCAATTAAAAGGCGATAAAATTACATTTTTTGAAAAATACAACTTTTTTCTAAAAATGTGAATTTGTTCTTATTTTATGACTAAAAAACACATAATATGGAAGCTAAAATTTTATGGATTATATTAAATCAAAATTAATTTAATAGTATTCATAACCGCATTTTTAACAGCTAGTTTGGTATGTTTTGGTATGCTCAGACTCGGTGTCGCGTGCATCACAAGGTATTGAATTACGTTAAAGAAAACAACTTACTATGAAATCATGGGGTGTTTCATTCTTCCCCCCTTTTGGAAATTGTGTCGTTAAAATTTTAAAATTGGGCTTCATAACTTCATTTAAAGTCCCACAATGAAGAAATAGTAAATAAAACAATCACATTAAATTAAAGAAAGAGAAGTACAAAGGTCACAAGAGATAACCCATACTTGGATTCCTTATAGGAAACATGGATATTGAAGATAAAATAAGTGTCACATTCTGATGTAGAGTGATACAAAACATGATTAGGAGAAATTCAATAACAAGAAAACCACAAACTTGTGAAAGGTTAAATGATCATTAGTTTCCCATTAGGAAAAGGGAAAAAAAAATTTGTTTTAAGTTCCATTTCATAAATTTGAGGAATTTATTTACAAGATTGACTAAGAAAATAAAGAGATATAATAACTTTTCAAGTAAAGTTTCATCCTTTAATTAATTTATAACACAAACTTTTCTTTTCTCCAAACAACGAGTATTCAAGATGACTTGGTAACACAAGATGCTCTAGAATAAACTTCTATATAATCACATAATACACAAAGGAGGGACTATATATTTCCATTTTATTTAGAGATTAACAAAGAAAAAGGTTAGTACAAGATCATATAATCCCCAAAATGAAAAATCCATTATATAAATAAATATTAATCATTACTTCGAAAATTAAACAAACATTACCCAAAGTTCAATAAAAACCATTCAATGAACAATTGTCTTTAAAATACTTCAATATAATCCAAAATAATATTGAATCCCAAAACTCAGAATAATTTTATCCCATGGCCTTTCAAAGTAAATTATAACATTTCTCTCCAAATAACATCAACTACTCTTAAAGTCTCATACTGAAGTGTAATTAACCAAATCAAATATTCCCTATAATAGGTTAATAATTTCCATTAATAACCTGAATCACTATAAAAAATAGATTCTTTCCAAATAGAAATAATCCATTACTCCTCAAATGAAATCCCATATTATTCTATTTTCCTTAGGCATATAGTGTTTTCAAAAGAGTGAACGTCTTCAAAAATAACACTAATCACTTAATAACCAAATCATTTTCCTATAATATGGATATCCATTTTATAAAAAATAACAACCCAAATAAACATAGTATTTAGCAATAAAATCATATAACTAAAAAGTATTAGTGACCCAAACTAGGGATTTAATGTAGTCTATTGGTAGGTGATAAATCTTAGTATCATTTTGGTTGTGGGTTCGATTCCTGTAGCTTTGTCCGATGCGACGTGTTGTCACATGTTCTATGTGTTTTCCTTTTTCAGAAAATATATTTGATAAACGTCCCAAAATGAGATAAATTCCTCAATATAGCCATAACAAAATTTAACCACATATTTTATCTCATAGCTTTCATTTTAATACCAAAAATTAATAAACTGTAATTTTCGCAAATTCAGGGTCCATATAAACCCAAATGTTTCTTTATAAATATATCCACAAAATAAAATATAATTCTTTCTAAAATATAATTTTCACATAACAATTTTCAGGGATACACATAAAAGAGAAAATTCTTTCAAAGTAAAACCATCAACAAAGAGAATTAATACTTTTAAACATTTCTCCAACCATTTATTTCCACAGAGGCTCTTCATTGACCTAGTTGTGATCCTATAGAATGGGGAATTGAATCTGGTAGTGACTAGGTCCCCTAAATTTAAGGGAAATTAATGTAAATGGATTCTTAGTATCATTTTTATTTTGTTCCATTGTACTCTTTATTTTTCCTTAGTAATTCCTTACTTTATGTACTTCTTTACCACACATAAAGAATTTATTTATTCCATTGAGAAACTTTCCTAGGTTTCTCCTTCCTCATTTACTGCATGATAAAAATTGATCTTTCTTTTCTCCAAAATATTTATTTATAGAGCTCTTATCATTACATACCTCTATCATATTGGTTTATATTAGGAGTTTTTTAGTGAAAATTTGGTTGATTATATTTTTTGAAATCAGCTTTGGCATGAACATGATATCTTTTATGTCTATAAAATTACATTTAGTTTCTCATTTACACCTTCTTTCACACCATTTACATCATGTTAAATGTTAATATGAATTCCTTGGAAACCATCAATTGATGAAAACCAGAAATCATAGTGTGAGTAACAATAGTCATAAATCATTTAGAGAATATCATGGCACTTTATTTTCAATATAAAACAGTTTAAGAATAACCAAGGTTATTTATTCACATATTATATTAAAATCCTTCAATTGATATATAAATAATAAGTGAATTATCTTAAGTATATCCCCTAGGAGTGTCGTAACCAAGAGAGAAGAAAGGCCCGGTGTCGTGCACTTGTTCCTGTCCGAGTATAGCTCAAGGCGGTGTTTTTAGGTTTTACCCATAGATACATATGTTCTAACGCCGCCTTTACCTGATCATATCCAAATAGGGAAATTTTTCATGGAAAATTAAAAAACTCTCCACACTACCAAAATTCAAGGACGTTATTCTATACTAATCCCCAACGTCTATATTAGGATAATGTTCTCTAATCGGATTTTTTTCTAAATATAGTTTCCAAGGTTTATACTAAACTTCCTCTGTACCAACTATAACACCCCAAACCTAGTTAACCAGAGTTGGTGCATTGTTACATAACATTGGCATGATCACAAGAGATCATGTCTCAAAATACCAATTAGTTTAGTAGCCTTGGAAGTACTAGATACATATATAAGTTTTACATTACATCGTAAAATAAAAAAACAACAACATTGTGTCCCCTTTAAACACACTCATATCCCTTAGCCTATCCATGAAGGCCAATAATAATATACTTCTTCACATCATCACGAAAAATAAAACATAAGAAAAGGGTGAGTTCAAATGCTTATTAAGGATAACAATATAGAGGAAACATTCATAAATAATCATAAGCATTTAAGAAAATGTATAAGACTAAAAAAAATCCCCTTAAACATAAACTTATGTATAATATAGAAAATATAAATCTAATAATTCCATTTACTTATTCACAAGGATATTTTAATAATCTAATAATAACATGTAATATCAATAGATAATTTCGTAATTATGGAATTCATAATGCTAGACATCATAATCAGATAGTCCAGGCTTCGTGCCAAGACTACAAATACGATTTTTTCAAGGCCTTGTGCCTGGACACTAGTTTGTCTCATGAGACCTACCGATGCATTGAGAATCTATAGCAGTATCCACCCATCAATTAATAAATCTAATTCATTTCTCATATGAAAATGTTGAAAAATAATCTAAACATTCATATTAAAACTATCAAACGAAAATTCAACATTTTAACCACAATCCATGAATGGTATAAAAATAGCACATCCCCGTTCAAACATAACTCATTCAATATAATATGGAAGATTGTATTATAATAAATCAACCAAAATCAATAATAATGAAGTATATTGACATAGATAAAAATAATTAGTAAAACTATTTTAGAGAAATATCCCGTTTTTATTGAAAACATTTAAAAGCCTCACTATTTATCAAAAATCTATTAAAATTCGAATTTTGAATCAAAGTGTCCCCTACAAAATTGAAAATTTGAAAAGGAATTTTAATTTTAAAACATTAATTTCCATATAAATAAATCCTTAACACCATTTTGAAAACATTGACATCAATGAGAGATATTTAGAAGATTAATTATTTGAATCATTTAAAATGTAATTTTAGTTAGAGTTCATTACCAAATGACAGGCACTTGAATACAGACAATTGAGGTAATAAAAACTTTATAATCTCATGATAATAAAGGGATTCATGATATACTATGTCAAAGTACAATATATACACCATATAAATGTGAATTGGTTCATAACAACAAAGAAGTCTCAATGGAAGGTAAATTGAGATGAAATCCCTTATAAAGACTATATCCATAGGTTTAGGATAAATAAATGACCTACTTATATGTGAAAAATATAAATACACCCAATATTATTGGTTATTTTCTGTAAAAAATTCAGAAGAAATTCACACATATTCTTGTAAAAAACAAAAATGACTTGGATGTTTAACTAAATGAATGGAAATTGAGATATGATTTCTCTTATCAAGTTAATATTGTTGAATTTTGAATTTATAAATGGGGGGATTATGTGTATTAAAAGTATCCACACAAAGGGGAGTAGCAATGAAAATATAAATAAATAAATAGTGATTTCACACATAATCATGGAGTAAAATAATCAATGAAGTTTTCGTAAAACCCAATGAATTGAAATTGAAATTAGAAATTAACATACCGATTTGGTAACTTATGAAGCATACACCCTATGAAAAAATATTCATTAGATTAATATGTAAATACCCATAAATTAAATTATATTAAAAAAATAATATAGTCATGGTTAGTACATACACCACACAAAAGGAAATAATTGCAATATATCATGAATCTCACAAGGAATAAAAAGGGAGATGCAAACCCCTTACCTTGTACTTTTTCTGAGTTTAAGGTAATCTAAGATCTTGTATAATATTTAAATCATTTTCATTAAATTATATAAGAACCACATACAAAAATATAATATCATATATGATCTTATAATATTTCATTATTAATAATATTTTAGTAGTATCATTGTTTCAGGTGTTAAATGATTCATTTTCCATTGTATGTTTTGTTTCGTAAGTCATGTTTGTTATGGAAAGGATATATTTAATTCATATCCATAATTATATTAAGTTATTAAAAATTATTTTCTATCATAAAATGAAAATTATTTTTGAATGGTTACGATGGAAAATTAATTTCTTCGTGTTTGTGGAGACAGTAATCCGTACATACGCAAGAGGGACAATATCATTATATTGATGGTGGAATCATTTGTAATTGGATTTTATATCATATATACAGAATAATTAAAATTATATATTTATTATCTAATTCAATTATACTCATTATTATACCCATCAAAATAATGAAGTGTTGAATAACAAACTACACCACGACGTGGAGACTATAAGTCGTGCGTACCCACATATGGCGACATTGTCATTCATAGGATGGATAAAAAAATTGATATGGTTTTACCGTATTTATAAAAAGATCATATTATATAAAAGGTTCGAGAATTATTATTTTGTTATGGAAAAACAATGAAAGAGGAAGTGGAATAAGAAAATAACTTTGAAAGATGTATTGAAATTATTACCTCTTCTTCGGCTCCTTCCTTTTGATTTGACCAAAAGGGGTCCTTAGGTTGGCTTTTTGACCAAAGTAAGGCTCTAGGATGGAGTTAGTGTAGTCGGGAGGATATATAATTAGGGTATGGACGAGTCAAATGGATTTGGATGTGTGAATTTGGGTTAACGGGAAGTAGCCTTTTACAAGAGAGGTGAGGGTCACTTTAGAAAAATCTTGAAAACAATATTTTACTATAAAATCATTTCTCTGTTTCTAATGGTTCAAAATGGATTTATTTCTAGGATAAGTTGGGGTGGGTCAAAAAATTCTCAAAGAACAGAATTTATACATGTTTAGGTCAGTATATTAACGTTATCTTTTATATTTAATTCTGTGTTAAATTGATTAACTTTTTAATGTCTTCTTGTATTTGTATATTGCATGGTCAATAAAAATTCTATTAAATGCCTAGATAACCTCAAGTGGTTCATTAATAACACATATATCAATATATAATTCCTTTGTATGAACCTTATATTTTTATAAATATTATATTATTTAATAATATAGTATTTGTTTTAAAAATCCATTTATGTCAATTTCAGCACAATTTTGTATTTGGTTTTTGTGAAAGTCAAAAAAACATGATTACATAGAAAAAATAAAATAAAGCAATGATAACATGTCATATTAACCTATAAAATTAGTTGAATGCATCAAAAGTTTGAATTTAAATTAATTTTATTATTTATAAGATCACTTATTTTAGTCATTCAATAATAAGGTAATTACTCCATCATCATTGTGTCATAAATAAATTTATTTAGTTAGTGAATAAAAAATATAAATTAATTTCCATTATGTATTATATCTTTTTATATTCCCAATGAATATTTATATTAGAATTTATCTTATGTTTAACCCTATATTAAAAATGTTTTAGTTATTAAAATTTGAATTTAACAACTTTACCTCTTCTTTAAATAAAATAATAATAGATGTCCTAATCTAATCAAAGTGGATAAAAACAAACATATTTGTTTTTCCAAATGTTGATTTTGGTCGAAATACACTTATCCAATTTAATTGGGACATGTTTTAGGGTAATTATAATATCATTGTTTCTTTAATTTCCCTGTTTACTTTTAACCGTGGTAAATAAAATACAAAAGTTACTGTTCGCCAAAAATTATTTTCATCATATTGAACCACCTTTTACATACTGATTTAAACCGTGAATCTTGAATTTTTGAAATTAAATTCACAGAATTTGTAATATTATATTTTATGGAAATTTGTAAATGTGACAATAATATAGCATCCCGCTATTTTATAACATAAACTTTCATTTCATTACACGGAACTGAGGATCGTTAAGGTTTAGTGTCTTGGAAACAAGGATCATAATACATAAAAAAAACATAAAAATATTCTTCTTAAACACTTGAAAGGCTTGTCCTTTAGTTCATCCTATGTTCATTATGCATCTCATAACCTGGGGACATACATCAAAAGAAAGGGTGAGCAGAAGGCCCAGTAAGGGAAACAAGAGAAACATTTTACAAGTGAACTTGAGATACTTCAATAAGGACATGAAAAGAACTTTAAGGCACGAGAAAGAAATCATGAGATACATCAAAATAAAAATAATCATTTTTCATAACTGGAAGATGTGGCTACAACATTTAATATTGACAATCGTTTCGTTTCACCAAGGTCCATCCCCAAGGTGTCTTTAAAAATTACCAAGGTTATTCACCAAGGCGTCGTTAAAATGGTCATCTCTAGAGATTAAGTCTTTACCCAATGCATTGGAGCGCTATCAGGGCGCACCCTTAAATTTGTCTTTATTTTCATGTGAGCCACATATATCATCATCAAACATTTCATAAATAACCCATATAGCATAAAACAAATGGGTTTCATTTCATAATCATAACGTTTCAAAAACTGCTTTAAAGACATGATCTTTACGTTACTTTAAACCCACAGAAAGGGAAAGCGGGTATCATGTATGTAAATCCCAGAATTTAAAATAGAACATTTTTATATATATGTGAATACCCCTTTAGAAATAGTAGCTTTGAGTATTCACTTTATAACATAAAATAATTTTGAGAAAAGAGAGGTATTTTGAGACGAAAATTCTGCAGCATAACGGCTATGTTACAAGGTTTTAGAAACTTTGAAAAGAGAGGGAACATGGGTTGAACAATCATAATTGAACCATAAAAATGTAGAGGGACAGAATAAGAAGGATATATGGACATGGTGATGCAATTTCAAGGACATACCAATTGAAATGAAAACATGGAAGGAAGACAAGAATTTGATTTCTCTTATGAAAATTCGGCAGCCTAACGACGTCACTTAAACTTCAACAAAAATGCATTGGACAAATAAAATAGGGTCTCTCATCATATGATCATAAGAGATCAGTATGATAGATATAGAGATCATACCCCAACATAATAAAAAGGAACTTGAAAGATTTGACATGAAAATCGAACTTGAAAAAAATGAGAAGGGTGAAAGAATCACTTAAACATTCGGCAGCCTAGCGGCGTCACTTAAACTTCAACAAAAATGAATTGGACAAATAAAATAGGGTCTCTCATCATATGATCATAAGAGATCAGTATGATAGATATACAGATCATACCCCAACATAATAAAAAGGAACATGAAAGATTTGACATGAAAATCGAACTTGAAAAAAATGAGAAGGGTGAAAGAATCACTTAAACATTCGGCAGCCTAACAGCGTCACTTAAACTTTCATAAAACGAAATGATGAGAGTAAGAGGGGTTCTCTCATCATATAAACATGAAAGGGAAGTAAAAGGAATATAAAATAACATCCTCTCACATAATAACATGGAGCATAATAGGAATGACATAAAAGAGATTAAATGAAAAGAAAGAGAGGGGTCAGATCCCTTACCTTAAAACGTGACTGTTGAAACTCAAAGGATTGGACCTTGAGGGCTTGGGGGAACCTTGGGAGGACTCTTTGGAAGGTAAGAAGACCATAACTTCGTTGGGGAAGAGTTGGGAGTAAAAACCAAGGGAGGAAAGGGTGGGTATTTATAGGGAAGGTGAGGGGACAAAGCATTAATGGCCAAGGGACACCTCACATGTGCTTTTCTCAAACCCATGTGCTCTCCCTTGGCATTTATCATGGAGTTAGGACACATGGGGCCCCCAAAACAATAATTAATCACCCTTGGCCGGCCAACCCTCAAAAGATCTCATGACATCATCATGACACCGCTATGATGTCATTAAACATACCGAAACCCTAAAACTGTATTTTTACTATTCACTGAAAATTCAACTTTCTCAGAATAACCCCAAAATTTCACCTTAACCAAATATCAATGCTCGGATTTCAAAAATGAAATCCATTTTATAAAAATAATTTTCTAAATATTTTTAATTTAATTTTTAAATAAATACACTATTCATCGAAAATTCATTTTTTCCAAAAAATTCCCCAAAAATTATCATAACAAAATATCGATGCTCTGAGTTCAAAAATGAAGTCATTTTTATAAAAATAATTTTCTAATTATTTTTAATTAAAAAACACTATTCATCTGAAAAAACTAATACTTGAATAATATTTTATGAAACCGTTATTTACCCATTTTATTGAATCACATTACTTAATCTAGGTGTCTAAATTATATGGAAACTTTCTTTGAGTGAAATTACTAATCCATTTGGTCACATTACTAATCCTAAGCATAAAATCACTATTCATAATTTACTATTCATCAAAAAATTAAGTTGATCTCATTTGACTCCAAATTCCTTAATGAACACTTTTGTAGAAGACCATTTTTTGAAACTCATTACACATCATTAGTTATTTAGGGTTTACATAAATATTTCAAAATATCCCTTTTTCAAAATTCATCAATAAAATACATTCTAAAATTATCTTGGCATTTGAAATTTCACAAACATCACTAAAGGAAGAAATCTCAATTTATTCACCCGAGAGGATTACACAAGGAAACTAGGGTCTCATCACATAGCCCCTTATAACACTGGCATAAGACCTAAGTGTAAGGTGTGCTATGGTGAGAGAATCTGAGGGAGGCTCAGATAACATTGCCCTAGTAGCAACCTCCACTAACTTGAACTTCTCCTGCAAGCATTTTCGTTCAAGCTTGACATGCTGGAGCTCGGCCTGGGCTTGGTCCAAAGCGAAGCCCACAGATGCTACCTCCTTCCCAAGCTCAGATAAGTGGGCTTCGTAAGGGTTGAGTCTACTGGATGAAGCCATCGACTCCTCTTTCTGCATTAACCATTAACATCTTATTAAATCAATAAGAGTAAGTTAATATACTACTCAAAAAGATTGGGTCGTTACATTCTTCCCCCCTTAAGAAATTTCGTCCCCGAAATTTATTCTTGAGGCCTAGTCAAAAAGGTGAGGGTACTTTTGCTTCATTGTTTCCTCCGGCTCCCAAGTCGCCTCTTCATATTTATGATTCCTCCACAACACTTTCACATGGTGGGTAGTCTTGTTTCGTAGAACCTTGTCTCTACGGTCTAAGATCTCCACTGGCTGCTCTTCATAAGAGAGGTCATGTTCAAGTTGTACCACCTCTGGGTTCAGTACATGCGAAGGGTCGGGTATGTACTTCCTCAAGAGAGATACATGGAAGACATCATGAACTTGAGCTAGGTTCGGTGGAAGTGCTAGACGATAGGCCACTGCTCCTATGCGATCAAGGATTTCATAGGGGCCAATGTACCTAGGGCTGAGCTTCCCTTTCTTCCCAAACCGCATGACTCTCTTCCATGGAGAAATTCGAAGGAAGACTTTGTCACCAACACCAAACTCCAAGTCCCTTCGACGATTTTCAGCATAGCTCTTCTGCCGACTCTGAGCAGTCCTTATGTGTTGTTGGATGGCATGAACCTGTTCTGTCATCTCTTGCACGAGATCAGGCCCATGAAGCTTCCTCTCACCAGTTTCATCCCAACAAGTAGGAGTTCTACAACGCTTTCCATATAGAGCTTCATAGGGTGACATCTGAATACTCGAATGGAAGCTGTTGTTATAGGAGAACTCAACTAATGGGAGGTGTTGATCCCATCCACCTTTAAATTCCGTTGAGCATAATCTCAACATGTCTTCGAGTGTCTGAATAGTCCTTTCAGATTGGCCATCAGTTTGAGGATGATAGGCCGTACTAAAATTCAATTCAGTATTCAGAGCATGTTGAAGACTTCTCCAAAATTTTGATGTGAATCTTGGGTCACGATCAGATACGATGGATAGTGGTACCCCATGCAGCCTTACCACTTCCTTCACGTATATCTTGGAAAGCTGATCCAGAGAGAAATCTTCCCGAATAGAGATAAAATGGGCTGTCTTGGTGAGACGGTCCACAATAACCCATATCGCATTGTTTCCTTTGGATGTTTTTGGGAGACCAGTTACAAAGTCCATGGTGATATTATCCCACTTCCATACTGGTATGGGTAGCGGTTGTAATACCCCCTTAAGAAGTTGTCTTTCTGCCTTTACTTGCTGACACACCAGGCACCTTGTAGTGTAATCAGCAATCTCCCTCTTCATGTTATCCCACCAATAATGATCACGAAGGTCTCTATACATCTTAGTGCTTCCCGGATGTATAGAGAAAGTAGAGCTATGAGCTTCATCTGTCAGTTCTTTCTTTATCTCCGGAATAGATGGAACACATAGTCTTGTACGAAATTTCAATACACCTTCTTGATCAATATTGAAATCAGGGAACTTCCCATCCTTTACAGCCTCGAACTTCTCCTGCAGCAAAGGATCTTCTTTTTGAGCCTTCTTGATCATCTCTAGTAATGAAGGTTGAGAAATCATTTGGGATAGGGTTGATGATGTCCCTTTCCTTATAATTCCCATGTCCAGTTTTACTAGATCTTTAATCAAGGGATCTCCCAGGATCCTCATTGTTGCCAGAACAACAGGATCTTTCCTGCTTAACGCATCCGCGACTTTGTTTGCTCTTCCAGGGTGATAATGAATTGAACAATAATAGTCTTTAATAAGCTCCAACCCTCTATTTTGTCTCATGTTCAATTCTTTCTGAGTGAAAATATACTTTAGACTTTGGTGGTCAGTGTATATATCACATTTCTCCCCATAAAGATAGTGCCTCCATATCTTTAGAGCAAAAACAACTGCCGCCAGCTCTAGATCATGCGTAGGATAATTCTGCTCATGAATCTTCAACTGTCGAGATGCATAAGCAATTACTTTGTCATTTTGCATGAGGATGCACCCAAGCCCTTTCAGAGATGCATCGCTAAAAATAAAGAATCCTTCTCCGATAGAGGGTAGTGTTAACACCGGTGCAGTAACCAATCTCTTCTTCAGCTCTTGGAAACTTTCCTCTCATTCCTTTGTCCAGATGAACTTAACCCCTTTTCGAGTCAACTTGGTTAGTGGATTAGAAATCCGTGAAAAGTTTTTCACAAACCTCCTATAATATCCCTCTAAACCAAGGAAACTACGAATCTCAGTTACTGTTGTGGGTTAAGGCCACTCCTCCACAACCATTGTCTTTGCAGGGTCAACCGAGATTCCTTCATTGGTTACGTTGTGCCCCAAGAAAGCCACTTGTTGTAACCGAAACTCACACTTGCTGAACTTCCCAAAGAGCCTCTCCTTCCGTAGAGTTTTCAAAACAACCCTCAGATGATCTTCATGCTCCTCACGACTTTTTGAATATATCAAAATATCATCAATAAAAACTACCACAAAGTTATCAAGGTAGTCCTTAAAGACTCTATTCATCAAATCCATGAAAATAGTAGGAGCATTAGTCAAGCCGAAGGGCATAACAGTAAACTCATAATGCCCATATCTTGATCGGAAGGAAGTCTTTGGAATATCTTCCTTCTTCACCCTCAGTTGATGATAACCAGATCGAAGGTCAATCTTAGAGAAGAATTTAGCCCCACGAAGTTGTTCAAATAAATCATCAATTCTAGGAAGAGGATATCTGTTCTTCACTGCGATCCCGTTCAGTTCTCTATAATCGATGCATAGCCGCATTGATCCATCCTTCTTCTTCACAAAGAGAACTGGTGCTCCCCAAGGAGACACACTCGGTCGGATAAACCCATTCTCCAACAAGTCTTGGAGTTGTTTCTTTAGCTCCTCTAGCTCCACATTTGCCATTCTATACGGAGTCTTTGATATCGGTTGAGACCCAGGTACGAGTTCAATGGAGAACTCTACCTCTCTTTCTGGGGGAGGTCCAGGTAACTCCTCAGGAAATACATCCATGTATTCCTGAAAAATCGGAACATCTTCAATTTGTATGCTCCCTTTCCCTTCTTCCTCATCACCGATTAACTCCATAAAGAAAGCTATAGGAGGTGCTTATAGATAGGGATCAGTTCGGGATATCTCTCCACGGAAGATAACTGTAGGTCGTTCATTCAAGACTACTGAGATTTCCTTACTTCTGCATTTGATCTTAGCATTATACATTGAGAGCCAGTCCATCCCTAGTATAACGTCGAATTCCATCATGGTAATGACTACTAGATTTGCGATAAGATTGTGCTCACCAAAGTAAACACTAGAGTCTCTAAACACTGTTGATGCATGGATAATCCCACTTGGAGTCTTGACTGACAACTCTACCTCAAGCAATTCGGGGATTGATTCTATATTCTTTGCAAACTTGGAAGAAATAAAGGAATGCGTAGAACCAGAATCAAATAAAGTACTTGATAGCTTTGAGGGGACAACAAGAGTACCTGCTACCACATCGTTCGGGACTTCAACTTCAGCTGTTGTGATAGCGAAAGCACGACCTTGCTCTCTTGGCCTCTGCTGAGGTTGATGGTGATTCCCCTCCACCGCCCTCGGATTTGGACATTGGTTAGCAAAGTGCCCAAGCTATCCACACTTGAAGCATGTGACTTCGGGTAGGGCCAGAACCATCTTTCCTCTGTCGTTAGTGTTGGGAAGCTGAGGCTTCACCTCACTATGACAATTCCGAGCAATATGGCCTCCTCTTCCACACTTGTAGCACTTGCCACTTCCGTTCAAGCAGTTCCCCAGATGATTCTTCCCACAATTATTGCATGTGGTAAGTTGCATTTTCTTTCCACCTCTTCCCTGATCAAAAGACTTCCCTAAACTGGGCTCCAACGATCTCTTCTTTTCATTTGGCTTATGAGACCACTGTGTCTCACGAAACTCCAGCTCGACTTTCATAGCACTTCGAACTATTTCTTCATAGCTATCATAGTCCATGTTGGATAGATTCTTCCGCAGATGAGGTCGTAGTCCGCCAAAGAATCTATCAACCTTCCCATTAGGGTCCATGACAAAGCGTGAGGTATAACGGGAAAGCCTTGTGAAGTTCATCTCGTAGCTTCCGACAGATTCGTTCTCCTTCTGCTTCAGCTCGAGAAACTCTTTCTCCATTTTCGTTCTCATGGAACGAGGGAAATACTTGTTAAAGAAAATCCCCCGAAATTCTTCTCACTCCATAGCTTCCATCTCTCCTCGTGGCTTCGTGTTTTTGATTAGTGACCACCACTGATCAGCTTCTCCCTCTAGGCGGTAAACAGCAAGGGTGACTTTTTCTTGTTCCGAACAATGAAGTACAGAGAAGATCTTTTCAATGGAGCTTATCCATTGTTCCGCAACCAATGGGTCAGTAGATCCACTGAATGTTGGCGGTCGTTGACGCATGAAGGACTCAACAGAGTGTTGTTCCCTTCATGGTGAGGTCGTCCTCTCAGCTTGATTCAAGTTATTACTCATAACTTGAGTCAGTTGGTTCATCATTCGCATGAATGTTTCCATTCCGGCTTCCATCGGAGGGCCGTCAGCACATGGTGCATTGCGTTCACCATCGACACGGTTCCTCCTATTGCCCGCCATTTTCTAAAAGAATAAAACCTTAGTAAGAAACTTATTTCATTTATGAATCTTTTAACTAAGACTTAATTCTTAGACAATTACACTTTTCTATAATTCCTTCATAATGATTCATAGAAAGCTTGTGATTAACCAAACATATCCCCCGGGAGTGTCGTAACCAAGAGTGCATCAAGGCCCGTTATCGTGCACCAGTTCCCGTTCGAGTCTAGCTCAAAGCGGTGTTTTCGGGTTTTAACCCTATGTACATATGTTCCAGAGCCGCCTCTACCTGCTCGTATCCAGACAGGGATGTATTTGTTTGATAAACCACTTATTCAATACTTACCAAAATACCAGGAAGTTTTCATATATTTAAACTTTTCTATAGGGTTCTTCCTAAAGTTTTTATATCCTAATTTCCACAAATAACTAAACCATCCTTTGATACCAACTATAGCATCCCACTATTTTATAACATAAACTTTCATTTCATTACACGGAACTGAGGATCGTTAAGGTTTAGTGTCTTGGAAACAAGGATCATAATACATAAAAAAAACATAAAAATATTCTTCTTAAACACTTGAAAGGCTTCTACTTTAGTTCATCCTATGTTCATTATGCATCTCATAACCTGGGGACATACATCAAAAGAAAGGGTGAGCAGAAGGCCCAGTAAGGGAAACAAGAGAAACATTTTACAAGTGAACTTGAGATACTTCAATAAGGACATGAAAAGAACTTTAAGGCATGAGAAAGAAATCATGAGATACATCGAAATAAAAATAATCATTTTTCATAACTGGAAGATGTGGCTACAACATTTAATATTGACAATAGTTTCGTTTCACCAAGGTCCATCCCCAAGGTGTTGTTAAAATTTACCAAGGTTATTCACCAAGGCGTCGTTAAAATGGTCATCTCTAGAGATTAAGTCTTTACCCAATGCATTGGAGCGCTATCAGGGCGCACCCTTAAATTTGTCTTTATTTTCATGTGAGCCACATATATCATCATCAAACATTTCATAAATAACACATATAGCATAAAACAAATGGGTTTCATTTCATAACCATAACGTTTCAAAAACTGCTTTAAAGACATGATCTTTACGTTACTTTAAACCCACGGAAAGGGAAAGCGGGTATCATGTATGTAAATCCCAGAATTTAAAATAGAACATTTTTATATATATGTGAATACCCCTTTATAAATAGGAGCTTTGAGTATTCACTTTATAACATAAAATAATTTTGAGAAAAGAGAGGCATTTTGAGACGAAAATTCTGCAGCATAACGGCTATGTTACAAGGTTTTAGAAACTTTGAAAAGAGAGGGAACATGGGTTGAACAATCATAATTGACCCATAAAAAGGTAGAGGGACAGAATAAGAAGGATATATGGACATGGTGATGCAATTTCAAGGACATACCAATTGAAATGAAAACATGGAAGGAAGACAAAAATTTGATTTCTCTTATGAAAATTCGGCAGCCTAACGGCGTCACTTAAAATTCAACAAAAATGAATTGGACAAATAAAATATGGTCTCTCATAATATGATCATAATGGATCAGTATGATAGATATAGATATCATACCCCAACATAATAAAAAGGAACTTGAAATATTTGACATGAAAATCGAACTTGAAAAAAATGAGAAGGGTGAAAGAATCACTTAAACATTCGGCAGCCTAACGACGTCACTTAAACTTCAACAAAAATGAATTGGACAAATAAAATAGGGTCTCTCATCATATGATCATAAGAGATAAGTATGATAGATATAGAGATCATACCCCAACATAATAAAAAGGAACTTGAAAGATTTGACATGAAAATCGAACTTGAAAAAAATGAGAAGGGTGAAAGAATCACTTAAACATTCGACAGCCTAACGGCGTCACTTAAACTTTCATAAAACGAAATGATGAGAGTAAGAGGGGATCTCTCATCATATAAACATGAAAGGGCAGTAAGAGGAATATAAAAGAACATCATCTCACATAATAACATGGAGCATAATAGGAATGACATAAAAGAGATTAAATGAAAAGAAAGAGAGGGGTCGGATCCCTTACCTTAAAACGTGACTCTTGAAACTCAAAGGATTGGACCTTGAGGGCTTTGGGGCACCTTGGGAGGACTCTTTGGAAGGTAAGAAGACCATAACTTCGTTGGGGAAGAGTTGGGAGTGAAAACCAAGGGAGGAAAGGGAGGGTATTTATAGGGAAGGTGAGGGGACAAAGCATTAATGGCCAAGGGACACCTCACATGTGCTTTTCTCAAACCCATGTGCCCTCCCTTGGCATTTATCATGGAGTAAGGCCACATGGGGCCCCCAAAACAATAATTCATCACCCTTGGCCGGCCAACCGTCAAAATATCTCATGACATCATCATGACACCGCTATGATGTCATTAAACATACCGAAACCCTAAAACTGTATTTTTACTATTCACTGAAAATTGAACTTTCTCAGAATAACCCCAAAATATCACCTTAACCAAATATCAATGCTCTGATTTCAAAAATGAAATCCATTTTATAAAAATAATTTTCTAAATATTTTTAATTTAATTTTTAAATAAAAACACTATTCATCGAAAATTCATTTTTTCCAGAAAAATCCCCAAATATTATCATAACAAAATATCGATGCTCTGAGTTCAAAAATGAAGTCATTTTTATAAAAATAATTTTCTAATTATTTTTAATTAAATTTTTAATTAAAAAACACTATTCATCCGAAAAAACTAATACTTGAATAATAATTTATGAAACCGTTATTTACCCATTTTATTGAATCACATTACTTAATCTAGGTGTCTAAATTATATGGAAACTTTATTTGAGTGAAATTACTAATCCATTTGGTCACATTACTAATCCTAAGCGTAAAATCACTATTCATAATTTACTATTCATCAAAAAATTAAGTTGATCTCATTTGACTCCAAATTCCTTAATGAACACTTTTGTAGAAGACCATTTTTTGAAACTCATTACACATCATTAGTTATTTAGGGTTTACATAAATATTTCAAAATATCCCTTTTTCAAAATTCATCAATAAAATACATTCTAAAATTATCTAGGCATTTGAAATTTCACAAACATCACTAAAGGAAGAAATCTCAATTTATTCACCCGAGAGAATTACACAAGGAAACTAGGGTCTCATCACATAGCCCCTTATAACACTGGCATAAGACCTAAGTGTAAGGTGTGCTATGGTGAGAGAATCTGAGGGAGGCTCAGATAACATTGCCCTAGTAGCAACCTCCACTAACTTGAACTTCTCCTGCAAGCATTTTCGTTCAAGCTTGACATGCTGGAGCTCGGCTTGGGCTTGGTCCAAAGCGAAGCCCACAGATGCTACCTCCTTCCCAAGCTCAGATAAGTGGGCTTCGTAAGGGTTGAGTCTGCTGGATGAAGCCATCGACTCCTCTTTCTGCATTGACCATTAACATCTTATTAAATCAATAAGAGTAAGTTAATATACTACTCAAAAAGATTGGGTCGTTACAAATAAGGTGGGTAAAGGACGATAAAAAGATCAATAAAATTTTATATTTCTAATCTTATTATAAAATGAATTTAATGAATTAAATTGGACTAATATATGTATAATGTATCTATTTTGACTTTAAAAAAAATTTATATTCAAAATAATTATTTAAATAAAATGTCGGCTTTAGACAACAACGCCATGTTTTTCACTATTAATAAAAAATTGAATGTTTTTAGAAAAATACAAAAAATTCACGTAACGAATATATTGATATTCCAAATTCAAAAAATATGTCTATTTTACCAAACTAAAAACATAAAATTTTTATAAATTAAATTAAAAAATATATCAATTTTCAAAACAAAAAAGGGGTTTTTGAAAAGTAATAACTATCAAAAGATTAATATGTGTTTATGTCAAATTTAAATGTAAAATTACTTCCAATGACTTCAATTGGATTAAATGAAAAAAATATACTCTAACTATACTTCAAAACCATTAAAATGTATAATTTAACACTATAAAATATTTTGATTAAAAAATTTGTTTTCAATTAATATTTAGTATTTTCACTATTCATCAAAATATAAAAGTTATCAGAAAAGCACCAAAAAAATATCAAAACAAAATTTTTATGTCCCGATTATAAATAAAAAATTTATTTTTTAAAATCGAATATATAAAATTTTCAATGATTAGATTTAAAAAAATGTTAACCATTAAACAGGGGTAAAATTGCATTTTTTAAAAAATATTTCTTTTATCTCAAAAAATTGAAATATTTCTTATATTTTGTCTAAGAAATAGTTAATATGGATGTTAAAATTATATAGAGTATATAAAAGTCAGAATGTAGTTAACACTATTTATAACAGTTTTTTAAATGGTAGTTTGGTATGTCGTGGTGCACTCGAACTCGTTGTTGCTTATTGTCAAAGATGTTGAATTACTTAAAAAAATAACTTTCTACGAAATCTTGGGGTGTTATAGACGTTATGAATAGTAATTTTAGTTATTATTGTATTTACCATGTTTAAAGGGTAAATTTGGTAAATAAGGATAAAAATAATATAATAATTTAATTAAATTACCCTAAAACATTTCCTAATCCTATTTAATGAGATATTTCTGACCATGTGAATCCCTTGGTCGATTTTGGGGCCCCATAGATTCACATGGATGTGAAAATGGGAATTTATAAGAATTAATTTAATGTAATGATAATATAACATAAACATATATCTTTTACTAAATAGATTTTAATAGAGTGTTATATAACTGATATCTATGTAAAAAAATAGTAATTAAAAATATAAAAATATTTCCTACATCATAGTATTTTATTTATAATTTTTAGATGTTAGATGAAAATATTTATTTATGGCACAATTATGATGTAGTGATTACCTTATTAATGAAAGATTCAAATAAATTAGTTTTTAAATATTAAAATAAATTTAATTTGAGCATTTTGATGTCATCCATGATATTTTTAGATAACATTGACATATTAGGGATTATTTAATTCCTTTTATTAGAAGTAATATGGTTTTTATGAATTTTAAAAAAGGTAAGTATGAATAGTATCCCAAATTGACATAATTCATAACTTATAACATAAAATAGTTTATTAAATGATATTAAATTCCTAGAAAACAATGATTCGGCCAAATGGTTAAAATAAGTCCAAATATTTCATAAATAACTTTTTTTGGTCGTTTGACATGATATGGTAATTATATTAACCCACAATGTGTAAATAACGAGATATCACAGTAAGATAAAAAATGGTAAAATAGGGGTAAAACCAAACAAATAAGGATAAAAAAATATTCAAAACATGTCAAAAAAAATTATTGGATTATGGGAATTCGAGAATTTTTTATCTTATCATATAATTTAATACATTTTGGGCCATTTTAAATCAAAATTGAATTTATAATAAATTAATATTTTGGGACATTCTGAAAGATCCCTTCTCCTCTATTAAAAAAGGGATCCTCCTCCCTCTCCTATTCACTCTATTTTGAGCCATCAATCTCACCCAACCCTGATTATTTCTATTATAAAATTCTTTAGTAACAATTTTGAGTTTCTGGTATTCTCAAAAGACTAACTCTAGTGCCCTTAGGGGAAGTTTAAAAGAGGCACATCGAGGTAGAGGTAATCTCTTCTGCCGATTCTTTCAAATTTATTTCTTATTCTACATCCTATTATTTAGTTGTTTCATTATAAAGTAATAACATAAGAATAAATAATATAGTGATATTTTATTATAAATATTAAACAACCCTATTTCTCCTTCTATCCATCCTAAGAAAAATGAAATCACTGCGCATGCGTACATACGACTTATCGTATCCATGTTGCGGTGTAATCTGTTTTTCACCACCACATTAAATGGATGGATATAATGGTATAAATAATAACTATATATTATTATTATAACATGATACTAATTTTTACATACTATACACTATCCACTTTAATATCATTCAACAATTAAGTTATCAATATCATCACTTGTGCGTACGTACGGGTTATCGACTCCACGATGCGATGAGATTAATTCTCCATTTTAACCATTTAAGAATGATTATAAAGTATATATAATGAATAATAAATAAATATATGACATAATAATTATAATGGATTTATTTTTATATATATTTCATTTACTTAATTCCATTGAATTTAATAAGGAAACAAAAACAACGTTCATGTGTACGTTCGACCAACCGTCTCCATGAATGGTGTATTCCATTACATTTATCGATCTAATATATATATTTATACACTGAATATATATGATATATAAATCATGTTTTAAATTATGGAAGTAATTAAATCCTTATCATGGTAATCATATGAATATAACAAGTCCAAACACGTACGATAAATGAAACGATTATTATCCAAAACGTTGTGTTAACATGGAATTGACAAATGAATGGGTAATATAAAGTCATAAGTGAATAATATAAGATATCATAACTATTATTATGGTTTTTTTTCATATTAATAATATTTTTAAACCCATTCTACAAGAGTTTTGGATACATACATAATAAATCTAACCTAAGGTAAGGCATAATTTTGTATTCTCATTTTTATCTCAGATTGTTAATACGTTTTTATTTACTAGGGGTATATTTATCATCTATGACCATGTTTTCGAAAAGTGTTTTAATAAATTTTCACTCTTATTCTATTCATGCATAAAGTCATTTTTACCCATTACTTTACATTTACTACATGGTATGGAAGGAATATTTTTTTGTTTACCATACGAGGTACTTTTTGACTTTTCTGATAAAAGCATGAGTAGAATATTTTTTAACATATATTGAATGAATGTATTTTTACATATTCTTATTACCTTATTTCAATTAAGCTTACTCTACACTATTTCATGATTATTTTCAAATAAATTCTTTTCTTTTAAAATTGTGTGGCATTTTGAGAAAAAATAAATGTTTTTAAGAAGAAATGATATTTTCCTCAAGAACTAAGTTCAAGTGGTTTATCAAAATTATTTTCCATCTAAGATGACTTAGGGTTATGTATATATCCTTATTATTACTTTTATTTTATTATTTTTAGGATGGAATTGTTTTTATAAAGTCCATTTATCATATTTGGATTATTTTATTATGGCATTAGGTTTAAGAATTCCATTTTATTTCATGGGTTATGATTTACTAAATGCCTTATGTTTTGTGAAACATGTAAGAATTATTTTATTATGAGATATGCAGGAAATATATCTCCATCCAATTCATTGTGTGTTGATTTATATCTCATGGGATAGAAATGGATGGAATGTCAAGTAAACACGGTTTACTAATGGACTTTGTCCACTATGATGGTCTTGGAAACAATGAATTTTCTTCTATGGAAATAATATTAACTGGTTAATGGTTATCCACAATTCCATGCATTATTACCATGATATTTTATAATGATTAATTTTAATTTATATTCTATTCCTTATGTACAACCATGATTTATTTCATGACTCAATATTTTGATGTATAAACCTTTTGTTCTTGTTTTTACATTCAAATGTATATGGTTTTTTTTATTTTTCCCATGTTTACCCTCACTAATTGTTTGAGCTCACCCTTTTTATGTATTCATTTCCCCCAGATATAAATATATGTTTTAGGTAGGAAAAAAATGGAGAAGATCTTTATGGGAGATGTTGAAGATATTTAAATTTTTTTGAATATTATCTTCCATGTTTCCAAATACACTACACTAATACAGTATTTGGGAATTTTTTGTGTCTTGTATTAAGTATTCCGAAAAAGAAATTTAATTCCCATATAAGTCATGATCGGGTCTCTATAGTTGGTATTAGAGTAATGGTTTATTAAACATTTGGAAACTAGGATATAAAACCTTTAGTGAGATCTCTAGAGATACTTCCAATGTATGTCTAAGGATGTACCTGAGGTTAAGTATAAGTATTATCTACAGTCTTAAAATTTGGGTAATGATCAAGAATAACCTAGAATTAAACCAAAGATGTTAAGGATTAATGGAACTCCCCATTGACTATTTTGTTTTGCATGTATTATTTTTTCATCTCATACTATTTTCTTAGGTTTTAGATGATTACTGGAACCCCGAAGGAACCGTGTTAATGATCAATGCACTCGGCAATAAAATGATTGTCTTATTGAAAAACCAAATATTATGGGAGATGGAATAAAAAATCATATTTTTATAATTAAACTTGCTTTGAGTCATTATAGACTCCCAAATGAGTAGATACGGGAAACAAATTGTATTGAGTCCTTCATGAGGCAACATCCACCTTCTTTCTGTGGGTCTTCTGTTCCACTTATTGTTGAAAAATGGATCAGTACCATTGAAAATATATTTTCCATCCTTCACTGTTCAGAATATGAAAAGGACATTTCAGTTTTCTATCATCTAGAATGTGAAGAAGACTAGTGGTGGACTCTAATTAAGAATACAAGGAAGAAAGATGAAATTCAATCCATGGAATGGGATGAGTTCAAGAACTTATTTCTCAATAATTACTTAACTAGTATTCTTTGAACAAAGATGGAAAAACGAGTTCCTTGTGATTAAGAAAAAGGATGATGAATATACTGGTACCAATGAGGTGAATTTTACAAGACATGTAAGGTAATCATTTGGTTTTATCATCGAACCTAAAATTAATGTTGAATTAATCTACAGCGGATTAAAACCAATTCATCAAAGCGCATTAGCTATAAGATACATCAGTATTTATGAAGATATTGTGAATTGTGCTATCAAGGGAGAACTACATGTTGGTGTTATATATCTATCTCATGGTTTTGATAGGAAAAGAATGATTGAGTTCAAGGGAAAATATAATTTTTTTTTGAAAAGAAGACAAATGTTTCTTTATGATAAAAGTATGGAAATAAGTGTGGTGGAGATTATCTTAAAGGGACTAGAAAATTTTTCAATTGTGGAAAAGAAGGTCATCGAGTAGTTGATTGCCGATGTAATGGGAAAAAGGTTTATAATGATGTTAATGGAGAAAAACCATAAAGAATGCAACACCAAAACATCAATGCTATAAGTGAAATAAAATGGGTAATTATGATAACCATTTCCATAATCCAAGGGTTAATTATGATCAACATCAACAACCTCTAAATGCAATAGAAAAAGCGAAGTCACATGCGATCACTATTGGTGATGTTGAGTATGACAACGAATTAGTTGAATGGTTGAGTGTTTATGTAATGGAATTTTAAAATAGTGTTGTGGAATCTCATTTATAGTATTATGGAATATTATAATATCTATGTATTGTTCTATTATGGTTTTCCATAATTATATTGTACCGGTAACCAAGAAAAGTGATTGACATATTTTTGGAAAGTAGATGATATGTGTATAATGAAGGGATAATGAGATAATAATATGTTTGATAGTATTTATGATCTCATGAACATTTAATGGACAATTTCATATCATGGTTTGAGTATATAGAATTTTAGCTATATTTTCAGCGTGGAAATAGATAATTTTTATAGAATGCATTCTGTCACTAAGGTTCTGTGGTAATTTATTATATTATCATATTTAAATAGAATAGATGGTTATGTTATTTAGATGTTTGGAATGTGTCAATCAGGAACTTCCAAATGAGATATGGGAGACAAATGTTAAGTCGATTTAGTTCAACTCCTTCTAAAGTTTTATATTTTCAGTTTTGGGAAGGATTGTAATGTTATCCATTTATGGATAGTATAAATTATATTCTAGTTTAAGTTTGTTAGATTAATGTATTACCTCACTATAGGTAGACTTATGTATATTTACTAAGTTGTTATAACCTTTTTGTTGAGAGACATGGAATGACCTATAATTCTATCTTATTATCTGCTAACACTTCTTGAATGTCAAATTAAAATTTATTTCTTTAAATAAGAGATAAAGTAGAAAATGTTCAGGGAACATCCAATGATGATATTATACTGAAATGAATTAAGTATTTCTTTTTATGAAACAAATTATTTATCTTTAGGGAAATGATATTGAAAAAAAATTATCCTATTACCCTCTTATCTGATGAATCAGATGGTCCCTTAAATCATTGCAGATTTATGGCTTTCTAGTTGTTAACTTTCTCCAAACCTTATTCTCTATCACTATTAATAAGAACATGATTGTTAGATTTATCTTCCATATCCATATTTTCACTTCCCACCTATGTTTCCATATGTGGAAACCCAGTGATGAGTTACATTGGGTAACCATTACATTTCTAACATTGCTTTTTAAAATGATTTCTTAGTATCCCTTATTGCGATGCGTATTTCTATGTAAAAAACATTCAAGTAGAAAACCATTTATATCCCTAAAAAATTTTGAGGGTGAAATTAATTTTAAGGGGGGTCGAATATAACAGCCAAAGAATTTTTGAGATATATTCTTTTTCATTTCATTGATGTCTTGTGTTGTATGATACACCATGTTTAGTTTGCGCTATAGCCAACACTGCAGAAGCTTTCTGTATATGCAACAATATACTTGGCTTGTGTTTCACACAAGTTAATGTTATTTTGATATAATTCATTCCACACGAATTAGAGTATAGATTTTTTTAATGTATAAATAAATTATGTTTGGATTATGTTATACACTACACCAAAGGAATCCTGCAATACACGCAACACTGACATGGCCAGCGTTACACGCAAGAGCGACCTTCCTCAATAGCTTGTGTGGAACGCAAAACCGAGTTTCACTAAATGATGATATATTATTAAAATATTATATAAAATTTCCATTATGAATAGTATTATCCATATTTTTAATTTTATATAACATTAGAATTAATCTTACACATGATATGAGAACAAAGTCAATTTGTTCGGATAAAAGAATTATTTTTCAATTAAAGGTAGTTTTTCCACCTTTTGATGGCGTACCCATTTAAATCCAGCTTTTCCACTTTTATAAGTTCAGTTTGAAAAAATAAACATCTTATTTGGGATTGGGAAAAAAATTTACTTTTTTTGAAATTTTTTTATTTTTAAGATAAAAATTAAACATTAATGAATAGTAAAAATACTTCATTTTAATTCATAACTGAATGATCATCTAATTTATTTATATAGATAGATTATATATTTAATTTTTTTTAAAGTGTAATTTTATTATGTTTTTATCATTTAATCCAATGTTGTTCATTCAAATTAATTTAACTTTTAAATTGGATATAATCAGATGTCAATCTTTTCATATTTATTACTTCTTAAAAACACTCCTTGTGGTTTTGACAGTAGGAAGGAATTTTAAATTAATTACTGAAACTTCTGTACTTTGAATTTGGAAGAATGGTTTCCATATTTGAAATCAGAAGTTTCAAATTGTGTAAATATGTACCTTTAATTTTTGGACATTATGAGTTGTAACATTAGCAATTATTTTATTTACTATGGTTAAAGGGTAAATCTGAAATATAAGGGTAAAAAATAATAATATAATAATATTAAATTACATTGACACATGTCATAATAAATTAGGATGAGGTATTTCCGATTATAGGCATCCTTGGGTCGATTTTTGGATGTCATGGATTCACATGGATGTGAAAATGATAATTTATAAAAATTAATTTAAAGTAAAGATAATTATACCCCAAATATATATCTTTTAATAAATAGATTTTAATTGAGGGTTATATAACTAATATCTCTGTATATAAAAATTAATTAAAAATAAAAAAATATTCCATACATCATGGTATTTTATTTATAATTTTTATAGATTAGATAAATATATTTATTTATGACACAATTATGATGTAGTGATTACCTCATTAATGGATGATTCAAATAAATGAGATTATGAATATTAAAATTAATTTAATTTTAACATTTCCATGTCATCCAAGAATTATTTTTATGATATTTACATATTAGGGATGTATTAATTCCTTTTTCTTGGAGTAATAATTTTGTTATTAATTTTTGGAACAATCAAGTATGAATGGTATCCAAAATTGACATAATTCATAACTTAAAACATAAAATATTTTATGAAATGATATTAAATTACTAAAAATATATGATTTTAAAAAATCTTTAATATATGTTCAACTCTTTCATAAATAACTTTTTTGGGTTGTTTTATATGATATTGTAATTACATTAACGTACAATGTGTAAATAACATGATATCACAGTAAGATTAAAAAGAGTAAAATCAGGTAAAATGAAACAGATAAGGATAAAACAATATTCAAAACTTATCAACAAATTATTGTATGATGGTTATTATAACCAAGATAATCATATATTATAATTAAATATGTTTTGGACCATTTTAATTTGAAAATTATTTTATAATAAATTTATATTTTGGAACAATCCAAAAGTGCCCCTCCCATCTCTTATAAAAGGGTAACACCTACCTCTCCTATCAACTCATTTTTGATCCTTAAAGATCCACAAAACCCTAAAAATTTATCTTCTTAACTTCACTAGTTACATTCTATATTGTTTTGTTTTCTTAATAGGCCAACTCTAGTGCCCTAAGAGGAAATATTAAGGAGAAACGTCGAGGAAGAGGTAATCACTTTTATCGATTCTTTCAAATTTATTTCTTCTCATACTTACTCTTATTTAGTTGTTTCATTATAAAATAATAAAATAAGTATCACTAATATACTGATATATTATTATAAATATGAAAAAAAAATATTTCACCTTCGATCCATCCTATGAAAAATGATGTCACTGTGCATGCAAATGTACAACTTATAGTCTCCACGCCATGATGTAATCTATTTTTCACCACCACTTTACTTGTATGGGTATAATAGTAGAAATAATAACTATATATGATTATTATAACATTATAATAATTCTGAGATACTATACACCATCCACATCAATACCATTCAACTACTATGGGAACGATATCGTCACTCGTGCGTACGTACGACTTACCATCTCCACTACGCGATGAAATTCATTATCCATGTTAACCATTAAAGAATGATTATAAAGTATAAATAATAAATAATAATGAAATATATAACATAATAATGATGTTGTATTTATGTACATATATATGTCATTTACTTACTTCCATTCAATTTAATAAGGAAACGAAAACAACGTTAATGCGTACATACGACCTACCGTCCCCATGAATGGTGAATTCTATTCCATTCAACAATCTATTATATATATTTATATACTGAATTTATATGATATATAAATAATTTTTGACATTCCAGATGTAATTAAATTAGGATCTATGTAGTCATATGAATAATAACAAGTCAAAACACATACGATAAATAAAACTATTATTACCCAAAACGTTGCTTAAAGAAGGAATTGACAAATGAACGGGTAATATAAATTTGTAAGTGAATCATATATGATATAATAAATATTATAATGGTTCTTTTAAAATTTAATAATATATTTAAACCCACTATATAGGAGTTTTGTACACATATAGAAGAAATCAGACCTAAGGTAAGGGATAATTTTGCCATCTCATTTTTATCCGAGATTATTTATAGGTAAGTATTTACTGGGTGTATATTTTTCATATATGTCCATGTTTTCTAAAAGTGTTATAATAAAATGTTTACAATTATTCTATGTACGTTTGAAGTCATATTTACCCTTTTTTTACCTTTACTACATGGTATGGAGGGAATCTTTCTTTTGTTTACCATATGAGGTACTTATTGAATTTTCTGTTAAAAGTATGGCGCGAATTTTTTTAAGATATATTGTATGAATGGATTTTTACATCTTATTAACACCATATTTTCATGAAGCTTAATCTATACTATTTCAATGTTTATTTTTAACTAAATTATTTTCATTTAAAATTGTGTGGAATTTTGAGAAAATAAAATGTTTTTTAAGAAGAAATGACATTTTCTTCAAGAACTAAGGTGAAGTGGTTTTTCAAAATTATTTTCTATATATGATGACAAAGGGTTACGTCTATATGCCATTTATTACCTTGATTTTATTATTTTTATGATAGAATTGTTTTTATTAAGTCCATTTGTGTTATATGGATTATGTTATAATGACATGAGGTTTAAGAATCCCATTTTATTTCATGGGTTATTCTATACTGAATGATTTATATTTTTATGAAAGATATAATAATTTTTATATTATGAGATGGGTAGTACCTATATCTCCCTCCAATTCATTGTGTAAATATTTTTATCTCATGAGATAGAAATGGATGGAATGACAAGTAAACCCGGTTTAGTATGACACTTTGTCCACTATGATGGTCTTGACAACAATGACTTGGCTACTATGGAAATATTATTATGTTTTGAATGTTTTTCCACAATTCCATGCTTTATTTTCATGATATTTTATCATGATTAATGTTTCTCTATGATCTATGCCTTACGTATTTCCACGATTTATTTCATGGCTCAAGATTTTGATGTTTAAACATTTCGTTCATGTTTTTACATTCAAATGTATGTGGTTTGTTTTATTTTCTCCAAGTTTACCCTTAGTCATGTATCCAAATACACTAAACTAATATGGACATTGGGAATATTTTGGTGTCTAGTATTATATATTACACAAAATAAATGTATTTTCCATGAATTTCAATCTTGGTTCCCTATAAAAAACCATTAAAAAAACTATAATAACTTCCCCATTTATCAAACCATTTCCCTTTTACACTATTTATCCTCTAAAAACCAAATTAAATTCATCATTACATATTAATTTCTATTGAAATTTCATTCATTAAACCATATTTATTTCATCCATTAAAATTTTGTTCCATCCATCTTAATTTTCATATATCATTTTTCCTTTTTTACGTATTAATAACCACCATTATACTAATTATATTAATCCTACGACCATTATAATTTTTTTAAATTCTAAACATTATTCTTCATTACCATGAAACTATGATGTAATACATAATATCCTCTCTCTCAAAGTCATATCAACAACTACACTATCCCATATAAACAACTACAAAAAATAATTACACTCCTTTGATAACTCCGTACATATCATTCCCACATCAAATATGCCAAAACACAACCACAAAAACATCGCCATAAATTCTAAGAAAAATGAATATCATTAATAAAAAATATTATTAAAAATAATAATGAAATGTAATTATGATAGTAAGAAACATAAAATACTAAAAAACAAGAACAATATTCTAATTATTTATACTTACATTCTTATTCAAATTTTAATATATAATGAAAACTACTAAAAAATTATATTTCTATGTCTCCCATTCTATTAAAAATATTTAGGTTATTTAATCCATTATGAAGGTGGTTATACCAACTATGAGTAGTAATGATGATATCACAAAACATCCATAAATCAATCAAATAACTATTGTATATGAATTTATAAGGAATTTATACAAAGAATATAAAAATCACATATCATCTTGAATTATTTTTAATCAAGATTACTATCTTAATTATATTATTTATAACCATTTACCAAATGAAAAAATTGTTATGATGAATCAAAATTATTATATAATAGAAAAATAGATATCTTAAATCCCATAACATAAAACATATGTTCCATAAGAATAATAAAACAATGATGAGGAGACACTGATCAATCATAACCAAACCCACAAGGACCACTCATGAAACATATTCACAACCATCTATCATGAAGACCATGCATAATCATCACCAAAAACAAACAAAATCCATTCCAAAAACCACATAAAAAAGAAATAATAAGAGAATATCAAAGTAAAGGGTAAGAGAATCAGCCCTCGTATCATAAGAAATTGATCACATAGATATAAGGATGAAGGGCCACTAATGGATGAGTAATGAGATCCTAATATGGAACGCTTATCACATAGTGTTTGAATACGGTTTTAGTAATTTAAGATAATTTCTGGGGGTGGGATACTCCAATTTATATTAAAAACAGAGAGGCCTAAAATTATGGTGTGTTGGGGTTCAACAGAGTTCCGAAGTAGTATAATATGAAAATTGGGACATGATCTACTGAAATTATTGGTGTAATTAACAATGAAAAACATGAAACATCAGGTATAACCATACAATAAGTCTTGAACACATAAGAATCTCTTATAAAATCTCAAAATTCCTCTGTCAAACTCAATACCTTCAAGATATATACAACAATGTATCACATATCACCATGACACAACATGTCTCACAAAATATAAAATAGTAGCACCACAAGACACTTAATACCATAATTCAAGGCCTATTGACACAATGAAAAAACTCCATATATCCAAGGGAATACCAAACATTCATCACACAAGATTCATGTTTTAACACACAACATCATGGAACAATATCCCCGATGAAAGTGTAACACACTTGATTACATCAATTCCTCTCCTCCATCCAACTATTCAGGACACTACCGAATTGTTCATGATGTGATCTATTCCCAATAGTATAATTTATAATAAATCTATACTTCTATTCCACCATAAACCTATAAAATACTTCCCAACACTTATAAAACTTCAAAATAAATAACGTAGATGAGTAGGATAATCCAATGCTCTAGAGAAATTATAAACAACATTTAAGTAATATAATTGTTTCTAAACAACATGATTGGACCTCTAATAGTTGTTAACTAAATAGATCTAGAGTTGAGTAGCACCTTTGCGAAAGAAATTCTAGTTGGTTTAGTTATTTTAATTGGTATTTACTATAGCATTGAAAATTTAGTTATGTTGGCGAAAAATCTGGAATTAGTGTTGTCATTGGAAATTTATTTAAAAAACTTTTGCGGGATCTAATTAATTGTGTATCCATCTTTCATGATATCTAGATGGATGAAAACTGATATTTGGGTTGTGAATGAGTGTTGGAAATTCAAATGAAAACCATATATGAAATAAAAATTGATGATACAAAAAATATAAAAACATAAATAAAACAAAAAAAATAAAAAAAGATCAAAAAAAATCAAAAAATAGAAATAAAAAAAATAAATCACAATAAATAAAACCCAAAAAAAATTTAATATACTAACAAACAGAACACAATAAACAAATAAAAAATAGTAATGAAATAATAAACAAAATGAAAAAAACTGCAAGAAAAATATCCAACATATAACTTCCATATTACAAATTTTCTTAAAAATATAAAATATATAGAAACATATAATTTAATGAAATTTTTTCATATATAATAGGTTATATTAACATCAGTAGTCTATAAAATTTATAATTAGGTAAAAAATTATAGAATAGATCCAATTTTTTAAAAAGCAATTAATATAAAATAATATATTCAATTAATAATTTCAAATAATAAAATATAGTACCATTAAAAACTTGTTATTGATAATTAGAAAAATTATATATAAATAGATTTACAAAAATTGATTCATGTTATTTAGTAGTTTGATTGATAAAATATAATATTAGTAAAAAAAATGAGTGTCATTTTTAATATCAATCATTAAAGTCATTCCATTATTGTTTTATTAATTATAGATTAAAACTTAATAACTAAGATACCTTTTCATTTTTATATAACACTTCCAAAAATAATATTATGATCCATGCTATATAGATTAGATATTAAAAGTAATCAAAATTTATATATGAAAATGGAACAATTGTATTATAAATTAAAAAAAATAAAAAATAAAAAAACAATAATACACAAACATATTTGGTCATCAACAATTCTGAACAGAAAAATATTCTAAAATTAAAAAGAATTTAAAACTATAAGAACATAAAATTATAAAAATTTAAATTTAAATAATGATCAGGAAAAACAATATTTACTAAATCACTAGGGACCATCACTGATGGAGTAGAGAACATTTATATTCTTATATTATCACCATAAAGGTGTTAAAATGACCTTTATGGGTGAATTTTAATTTTCAAGGATCTAGTGTTGGGGTAGTTTTGAATTGGATATTTGGATAGGTTTTTTAGCCTTAGAGTAATGATATAATGTTTTTTGGTATTATATCAGGGGTTATAGTTGTTAACAATCGATAGGTTCATGGTTTAGAAGTCTATGCTACTGAATTTTAGTAGAAAGAGGCCACTGTGCACCCTTTATAAAGAAATTGGTGACCAATTATAATTTTATTGGTGATTTAACCCTTGAAGGTCCACTATGTTGTTAGTGGACCTGAATCAGTTGACTGGTAGGGTAAAATATACATAGGGTTGGATTAATGGATAACTTTCTGTGTTTTAGGGGTTTTAAAGGAGATATGACAATAATAGTACAATTATCCCTCTTCTAATGTAAGGAAACTAGGAGTATCAAGAGATATCAATTCATCAAAAATATTTTTCCCCTCCTCAAATACTTTGGATTGTTGTGGATGTGGGTGGTTTCAAATGTCAATCTATGATTTTTTTTCTATGTCCCCCCCTTTTAATCCCCCATTAATTTTATTTTTTATCATATGTCACGACCCGTTCCTCGGGGCCTGTGCAATGACTACCCCATGACTGCATTCCATAGGTCTAGGGTTGGCAATGGCGTAATTCCCTAAAACTGGGAAGGAATTTCCTTTATAACCTATAAATACACACAACAGATATGAACACAAGTAAACTATAAAACAAACCAGTGAATACAGTATGTAAAAAGGGTCTAGAATACAAGCCTAACATGAAAGTACAAGAAACTGAAAGTACAAGTAAAACTGAGGAAGAAGAAAAAACAGATTCTGGGTCATACTCCGAGGTTCCTACCAGAAGGGTAGGTACAGATTGCCTCCTCAGCACTCCACATATGTCCATCTCCTCTGTGTATCGACACACAGTATGGTCCAACTTTAGGTACCGTCCAGTCCTGGTTCTCTTATCCCCTGTCAATGTTGTCCATTGTCTGCATCTAACACAATGAGGTGCGGGCATAGCCCATGCAGGGGTGAGTATAACGATACTCAGTAGGGACCCCGAGACCCTTAAGGTCTCACAAAAATTCAACAAGCATAAACCAACAAATATGAAATCAACAGATAACCTTACCTAGGTATATACCCATACATATACCTAAGTTATCATGTGATCCATCTAAATCATGAGGAAAACACAGAAAAAATGACTCAGATCAACCATGATATTATTCTAGGGGGTAGTATTATTTCGAACCCTCGGTTGTAGAAGAACTCCTCCTCTATTGAGTATAGTGGACTTTCTGCCACAACCAGATGCTTCCCACTAACCTTGGTCTACTGGGGTACTCCTCCTATCGAGTATCGTGGGTCTACTGCGTCACACAGAGGCACTCCCCACTATGGGTCAGCTGCCACAACCAAGCGATCCCCTCAAAGCCTACAGAGGTACTCCTCTGGTCGAGTACCGTGCGTCTGCCACCACAACCAGGCGCTCCTCCACTGTGGGTCTGCCGCCACAACCAGGCACTAACCACAGGGCTAGTCGAGTCACTTCGAGTCAAATGGTCCACCGTCATCATGTTTCTGCAAACTATTAGGTTCCAACACAAATGCTCGCGCCTCTCTGGAAGATCTTCTATACAAGCTACTGGTCAATTATCCAACTGCAACGAAGTCCCACGAAGAATTATCTCAATGGTCAGCCACGTCATAGGGGTCTCAACACAACTGACATCGCCTCAATCAGAAGTCCGATATGTGAGTTATTAGAATTTTAGTCTCGGGGGCCCGATTGGATTCGTGCATGACCCAACCTAACCGTATCTCAATTGTTACCCCAAAATCTAGTGAAAAAATACTCAAAGGGACCACCACAATCCAATATTACCAACACCGCTAACGGTTCGTCAAACTGACGTTCGATGCCAATGATATAGCCAAATGAAAGTAAAGGGTCGTTGTGGGCACGGGTCCGATCTGACCCGGTCAGACCGACCTAGCTGAACCTCATATGGGCCGACCTGGTTTGGTTCAACCCAGTCAAACCTGTTGGGTCTAACCCGACCAGTTTGGCGGGCCGAGCCGTTAGGTTCGGCCTGGCCCGCTGGGCCCATCCCATTAGGTCACGAGGGCGCAGACCAATTGTGTAGGCGCGGACCGGTCGTGGGTCGGTGGAAGGGCGGTTTGGCATGATGGGCGCCGCGAGGGGGAGAGGCTTGGCCCGAAGGGCGCCGTGAGGGCGGTGCGGCCTGGAGGGATCTGCGAGGGCGTGCATCTCGGGGCGGCGCGACCAGGGAGGCAGGGCGACTAGCGAGGGCGAGGCGGCACAGGCGGGCTGCGGCGTGGCCGGCGAGGCGGCGCGGCTCGAGCCAGTTCGGCCGGTGGGCGGTGTGGCTAGAGGGAAGCACGGTTCGGCTCGGGGCAGCGGAGCCGGTTTTTCCTGGGTGCTAGAGTGTCGCGGGGCGGTGCGGGTAGTGTGGCCTTTGCCTTCGTCTCCATTGACGTCTCTTTCCTTCGTTTCGAAGAACCCCGCAAAGGAGATTAGTGGAGGGGTCAGACCATGTTTGTTTGGTCTGCACCCTCCGCGTTTAGGGTGATAACAATTGGCTGACAAGAATGAATCAAAACAACCCTCCTGCAATAGGAAAACCTCCTCGTTCTTCGTTTTGGAAGAAAGGAAGAACATGGGAATAAATCATACTTAAATAAAATCAAACCCCATCCTTTGTTCGTTGTTCTTCAACAGAGTCGTGGGGAAGAAGACGATGTTTTATTTGTTTTTCGTATCCACTACACACTTCCAATACATAGCTTGTGTGTCGGTTCATTCACGATGATGAGGAGGGAAGGTCGATCATGGAAGATGTACCACGTCGGTTGCTTCTGACAGGTTCTTCTGAGGAAGAAGTAGAAGACGCTCCTTGCCGGCGTTCTTCTTTGGAAGAATGCATTCTTCATTCTTCATTGGAGAAACAGGTTCTTCGTTGGCGAGAGCTTTTCTCTCTCGAATTATCCATCCTCCTTTTCCAACAAAAGAAATAAGTATCCAAGAATAATAGATTATAAATTCTATTAATTCATTGTCATAAAAATTAAAAAAGTATAATTAAACACTTGGTTGGAACATTAATGGAATGTGCATTGGCACAATCAAGGTGGAGGAGTTCAAGAGGCTCTCCCTCATTTATGAGGGGGTTGAGAGGTTTTCCTCAATTAATTGGGGGGTTTTGACCTGGGTGGTACCCACACTGTAACCTCTCGTGGGAGGTTAGGTTCGGGTGGGCCCCACCACCATAACCTCTCACGGGAGGTTAAGGTGTGGTAGTCCCCACCTCCAACATCCACTTGGGTTGTTATAATAGATAAAATAAAATAAAACATGCTTTTATTATATTTTATTATTTCCACACAAAAAACCCGAAAACTAACATTCATCCTCATCCTACTGCCATCGAGGTGAATGTCTTTTAGGTGAATATCGGCGCTGCGAGTTCAATAGAGCCCTCAAGTTTCAATTCCTAGCACTGTTTCAAAATTTAGAAAAACCCGCTCGTATGTTTATTGAACGTACCCGAAAAGAACATCGGAAATTGATTCTATGCACACCAGACCTCAGAATCACGCGCTGTCAATTTTTTCGGACTCATAAAATTCCCATTTAATTAAAAAAATTTACATGGAAATTCCAGGTCTTTACATTATCCCCACCTCAGGGCCTTGCATCCCCGTAAGCTACAAGTCATAACTAAGGGAACAAGTGGGGGGGTACTGAGAATGCATTGGAGCCTCCTGCTCCCATGTGCTGTCCTAGAGTTTCCCGTGCTGCTAGGGAATGCGAACCAGAGGTATCGACCGTCCATAAAGGACCCTCTCCTGTCGATCCTGAATCTCTATAATAACCTCTGAAAAATTTTCCCCATCGTCGACGTCCATCTCTCCATGATCAATGATGTGAGAAGGGTCGTTCACGTTTCTCCTCAGCTGGGATATGTGGAAGGCATCGTGCACTCATTGCAACATAGGTGGTAGAGCTAAGCATTTTGCCACCTCGCTAACTCTACTGAGGACTTGAAAAGTTCCGACGAACCTCATAGATAATTTTCCTCCTAGGCCAAATATCCATAGACCTCGTTAGGGTGAGATAGGTAGAAATAGGTGGGCACCATCCTCGAACTCCATAGGTCTCCGTTTCCTATCATCATATGACTTCTTCCTTCTCTGTGCAGTATTCTTCCACTCTTGGATGACCTGCACCTTCTCTGTGGTATCCCGTACCATCTCTGGTCCCACGAGTGCAGACTCCCCTGTGTCAGTCTAGCACAAAGGTGATCTGCAAGGTCTCCCATATAACAACTCTAAAGGTTCCATCCCTATGGTGGAGTGATAGCTATTGTCATATTCAAATTCCACCAAAGGTAAGTGATCCTTATAGCTTACGGAGCATGTCCTCGAGGGTCTGAATGGTCCACTCAGTCTGGCCATCCTTCTGAGGATGGATGGTGGTGCTCAAATGATGATACATCCCAAAATCCTCTTGCAACCCCTTCCATAGTCGGGAAGTGAAATGTGCATCACGATCAGAGACAATAGTCGAATTTACTCCATGTAGCCGTACAATCTCCTGCACATAGAGGCGTCTCAAGATCTCTACTGAACCCTACTATTTGATCGATATGAAGTAGGCCAACTTGGTGAGTCAGTCGACAATCACCCAAATCAAGTCCTGACCTCTGGATGTACGTGGAATTCATCTAAAAAAGTCCATAGATATCCCATCCCACTACCTCTGTGGAACCTCTAAAGGCTAACCCAAGCATGCTGGTACCTAATGATCCGCCTTCACTTTCTAACAAGTGAGGCACCGGGAGACAAACTCTGAAACGACCTTCTTCATTCCCGGACACTAGTGCTGTCATCAGAGATCCTGGTACATCGTCGCCACTCCGAGATGTACTACTAGAGGGGATGTGTGGAACTCCCTCAACACTTCCTGCTGAAGTGAAATTGGTACCATGGTATGTCCTCTAAAGAGGATGATGTGCTCCCTAACTTCAGAAAATTTATCAGGTTCCTTCTTTGTGGATATCTGAGCACGTCATGTCTCATAGTCAGCATCCTCATGATTTTCCTCCCTGACGCGCTGAAGAAGCGGGTGAGTGACTGTAAGAGATCGAAGAAAGGCTATTCCATCTCTATCCACAACAGATATCTATAATGTAGCCAGTTCTCCGTCGCCTCACCTAGTAGTAGTATACCAGATCTCTTACTGAGTGAATATGCAATGACGTTCCCCTTACTAGGAGTATAGACTATCTCAAAGTAATAGTATTGGACGAACTAAAGCCTACATTGTTGTCTCTAGTTCAATTCCTTTAGGGAGAATATATACCTGAGAGTCTCCTGATCAGTGTACATGGTAAAATGCTCTCCCATCAGATATTTATGCTATATCTTCAGGATGAAGAGCACTGATGCTAACTCCAAGTCAGGGGTAGCATAGATCTACTCGTGATGTATCAGCTTGTGAGAACCATATGCAATCACTGCTCACTCCTACATCAGGACACATCCGTGTCTGGTCCCTGATGTGTCGCAGTAGACCATGTACCCTACGCCTTCCTCTGGAAGCATCAAGATGGGGAACTAGTCATCCTATGCCTCATCTCCTGAAATCTCTACTACCATCTCTCTGAACACATAAAGGGTTTCCCCTTCTTCGTCAAGGCTGATAGTGGTGCTGTAACTCTGGAGAAATCTAGCACAAATCTATGGTAGTGTCTTGAAAAACCCATGAAACTTCACACCTCTGTCACAATCCTGGGTGGATCCCAAGAAAGTATAACCTCAATATTTGTTGGATCCACTGCAACTCCAGCCTCTGAGATGACATATCCCAGAAAGTGAACCTCTCAAATCCAGAACTAGCACTCCAAGAGCTTACCATAAAGTTGGTGCTCTCGGAGTGTGTCCAGTACTTCCTGTAAATGATAGGCATGAACCTCCTTAGTAGTCAAGTAGATCAGAATGTTGTCGATGAAGACTACAATAAAGCGATCATGGAATGGCTGGAAGATCCTGTTCATGAGTCCCATGAACACTGCTAGAGTGTTGGTTACACCGAATAGTATAACAAAGAACTCGTAGTTGTCGTACCGACATCTGAAGTCCATCTTCTTGCGCATCCTCATCCCGAAATCTTAGTTGGTGATTTCCTGATCTGAGGTCTATCTCTGAGAACCACCGTTCTCCCTTCACCTGATCAAAGAGGTCATAAATCCTCAAAAGTGGGTACATGTTCTTCATGTCCACCTAGTTCAAGCACTGATAGTCAACACAAAGCCTCAATCTCCCATCCTCCTTCTTGGAGAACAGAATTGGGGATTCCCCGAGAGAAACACTGGTCCAGATGAATCCTTTCCCCTAAGAGTCCTCTAGCTATACCCACAGCTCGCAAAGCTCCATGGGAGCCATCCAATACGCTTGTGTAGATATTGGTGCCGTCTTGGTGTACAAGTCAATGTAAAAGTCTTCCTCTCAGTGAGGGGGTAGACCTGGAACATCACCAGGGAAGACATTTTCATACTGGTCCACCACTATAGGATAGCTCCGACTCTCCACATCAACTGCTTCGAGGGTAAGGAAAGCCAACTAATGAGTGATCTGGTGCATTCTTTTCTGAGTAAGTCCATCCTATACTACCTAGGCTCACTTCTCACTGATGAGGTTAAACCTGGTCCCATCTTTGCGGACACACCACACTTTCCACCTAATATAGTCAATCTAAGCATGATCTGTAGATAACCAGTCCATACCCATGATGACATTGTAAGGGCTCGATGCCGCTACTATGAGATCCCAGCCGATGCTCTCTCCTCCAAGAGTAAGCTCACACTACCAGCAATAGTGCATAATCTTCGAATCCACTACTGTAGGAGTCTCTATATATAAGGATCAAGCCAATGGCGTCTTCGGAATATCTGAGCTCTGAATGAGGGAAGTGGAAATGAAAGAGTGACTAGAACCTGTGTCTATAAGTACTGTAGCTATGGTAGAGTAGACACAGATCGTATGTCAAATAATCTACAGAGCACCAAGATCATTAGCCTCAGTTGCCTAGAGCTAATATCTCCCTTATCCACCTTCTCCCAGCTATCAGGGTGGACCTCCTAGTGATGGTGGTAGTAACACCTCAAAATGTCGCCCACCACCAGCTGCACGACCAGCTCCTCTTCCACGTCTGCATGCTCCCTACAGACCGCCTCATTTGAATCTATGTCTCCCCATGGGTGCTACTTAGACCTTCTTCTGATCATTTTAATTGTAGGTCAGACAATCACGAGAATTGTGACCCTACCCTCTGCATGATTAACATTTACCGCTCCTGGCATGTTTGTCTCTACTTCGGGTGCCCCATACAACATATCCGGAGTCATGCCGTCATCCACCTATAGATTTGGTCTTCTTGAACCTCTCTGACATCTGTCTACTTATATCTGTAGAAGACTCCAATACATGTTGACTGGTGGTGTATATCCCTGCTGGAGACTGCTCAGTAAGGAAACTCTCCACCAAAAGTGCTCTCTCTAACACCCCTCCCTACGTCGAGATGCTGAGTGAGACCATAAAATCACTGATCTCCCATTTTAGTCACTAGTCGAAGGTTTGGGACCTGATGAATTGGTCCTGCACCATATTCGTGGAGTGGCATGAGAGGTATGTGAACCTCACTTAGTATTGAGCTATAGTCATGAAGCCCTGTTGCAAATGAAGTAGCTCCTGGATGCGTGCTGCTCGAAGAGTAGCTGGAAAAAACTCTGCCCGAAATATGATCTAAAAGTCTTCCTAGAAAATAATAACCTCTTCATGAACCTTGATCATCAAGATCCACCATCTGCTTACTGCTTCCTGTAGAAATATGGAAGCATGAATCACAATGAGGTTTGTTGGTGTCCCTACCAGATGGAAATCTATCATCATAGCCTCCAGCCAATCCTCAGTTGCCTGTGGGTCTGTCTCTCCCCTAAAACTGGGTGGCCTTTGGTGCTGGAACTCATGGAACATGCTCAAGCGGTGTGTACCGTATGCTGCTGAGGCTTGTTTCATCAGTGGCCCAACGGGGAGTGTTACCGCTCGTTCCTCCATTGGAAAAGGTCCCTTAATGGAGGCATCGTTGCTCGAGGGGCTATCAGTGCATACAACTTTCGGAACTCTAGCTGACTATCTATGTGGAGGCATCCTAAAAAGAAACAGGTGCGCTACGATTAAAAGTTATACCTGCTGAGCTGACCTAGTTGAGCTGAATTAAAGAAAACTTTTGAAATCACACACAAAATCTGTGTTTTCGTGCACTAAGATGGAAATCAGAAGTCAGGGTCATGGTGTATAGATAAATCGGCCACTGCACCAACACATGACTCCATGATCTGAAAACAACACTCACTACACATAACACTATTTCATCATAGAAAATATTAGAGTCCTAAGTTCTTAAGTAGAACCAACGCCTCTGATACCAATTTGTCATGACTCGTCCCCTGGGGCCCATGCCGTGACTACCCCAAACCCACCTTCCATTGGACAGGGGATGGTAACTAGCACAAAAGGCGTAATTCCCTAATACTGGGAAGGAATTACCTTTATAACCTGTTAAAACACATAACATATATGAACACGAGTAAACTGTATAGCCAACAAGTGAGTACAGTAAGTAAATAGGGGACAGAATACAAGCACAACTGGAAAGTAAAAGAAATTGAACGTATAAGTACAACTGAGGAAAACAGAAAAATAACTACTGGGTCGTCCTCTGAGGTTCCTACCTGAAGGGTAGGTACAGATCGCCTCCTCAGCACTCCATGTTCGTCCGTCTCCTTTATTTACCGACCCATCTAATGGTCCACCTCTGGGTACCGTCCAACCCTGGTACTCTTAGCCTCTGTCAACGTTTTCTGTCATCTACATCCAACACAACAAGGTGCGGGCATAGCTGATGCAGGGGTGAGTATAACGATACTCATTAGGGACTCTGAGACCCTCAAGGTCTCACAAAAATCAAACAAGGATGAAAAACAATGTATGAAATCAACCTATAACCTTACATAGGTATATTCCCATACATATACCTAGGTTATCATGTGATCCATCTCAATAATGATGAAAACACATAAAAAATGACTCATCTCAACTAGGATTTTATTCTATGGGTTAATAACATTTTGAACCAACGTATACTGGAGAACTCCTCCTCTATCGAGTACAGTGGGCCTGCTGCCACAACATGGCACTTCCCACTAACCATGGACTACTGAGGTACTCCTCCTTGTAACGCCCCGACCCTAGTTACCCAGAGTCGGTGCATTATTACATAACATTGGCATGATCACAAGAAAGATCAAATCTCGAAAGACCGATTGGTTTAGTAGCCTTGGAAACACTAGATATATTCATAAGTTTTACATTACATCATAAAATGAAAAACTACAACAACAACATAATGTCTCCCTAATCCACACTCATATCCCCACATAATATCCCTGCAGGTCATTCATAATTTACTTCTTCACTTCCTGCGAAAAATAAAACATAGAAAAGGGGTGAGCTCAAATGCCCAGTAAGGATAACAATAGAGCGGAAACTTTCATAAATAAGAATAAACATTTAAGGAAATGTATAACTAAAACAAAAGCCTTTCAAACTTGAACTTTCAACATTGTATGTCATAAATAAAATGAAATAATGCCATTTAATCATTCACATGGATATTCTACTAATCGAATAATCACATGCAAAATCACTAACCACTTTCATAATGTTGGAATGCATAATGCCAGACTATCATAACCACATAGCCAAGGCCTCGTTCCAAGACTACAAATAAGATTTTGTCAAGGCCTTGTTCCAAGACACTAGTTTTTCTCATGAGACCTACCGACGCATCGAGGAGCTATAGCGGGCTCCACCCGTCACATATTAAGTCCAATGCATTCCCATATGAAAAGGTTTAAACATAACATAAACATTCGTATTAAAACTATCATATGAAATGTCAATACTTTCATCATAAACTATGAATGGTATAAAAATAGCACATCCACAGTCAAACATATCACAAAACCTTCAATACAATATAGAAGTTTTGTATCTTAATAAATCAACTACAAATAAGCATAAAATCCATCAAAGGATGTTGACATAGATGAAATCAAAGCTCTTTTTAGAGAAATATCTCTTTCTATTTTTGAAATCATTTAAGAGTCGTATATTTATAAAATAAAACCTTTTCTTTGAAAATATTCTTATAAGATTATAAGGGAAGCTTCAATGATTTTATAACGGCAGAAAATAGCCGCACCCGCCGTATAAGTTAAAAAAACATTCTTACCTTAATTTTGTCGAAAAGGTTAAAAAGAACCTTGTTTGGAAAACGATGAAATGATTCCTTTATAAACCTCTTATAAAAAGTCAAACAACGGTATAAATGACTTTAACCCATATTCTTGTAAATAGTAAAAATGTTTTGAAATACATTTTTAAGAAACATGGATGTGGATGATAAAGAGATCCCAGTAGATTATTACATATAAACAACCTCAGATAATGAAGAGATTGTGAAATAACCCTTACCTTTTACTTTTCCTTGATTGGGGTAGGTTAAAATTTTGTATAATGGTGAAATAATTGTTATTAAATTATACAAGAATCATATATATTAATATGATATCATATATGATCTTTTAATATTGATTTGATAATAATATCTTAGTATTATCGTTGTTTCGGGTGTTAACTTACTTGTTTTCTTTTATATGTTTTGTTACGTAAGCCATGTTTGTAATGGATAGGTTGTATATTATTCATATCCATAATGATATCAATTCCTTAAACATTATTTTAAATCATAAAATGATAATTATACTTTAATGGATACGATGGAGAATGAATCTCATCACGTTCGTGGAGACGGTAGTCCGTACGTACGCACGAGCGACAATATCATTATTTTGATATTAAAATAATATATATATGGTTGTTATATCATATATAAAGAATAATTAAAATGTTATATTTATTATTTACATGAGTTACATATCATTATTATACCCATCCAAATAATAATATATTGAATAATAATTATACCACGACGTGGAGACGGTAAGCCGTACGTACGCTCGTATGGTGACATGTTATTCAAAGGGTGGATAGAATACTGAATATGGTTTTACCATATTTATAATAACATCACAGTATATATAAGATACTGGAGTTATTATTTTAGAATGGTTATAACAACGAAAGAAGAAGTGGAAGAAGAATGGAACTTGAAAAGGGGTGGTGAAAACATTACCTCTTCTTCGGGTTCTTCTTTTTGATTTGATCAAAAGGGATCCTTAGGTTGGATTTATGATCAAACTAAGGCCTCTAGGTTGTAGCGAGGGAACCTGGGAGAGTATTTGGGTAGAGTGTGGCCGAACCAAAAGGCTTTGAAGGTGTGAAGAAATGAGAAGGAGGAGTGCCCTTTTATAAGAGGGGTGAGGGGCACCTTTAGAAAAAGCTAGAAATATTAATTTATAATAAATTCATATTCGGTTTCTAATGGCTCAAAAGTTGATTATTTAACTTTTAAGGTGGGTATAGGTCGAAAAAAACTCAACCAATAGAATTTAGACAGGTTTGGGTACTTATATTAACCTTATCTTTAAGTATTAACTCTAAGTTAATTAGTTTCACTTTTACAATGTCTCTTTGTATTTTTATATAATATGGTTAATAAACATACTATATACATTCAAAAGACCCCCCATGTGGTCCATTAATGATGAAACTATCATGATATAAGTCTCTTGGCCGAACCTTAGATTTTTAAAAATTTAATATCAATTAATAATATAATATTTTTTTTAAGAACTCTTTTATGTCAATTTTGACACTATTCAATAGTTTATTTTTTTGAAACTCATAACAGATTTATTACTTCGAAAAAAGTAAATTAAATCAATCCTAATATATCATATTATCCTAGAAAATTAGTTTAATTTATTTAAAGTTTCATATTATATTTATTTGGGTATTTATAATATCAATTAATTTAAGTTTTTAATATTATAGTAATTAATTCATCATCATTGTGTCATAAATAAATTAAATTATTTAATGTCTAAAAATTATAAATAAACTATCATTATGTAGTAAATCGTTTTATCTTTCTAAGGAATATTTATAATATAAAATCCAACATATATAACCCTATGTACAAATTGTTTTTCTAAAAGATATATGCTTGTGTCATTTTTGTATTCATTTTAACTTAATTAAAACAAAAGTGTCCCTATCACCTACAAGTTGCACCATGGGGTCCCAAAATCGACTCAAAGATGCCTATGGTCGAAAATGTATCAACCAATAAGGCTAGGACACATTTTAGGGTAATTTAGTATTATTATAGTATTATTCTTTAACCCTTATTTACCGGATTTACCCTTAACCATGGTAAATAAAATATTTACCGAAGTAATTATTCAAAATGTCTAAAAATAAAAGTTACCTATTTACACAATTTGGACATCATGATTCCAAATATGGAATCCATTTTTCTAAATTCAAAACACAGAAGTGGCAGAAATTAATTTAAAATTAATTCCCGCTGTCAAAACAAAAAGCGTGTTTTTAAGAGATAATAACTATCAAAAGATTGACACTTGTTTATGTTCGGTTTAATTGTAAAATTATGTCCAATGACCAATATTATATTAAATGGTAAAAATATATTACAAATATACTTTAAAACCACTCAAATTCATAATTTATCACTATTAATTATTTTTATTAAAATAGATGTTTTTAATTAAAATTTAGTAATTTTCACTATTCATCAAAATATGAATGTTATCCGAAAAGTACCAAAATTTCACCTTAGGATAAATTCGATATTCCGAATCCAGAAATGAAGTCCATTTTAAAATATAAAATATATATAATTGCGAAAAGTAGGTATTACTATTCATAACGGCTAGTTTGATTGGTTATGGTGTGTTAGAACTCGGTGTTGCGTACAACACACGCTATCACATTATTCAAAGAGAAGCGTACCATAGAAGCTTGGGGTGTTACATTCTCCCCTCCTTCAAATAATTTCGTCATCGAAATTTCTAGAATACTACCGCATGAAAAGACTCGGGTGGTTCTTCATCATAAGTTCCTCAGGTTCCCACGTTGCCTCTTCCATCTTATGGTTTCTCCACAAAACTTTTACCAGATGCGTCGTCCGGTTTCTCAGTACTTGTTCTCTCGTATCAAGAATCCTGACGGGCTCTTCACAATAGGAAAGATCGGGTTCCAGTTCTAATTCCTCATAGGTGAGTACATGCGTCGGGTCAGGCATGTATTTTCTCAACAGAGATACGTGGAACACATTGTGAACTTTGGAGAGACTTGGCGGCATTGCCAATCGGTAAGCTACAGCCCCAATTCGTTCTAGAATTTCGAAAGGTCCGATGTACCTGGGACTCAATTTACCTTTCTTACCAAAACGTATGACTCCCTTCCATGGAGATACCTTCAGGAAAACATGATCACCGACTTGAAATTCCAAATCCTTCCTTCGATTATCGGCATAGCTCTTCTGCCTACTTTGAGTTGCTTTGATGTGATTTTGGATTACCTTCACCTTTTACACCGTTTCCTCCACCAGTTATGGGCCTACAAGTTTTCCTTCACCAACGTCATCCCAACAGGTTGGTGTAAGACATCTCTTTCCATATAACGCTTCATATGGTTCCATCTGAATACTCGAATGAAAGCTATTGTTATAGGAAAATTCTACCAGTGGTAAATATTGATCCCACATACCCTGAAAGTCAAGTGAGCAAGATCTCAACATGTCTTCTAAGGTCTAAATAGTCCGTTCTGATTGTCCATCTGTCTGAGGGTGGTAAGCAGTGCTCAAATGAAGTTCAGTATCCAGGGATTTCTGATGACTTTTCCAAAATCTTGAAGTAAAACGGGGATCAAGATCATAAATAATCGATAGGGGTACTCCATGAAGTCTCAAAACTTCATTAATATATAGTCTTCCTAGACGTTCCAGGGGTAGATCTTCTCTTATAGAAAGAAAATATGCTGACATGGTAAGACGATCAACAATAACCCATATTGCATCATTCCTTCTAGGAGTCTTTGGTAGCCCCATGACAAAGTCCATCGTAATATTGTCCCATTTCCACTCCAGTATGGGAAGAGGTTGCATGACTCCTCCAGGATGTTGCCTTCCAGCTTTCACTTGTTGACAAACCATACATCTTGACACAAAATCAGCAATCTCCCTCTTCCTGTTGTCCCACCAAAAATGTTCCTTCAAATCTCTATACATTTTCGTGCTCCCAGGGTGTATAGAGAAATTTGAACTATGAGCATCATCCAACAATTCCCTTTTTAGATCAGGTAAATCGGGAACACAAAGTCTCTTCCCGAATTTCATAATTCCATCTTCATACACAAAGTCTCTCAATCTCCCATCATTCCCAGCTTTAATCTTCTTTTGAAATTCTTCATCATCGGTCTGAGAACTCTTAATTATTTCTAGTAAAGATGGTTTGGCAACCATTTGAATAAGCATTGATGTTTCACCTTCCCTGGTTATTCCCATGTCCATCTTCACTAGATCCATGAAAATTGGATCCCTTTCAATTCTCATATTGTTCAAAACTCCATGGTCTTTTCTACTCAAAGCATCTGCCACCTTTTTTGCTTTCCCCGGGTGGTAGTGTATCGTGCAATCATAATCCTTGAGTAATTCAAGCCATCTCCTTTGCCTCATGTTGAGTTCTTTTTGTGAGAAAATATACTTCAAACTCTTGTGATCAGTATAAATCTCACATTTTTCACCATAGAGGTAGTGCCTCCATATCTTCAAAGCAAAGATCACAGCTGCTAACTCGAGATCACGAGTAGGATAGTTTTGTTCATGAATTTTCAACTGTCGTGATGCATAGGCAATAACTCTATCATTCTGCATAAGGACACAACCAAGTCCTTTCTTTGACGCATCACTATAAATAACGAACCCATCATTCCCCGATGGTAGAGTCAATATAGGAGCATTGACTAATCTTCTCTTCAGTTCTTCAAAACATTCTTCACACTCTTTTTTCCAAACAAATTTAACCCCTTTATGTGTGAGCTTCGTTAATGGGTTAGCCAATCGGGCAAAATTCTGGACGAAACGTCGATAATAACCTGCCAAACCAATAAAACTGCGTACCTCAGTTATACTCGTAGGTGCTGGCCATTCTTAGATTGACTTGTTCATAGAAGGATCAACAGAGATTCCATCTTTAGAGACAATATGGCCAAGAAAAGAAATATCATGAAGCCAGAATTCACACTTGCTAAACTTACCATATAATTCATGCCTCCTCAGAGTCTTCAAGATAGTGCGCATGTGATTTTCATGATCTTCGTAGGTTTTGGAGTATACCAAGATATCATCAACAAATACCACCACAAATTCATCGAGGTACTCCTTGAAAAATCTATTCATCATATCCATGAATACAGAGGGTGCATTAGTCAATCCAAACGCCATTACAGTAAACTCATAATGCCTGTACCTGGTTCGAAATGCTGTCTTCGGAATGTCTTCCTTCTTCACACACAACTGATGGTATCCAGATCGAAGGAAAATCTTTGAAAAGTATTGAGCTCCATGCAGTTGGTCAAATAAATCATCAATGCGTGGTAGGGGACACTTGTTCTTTATTGTTATTGCATTGATCTCCCTGTAGTCGATACATAAACTCATAGATCCATCTTTCTTTTTAACAAAAAGAACAGGGGCTCCCCATGGAGAAACACTAGGGCAAATAAATCCCTTATTACTCAATTCCTCTAGTTTTTTCTTTAGTTCAACTAATTATACAGTGGCCATTCTATAAGGGGTCTTCGATATAGGCCTTGATCCAGGAATCAAATCAATGGAAAACTCAACTTCTCGTTCTGGAGGATGTCCAGGTAAATCTTCCGGAAATACATCTACAAATTCTTTCACAACAGGTACATCCTCTATTTGAACATTGCTTTCCTCACCAACAGTTATTTCATTCTCTTCCTCCCCAATAATTGAATTAAGTTGAGCTACTGGGGGTGGATCTAAATAAGAATTTGGTGGTGATGATTCTGATCTAAAAATAAGGTGTTCCTTATCATTATCATCAAGAATCGTAACCTCTTTCTTCTTACAATAAATATTCGCATCATAGTCTGAAATCCAGTCCATACCGAGGATTATATCAAACTCAATCATAGGTATGACGATGAGATCAGTAGATAAATAACATTTATGTGCTCTAATGGCGACTGATTCACCAAACTTTGTTGCAATGATACTTCCCTTAGGAGTATTAACTGACAACTCCCTTGTTAAATCAAATTGGAAATATCTAATTTTCTTAGCAAACTGGGAAGATATGAAACAATGCGATGATCCAGAATCAAATAATGGATTTCCTAAACTTGAGGAAACCATTAAATTACCTGCCACCACGTCTTTCGGAGCTTCTACCTCAGCAGTAGTGATAACATAAGCCTGGCCTTGATCCCTTGGCCTTTTCTGAGGTAAGTTCTCCTGACGCTTAGGACATGCATTTGCATAATGCCCCATCTCCCTGCAATTATAGCACTGAACGTTGGTAGCTTCCTTATTCCCCTTGAAATCACGAGCTTGGTGGCTTTTTTCACCACACTTGTAACAGACTCCTATTCCCTTCAAGCAAGTACCAGGATGTTTCTTCCGGCATTTACCACAAGATGGATATTCAACCATTCCCTTATTCCCCTTATTTCCATTCCCAGATTGATCAGCATGTCTCTTCTTCTCTTTCTTTTCTTTCAAGTCATAAGACTCAGAGAATTCCTTTTCGGTCTTGATAGCACATGAGACAATGTCTTCGTACGACGAAAAGGATTGTGAGACTAATTCTCGACGGAGAAATGGTTTTAACCCATCAATGAAACGATCAATATTACTTCTTGGGTTACGTATATAATCACCAGCATACCTTGCTATCCTTGTAAAGTTAGCCTCATACTTTGTGACATTCTCATCCTCCAGCTGTCTCAGACTTAGAAATTGTCTTTCCATATCTGCTCGATGGTCGCAAGGAAAGTATTTTTCTAAAAACAGATCTTTGAACTCCCTCCATTCCATATTTGATACTTCATCATCTTCCTTCATATTTTGAATTAATGACTACCATTGATCAGCATCTCCAGTGAGGCGGTAAACTGCCATGATAACTTTTTCCCTTTCACTCCTCCCCAAAGCCTGAAATATTTTCTCTAGGGAATTTATCCATTGCTCAGCTACTAAGGCATTTTTACTCTCATTGAACGTTGGTGGTTGTTTCCTCATGAATTGATCTAACATTGATCCTCCATGCTGTGGATCAGGGTGCTCCATACGGGTAAGGTTATTATTCATAACCTGAGTAAGTTGTCCCAGTATGGTTATTAGCTGATCGGCACCAATTGCATCACCAGCTCCACTATAATTATCTCGAGCAGGAGGGAAATCCCTACATGGAGTGCGTGCATTGATACAGTTTCCATTTCTTCCACTAGGCACCATTTCTAAACAATGGCATAAACTAGATCAATTTATGAATCAAAATACATAATCCCATACTTATAAAACACCTAACAAAAATTAAACTATTTATGGATATAATCCATAATCATAAAAATGTTTTCTTTGAGGAATTATATACTCATAAACCCTTCATAATGATTTGTAAAGAAAATTAGAGTTATCCTAAGCATATCCCCCGGGAGTGTCGTAACCAAGAGTGCAGCAAGGCCCGTTGTCGTGCACCAGTTCCCGTTCGAGTCTAGCTCAAAGCGGTGTTTTCGGGTTTTACCCCTAGGTACATCTGTGCCAGAGCTGCCTCTACCTGCTCGTATCCAGACAGGGATGTATTGCTCGAAAAACTCACAAAATCTCTACAATACCAAAATTCTAGGAAGTTCTTCTATACTAATCCTCAAAGTTCATCTTAGGTCTACGTGCTCTAATCAGAGTTTATCTAAATCTAGCTTCCAAGGTTTGTACTAAACTTCCTCTGATACCAACTGTAACGCCCCAACCCTAGTTACCCAGAGTCGGTGCATTATTACATAACATTGGCATGATCACAAGAAAGATCAAATCTCGAAAGACCGATTGGTTTAGTAGCCTTGGAAACACTAGATATATATTAATAAGTTTTACATTACATCATAAAATGAAAAACTACTACAACAACATAATGTCTCCATAATCCACACTCATATCCCCCACATAATATCCCTGCAGGTCATTCATAATTTACTTCTTCACTTCCTGGGAAAAATAAAACATAGAAAAGGGGTGAGCTCAAATGCCCAGTAAGGATAACAATATAGCAGAAACATTCATAAATAAGAATAAACATTTAAGGCAATGTATAACTAAAACAAAAGCCTTTCAAACTTGAACATTCAACATTTTATGGCATAAATAAAATGAAATAATGCTATTTACTCATTCACATGGATATTCTACTAATCGAATAATCACATGAAAAATCACTAACCACTTTCATAATGTTGGAATGCATAATGCCAGACTATCATAACCACATAGCCAAGGCCTCGTGCCAAGACTACAAATAAGATTTTGTCAAGGCCTTGTGCCAAGACACTAGTTTGTCTCATGAGACCTACCGATGCATCAAGGAGCTATAGCGGGCTCCACCCGTCACATATTAAGTCCAATGCATTCCCATATGAAAAGGTTTAAACATAACATAAACATTCGTATTAAAACTAGCATACGAAATGTCAATACTTTCATCATAAACTATGAATGGTATAAAAATATCACATCCACAGTCAAACATATCACAAAACCTTCAATACAATATAGAAGTTTTGTATCTTAATAAATCAACTACAAATAAGCATAAAATCCACCAAAGGATGTTGACATAGATGAAATCAACGCTCTTTTTAGAGAAATATCTCTTTCTATTTTTGAAATCATTTAAGAGTCATATATTTATAAAATAAAACATTTTATTTGAAAATATTCTTATAAGATTATAAGGGAAGCTTCAACGATTTTATAACGGCGGAAAATAGCCGCACCCGCCGTATAAGTTAAAAAAACATTCTTACCTTAATTTTGTCGAAAAGGTTAAAAAGCACCTTGTTTGGAAAACGATGAAAAGATTCCTTTATAAACCTCTTATAAAAAGTCAAACAAGGGTATAAATGACTTTAACCCATATTCCTGTAAATTGTAAAAATGTTTTGAAATACATTTTTAAGAAACATGGATGTGGATGATAAAGAGATCCCAGTAGATTATTACATATAAACAACCTCGGATAATGAAGAGATTGTGAAATAACCCTTACCTTGTACTTTTCCTTGGTTGGGGTAGGTTAACCTCCTGTATAATTGTAAAATAATTGTTATTAAATTATAAAAGAATCATATATATTAATATGATATCATATATGATCTTTTAATATTGATTTGATAATAATATCTTAGTATTATCGTTGTTTCGGGTGTTAACTTACTTGTTTTCTTTTATATGTTTTGTTACGTAAGCCATGTTTTTAATGGATAGGTTGTTTATTATTCATATCCAGAATGATATCAAGTCCTTAAAAATCATTTTTAAATCATCAAATGATAATTATACTTTAATGGATATGATGGAGAATGAATCTCATCGCGTTCGTGGAGACGGTAGTCTGTACGTATGCACGAGCGACAATATCATTCTTTTGATATTAAAATAATATATAAATGGTTGTTAAATCATATATATAGAATAATTAACATGTTATATTTATTATTTACATGAGTTACATATCATTATTATACCCATCCAAATAATAATATATTGAATAACAATTACACCACAACGTGGAGACGGTAAGCCGTACGTACGCACGTATGGTGACATGTTATTCAAAGTGTGGATAGAATACTGAATATGGTTGTACCATATTTATAATAACATCACAGTATATATATGATACTGGAGTTATTATTTTAGATTGGTAATAACAAAGAAAGAATAAGTGGAAGAAGAAAGGAACTTGAAAAGGGGTGGTGAAAACATTACCTCTTCTTCGGGTTCTTCGTTTTGATTTGATCGAAAGGGCTCCTTAGGTTGGATTTATGATCAAACTAAGGCCTATAGGTTGTAGTGAGGGAATTTGGGAGAGTATTTGGGCAGAGTGTGGCCGAACCAAATGGCTTTGAAGGTGTGAAGAAATGAGAAGGAGGAGTGCCCTTTTATAAGAGGGGTGAGAGGCACCTTTGGAAAAGCTAGAAATATTAATTTATAATAAATTCATATTCGGTTTCTAATGGCTCCAAAGTTGATTATTTAAATTTTAAGGTGGGTATAGGTCTAAAAAAACTCAACCAATAGAATTTAGACAGGTTTGGGTACTTATATTAACCTTATCTTTAAGTATTAACTCTAAGTTAATTAGTTTCACTTTTACAATGTCTCTTTGTATTTTTATATAATATGGTTAATAAACATACTATATACATCCAAGAGACCCCAAAGTGGTCCATTAATGATGAACCTATCATGACATAAGTGTCTTGGACGAACCTTAGATTTTTAGGAATTTAATATCAATTAATGATATAATATTTGTTTTAAGAACTCTTTTATGTCAATTTTGACACTATTCAATAGTTGATTTTTTTGAAACTCATAACAGATTGATTACTTCGAAAAAAGTAAATTAAATCAATCCTAATATATCATATTATCCTAGAAAATTAGTTTAATTTATTAAAAGTTTCATATTATATTTATTTGGGTATTTATAATATCAATTAATTTAATTTTTCACTATTATAGTAATTAATTCATCATCATTGTGTCATAAATAAATAAAATTATTTAATGTCTAAAAATTATAAATAAACTATAATTATGTAGGAAATATTTTTATCTTTTTAAGGAATATTTATAATCTAAAATCCAACATATATAACCCTATGTACAAATTGTTTTTCTAAAAGATATATGCTTGTGTCATTTTTGTATTCATTTTAACTTAATTAAAAAAAAAGTGTCCCTATCACCTACAAGTGGCACCATGGGGTCCCAAATCGACCAAAAGATGTCTATGGTCGAATATGTATCAACCAATAAGGCTAGGACACGTTTTAGGATAATTTAGTATTATTATAGTATTACTTTTTAACCCTTATTTACCAGATTTACCCTTAACCATGGTAAATAAAATATTTACCGCAGTAATTATTCAAAATGTCTAAAAATAAAAGTTACCTATTTACACAATTTGAAAATCCTGATTCCAAATATGAAATAAATTTTTCTAAATTCAAAACACAGAAGTGGCAGAAATTAATTTTAAATTAATTCCCGCTGTCAAAACAAAAAGCCTGTTTTTAAGAGATAATAACTATCAAAAGATTGACACTTGTTTATGTTCGGTTTAATTGTAAAATTATGTACAATGACCAACATTATATTAAATGGTAAAAATATATTCTAAATATACTTTAAAACCACTCAAATTCATAATTTATCACTATTAATTATTTTGATTAAAAAAGTTGTTTTTAATTAAAATTTAGTAATTTTCACTATTCATCAAAATATGAAAGTTATCTGAAAAGTACCAAAATTTCCCCTTAGGCTAAATTCGATATTCCGAATCCAGAAATGAATTCCATTTTAAAATATAAAATATATATAAATTCAAAAAGTATGTATTACTATTCATAACGTCTAGTTTGATTGGTTATGGTGTGTTAGAACTCGGTGTTGCGTACAACACACGCTATCACGTTATTCAAAGAGAAGCGTACCTTAGAAGCTTGGGGTGTTACACTCCTGTTGACTACCGTGGGTCTCCTGCGTCACATAGAGGTGCTCCCCACCGTGGTTCTGCTACCACAACCAGACACTCCCCCTCATAACCTGTTTAGGTAATCCTCATGTTGAGTATCATGGGTCTGCCGCCACAACCTTGCGCTCCACTACTGTGGATCTAAAGCCACATCCAGGAGCTTCACACTAGGCTATTCGGGTCTCTTAGAGTCAAATGGCCAGCAGTTTTCATGTCTCATCCAGGTATCAGGTTCCCACACAAATGCTCACTTGTCTCAAGAAGATCTGCTCCACAAGCTACTGGTCGATGATCCAACTACCACGAAGTCCCACGAGTAAGTATCCCAATGGTCCACCATGTCATAGGGATCTCAACTCAACTGATGGCGCGTCAATCAGAAGCTTGGTCTGTGAGTTATTAGCATTTTAGTCTCAGGATCCCGGTTGGATTCATGCACGATCCAACCTGACCGTATCTCAAAAATACCCCAAAATCCATTGAAAAAATAATCAAAGGTACATCCACACTACAAGATTACACGTTTCACTGAAGGTTCGTCAAAGGGATGTCTGGTGCCAAAGATATGACCAAAAGAATGTAAAGGGTCGTAGTGGGCCCGGGTCCGGTCAGAAAGACCTAGCCTGGCCTAGTCTTGGCTGACCCAGTTCATGTCGACCTGGCCAAACCCATTGGGTCTAGCCCGGCCGGTTGGGTGGGCCCACCCCTTAGGTTCATCCCGGGCCGCTGGGCCCAGCCAAGCAGGGCATGAGAAGACGTAGCGGGTCGTGAGGGCGCGGACCGGTTGCGAGGGTGCAGACTGACTGTGGGTCGGCACAGGGGTGGTTCATCTCAGAGGGCTCCGTGAGGGGGTGAGACATGAGGCATCTCAGCCAGAAGGGCGCTGCAAGGGCGGTTCGGCCTGGATGGTGCTGCGAGGGGGCACAGCTCGGGGCGGCTCGCCCGTAGAGGTTGCACGGACGGGGTGCGGCGCGATCGGTGAGGCGGCCCAGCCGGTGAGGGTGGTGTGGCTGGAAAGGGAGGCATGGCTGGGGTGAGACATGACTGGGGTGCAGCACAGCTGGGGTGCAGTGCGGCCGTGGCGGTACGAAAGATGGCGGGCGACACGGTTCGGCCTGGCGCGACAGAGTCGGTTCAGTTGGGGCACCAGAGCGTCCCAGGGGCTGCGCGGGTTGTAGAGGTCGTGGGTTGTCCAGCCTTTTCCTTCATTGCCTTTGACGTCACATTCCACCATTTCAAAGAACACCAAAATGGAGATCTTTAAAGGGGTTAGATCACATTTGTTTGGTCCGCACCCTCCGTGTTTAGGGTGATATAAATTTTCTCACAAGAACAAAGCACAAGAACCCTCCCAAAAAAGGAAAACATCCTTGTTCTTATTTTTTGAAATAAAGGAAGGACATGGTAATAAATCATACTTAAATGAAATTAAAACCCTACCATTGTTCGTTGTTCGTCGATGGAGTCGCGGGGAAGAAGACGGAGTTGTCATTGTTCGTCGCATCCGCCGAACACTTCGAATCCCAATCTCATGCGTCAGTTCATTGATGACGATGAGGAGGGAAGTTTGGTCTTCAAAGATTTCCCACGGCGGTTTCTTCTACAAGGTTCTTCCATGGAAGAAGTCTAAGATGCTCTTTACCAGCATTCTTCTTTCGAAGAACGTGTTCTTCGTTCTTCGTTGGAGAAACAAGTTCTTCATCGGCGAGAGATTTTCTCTCAAAATCTCCTTCCACCTTCTCCAAGAAATGAAATAGGTAGCCAAGAATAATAGATTATAAATTCTCTTAAGTTGTTGGAATAAAGATTAAAAAACGATAATTAAACACCTGGTTAGAACATTAATGGAATGTGCATTGGCACAATCAAGGTGGGGTAGGTTAAGAGGCTCTCCCTCATTTATGAGGGAGTTTAGAGGGTTTCCTCAATTAAATGGGGGGGGTAGTCCCAGGTTGTCCCCATACCGTAACCTCTCATGAGAGGTTATGTTCAGGTGGGCCCCACCACCATAACCACTCATGGGAGGTTAAGGTGTGGTGGTCCCCACCTCCAACTTCCACTTCGGTGGTTATAATAGATAAAATAAAATAAAACATGTGTTTATTTTATTTCATTATTTCCATGAAAAACCCAAAAACTTACTTTTACCCTCGACCAACTGTCGTCGAGGTGATGGTCATCTTAGGCGAATACCAGCACTGCGAGTTCAACAATGCCCTCAAATTTCATTTCTGAGCACCGGTTCAAAAGTTACAGAAACCTACTCATACGTTTGCTGAACGTACCTGAACGAAACTTCAGAAATTGATTCTCGGCACACCGGGTCTCAGAATCCCGTGCCTTCAATTTTCACAGACTCATAAAATTACCATTTAATTACAAAAAATTTAAATGGAAATTTGGGGTATTTAAATCATATTTATTGTTTTGGTTGTTATTTGGATGGTTTATGTTGAAAATTACATTGGACCATGGTGGGATCATCTCGATATGTTATGATTTTTTCACAGGTTGGCTCAATGAATCTTCATGATGATAAAGGATCAATGGTTCCCATTCATTCAGCTTAATTATGTTGTATAATAATTTCATTTGTGGTGTTTGTGTAATTGACATTTAATTAGTGTGTAATTATGTAATAAATATATTTGGTTTTCTTATAAGAGGGTTGGAGGCATCCCAAAAATCAATGGCATATTTTTTCTCCCACTTTTTTCAATCAATGACCACCCAATAAAATTTCATGGTTTGTGACCAATCTATTAAATTATGGGAATTTATTATAAATTAGTTAAATTAATTTTTATACATTTTTCCATGATATAGGTTCTCAGGATCTTGAGTATGATAGGTATGACATTTAATTATTTTTAGGCTAAAATAATTTTAGGATAGTAACTAAAAAATTGATGTAGGTAGTCTCTTTTAATACTTAACCATATGTGTATATGAATGTTATTGCATGCATTTTCATGGGACTCAGGTTTAGTATTAATGGTTAGGGATTGAGATAATTATTATAGATATAAATTTTTAGTATATAACCTTATGGGTGTGGATTAGGTATTTTGGTAGTATTTTTTAACATGTGAGATGATCAGTGATTGTGCTTCCAAGTTACACCATTTCTAGTTTGGATTGAAAAGTCCCTAGTGGGTCTTTGTTTGTGTAATAAACCACGAGTGTCATTATAAGAGTATCGATAACATGGTCAATGGACTCCCATGTTGGTACATACATCTGTACTGATCGAATAGTGTGACCTTTTTCATATTGTGAAATTATCAACAGGAATAGTCCTAGGACCATAGGACAACTATTTGGAGAATGATTCATTGTGTTGCATTCCATCCAGGGAAGAGGTCTGGGAGGTTTTCCACCACGTGCCGCAGGAGAGTGCCCCTGGGTAGGATGGTTTCCCAAATGTTTTCTATGAGGAAGCATAGGAATTGGTGGGGGAAATGATCATTGAAGCTATTCAAGACTTCTTTCAATGGGTGCTATCGACAGATGCTCGTGTTCCACCAGGGTGGTGCTATTTCCTAATGTTAATGATCCTACCTCCATTTATCATTATAGGCTGATATCTCTATGCAATATTTCATAAAAGATTTTGGCAAGTGTTCTGGTGAGGAGGCTCAACAAACTGATCCCGAGGGTTATTTCATAGTAGCAGCATAGATTCATCCAAAGTAGGGGTATCCAGGGGTGGTAGGAGTCACGCAAGAAATTTTGGTGGATCTGAATAAGAAGGTGGTCGGGTCAAGTGTGACTATCTAGGTGGACATCAAAAATTTATATGATAAATTGGAATGGAGATTCATTATATGTGTGATGACGAAGCTGGGTTTCCATGAATGGGTCTACGATCTTTGCAATCATTTTTTCTCCTTACAGTGTCTTTCCATTTCTGTTTTGGGGAGGAGTTTTGGTTTTTTCAAGAATTTGTGGGGGGTGAATCAAGGCGATCCATTGTCTCCCAATATGATTATTCTGGCTCAAGAATCTTTATAACAGAATCTTTAAAGATGTTTAAGCGATATAAGGATTTTTTCATATAATGATAAAGGCCCAGACGTTTCGTTCTCACATATTATGTTTGCGGATGATATTATCATTTTTGTGACTGGAAAGAGATCGTCTCTCATTAATTTCATGCGTCTAATGATGGTGTAAGGAGAGTTTAGTGGGAAACAGATCAATACTAGGAGGAGCAACGTCTTTGTAGCCAATAGATGTTCTAGAAGAAGGGGTCGAGTTATACAATACATCCTCAGATTTATCTTGGGGCACACCTATCTACTTGTCATGTGAAAAAGAGCTACATTGGGGACAATATAAATAGGACGTTTGGGAGGATTATGAACTGGAAAAATAGGTTTCTCTCCTTCAGGGGCCATGTGGCTTCGATTAATAGTGTGCTTTCATCTATTCCAATGCATGTATTGTTAGTTATCAATCCACCTAAAGGGATAATTTCTGCTATGGAGAAGTTGATGAACAATATTTTGTGGGATGCCAACTTATCGGGTAGGGATCATTGGGTGGGATGGCATCGGGTGGCCAAAACGGTGCATGAGGGAGGTGTCGACCTAAGGGACATAGTGGTTTCTATGAAGATCATGTATTTGCATTTGGCATGGGATTTTATGGCTGGGAATTCAATGTGGGCCAGAACTCTTTGTTATAATTATGGATGGAATAGAGAGGATTGGGACAGCCAAAAGCTATCCATGTTGGGGAAGCTTATAGTGTATCATCTTGAAATTCTTCATGATTCTTCTCATTGGCATGTGGGTCGAGGCGAGGTGAATTTATAGAGGGACAACTGGGCGGGGCAGAAGCTATTTTCCATTTTGTCCTAGACCGGACATAGTGGTTAGGGACGCCAACCATTACCTGAATTTGATTTAAACTATTTTGAGCCCAGATCAGATGGAACTGTTCAAAGAAGTTGTTTTTTCTGAGGAGGAGGATAGCTACTATTTTACAAAATTGAGTACATGTTATTTTAAGGGTTGTGATTATCGGGGTTTAATCACGCAGGAAGGGGAGCATGATGAATGGGGGGGATGATTATGGTGTAAAGAGTTTCCCTTGAAGATGTTTTTTCTAGTGTGGAGGGCCCGACATCAAGCCATTCCCACGTAGCATAATATTCAGAAAAAAGGTATTCATCTAGCCTCCCGAAGCTACTGTTGTTCTAATCCGCAGGCGGAGATGGTGGTTCATCTTTTTATTAGGAGTGAATGGGCTACCTGTCTTTGGTCCTGCATTGAGAGAGGTGGGAGATATGATGGAGGGTTCTTGTCCATGTAGGAATTTCTGGTGAGCTAGTTTATGGGAGTGGATCAATAGGGCTTGGAAAATAAAATTTGAAGTTGCATGGTGACGACAGTTTTCTAGGATGCTGTGGGAGGCTCGAAATAAAGCTAGAACAGATGGGCGCCTGCCAGTATTGCTTCTATTGGTGCATATGAAGTATATGCTGCATGAATTAGGTTCGTTCATTAAAGGGTATCAACAATACCTCCTGCTCGGAAATTTCACAAACTCTCAGGTGTCCAAGATGGTTTCTCAATGCTGTTGGGTACGATGGATCCCCCAATAGAAGGCTTCAAACTCAATGTGGACTGATCATTAGTGGATGGGTTGATGCGAGGGTGAGGTTTGGTCAGGGAAAAGAATGGTTCAGTATTATTGGCCTTTAGCAGTTTTTATGGTCCGGGGAGTTCATTGGGTGTAGAAATATGAGCCAATCACATGGGTATAATGATGTGTAAAAGGTTTTAATTGGGGTTATCCGAAGTGGAATCAGACTTTGAGGTATTTATAAAAGCCTTACATGGGAATGTTGAGGTGCCATGGAGTGTGATATATCTCATTCATCAATGTGCCATAGAGATTTTTAGGGGTTTTTCAGTTCGGCATATCTGTAAAGTGGGTGACATTTCTGCAGACTCTTTTTCTTTGGGGGGCGTCCTGAGGAACCCCTTCTGGTTTTCTCTAATTTGGGGTCCCTTCCCCAGGAATGTAATGGTTTTGTACTTGGGGATTCTCTTGGGCTCCATCACTTTCTGCCTCCTTGAGTGCCTATATTTGGGGTTGGGTATGGGGGCTCCCCCAGTATTCAGATAATAAATGAAAAAACCAATTCTCATCAAGAATTTTCGGGATGATTCTATCCCCAGTTCTCACCTAATAGGATTTTTTATTCCATTATTCTTCTTTGGTGGTTCACCTTTTCCATGGTTATTAGAGTACCTCATCTTATCATGGATTCCCTTGATCAAATTTGATATATCAAATTTATTCTCTATTTTGATGGAACTTAATACAATTTCATCATATGATTAATATGTTTGAGGAGACACTTCCCTTTGAAGACTTGTTTTAAGACCTTCAAATAAATGATCAACCTTCTCTTCTGATTCACATACTTAATCTATAGAATACCTGGCCAGTCTTGTGAATGTAGCCTTATAATATACAACACTGTATTCTTCCTTTTTATTTAAGTCAATGAATTTCCCCTTTATTTTTGTTCGTTTCACTTGAGGAAAATATTTGTCGAAGAATATTTCATTAAATGTACTCCATTACATATATTCTAATTTTTCTTCCTCTATGGTTTTCTAGATAAAGGTCCACCATTAATTAGAATCACCCTTGAGACAATATAATATCATCAATACGTTTTCATTTTCATTTCATCTTTATTCAATGAATATCTTTTCAAGGGAATTGATCCACTGCTCTGCTACCACTGGATTAGTAGTCCCACTAAAATGTGGGGGGATTTTCCACATGAAATGATCCAAAAGTTTTGGATCATAGTTATTCATCACAACCTATGTACGTTTTCCCAATATGGTCATGATCTGATCCACTCCAACATTGACTATGTTGACTTGATTAGTGGGGAAATCCCTACATTTTCTATGAGTATTGATTCAAATTTTTTGCATTATGCACCATTTCTAAATAATGGAATACAATAGATTACGTTATGAATCAAGATTTATAATCACAACTGGAAAATGTATTAGCATAGATTGAAATTCTCTGCATAACTAATTTCTTAAACATGGTTTCTTTGAGGAAAAATTTACATTCAAATACATTATAATGGCTAGTAATGAAAATGTGAATTATACTAAGCATATTCCATGGGAGTGTAAAACCAATAGTATACCTAGGACCATTGTCATGTATAGGATACCTCAGGTCAAGCCCAAAACTTCTTATTGGTGTTTTCAGTCGTAGTTACATATATGTCAGAGCCACCTCAACTTGTTTGTATCTAGATATGGATGTATTTTCTAGAATGATACACATAATTTATTATATTCCAAAATTCAATGACATTATTCTATGTTTATCCTCAAATAGTACCATAGGTATTTGTTCCCTAAATTACATTATCTAATCTAGTTTCCTTGTTTTCTACTAAACTTCCTCTGATACCTATTGTAACACCCCAACCACAAAAGCCCAGAGCCAGTGACATTATTATTACATTATCATGATTATGTATATTGAAATCACAAAGGATCTATCAAATTAGTAGTCTAAAAAACTAGATACATACATGAAACTCATATTATGTTGGGAAAGGTAACAAAATACAATACATAACAAAAACTAATAAACTGCATCCAAAAGAACTCAATAAATGGTCTTCTCTTCATAACCTGGTGAAGGTAAATAAATGAAAGGGGTGAGCTCAAATTCTCAGTAAGGGTTACAAACAATGGAAGCATGAATCAAAAATAATGGAATCACAATCAAATAGGCATAGTCCATATGACAGAGTGAATAAATGAAAAAAACATTCTATTAGTAAACTAATAATAAATCTGCATCCATAGTGTCATAGTGAAAAACTAATGGATAGTAATAATTGAAAATCAATAGATAAAATGATGGTGAATTGGTCATCGTGGATCATGAACATGATACCACTATACCATTGATACGGTTAATGTCTCTGGGTAGAATCCCATCAGATTTTTGGAAAAAAACTCAAAGGGTTTATCACTATCTAATTGGTCTCATGAGACCTGATGATGCATTGAGGGGATATAGTGAGACCCTACCGTCATTTCATGTACCAATAATTTTTTATTCATATATTTAATTAATGTATAATACGACCTCTCAATCTTTGTGTAGAGTTGAGGATACAAATTCATCAATATTTCCAAAGTTAAAATAACATTCCAAATAAACACCATATATAAAAGGGTATACAGATTAAAACAATAATCATATCCATGAAAAAAGAATATGGATATATAAAATATTTAAAATATAAAATGAAAAGTGATCTCAAATGGGAAGTGGATACAACACATAAGAAAATCTTGGTGCACAATACCAAGTAAACGACAATTAAATGGAAATTGAGACAAAGTCCCTTACCACATTGTAATCAACAAATTAGTATGACAGAAAAATTAATAACCAAATAAATAATCATAGAATGAGATGAATATAAATAGAATAGTATTAATATATATATATAATGTATTTACACAATACACCACATGGATGAAATAAGTGGTGAACAATTTAAATCTTCCTAAATTAAGAGTGAGATAGGAAAAACCTTACAAACATTTCAGCATGGTAAGAGGTGTTATTGTAAGGGATTAATGATAGGTAATGAGGTATCACATCATTTATAAATAAAAATGGAATTATGGGGGTGGTGATAAAATAGAATCCATCATAAGGAATTAAAAATAAAAGGACACAACATGGGGGGAATTCTTGAATAAAAGTGAGAGAAATGGTCCCTTACCTTATGTTCAATGGTGTTCTCGATTGATCTTAATGACTTGAATAATCATATTTTTCTTCATAAATTAAAAATTACATAACCAAATAAAAATGAAATTGATTTATTATAACCAAATTAGGTTTATTAAGAAAATTGTATTGGGTATTATAGGTTCAATTTTATTGTTTTGGAATCACTTTCTTCCTTAGTTTTCATGACCTGTTTATTTCTACTCATGAATGGAAGTTAATTTAAAATGTGGCTAAACATCCATAATTGTTGATATATATTATTAGTGACATTATAAACGATATTATAATTATTTTATGTTATATACCTTGAGGATGAATCATTAGTTAATATTTATTGACAAATTCTTGGATTAATTTGGCGGTTTTGTGCATAATGAACTCATTTTGTATTATTATTTTATATTATGAGTGTGTAAGGATTGAAGAACATTTAATAAAGTAAAATACACATATAATGATAGTTTTTATACATTATAAAGGTTTTATGATGATAAGTGTTGAATACAGTAATAGAAATTGAAAACCTGACGTCCTTGAATGTGATAAATTTATACATCTCTAACAGTATTTTAATTTTTTACTTTAAGAGGTGTGGGAAAAGACAGATGGTGTAGAAATATTAAATTATAATAATAAAATTTAATTCCATTTAAGGTACTAGAATTATAAGAGAATTTTTATGTGGGTAGGTGAGGATAGAGGAACAAAATAATGGAACATGTAATAGAATTTGAAAGAAAAGGGAAGATAGGTTCACCTCTAGAGTACTCCTCCTTGAGAATCAACTTAATGCATTTTTTTGGCCTTCTAGTGAGACCAAAAGGTCTTAGACTTGAGGTAGGATCTTAGGGAGATATGTTTTTTATAATTTAGGCAATAATTGATGCTCGAGTGGTGTATAAGGAAGATGGGGTGAGGGTGGGTTATATAGTGGAGGGGAGGAATATTTTCTTAATATTATATTCATTGAATTTTTATTTATCCACAAGAAAAGAAATAGTAAGGATTCTATGACATAGAATATTAATAAGTGAATTTTAGATTGTGATTTTGGTGCTTACATCACTCATAATTCTAGTAATATAGAATTTAATTTAAAATGTATTTATACATTAAATTAATGTATTTTACTATTCACCAAGAATTCAAGTATTTCAGAAAAATACCCTAAATTCACCCTAACAATTTTTCTACATGTAGAATATAAAAATGATCTTCAATTTTCCAAAATAATTTTATAAATATGAAAAATTAAATTTTTAATTAAAAAAATTATTTAATCAAAAAATAATAACACTTAAAATTTTCATCTTTATTTTTAAGGTGCATAAATTTTATTTACACTTTCTTGGGTATGGTTACCATTAAGAAGAGTCATATTACTATTCATAAGGGTAAGTTAATATTAACAAGGATATTTTAGTATTCATAATGGCAGGTTAGTATTCATCAATAATTAAGTTGATTCCTTCAGGCTCCAAATATCACCGTGATTGCAACTGTGTATGTCCATTTTTTCATAATTCAAAACACATAAGTGAAAAATTTATGTTTAATTGTTATGTTATGACTATATCCTATAAATAACCAATTTTTTTTTTCTCAAAGACACAATGCTTCATGAAGTATGGGCTATCAATTTAAAGCATTTAAGAGAAACATACCAGAGATTGTTTGGGGTTTTATTGTGATGATCTCCTAATTTCATAAATTCTATTCATTTGATAATTTTTTTGGAAATTATAAGAAGATGTATTTATATAGTAAATGATAATAGAGGTTTTAATATCTATAGAGAATCGGTTAGAAAAATAAATTTGGTAAAAAAGGACACATTTAATCATCCATTTGTTAGAGTGAATACAGGGTAATGCTAAGGTAATTTTCAAAGGATCAATGATATAGAAAAATCATCCTGTATCCCTTAAGTAGTGATCATTGATGAGTAAGTACATTAACGAATATTTTGACCAAAAAAGGTGAATAAAGATGTAGGGGTATCATATACAATTGTTATATATCTCTATAAATTACAAACATTAGTAGGGAAGGATACTAGCCTATGAATTAATTATATATGAGCGAGGGGATTCAAGTGGTTTGGTAGGAATAATCAGAGGTTGAATCCTAAAAACCCTAACCATATCATATAAATTCTGATAAATATTAAAAACTATTCTTTTGAAACCCCACCATCTTCATATCAAAAATCAACACAAAACCAATTGGAGATGTGATTATCAGTGAGAGAAAATTATATAACTCTTAAAAGAACACAAACAATTGTGTTAAATAGAGAAATACCAAGCTAGTGTTTTATAATAGGGGGAAATAGTGTTGGATATCTGGGTACATATCTATTAGAGGGAATCCATGATAGATGTAATTAATTGAGATGTGGGAGATCCAGTATGTAATAACTCATAGAAGAGGGGTTTGAAAAGGGTGATCTATAAGAAGAAATTTGTGTAGTGTAGGTGAAATAGAAGGAATTACTGGGAATAAGGGATATAAGAAATGGAGCTAGCCGGTTGATATTTTAGGGTGGACAATATAAGTAGGGTTAGTTCAACGAATATGTTGGAATGTTCTTGGTGGAGTTTTTCCTTTTAATAAAGGTATGTATTATGGCATTGTATGAAATATATTTATGATTATCAAATAAAAATCATGATAAAAATGAGTATCATTAACTCAATACTTGATAAAACACGAATCAATTTATTAAGGTTAGTATACCTATGAATTGTGATTTTATAGGGTCGCGGTAGTGAATTGAATGACCACGTTAAATTATCAAAGAGTTAGGGTAATAGTTTAATTCAATTTCAAAAGAAAATCCTGATAAAATTAATTAATATTACATTGAGAAACATATATTTTTTATATAATATTAATATAATAATATATATCTATCAATTTTTATTAAATCTAATTTATGTTTTATAAATTTATACTAAAAAAAATTAATTAAATTAATCATTATTAGTTTACAGTAATTATTTTTTTTAGGTTTTTAAAATTATATTTTTTAATTGATATCAATTTATTTTAAATTTATAAATTATTCGTAATTTTTTTCAAAGTAAAAAAGGTATTTAAATGGTTTAGTGTAGTGAAATAATAATTTTTAAATGTTATACTACAAAAATTATTTCCACCCCTAAATGAAGAAACATATTTTTCCTTTTCAAATTATAATATTTATATATTTAACAAATAATGGTTAATATATATTTATAAAATTTTATTTAAATATAAATACTCAATATTAATAGAAAAATAATTTTAATTAATTTGTATCAATTTTTTAGGTTATTTATTCAAAAAATATTAAATTATTTGATTTTTACAAAGAAGTGAACAATGATATTTTTTGATGACATATGTTTTGATAATCATTGATTTCTATTTTTCAACAATATTTCTTCCTAATATATATATATATTAAATGAAAAATTATTTCATAAAAATATATGATTAAATTTTATACTTATTTATATGTATAAAAAATAATAAAAAATAATATTTAAATAATGAAAATGTAAAAAAATTGAAAACAAAACGAAATCGCTTAAAAATTAAAGGAAGATGTTTTGAAATATTATAATTTAAGATATAATTCAATAAATATAACAAAATGTATCTAACCCAAAATGCAAATAATAAAATATAAATCCATGAAACAAGTGAAAAAGAGAGATATATTTTTTAGTTTATTTTTCATCCATTCACCAAATATTTATTACTTAATAAAAAATATTAAATTAGTAAACTAACAAATAACGGAATTACAATAAAAAAACTAATAAATATTTTTATATAAATTTTCTTGTTTAATACAATGAAAATATTATCAAAAAATGAATGATTTTTATACTAGTTATTGACTAAAAAAAATAAAATATAGCATTTATATATTAGTAAATATAGATTTTTTGACTTATTTACTTATGGATAACCTTATGGCTAAATTCAAATAATTTGTGTAAAATGTAACTTATTGAAAAAAGAAAAATATGATTATAAACATATCATTTGTTCTACTATAAATAGACTAATTAAGTAGATAACATTTTGTAGGATTTTTAATATTTCTAATGACTAAATCAGGAAAAAAATATTCTTATAGTCTTGTAGAAAAGGATGCGTTAGAAAACATTTTCTATGAAGTAGAGCATAAATATACATGAAACATAAAATAAAAAAGTTCACATAAATTATATTGAAATATTTTTTATAAAACAAAAAACATATAGAAATATATAATAAAAAATATGAAAATATGATACAAAAAATTTATATATATAGTTCGATAATGGAAAAATCATATACAAAAATAAAATTTTATATTAGGAATAAAATAATTTTATTATGACAAATAAAATTAAATATGAAAATGAAAACGAAACACATATAATCATATTATATATAGAAATTATGATTAAAAAATATTAGAAAATTACCCACATTAAATGAGAAAAATCAGCGATAAAAAAAGAAAAAACTATCAACATAGATGAAAACACACAAAACACGATCTTTAATAAAAATAAAATATATAAAATACCTATAATTGTTTTTAAAATCATGGAATAATTAACGTATTAATCATTGAACATTTCTATAAAATTTTTAAAATTAAAATTAGTATATATTGATATTTATGATTGTATAACATAATATATAAAATTATATAATGATGGATAAACCTAAATATGCACAAATCATGAACATGTTTAATGATGACATAAAACATTTCAATCCATAATTTAATTGTTAAAAATTTCATAAAATTAATACAAAACTGACAACCAAAACTTCCTCCTTTCGAATAGTACAATATAGTAGTACTTGAATGAATAGGTTCACCACTTTTCTATAGGGGATCCTCCTAACATTCCATAGTATTCTAACGGTCATTGTAGATCTGGGGTAGTACCCTGGGGAGTCTATAAACAATATTAGAGTGCAAGATAATAAGAAATAAACAAAAATATTTCAATAAATTAACTACTAAATGATGAAAAACTCATAAAAATAATAATCAGTAATACATAAATTTGAGATTATATTGTTATATGGACTCACGATCAGCCAAAATTCAACACATACCTTCCATTGGGAGGATAATTTAAAAATAAAAAACAAATACATAAATAAATTGGGGCTATACTATTATCCCCAATCCTAACATCATCCAGTATATAATCTAATCCATGTTATCTTTCTTGATCAATTTCCTATAGGATTCTTCCCAATCTGAACATGTGATTAGTGATGTTTTCTTTGGAACCCATGTTCCATGAATTCTTTAGTATAATGGGTGTAAAACATACCAACGAACCACTATTGTGGTCAGTTAGATAACCAGTAAATGTAGTAAACACATGGGATAAAAATATAATATAAAATATTTATTATGGAATCAGAAATAAACAACCACAATTTATCATTCGGTATTTACTCGAACCCATGAATCATCAAAAATTAGCTTCAGCTTGTGTTGAGGTGTCTACGAGATCATCAAAGAATAGTGAAAACTTATACTAGACCCAAAAACCATATAATATCATTTGTAAATGTGGTAGGCTAGAATGGTTTCAAAGGAATACAAATAGTATTGGGCATAATACATATCCTTATGATGTAATCCAAGGCGAACCAATAATCACCATGTGACACTACTGACGCCTAATAGGGAATCCTCAGCAAGAAAAAGTTACGATGAGTCATCTTCGATCCTAAGGTGGTAAAACTAGACCATCCTATGTTAAAAAAAGATTAAAATGGTTCTTAATGTTGATGAACCTAGGTAATATAGAAGCATTATGAGCTATATTTTTTCATAAGGGGATGAACTAGGAAACCTAGTGATACTTGTTTCCCCTGCTGATTCTATGGGGGGTAGACCAAGAAAATGAAGTAGCATCAATCTCCACAGCTGATTCAAAGGGGGAGAAAATAATAGGAAATTATGTAACAATAGGATTCACAACCGATTCTTGGGGGGATTACAATAGTAAATCATGTTTCATTAGGCCCCATAACAAATTTTTTGGGGGGTAACCATTATAAATTATTTCAAATTACGCTCTATATCAGATTACAAGGGGTATAACCCAAGGTAATAAATATTCACTAGACATTATCACTAATCCCTGAGAGGCATCAGAAGTGATCCCATAGTATAAGGATCAAGGATGCACCCCATGTGATATACTAGGAATTCTATAGTAGGTGGATCAAATCCAGACAAAAAGAGAATATATATGTATCCCATGTAAGTATGTAAACCTTGGAGGGTAAAGAGTTTACCCTATAACATATCTTATATGCATATCATCAGGGGTTTTCATATTCTTGATCTCATATAACATAATCATGTTTATCCTCTCCAATTCATGACCTATCATCATTAAAATTACACTATTAGGATCACATAGTTGATTCAAGTTCTATATTGACACATGTAATCATCACTACCAATTTTTGATATGCAACCTTTCAAGGGTCATTATCAAACTAGGGAACCCATTGGGGTCTCATTGGTATCATTAAGTAAAAAAACTTTATGGGTTTAATTATATGAAACACATACCGTGTGTTAATACCCATCATTAGATGGAAATATCATCCATTAACATAATCAAAATTTCATCAATAACATAATGGAGAGCTAGACAAGTCTATAATGGAACCTCTATATCGATATAACATATATCCCATCTCAATACCATAATCATCACTAGATCCATCACACAACCAACCTATATACATATCTCCTTTGTATCGACGCACCCTCATAATCACTATTTATAACATAACTAATCCTAGATTTCATAAAGGTAACCTACACTAGGGATGATACATATATTTTTTATTACCATTCATTTATTTTACACACATCAGGGTATAAGGGTCACATAGAACACAATCATATTTATAGTCTCGACCATCCAATTCTATGGGAATCAGACCACTGCACAAGGGTCTATCATAGACCATGTCACCTTGTCTAACTCTTTCATGATAATTGACTTTTAATTAATTTGGTTTTATAATTTACAATATTTATTTCCCATGGTGGTGGGACCGTACATATCACATACATATAAAAAATTCCTTATATAAAAGGGGTGCGTTTAAGGGGACTCCTATTTCATAATAAATTTATACCATTTTAATTCCACATTCCAACCATCAATTCCTAAGATTATCCATGAATCACCACATCTCATAAGAATCTGTCTCAAGGTAAAAAGAACCATTAAATAATTATGCCATTTGTATTATAAATATTTCAATTCATTTTAACCAATTATAATTAAATAATAAATTGAATTAAAAATTCATAACCTCTTGAAAACTCAGTAGGCCATAACCGCTCCCCAAAGAATCAATCCATGGGTGTGGTCAACTCCTGACACACACCCAAACCATATTTCCTCATAACACTGAAATATTGAAAAATCCCACTCGGAATGCTTATAAAACCATTGAAACTTCATCTGAGGAAAAATCTTTTCCTTATAGAATAATTTCGTTAACCAATTTAATTTAATTTATGATAAAACCCTTGAAAAATCCATCTGATGAAATAACTTCAAAAAAGGAATGAAACAACATGCATACATAACCTTAGCTATTCCTCTAGCCACTACACAAAAAATATACTTCTAAAATAGAATATTCAACCATGAAATAATTGAATAGACACTTAAGCTATAACAAAGGACAAACTGAATTAAATTGCCTACAATAAAAGGAAGAGATAAGGGAAATAAAGAAATAACCCGCCATGAATCTCCATGGAATCACACCTGAAATCCCCCTATGATTGAAGGTGATTCAAGGATATAATGAAGGTGGAATATTTGAAAAAAATGGCTCCCCAAGACCCCCCTTTTGATTGAATAAAATTGTAAGAAATTCCTCAATAAAAATAAGAGTTTTCCTCCACTAAAAACCCACCAAGGAACTATTCAATGTGATAACAAGGATTATTCCATAAACCATCTTCTAGATATGGTGACATCCCATAAACTAGATACATTCATGGAAGTAAACTATATTAGGTATTTTTTTTAGTCCAACCTCACTATACATTTCGTGATGTCTTCATAAATGCCAAACACACCACTCAATCCTTAAAACCCTTACAAAAACACCATTTAAACATGTTCAAACCCTAAAAAACTCATTTTGAGTCCCGATTAAAAAAATAAAACCCTTTCCAAAATAAAATTTAAATTTCCTCATGGTTTCACCCCTGAAAGGGAATGAGGTTTTGCAAGAAAAAGGTAACTATAGATGACATAAACCAAATAAATGATATAAAAAAACATATTGAAATATATAAAAATAATGTGAATATATATATTAAATCAAACATGTTATCTACATAACATGTTCTCATTAAAAAAAATTAACTTGAACACCAAAAAATATGCTATGTATTATTGGTTTTAATGAATTGAATCTTGTTTAAAGGTAGATAAAATATTAAAAACTCCAAAATAGCTATGAAGAAAAGGAAAATGTTATAAATAGTGAACCTAAATAAAATATTACCTCATTTACATTATATTTTCCTTCATTAACTACTATTTTGATAACATAGAAATAACTAATGGGTTGTTTACTCTAATGGAAATCCACTATGTGTGAAAATTTCAAAAAAAAATCTAAGGATATTTATTTAATATTGAGTTATTCTTGCATCTCCTCATGATTTTGGGAAATTAATGAACATGAAAAATTTAGAAAGTTGTACCTTAATTTACTACATTTTATATGTATAGAAATTAAATTAGGTGGAAAATTTCGTATAACTGTTTCCTTTAAAAATTATATTCATGGTCTTTAATTATTTCATTAATTCTGAAGAAAATATGTAGTACATTATACATTTTTTGATTATTAATCTAATAATAATTGATCACATGAATGATTCAATAAATTTTATACATTTTTTTAGAACAAAGTATTTAATAACATGTAAAATTAAAAATGTGACATTTTATATAGAAGAATTAAAAATAACATGCAAGAAACATCTAAATATTATCATCATATTTATTTTAGTGATATATATTGATTACAATGTTTTTACTGTATCATACGCTGTAATATGGGATTTAGTGCGTATCAAATTTCTATCTACAATTTATCATAATGACTAGTAAATATTATTCACCATTTATAAAAACATATAAAATCATATTCAAATTATTTTTGGTAAATTATAAAAAACCCTGTTTTATGGGGAAAAATTTAAAGAAAAATAAATCCTTACTTCACAACCTGATGGGTGTCCCTCAGACCTTTTAGATTTGTAAATGATTATTGGTCATGACTGTCTGTTGACTCGCTAATATATACTATAGACACTATCTATATAATTAGTTGTGTATGATAATTCCAATGAGGTGGCTTGTATGATTTTGGGTGATTAATTTATAGTAATTAAATTTTTAAAAATGTGATTGATTTACGAATGTGGATTGATATTGAGAAAATGTGAAGAAACTACAAAAACAGACATGAAATTATTTGACTATGACGTTAAGGAATTCATGTGATTTGACATGAATATTAATCTCATATTTTTTACATTGAAAATTAATTTCTATCAATGTCCAATAAAAAATGATAGAAGCCTCCATTAAAAATTGAAAAAATTCAATCAATGGATATCTCGGTTCTATTGTCCTGTGTCAAATCTAATATGTATTTAATGTCAGGGTAGTAAAAGTTTGTCCCAATACTCCACAACACCATTATTAATTGTGGGATTTTTATGAATTACAATCACATTGACAGTTTTCCCATCATTCCTCAAAAAATACCCCTAATTTAATTTATAGTATTGGATAAATATAGAAATTGGTTTCATTAAGGTACAAAAATTAACACAATATGTAGAACATATTACAAAAAAATATTTATTACTAAGGATAATTCTTTATATATCCAATTCTGATTTAACCACTAATGATCAAACTAAAATTACAGTTAGTGATTGACCTTATAATATAAAAAATATAAATATATAGTGGAAAAAAGTCCCAATTGTTTCATAAGGATGCTCTAATGAGATCAACCACCTTCATTAAATAAGGATCCTACTCCTCCCTTTTTCTTTATACTCGTTTTCCTCCAAAAGTGTTCTTATCATTCTTGATTCACCTCCATTTTTGTTTATATTCTATGAAATAAAAATTTCAAGGATTAAATATCATTTTTTAAATGATAACCATTCCCTTAAAAAATCATTCCATTTGTAGATGTTGTGACAACAAAATGTAAATGGTATCCTTAGGTATGTGTGTTTTCTTGAGTAAAATGAATCCCTCTATTTAAATTTTTGTTTTTAAATATCCATAAACATAGCTTCACCTAATTGTTTTAATAATGGGATTTGAATAATCATTCCATGCAAAATATAATGGAATCTAAATAAATTTGTTTGCTAAATTTAATTCCTAGTCATTTGACCATGATATAGTTCAGTTCTCTGAAATCTCTAGTTTTTTGGTGGTCTAATATATACTTATTAATTGATGAATCATATCAGGCTATATTTGAAAAAATTAAATCCCAATATACTAGATAAATATAGTTAATGTTTTATAACAAATATGGTTACCTTTATAATCTTACCAATGAATAACTTAGTTGTTATCAAGTGAGATTTTTTTTGTAAAATAACAAAATATAGCTCATTTTTTTTCAAAAATTAATTTAATATTCCAATTTTATTGAGTTTTAATTTATTTTAATTTTAAAAAATCACATTAAATAAATGTTTTTAAAAATAACTCCTTCTTTTTTTGGAAGATCCCATATGGATCATCATGATACACTGAGTGGGAGGAGGGGTGAATTAGTGGAAGAAAAGATTGCTGAGATTCAATTATTTTAATTAATATCTACCTTTTCTGACCTAGGGTTTTCATAAATAAATAATTCATACCTATAGATAATATTCCTTTAAATTAGGTTAAAAAACCTTTAATATATAAATTTTTAGTGTCTTTATAAACTTGTATACGTAAAATACTCATTCATAAGTGAACTTAATCAACTCCAAAAAATTTATCATTGCGTGGATCCTTTTTAGAAATATCATACATATAATTATTATACATTAAATTGTGTTATGAATCACTTTTAAGGGTGAGATATGATAATAATTGAGGGAAAACAAGGGAGTTATCAATATAATATGAGCACAATGGTATGAGAACATGCGAAAAACATTTAAAAACTATAACGTACATATCATAGGTAATAAATTTGATTCGTGGAATAAATCATAATAGTTCATGAGACATGAATCAAAAATTAACCATAGAAAATAATCCATTAAAATATAACAGTGGCAGAAGCATGGAATTCACATAATCATATAAAATATTATTTTATGGGTATCCATTAAGACATTCACAACATGTTAGGCTTGGAAAACCCACTAGTGTACCTACTTTAGGCTTGAGATAACCTCCCATATACACTCTTATAGGCATGGGATAACCTTATCTTTACCCTATTGTATTGGTATTCTAATAACCTCTCATATAATCTATACTTTCAGGGTCGGTATATCCTCCCAAGTACCCTTCAAAATCATAGAACATTAGTCATTACCAAATTCATTGGAGGGAGAAATATGTACCAAAAATCACATAATCCATATATTTTTGTGCCACATTATCGTAATGTATTCATCATATCATAAACCATGAATGTAAAATGGTTTCAATAATCATTTAATAATATCATAAACCATAAGAATGAAACAGGTTTAACAAATATCTCATCACATAGTAACCCATAGAAAATAAATTATCTTCATAGGCATCTTATTGTTATAATAATAGATGATTTAGATAAAGGTAATTATGGTATCATTGGATATTTTCCCGGGTAATTTATAAGAAACATCAATGGTTTTTTTCATTGATCAATATAAATTCCATAACTATATCATTCAAATCATTCTTTTTGAAAACAACCATTCCAATTTGAAATAACATCTACAAAATATAAAAAAATCAAAAAAATAAATACATTATTTTTTCAAAATAAAATTCCAAAAATGTATGGTAGGATTAATATTATTTAGTTTTCATGATGGTGAGAAATATAATTTAATCCATACATGTAAAAACAAATATTCTATTTACATTTTTTTGGAAAAATTCAAAAGTACTTTTTTGGGAAAATGACCGAAATATTCTATTAGAAAACATTGGTAAAAAGTGAAAAAATGAGTAAAAATGACCTCAAAAATTCATTTTAGAATAATTAAAATATTATAAATATATTTTTTGGAATGCATGGACTTATAAGAGAATGTATTTTTGACCAAAGAGAGAAATAAATTTAGTTTTCCATGACGAATTTTTTCTAGTATCATTATTTCATAAAGAGAGGAAATTGAATGTAAGATATTGATTTTAAAAAATGACTTTATTAGAAAGAAATTTAAATTATTATTGTAGATAGATCATAATATTTCATCATTATGAACATAATCATAAAAAATCCCAATAAATAATGAAAATGTAACACAAAACATTTATCAATTTGGAAACTTTTAAATTATAAGCCCCATGAAAGTAATAAACATGTATGGATATTTATATAATGTTATTTTCATTTAAAGAATGATAAATTACATTCAAGGGTATTATATTTACCACAAAAAAATTAACAAGTGGTGAATATGTCATGTATCTCACTAAAATAAAAATAATCCGAAATCATTTACTGAAAGCCCTAAACTTTTTACACATTCCTATATAATGTATAATAAATATTGGATTAATATTAATATATTAAACGAAAATAATAATATATATCATACCATTTATTTTTTTTGTATGAAATTTTATTGACAGTTTATTAACAATTCCTTGTTAAAATCACATATCAGGAAACAATTACTATATATTTAAGTTATTTTTTGGTTTGGTAGTATTTTTTTCTTTTAATTTGATCATGGTAACATAATAGTTTTTTTAAAATGATATAAATTCTAAATATATTAATTTTACATGTATTTATTTTAAAACATTAATTTTATAGATAGAAAATTAATTACACCATTCTATGGACGGTAGTGCGCACATACGCATGAACACTATTCCCATTTCAATGAAGGATTAAAAATGAAAAAAAAATATCAATGTTAAAAAACCATTATGTGTCATTTATTTCATATATCATATATAATTATATCTTTTTACAATACAAGTGAAATTGAAATGAAAAACACCTCATAACGGTTCATGAGGCTGTTGTCTGCCATATAGTCGAGGGGTGTTATTATTTTTATAAAAAGAACTAAGGTAAAAATATTGATATGATATTATAATTATTGAAGTATTTTTAGATCATAAATATCACATATATAATTTTAATTCTTCATTATATCAGCCCGTGAGATGTGATGATGGAAAAGGAACTCATCGGTCCGTGATGTGGTAGTCCTCCAGACACTTGTTTGACAATTTATGTTTTTATTTGATGGAATTGAGGAAGGATATTGGTTATATAATTAACTTAATAATGACTCAGTATATGGAATATTATGATTTTATTATATATTCAATGTTTAAAAATATTTTATAGAGGTTAATAATAAATAATATAGACACACATAGTTATGAATTATACCTCTTCATTGGAGAACCTCTTTCTATTTATACATGAAGTCATCATTCAAGGGTTACCTAATAAAAATAATTCATCCATAAGTGGGTAGGTAATTAATGTAGACATTTGATAAGTTATTGGTTGATCTATATGGTTTTGGATGTGGGTAGACGAAGGGAGAGGGGATGAACTTTTATAAGTGGGGGAGAGGAAAGATGTAGAATAGTTGAAAATAAAAAGGAATATCCCCATTTTTAACAAAAATAAATTTTTACAAATGGATCATTATAGAAAATTATATGATATTAGGTCATAATATGGTCACACAATAAGTATTGGAAATTTTTTAGGAAATTATAACCATTTTCTTTTTTGATTAACCTTCGATAAACATTTTTTATTCTTTACAACAATAATTGATTTTTACAATCTTAACTACTAATTTTGAAAAGAACGTAAGTTGGAAATATTATATAATATGTATTATTATTTTTCAAAATTGGGAAATATATTTTCTAAATACTATTAATAGAAGAGGGAAAATATATTTTAAAATAGAACCTTGAGACATGATAGAAACACGACTTTTCAAAGAGAAATGTTTCATATGTATTGCAATTTTTAATATAAAAAATAAATATTAAAATTTTCAAAATTAACTAAATATGATTAATAATAACTTAATTGAATTAATTTTACCTTTTAAGGAATATTAAAATAGTATGTAGCATGATAATGATTTAAAAGAAAAGGTTGTTTATAATGAAAATCAGTATTTTCTTAGTATTATCCAAAATATTAATCTTTTCAGAAAATATTCAAACTTTTACACCAAGAAAATTATTATAGTTTGATCTCAAAGAGTTACTTAATTTTTTAGAAAAAATATTTCCTAAATTAGAGAAAATTAGTTTTATTATTTTCCACAAAATCAATGGAAATAATTTTTTTTCAGAAAAACTATTTTAGAAGTATATAAATATTTTACTAAAAAATAGGTAGTTAAATTTTAATATATTTTATTTATATAATTTTATTTTAAAAAAATTTAAAAATATATTTATTTTTATACATACCACCCAATTTAATGTTTAGGTTACAATAAACATTTTTATGTTATAATATTAATAGTGTATCTCAGTTCATTAATACATAGGGTTTCTAGTATCAGGAGATATTGAAAGAAATAAATTTATTTGAAAAACGTATATTTCATGAGGTTTTGGAGAGTTACATTCTATTCCATATAAAATGAAAATTCATTATTTTTATACAATCAAATGCAGACACTTATAGCTCATCATTTCATCCGGAGCCCAAGAAGCTTCTCCAAATTGGTAGTTTCACCAAATTTTTTGAGCATGCGAGTTGTCCTATTTTTCAGAACATTCTATCTACGATCCAAAATATCCACCCATTTTTAATTATGTGAAAGATATTTCTATTATGGTATATCCTAGATTAAAGTACTTTTGAAGGATCATAAATGTTCTTACTTTGGAGAGATTCTTAGAAGACATCGTGGACTTAATAGAGATTAGGTGGAATTTCTAAATGACAAGAAACCATACCTACTCAATCAAGAATATATAATGGTAAAATATACCTACAGCTCATATTTCCTTTAATCGAAAATATAATAACCTTATTCAATGTAGAAATTTATACAAAAACCTTCTCGCTAACTTCAAACTCTAGGTGACAACAATGATTATAATTTTAACATTTCTATAGACTATTGCTTCCCTCACATGTTTCTTAATAGATCTAACATTCTCTACAATTTCATCAACTAGTTGTGGTCCCAAAAGTATTTTTTTCTCCAACTTCATCCCAACATGTTCGAATTATGCACTTATTTCTATAGAGGGATTCATTATGATCCATCTAAATTCTTGATTAAAATATATTATTTTAAAAAAACTCATCTTGAGGAAGGTGTTGATATCAACAACCTTTAAAATACATATATCAAGATCCCGAGAGATGCAATATAGTTTTAAATTTAGTCTAATATTGACCATCTGTATGTGGATGACATAGAGTTTTGAAACTCAACGCTGCATTAAAATATTTATTAATATTCTTCACAACATTGATGTAATCCTCAAATATCGATCAGATAATAGAACGTGATACTCCATGAAACCAGAACACCTTTTCAATGTATATCCATGAATGTTGATTTATAAAGAAATATTACTTTATAGAAATGAGGTGTGATGAATTTTAAAGAGAATTTACTATAATCCATATTATATAGTTCCCTTTATATGTTTTGGGAAGTCCAAATAAAAAATAGATAGTTGCATTTTCGAAGTTATATTATTTTTTAGGTAATGGATTTAGTACTAGCTTGTCCTCTATTATCTCAACACTAATATGTTGAAAAATTGTGCATCAAGATGTAATCAACTAAATATATCTCTTAATTCCATCCCACTAGAAATACTCTTTCAAATCTGTATAAATATTTTTATTTATAAGATGAATATTGAAGGACGAAATATAACCTTCTTCTGGTGTATCCTTCTTAAAATCTAGTATAAATAATACATATTTGTGGTTATAGAAATTTATAATTCCATCATCACCATGGTTAATCCCAATAAAATTTCTCACCATATTCTACAACTCCACATTTTCATTTTACACCTCATTAATCTTCACCTGTATTTATGGTTATACATGCATTTTTGAAATAAAATATTTTATCCCATCCTTCATGATTTTAAAAGAAAACATTTTCAAATCCAAAAATATTGGACATTTGGTGATATTGATCATAGATATGCTTTCCGGACCCTTTTTACAAAAAATTAGAGGTCACCTTGTTAACGTTCCTAGGGTGGTAATGTATTGAGAAGTGATAATCATTAATTATTTCAGGCTATCATCCGAGGAACTTGTTAAAATATTTTTTTGTTAATATATACACTAAAATAGTATGATCTGTATGAATATAATAAATTTCCCCATTAAAATAATTACTCCATATATTTAATGAAAATTTTTCCAAAGATATCTTTAAATCCAGAATTGGGTAAATTTTCTCATAAAATTTTTATTTTCATGAAACAGAATCTATATGCACATCACTCTAGATAATAACACATTCTAATCACTTCCTTGATGCAACACAATATATTACATATCCTTCACCACCTTAGGGTGATGTAGGCACAAGTTATTGTCTAGCCTTATCTTTAGTTCCTAGAAATTTTATTCACATTCAACTTTCTTAAGGGACATGACATCCTTCCAAGTTAACTTGGTGAGTGGCTAAGATATTCCAGAGAAATTATAAACACTAAATAAATAGTATATTTACAAACCAAGAAAACTATGATTCATACTGACCATTGGCTTTCAAGTAAAAAGGTTAGTAACTTATATCATTAATGGTTCTAAACATATACCCTCATTCGTGGTTATATGACCTAGAAATGAAACTTGTTTTTTTGAAATTCAAGCTTTTTGAATTTTTCATATAGGTTCTATTTCTATATGGTCTTTAGTATGATTATCAAGTTATCTTCATGATCATACATTGTCTTTTAATAGATATAATCTATAAATACTACCATGAACTGATCAAGGTAATCTATAATGACTATTCATTAAATAATTTATCATAGATGGGAATTTAGCAAGTGCAAGAGGCATCACAATATATTCATAGTCTCCAAAAATTGTATGAATTATTAAAATTTGTACAACCTCATTGTTAACACTCCATTTACTATATCTATAATTAATGTCAATATTGAAATATATTAATAATTTTTTTGTTTATCAATCAATTCACTGAAATGGGGTATAAAATACTTTTTCATGAGTATGATCTTGTTCATATCCCAATAATATATATGGAGACACATGGTTAAATATTTATTCACAAAACATGAATAGGTTCACCCTAAGGTGATACAATTGGACAAATAAATACCTTTTCATGATTCTCTTATTGTTACTTCTTCAATTATTCCATTTCAATTAGGGAAATTATATAGGCACACTAAGAAATGTGTGTAGAACTAGGTATTATTTCTAGTGAGAAATCATAATTTTGATATAGTGTAATACTAGGAAATTATTCATGAATAACACTAGTAAATTTACAAACAATTATTTGGTCATTAACGTTATGTTTCTACCCAACCATCTATGATAAACACCTCTTTTTTATAATAATAAAGGCCCATAAAATGGTTTAATTCCCACTTGGATTTCATATTTGTGGTCACAATAATATACCCTCATAGGATGGTATAAAATAAAAAAATTTACATCCCCTTCTTGACTATTTATGTTGGAATTATATTGATAAATCCAATACATGGTAATGATAACATCAAATTTTACTAGAGGGAGAATAATTTTATTTAACGTAATAATATTCCAACCTATTTAAACCGAAGATGAATTATTTCCCTAACATGTAGTCATCTTACCATTAGGGGTAATCACTACTAATTTATAATCAAAATTTTAGGGTATATTTTTTATACCCTTATAAAATTCTGCATATATAACAAAAGAGGTAGATCCAAAATTAAGAAATACATTATAAGTTCTATAGTAGATGATAAGTGTACCTTTTACCACATATCATAAACCTCAATAGAAATAGTGATCACGTGATATTTAATTTAGTCTATATCATAATATGGTACAAACATTTATCATCAATACTAACCATCTTATTTTGGAACTGGTTATCATAATTCCCAATCTCTTTTCATTTGAAACATTGGAGTGTTGGTGTTTGACTCTATGAATCTTTCTCTTCATTCACATAATTATCTAACATCTTCCCATCACTATAAAACTCATCTTCGAGATGATATTTTATTAAACACGTGAAATTATTATTTTTCCTATTCATACAATTTATTTTTTATTTTTATTTATACTTTGCACCTGATTGAAATCTAACCTTGTTTTACGAAGGGTTTTTTTTGAGTTTCCTAGGAATTTAGTCATTATTTTCTTATAAAAAACATGAGACATATGGGTGACCCCAATATCTATTTCAAAATTTAGAGAACATTGAATGATTTCATCATAGATACTTATGTCCGTTATGGATAAATCCCTACAGAGACATGGTTTTAATCTATGAATAATACATCACATTCCTTGTAAAATGTTCTTCATTTGTTCTTATAGATTCTTCATTATTTTTTATTAGCTCAAGGAATTAAAAATAAATTTTCTACAAAGAGTATGTGGAATGGTTTTATTGAAAATTAATATTGTGAACTAATCCCACTCCATCAGGTCAATTTTATCATTTTCATGTAATTTTTTATTAGAGTCCACCATTGTTCTACTTCACCTTTCAAACAATATATGTACAAAACAACTTTTAATGCTCCAAAAAATGGATAATGGAAATAATATTTTCAATGGTACTAATCAATTTATCTATAACTAGTGGATCAATAGAACAACTAAATGAAGGTGGACATTGCCTCATCAGGGACTCAACAAAATGTTATTCCTTCCTTTTACTATTTTGATGTTTGTGACTATTCAAAGCCTATTAATGTTTTTTTAGCATAGAAAAAATATATTTAATTCATTATACAATAAAATATGGTTTATTAAGTGGAATAAATATTAATTTTATTTTTAATTTAGTGTTAACATAGTTCTTATGGGTTCAAACCATTGACTGAATCCAAAAATACTAATGTGAGAAATAATAATTATTTTGAGAAACCACATAATCATGAAAAATAACTTATTGAATTTTTAAATCCTGAAAGATAATTTTCAATCGTTTAAACCTTAGTATTAACCTAGGTAATTAATTTTCATTAATGAAATCAGTCATGATGGTTCTTAAATATATTTGTGAAATTAAAATGAATATCCATTGAGAGTGGAAACACATTTTCTAGTAAGGCCCATTTTTGTGCACCAGGTGATGATTTAGTCCTGCCCATTTCACCAAATTTGTAGTATTTAGTACATTGTATAGTAGTTCCATAGGCACATCCACATTCAGTATCTATACATAAATGAAATTTACTAGAATCCACTTACACCATCCTTTAATAAAATTCCATTAAATTTCTTTATACTTATACATATCCATATGTTAGTGTTTCTGGACCAGAAACCAACTTCTTTGTACATTATGATAAAGTAGAATTCATTTTATGAATATTTATAAACTCCATCTCACATCATCATTGTTCTTATGTGTGACACAGTATGTGATAATGTCTGAAAAAAAGCTTCCGTATTAAAAGGATATAGTGTATCCCTTCTATGATGAAAAAATATATGTTTCGTGACACTATTCTTGAATATATGTTCTATGGTCGGAGGATATCATTTAAATGCATACAAATGATATAGGCTATCAGGGGTGGGGACTCCTATAACTTTGAGGTATCTTCTCATAGTGTATGCCCTTGGTAATATCTAGGAGGATATTATGGGAACCAGAGCCACTAGTAGGAAATCGATATTCAAAAGTTTTATTAGATGTTACTATCCATGTATGGGCATATTGGTCCTTAGAATTTAAGATTACTTTTAATTAGAATTATAAATCATCCACTTAGATTTATTGATTAAAACCATGATGATAGATGTTCGTGTCGAGTTAGGATATGTTGGTGACGTAATGAGTAATACTGTATTAATGAATAATATGAGAAAGGATTTGTCACTTCTATGAATGTTGATATCTCAGTCCCATGGATGGAAATGATATATCCTTTCTAAATACATGTCCATGGTATTCAATAGGCAAGTTCAGTTCTGGGATGTTAAAGAATGAGAAATCAAGAACAAGGGTTGATTGGAGTTTCATGCAACCCTTTGGATGAGAGATATCTTGACAATGGGATTATATTCCATGGTAAGAATTCGTATGAGGTGACATTTCATAGATAAATAAACTTCTTTCTCTAGGGTTCCTTGAACCATTGCATGATAGTAATCTTTGACTTTAGGCAAGACCTACTAATTCCAACAAGAAAGAGGTCTTGAGGGTCACACACTATGTGTAGGACATATCTCAGTAAAATAATCTATTTATTGAACAAGTTGAATATATATTTTTTGTGGTTATGGAATAATAATTATTCAAGTTTTCCAGATCAAATTTCTTTCATCTCTTTTTATTCGAAATAATATATAGTGGACAAAACATTTATTTATTAGTGAAAAATGAAATTATATTTATTTAATAAATAAATAGTCATTATTTAAGGCCCGATAAATATTTGAGAGGATTGGTGGACAATGTTATGGGTCCAGTGAGAAATAATATTAAATATTCATTGGTAAAATAATAATTAAATATAAGGTTCTAGATAAGAACATTTCATTGAAATAATATCATTTCTATTAATATTTGATATTGGGTGTTCACATGTAATTTTAAATTAACTAATGACACGTGTGATAATTATTTATTATTACCTACAAAATTAAATTCCCTACTATTTTATTATTTTCTATATATGCCAATGGGTCACTACACTGGCTAACCAATCATTGTGTGCACAACACCCTTGGAGAAAAGATCTCAATCCTATAGAAATCTTCATTCTCCATGAACTCTTTCAAGAATGTGAGAGATCCCCCTCCACTGGATTAAGGAGAATTATTTGGAATAGATTCTCAAGGTGATCGAAGGAGGAAATTTTAAGAACAAGATTATTTCTTGTTAGTACCCATAGAATCCCTTGACAACATCCAGAGATATGTGGAGCACACGGGGATTTCCGATAGAGGAATATTATCCTTTTATTCTACATTTCAATGAATCCAAAACAAGGACCAATGGTCGGATAGATCAACATTGAAATAATTACCTTGGAGGTAATTCTATAATTTCATTAAATGAATTATAAAAAATAATTTTTTCCATTCTCTTATTGGTTTCAGGTTAACTCCTTTTTCTTTTATCTGTGAATAAATTCCATGGATGATGTTGTTCATCATCGTATTGATCCAGGATTTATCATCGATTATGGGAATTTTTAAAGCTGGGTACATGCCCATCCTGTGCTTTTACTATGACCTAAACCTAAAAGTTGTATCAGAGTGGTAATAATTTTATTTATAATTAGTTAAATAATTCAGTGATGATTTAAAATTTAATAATTTAATTATTCAATTCATGTTTTGTTCTTTATTGTAATATAAATTTGAATATCTTTTCCACCCTTATCATTTCTCCCAGATCTAATAGAAACAAGTAATTTTATGATTAAAATTAAATCGAGGATCTCATTCGGAGGGGCCAATGTTTTTTTCTAGATAACAGAAGAATACACAATATGTAGTTATATCTGCATGTCATGTATTTGTGTTCAATGCATTAGGTGTAATTTGACAATTAATCATGTCATGTGCATTTATCACACGCAGTGCAGTTAATTATTAAACCACATGTTGACTGGATAAGACAGGCGCACGACCTTCTAGAATATACGTTGTGCAGCCCACAGGGCATGACTTGTAGTCTCTTCTTGTCAGGGTCAAGTCGTGTATCTCATACATTGCTTTCCTGGCTGTTGACCATGAAACAGGGAGTCAACACATCATGTGGCCCACTGAACACACCATGTACCCAAAATATTTCCAATGTTCATATCACATGGAATTTCACCAAGCATGTACTTTAGATTGATGGTGAGTAGGGTGCACACAATGTTTTCAGATCTACACCCTGTGCACTATTTCCAGATTACAAAGATTTAAAAATTTATTTTTATATTATGTAACCCTTGAGGCATGTACCTACATGTGGGCATAATGATGGGAAGAACAAGTGATAGGTGCTTGATATATATATATATATATGTTTAATTAACATATATATAATGTTCAAAAAATTTGTACATCATGTATGATTTGTATTACAATTTTAATTCTGCGCGCTTGCTAGATATCACCATGAATAAAGTGCATATAAGTATAAATACATTATGGGTTGTTTTGGATGGGTATTCATCAGGATGCCTCCATTTTACATGTTCTACACAAGGATATGGATGAAAATTTCATGAACATTCAGAAAATGAATAAGATAAAAAAACAATGATTAATTAATTAATATGATTAATCGATTCCAGCATAAATTATCTTTATTAGAATTGTTAAATAATTTGATTCTAGTTTTATTAAATGTGTAATTAGTTTCATGTATGTGGATGATAATGAGATAAAACATACCTTTTTATGTTGTTGTTTCCCTTTTAACTTATTTGTTAAATTAAAATTGATGGCTTGCATGCCTTCTCCTCATTAATATGTAGTGAATTTGTGCCCATGGTTTCTTTTATGAAAACCCCATTTTACCCCACACCTACTTTTGAGTTGTACGAAAATGTAATGGATGGAGCTCCCAATATAGTGGAGGTGGCTCAAGTTTGGAGCCGGGGAGAAATCAATCCATGGTGATACAAAGGTGGATGAGTGGGAAGCTACAATCACATTCATTAAATTGTTCAAGTTGTTTCTATCATAGGTTAGGGTTATTTTTTCAACTACCAGATAAACTAACCAATGATAAATCTAATGATCATACCCTTTATTTTATATCTGTTAGTTTTATGGTTATTCATTATGGATGATTGATTCAGTCCCATAATTAATCAACTAAAAATATTACAAGATAAAACTAAAAAATTGGATTATGAAAAAATATTATGTATACATAGTTAATCACAGAAGTATATCCCACATAACAATAACAAGCATGTGAAAACATAATATGTGGAAATTTATAAATAAATTATAAAATCTTTCAATTAAATATAAATTTTGTATCTCCTTTAATTGCATCGGTTAGAATCGAACCATAGTTCAATTTTCTTGACAAACCCTTGTTGGAGTGATTTCAAATATCAGGGAACTCTAATTTGATGTTTTGGGTTGACATAACCTCATTTACAATAATGGTTTACTGCCCTGGCATGAATTAGTGTAAATGAGTGGAAAAGGTTGAGGAAATAAAAAATGATGGATTTTAGGATTTGGGAGTCCACTCAACAGATCAAGGAGATATGAGTTAATGTAGTTGTAATTTGGAATGCATACCTAAAACCTTGTAAGATTCATTAATAACTTCAGTTGGGTTAATGTGATGTGAAATATGTATCATTTTTGATAGAATGTCCCTGAAAAATATATTCTGAAGCCAATGGGGATTAGTATTGGGTTTCATCATAATAGTAGGAGACTAATAAATATTAATTAATTTATTTGTCTATATTTATCAATATAAAGTACTAAAACTCTGTTTATATTAAATTTTAGAAACCAAAATAAAAAATACATGAAATATATCATTGTGATACACACCCGAAAAGGAAAACCTTCTAACTAAAACTAATTTCCATGAGTGGAAAATAAGACTTTGGGTTATCCTTCGACATGAGAGGAAACATTATGTTATAGAAGAGCCTTGACTAGTTTCACCTTGAAATGAGGTGATATATAAGGAACTAGATATTTGTGAGATACGTCTGAATGACACTATATATGTTCAATGGATCATGCTATCATCAATGACCAATGATTTCTTAATGAAACATGAAAAAATGGATTCTTATAGCATGATGTCTCACCTTCGGGATCTCTATCAAGAGAAGGTGAGACATGAGAGGTATGAGATCTCCAACGCTATTTTCAATACTAATATTGGAGATTCTATGCCAGCTGGACCACATGTAGTCAAGTTAATTGGATACATTGAGCTCTTGGACATATTTGGGATTTAATTCCCATATGAGTTCTGTACATATCTCATTATATCAATACTTCCTAAGACCTTATCTAGTTTTATTATGAATTATAATATGAGAAATAATGAGAAGAATCTATCATAGATTATTACCCTGATTCATCATGTTGATAAGGAAATGGGGCATGAAAAACCCATAGTCTTTTTGATGAATAGAAATTGGAAGGAAAACAAAAAGGGGCCTATGATTTATAATGTATCTAAAGCCTCTGAGAACCATCCGACTAAGAAAGAGAAGATCCAGAAGAAGGGTAAGGAAAAGGAGGAATTATGCTTTTCATTTGGTAAGTTAGGACACTGGAAGAGAAACGGCTCCTAGAGCTAAGGGGAAGACAATTTATTGTTTTTCATCAAGTTCATTATTTCCTTTTCTACACATTGTGTATTAGATACATCTTGTGGGTCTAACATATGTATTCAAATTCATGAACCAAGTAGACTATAGAAATTTTTTTGAGGAGAGTTGGACTTGCGAGTTGCCAAAAGTGAGAGGACAAATGCAATTTCCATTGGTGACTACCACCTCACATTTCCGACCTGAATGATTTCTGTTTTACATGGGTGTTATTATGTACCTTGGGCTACCATGAAAATAATTTAGGTGTTGAGTTTAGATATATATTTATTTATTTTCATATTTGGAATTAAATGTTGTTACATTTACAAGGAAAACATATGTTATGGGATGGTGCATTTAAATAACTACATGTATGTATTATGTTATGAGAACCAAGTGTTGAAAATTAATAACAAACCATGTTCACCTGAATCACACAACACATAGTTGTGGAATCACAACTTTGGTCATGTATACAAGATGTTCTTGGAAAAGATAGATCAAGATGGTTATTTAGACTCTTTTGAGCTAAAACCACTTGATAGATTTTACGCTTGTTTACAAGGGAAAATGACCAGACCACCATTTCGTGGGTAGGGTTAAAGGTCTACAATGATTCTAGGATTGGTACACACTGATGTGTGTGGACCATTTCTACTAGAATCTTGAGGGGTATATTCTTACTTCATTAATTTTACTGATGAATTGAGTAGATATGGATATTTCTACAAAATTAGGTATAAGTCCATGTCCTTTGAGAAATTCATGGAGTTCAAGAATTATGTAGAAAATCATCATGGTAGAAAGATAAATAAGACTTAATAATATCGAGGTGGAGAAAATTGTAAACAATAGTTCATATACCTTTTATAGGTTTTTGGGACTCTATATCAACGCACTGCACCTTATACAGTAATATGGAATGGTGTTAGTGAATGGAAGAACCATATTTTGTTGGAAATGGGAAAGTATATTATGAGTCATGTTGATCATCCATTATCCATTTTGGTAAAGTCATTAAAAAATGTGGAGTACACATTAAAGAAATTACACACTAAGGCTGAAAATGGGATTCCCTTTGAGATATGGAGTGGAAAGTAGCCCACTTTGTCGCATACAAGGGTATGAGAAAGAAAGGGATTTGTCATGGATTTATCAAGAAATAACCTTACCCCATGGGAATAAAGTGTATCATTATAGGGTATCCTAAGGAAACAATTGGATACTACCTGTACAGCCTCTCATATGAGAAAGTGATTTTTTCCAAACAATCTATATTTATTGAGATGGAGAACATCCTCAAAAAGGTTAGTGGGAGAAAGATTGACTTCAATAAAGACAATTCTCAAGATTCATAGGATTTTGTATAGTAACAAGTTCCATTGGTCACTGTGGAAGAGGTAGTTCCTAAAACCCTAGTACTGTATAGGGGCACAAGAGTGGTAAGGGAACAAGAAAGATATGGTTTCCTTGTCTCTGAGGATGGTGACTCATTATTGTGGGACAATGATGAACATCTATACTACAAGGAAGAAGTAGTGATCTCAGAAGCTGCAGTATGGATAGAAGCTATTATTTCTAACATGGATTCCATGTATCAATATGAATTCTGGGTTCAAGTCGATGTGCTAGTTGATGTAATTTTTTTTGTATAAATGTGTATTCAAAAAGAAACTGGACATGGAAGGTGAAGTTAGAACCCATAAATAAATGCTGACAGATAAAGGTATTTAAAAGAGTAAACTAATTGACAATGTTGAAATCGTTTCACATGTTTCGATGCTTAAATACATAAGAATCATATGTTCCATAACTGATTTCCATGACTATGAGATTTTTCATTTGGATGTCGAAACTACATTCCTTAACATGATCCTTCATTAAGATGTCTATATGAAACAACCAAAACGGTTTGTGACAACATGTGACACTAAAAGTCTATACAAGTTTTAGAGATCCATTTTTGGATTAACGAAAGAATCTAGGTCATGGAACATTCAATTCGATTAATCCATAAGAGAATTCAGTTTCATTAAGAATGAATGTGATCCCCATGTTTACTAGAAGTTTAATGAGAGTGCATTCATTATCCTAGTAGTGTTTGTTGATGACATATTTCTAATTGGAAACAAAATAATAGTCTTCGAATCAATCAAGGACTAGTTGAAAATGTACTCCATCAGGATGGTATTAGGTGAAGCAACATAAATTCTAGGGATCAAGATCATTTGTGATAGATTCAAGAGGTATCTTGGACTATGTCAAAGTACATGCATTTACCGGATACTAAATATATTTAGTTTGGATCAATCCAAGAGAAGATTGGTTCTAGTCTCACATCATATTCATCTATCCAAGAAAATGTGTCCCAAAACACTACATGATAATGATAGGACCGTCAGATTCCATATGATTCCGCTATAGGATCTAACATGTTTTCCATTTTATCCACCATACTTGAGGTTTCTATGCATTGATCATGGTAGGTAGATATCAAGAAGATCTTAGAGAACAAAATTAGACTACATTCATGTCTATCCATAATTATCTGACAAGAAGTAAGGATATGTTCCTAGTGTATGGGGGAGATGAGGTGCTTTTCATAAGAGGGTATGATGATGAAAGTCTTCAGAAAGTAAAGAATTATTTTAATTCATAATCAGGATATGTTTTCTTTCTCAACGTACGAGCTATGAGATGGATGTATTCAAAGAAGCCTATTATCGCTGATTCTACAGGGGAGTCTGAATATATAGAAACTTGTGAGGCAGGCCAAGAAGTCATTTGGATTCCAAAAATTGTTCAAGATATTTATGTGGTTCCTAATAGTAAAGAATGCATTACATTGTATTGTGATAATACAACAATGAAGACTCTTGAAAAAGAGACAAGGACAAAACAACAGACAAAGCACATACTCTGAAAGTATCACCTCTTTAGGTATTTCTATTAAAGGGGTGAAGTTGTAGTGAGCAGAGTGTCTAAAAAAGATAATGTAGAAGACCCCTGGACTAATGGTATGTCTCAGTAGATTCATGAATATCATGTGTGATCTAGTGGATTAATGGTTGTTAGTTGAGGGATCTAGTGAAAGTGGGAGTCTTTTTTAGTTAGTGCCATAGAAACCAACTTATTTTTACTTTATCATAATCCTGTATTAATTGGGTGAATATTTATAAACTCCTTATCACATCATGATTGTTCTTCTGTGTTACATAGTATGTGATAATGTCCTATGAATAGTTTTCCCACTAAAAGGTCACATCAGATCCCTATTATGATGAGAACTTAGAAGTACCATGACACTATTACTAAATATATGTTCTTTGGCTAAATGATATAATTTTAAGGGACACCAATGATATAGGCTATTAGGGATGGAGACTCATGAAACATTGAGGCATCTTATTATGATATGTGCCCTTGGTGGTATCCAGGAGGATATTATGATAACAAGACCCGCTAGTAGGAAATCCACATTCATAAGTTTAATTGGATGTTCCTATATGTAGACGTGTGTATTGGTACATAGACATAAGGATTATTTTGAATGGGTAATATGACTCAAACACATAGGTGTATGGAAGAAAATTGTGATGATTGATTTTCACAATGAGGTAGGATATGTTGGTTGCGTCATGAGTAATACTACATTAATGAATAATGCGAGAAAGAATTTTTCACTAATAAAGATGTAGATATCTGATGACCTTTAATTGAAATGATATATCCTAACTAAATCCATGTATATGGTGTTCACTTGGTACGTTCAATTCCGAGAAGTAAAATAATGAGAATTCAAGGGCATGGGTTAATGACACTTGCACACAACTTTCAAGATTGGAGATATTGGGAAAAAGATATTATATTACACAGTAAGAGTTTCGATGAGGTGACATGTCACTGAGACATCAAATTATTTCTACTGGTTTCCTTAACCTATTTCAAGACTATAATCATTGAATATAGGCAAGACCGCCTACTACCACTGAGAAAGAGGATTAGAGGGTTAAACACTACATGTATCCAGTATCTCCATTAAATAATATATTTATTGAACAAATTGAATAAATATTATTCCCAACTATGGTTTAAAAATTAATCAAGTAAGCAAGATCAAATTTATTTCCTCACTAGTTATTGGAGAGAACATATTACAGACAGAATATTTATTCATCATCGAATAATGCAGTTATATTTATTTAATAAATAAATATTCATTATTCGAGGCCCTGTAAATATTGAGGAGGATTGGTGGAACATGTTACGAGTTTGGGGAGAAATGACATTATATATTATTTAGATAAATATTATTCAAATATAACATGCATGTTAAGAAAATGCGACGGAAATAATAACATTTCTATTATTAATTGTCATCTGGTTTCCCATCCAATAATAAATTAAGTAACACCACTTGTGTTCTCAAAATCCTTGGAGAAAAGCTCTCGAGCCTAGATAAGTATTATTTATCTAGTAATTATATGAATAATGACAGAGATCCTCCTCCATCTGATCAAGTAGAACACTTTGGAAGAGAATCTCAAGGTGATAAGAGGTGGATATATCAAGCACAAGGATCTTTTGTGCTAGAACCAATTGACTCCTATTACAAAGTCTGAAGATATGTGGAGAAGATGTGGATCATTTCTAGGGGATTCATATCCTTGGATTCTAGATCACAACAAAGCCTCACCTTTGACTCGTTGTCAAACACATCAATGTAGAATGAATCACCTTGGGGAAATTCTTTAATTTTATTAAAATAATTATAAACAAAAATATTTTGATCCTCTCTTCTTAGTTCTAGGTTATCTCCTTTTTCTTTTCTCATTGATTTAATTCCATGTATTCTAGAGTTTATCATCGCATTGATCTCAAATTTATCATCGATTATTGAAATCTGAAAAGTTGGGTACATTCCCATCCTGCGCTTCAATTGCGCCCGAAAACTTCACCTTATACATATCCTTGAGGAGCTAACTAATGATTTCTTACACTTATTTCCAAGTATTAACTATGACTTTCCATAGATACAATTAATAATTGTATTGATGTATAAAAATTGGAATATAATTGATACATTTGAGATAAATCCATGTGTGGATACACCTACTAGGAGGAACATATTCAACTATCCCTAGTGGAAGCACTTTCTTCATGAAGACCTTAGATGGAGAGCCATTCCTTGAACAATGTTCACACATGAGAGTTCCCAGGGATCAGAATACAACCTTTCATATGATGAAAACAGTATCCAATTAGTATTTTCATAGATAGATATTTCATTTTATTTGATGAATATAAATTTTATTTTATATAGAGATTATTTATGATAACAATGGTTTGGTTTCTTTGAAAACATGGATATATAAACACATAGTTAATAAGTGAACTACATCATCCCCCACTATTTTCTTCATAACTAGATCCATTTATAGAGAAATAAAACATAAAAACATTCTTAATAACTTATATAATGGAAACAAACTAAATTGTGATTAACAATTATTTTTATTGGAAAATATGGCAGACATCGATATAACATGAGAGTAAGACTATTAGAACATGATAATAATATTTGAAAAAAATATGCTACATATCATAGATCTTAATCATTAGACATGGCATAAATCTTGGGCGTGGATAGGACATGAATCATAAATGAAACAATAAAAAAAATTCATGAGAACCTTACATTGAAAAAAGACATATATTTTTGGCATACACATAATAATATTAAAAACCTATGTCAGGGCTATCCACCACGACATTCATAAAATGTTTATCTTGGTATGAACAACCATTTATATATTTTTTTATTGGGATAAAATCTAGTGTACCAAATTTTTTTCTTTGGTTAACCCCCCAATACCATCCAATCTTGTTCTTAGGATAACCTCCCATGTGTCCCCTTTTCTTAGGTTGGGGAGAACCATTATTGTACCTTTTATGATCAAAGAACATTAACTACTAGCCAATGAATTGAAGAGAAATACCGGTCTCACCCATCACAATGTATATATATTTTTCTTTTATATTACCATAAAAAAATAACTATAACATAAATCATTAAGGGTAAACTTGAATCATAAACATTTCATTATAACATACCATATGAAAAAGACATGGGTTTTATAAACATTTCATCATGACATAAACTGTGGAAAAGAAACTAGTTTCATTAAAATATTTTCATTATAATCATAATCAATCTAGGGAAATGATAATGATTATATAATTGGATAATATCACCTATAATGTTTAAGAAACATCAAATTTCTTATTCTATTGATGAATAGAAAAATGATAAAAATATCATTAAAAACATTCATGAAGAAAACAACTTTCAATTTTGAAATCACATCTATAAAATCTGAAAAATTACAAAATAATAATGAAATAATTTTCATCAAAAATATAATATTATAATTTTATGGTAATCATAAAATCACTGAGTAATCATGATGGTGGGGAAAACCATTCATGATGTACATGCTAAACAAAGTCACCACATTTTTGGTTAAAAATCAAAGGCACCTTATTCGGAAAATTAAAAGAATAATAATTTTAAAAACCATGGTAAAAAATTAAAATATGGGGAAATTATCTTCAAAAAATAATTTTATAATAACTAAAACATTATGAAAAAAATTTATAGAAACCATAAACATCTAAAAGAATGGATTTTTGACTGAAGAGATAAATAAATTCTTTTTTCCTTAATAATATTTTGGTGGTATCTTTTATTATTGAAGAATAGAAAATGAAATAAAAAGATATGTTCTACAAAAAGGAAAATTGGAGAATAATTTTTTTTAATCAGAAGTATGTTATATGATTCCATCATGATAAACATATTCATAAACAATCCTAATAAATAAATAGATTATAGAATAAAAATTTTACCACTTTTGTAACTTTGGAATCAGAAGACCAACAAATGAATTAAACTTATATAGACATTTTATCCTATAATATTACTAATATTAATAATAGGAGACATTAATCCTATATATATACAATAAAGAATGAAAAAATTGGGGAATATGACATGTATCCCACAAAAATAAAACTGAGATGAAATCCATTACCTCATGTCCTGACATTATTTGCAAACATTTATACCAACTGTATAGTAAAAATTTGTTTATTATGAATATATTTTAGAATATAAATAATATATATCATACCATATATGATTTAATCATGAACATTTATTACCCATTTATTGATAATTAATTGTTAAAATCATGCTTCGAGCAATAAATGCTTCATTTTTAATGTATGTTCTCATTTGGTAGTTTCATTCCATTAAAATTGATCATATTTCCATCATATCAAAAATGGTTACCATGGTAAACATGTAATATATATTAATAATACATTTTTTTAGTTTATTCCATTATGTTTAGATATAGAAAATTAATTACACTTTTTTTACCAAATTATGCCATATGTACGCAAGAATGATGTATCCATTTTTTCAATAGATGGAAAATAAATAAAGTTAAATAATATTTCAAATTTATAGGATACTTTTTATATTAAATATGTGAGATATATTCTATAAATCTATTTTTATTTCCAACAATGTGAAATAAAAATTAGAATCAACTCACATTGGTTCGTGAGGTAGTAGTCTACAACAGACATGAACCTCCGATGAGATTATTTTGAAATAATGACCCCTAATAGAAACCTGATATGTTTTTGAGTCATTTTAACTCTTATAGTTTTAGTTTAACCCTCAATAAACCTGTTAGAACCCTAACCATGGTAGTTAATTTTTACTATGTTTACAATCAATTTTAAATAAAAATTATGTTAACCATTATATATAATATGAATTACGATGATTAAAAATATGGAATCCATTTTTACAATTTCCAATAACATAACTGGAATATTTTATTCTAAAATTATCCCCGCATACGTGATGAAAACCAGTTTACCAAAGAGAATATTTTCAAATGTATAAAAACATGTTATAAAAAATCAACATGAATTTGATTCCAATGACAAATTTTTTAAGAAGAACCTAGGTGAAATAATTATTCTTCCAAAAATATATTAAAAAATATATATTTAAAATTCATTAAATTAAATGACATTATTTGAATTTTTTTTAATATTTTCACTATTCATCACCAAATAATTATTTTTTAGAAATTATTAAAAAATTAATACAATATAATTTTTAAATTTTGTTTGGAAAAATGATGTTCAATTTTTTCAATAAATTTCCTAAAATTTAATACAATTAAAATTTTAATATTTTCAAAAAATGGGATAGTAACAATTTTTTGAGAAATAAGATTTCAGAAACACAAAACTATTTTACTAAAAATTATGTTAATTCTCATAAATAAATTTTATTTATATATAAACTTTATAAATAATTTCTAAAATATTCTTATTTGTATTCATATAACCATATTTAATGGATATATTATAATCAAAATCTAAAAATAATAATATTAATATTTCAATTTGATAAAACATGGTGTTATATGTAGTGAAAGCTATAAAATAAAATAAATTTATCTGAAAAAAATATTTCATAGACTCTTGGGGTGTAACATAATCATAGTCGAACCACTCCCCTGATAAATAGGAATATATCAATATATGTGCTCTCCAACATCATTTTAGCTTGAAATATATATGTAGACAATGAACCAAAATAGATGATATTGACATGGTTTGTAGTTAATATAGGTGCATATTCCTTTCAATGTTTTATTAATTATTGAATACCTATATTTTATTATCACTGAGAATTGATGTTTCTACCAGTCTAGTCCTAAGTTCCACATAATTTTTTGTCTAGTATAATAAAAATACATAAAGGGATGAACATTTAATCTACTTGAGTTTCTAGAGTTGTTTATAATGGTATCAACAATATTCAATGGTGTAATTTTGATAGGATCCACACATTGATCCTGACTAATTATAAAACCAATGAACAAGAATATATCCATCAAATAATTGTCAGCAATCATAAATTATTGATGGTATTTTTCTTAAGATAATCTCACTGTGATACTAAAAAAATTGGTCATCAATATTTATGTTTCAAAACACTAAGATGAAATCAATAAGTTAAACATCAATCTCCTCTCTTCAATCATTACTCTTTCAATTTGATACATGTAAGGAAGAAACAATATTATATTATCATTTTATTTTTATTCATCAAAATTTTCGTTTCATTCATGCTAAACGAGTATTTAAGGATTTATTAATTCAATCATTGACTAAAAAAATCTCTTCACGGATATACGATAATGGAAGGTTTAATCTACTTTTTTTTTCTATTTGAACATGGTACAATAAAGAAAAGTGGTATCAAACAACATATAATTATCCTCCACTTCGAATATGTGTATATATTGATTTCAATTCATAAATATATTTTCATTCATTATTATTTATCAAATTTTCTTAAATCATGATATTTAAAGAACTACAATCTCACTCTTTAATGATTATGATCTTCCTTGTTATAAAATCACAGAAGTTTCCTTCCTCTATTTTTCTACCTAAAGACTTTCTTGTATACTCAAAATTTATCTTTATCATGTGATATTATTTATCTAAAAAACACTATTTTAAAATCATTCCACAATATCATATGATAATCCAAATAATTGGTAATTTATTTTGATGTGTGTCAAATCCATATAGCATAATACTAGTATGAATAAAATTTTATGATTTTATTCCAATAAATCATTGAAAGTCAATATTTTCATTTCAGGATATCTTATATCATCAAAACGGTTATAAACTAAGGCCTTATGATCAATATTTTATATCTTACAAGTAAATTACTTCCTCTCAAATATATATGATCTAATTCATACATTCCAAATTAAAATAATGTTTGTAATGTAGAATTCATACAATGATAATAAGACATAGTGAAAACTATATGATATGTAAGTTTTACCATAGTTTCTTTATACAGCTTCCAAACCCATGAATTTAATTTACATATTTTCTCAGTAAGAATCACAATTCATAATGATTATTATATTTATTCCCCAAAGGCCAGTGAAAACACATCATATGACAATAATTATCTAATATTTTCATCATTTGAATCATTCCAAATTTTATAAACGTTAACTATTAGAAATAATCATGGTAAATAGTATATTGATTTACCATTGATGATATAATTAGATTGAAATCTGTATTATCTTCAAGATAAACTCAATTTTATTTCATACATTACCACAATAGTGGGTTGTAATATTTATTCATGGTTTATTATATTGATGAATTTGACACAGATTATTATCACTAGTAGTTTACAATGTCATAGTAATGATCAATGAGTAATCATCCCATAGTCACTGCTTGAATCATAAGACAATGGTTAAAACCCATGTATAAAAATACTTAATCACCTAATGTTAAAGACGATCCAAATTGGAAACACATGTTTTTATTCCATCTAGGAATGGGGTTGTTTAAAACCAATGCACACAAATTTTAAAAATATAAATTTTTACATTAAATAAAAATCCCATATCATAAATTCACAAATATATGTGGTTATTTATATACCATCATATTTAATTGTCCAGCCAATAAATTCATTCTTGTGCTGGTGCTCACCTAAAACCTCCCATAATTCCTCACACATGAGTGGACAAGTACAAATCCTACTAACCTATATGCCTACACAAGAGATACAAATTCACTATCCATGTTTTATTTTCCTATTATTTATTATATCACCCAGAGCTATGTATGTATAGTTGATCTGGATCCTATAGCTTCTGATAGTAATTGTTGTCTAAATGACTTCCTTGGATGACATAAGTTGGTTGATTTTTTTTCTTCAATCTATTTATTTGGAATATCAATAGTAGTATACCTCATGTAATGTAATCCATTAAACAATAATAATGACATATATGAGTCTATTTTCTATTAACAATAAATTCCTCTAAGATTTTTTTTCAAAACATAAACCATCTTAATACACTATAACATTTTTCTTGGGAACTCGAACATCATTATATGAAATTTTATTCTTATAACAGTATTTAAATCATCATTTAAATATATCTAGTCATACTTATTGATAATAGAGAAAACTATTAACATCAGATGTTTAGTTCCCCCTTTTATTGGTGTAAATATCATCACATATCTTTAAAATAATTATCTATGTATTCCAACCATAAAAACTCTACCTTATTGATTAAATATAAAATTTTTTTTATAGGGTTAAGAACTCACTTCAAATAAAACAAATTATCCTTCCACTTTATATTTTCATTTAATCTTGAACCAATCAAAATAGAATTTTTACACAACAAATACACGTAGTTATCAGCATATGGTTGAAAAAATAAAAGTCTACATATCCTAACCTGGTCTTAAAAATGTAATAATAACCATTATATTTAAAGATATATGTTAAATGATTATATATGTGACACTATTTCCAAAAATAATTTTTTGAGGGATGATAATATATTAGTTGATAAAAATATATTTTACATATACATAACTCAAAAAACACATTATAATGCCCAAGAAAAATATATATTTATCTATATTTGACTTCATTGCCACATTAACCAATAATAAATCTTTGTAACCATTTTTTATATAAATAATGAAAGGTAGGGTATGGTGGTTGGAATACCTCACCAACTAAATAATCTTGTAACTATCTAGATTTTAGATTCAGTAAAATATGAGATAACATTATACCATCATTCTTTATAGAAAATTCTACTTGATGATTTAACTCATTCCATTATTATGGTTTGTCTCCATAAATTATATTTACACATTAATAATTATAAATCACTCTAGTATGGATGTTCCCTATATTTTATTCAAATATTTCTAAAAAATAATTAGGATAAAACAATCAATTTTCATAATTATGAAGAATTTCCATGAATTTTTCAACATTATTTTATATACATCCTTTAACATATATATTAGAACCTTCAATCAAAACATTCCAGGTTTTGAGCTTTAGAATAATCATGCAGTATCTCTTAGTGATTATATTTACTTCACTTATTAAAAATTAATTTCTCTCCCCTACATGCTGGTATTTTATTATTGTAACCAAGGATTTATAAATATGAACTCATATATTTTCAACGTGACCTTTAATTCCTACCCATTTTCATCAAGAAATAACTTCCTCAAATAGAGTCCAATATTTTCATTACTAGGTCCCAACAAATTTGGAAAATAATCTAAATTTTCCAAAATCTGTAACAATGTTATCATCATACTCTATCCATGTTTTAGTCCACCTTCGAAAACTAAATTCTCCACATCATTACCATCAATTCCCTTTTTTGAAAGAAAAAATATAATAAAAAGACTAAGGGAAAGAGGAAACACTCATTATTCCGTATTATGACCAGCATACTTTATTTTATTTTATCAATCAAGATGATCCATTTTCCATGCTTATATCATTATGTTTCAAATATTTTTTGGATTTGGTAAATTTTAATTCTAAACAATTTTCACCTCTTTATATGGGTTGTTCCACTTTTTATAATCTATTTTGTAAAATTATTCCCACTGTAGATTATTAAAATTTTTAAATTTTTCATCATGGATTGGTATCACATTTAATCAATTTACGGAAATATGTAGGACCCTATGACAACTCTAAAGAATCTATTTATTTGGTATTATTATCCTTTCATTTATCACTATCCCTTTATTATGCCTATTTAATTATTATATAATTTTCCAAATAAGTTGATGAAATAGTCAAAAGCTCTTTTAAATCTGGTCGAATAATTGTTGAATAAAAAAAATTGAGTTATTTTTTTAAAGATTTATTCCTTTGTGGTTATTTTAAATAGATTACCATTTTTTCTTTTTTTATTTAGTCTAAAAATAGAAACATATATTTCGTTTTTTTATTTCCATGGTATTCCAATTATTTTCATAAAATAAAATAATATTTTTTATTGATTATAGACTTCTTCTAGACTTGTTGGATTATATTTAATATTATATTCCTTATTCTTGGTGTCTAAAGTTTCTATATCTTAATTTCTTTGTTTTTTTGGTTTTATATACATATCTATTTTTAGTAAATACTATGTGGTTACACTTATAATGTTTTGTACATAATAAACATACTATGTGTATATTCCATAGGGGTTACTTAAAATATCCAATATTCTTGTAGTGGTATGGTTATTCCTTTGTGGATATTTCATATTCAATATTCTCCCACTCAATATACAAATAATTTGAGTTTATAGAGTTTATATGTTATTACATAAATGAAATTATTTAATTGTTATCATATGAAAATTCCACTAGTATTCAAAAAAACAATTTCTTTATGTGGAGATAATTCTTCAAAAAAATATTCACAACTAGACCGTTTATATTTTTAACTATTTCACACATCTATTTGGTTTTCTTTTGGGGAAGAAACTCTTATAAATACACTTCTATATGACACTAAAATTATGAATAACTTCTCATCACATTTTATTAGTTATTTTTATACATAATGTGTTTTAAAACATATACTTTATAGACAAATAGATTTATCCTGATCAACAAAATTTTACTTGGATGGTACCTCGATTAAAGAACATAATATTATTTGATTAGAGGACAATTACAATTTATTAATTCCATTTATTTGAGTTTCCTTAGTGACAAAAATATCTATATATTGTTTTGTTTCACCATATATATTTTCCATAATTTGGGAAGAATTTTTTTTTGAATCAAGAATGTTCAATTTAACTTCACATTCAAGAATATTTTAATTGATGGATTTTTCCTCATCCTCAATCAATTTCAACCTTTCAATCCATTTAGTTTTAACATTCTGAAAACAATTTTTAGGCCATTTTTTATTATATAATATTAAATAATAATGGTCATTGATATTCTTAGCATTGATTAATAATTTTGAACCCCTAATATTCATGGATGTTATTAATGATTTTTCAAATCATTAATACCTTCATGAAGTGAAATTTCGGCTACTTATTTCTCACAATTATCTCTTTAAAAAAAATTCAATGATGAATTAACTCTTTTAATTTCTTGGAATCATATATTATTCTTCATATTCAACTATATATATATGTTTTGAAATATTAATTTGAATTTAATAATTAGTTAATCATTCATATTATTTATTTCCTCATCAAGATATACATTATCATAATGATTCTCCTAGGTAAAATGATTATATATGTTATTACCTCCAGGGATAATTCTTCACAAAAAAATTAAGGTGGGAGTACAAACTTTTAATGATATTTATATATTAATTGATAGAAAATTATTTATATCTTGATATTTATATCTAAATATAATCGCTACTAACATATTTTTTAGATGGAAATCTTCCAAATTGAATAGATTTATATTATAGTTAATCCTTCATGTCTGTTGATATTTTCTACATTTAAATTACCCGCATATTAATATTATTTTTGAAAATTTTCAAATGGAGACCCAAGAATTTTAGAGATATTGTTACAAGATTAATAAATATAAATATCAATTAATACAAAACATGTATAAAAAAGGCCTAGGGTCTATGGGGGTCTTGGTTTATAATACATAAAAGGAAACATAAACAAGGAATATTTATTACATTTTCCATACTGTGAAACCTAAATCCATTTTGTCTCTTAAAACATCATGGGATGAACAAGGTAATAAAAAATCAAAGGGGTAATCTAGAATGACCAGTAAAGGAATAAACATTATATAGAACCATAACATGTGAGTCAAATGAATAACACAACATCATAAAAGTGACGATATAAGTGTAATCAAGTTGAACGATAAAATAAAGAGAATATAATCCTAATATCATGAAAAAGTAATAAATGTGGAAACGATATATATCATGGCATAAACCTGAGTTAAGTAAATCTTTATAGATAATACCCCAAGGTGGAAAAAATCTCATAATGGATTAGGTTTACTCCCTAATCCCATACATGTCATCTCATGGGACTATTGATTTAACCAATGAATTGGTGTTCTATTTAGGTGAACCAATCATAAAATGACAATGATCATTGTATTACACATAAAGGATGTTAATAAAAAGGAATAATATAAAAATTAACCATGGAAAGAATATGGCTATCATAGTCATGCTTCATATCATGATCAATGTAAATTTCATAATAAAGGCATTTGATAAATGATTATTAGGAATGTATTAAACTATCAATGGAAGGGAGAATAACATAGGTACATATTTTTAGAGACATATATACATAATTTATAATAATTCCATAACATTGAGAGTTATATAATTCTAGTTAGATAGATAAAGTCAATAACCTTAATGAAATGGTTGTTTTGAGAGATCTGTCAAATTGAGCATGATTTTTCATGTATATTCATTATCCCCCTAGATAATTAACAGATGATAATTTTTGTATTTATTAAGAAATTTTTTGAATATTATTATTCAATTTATTTTATTCATTACTGTTTCATATAAAATTACATAACCAATTAATTTCATGTAAGATGTTTTAATGATAAACAACTCATTTGTCCAAAATAATTTGGGAAAGATGTCCCTGGTCATTGATATTATTAATTAATCATATCCATTATATTTTCCATGGAATACTTATAAATTTTATACATAAATTATAAAATTTAAAAATTCAATGAAATATGTTTATGAATGATGAACTATGTTACATTCATAGAGACAGTAGGTTGTACGTACGCAAGACTAACATATCCATTTTTTGAAAATAACAATTAAAATAAGTTAGGTGTAACATTGAATTTATAAGATGATAATTATATCATAAATATAATATTATTTCATTTAATTACCTTATAAATATAATTCATAATTTTTGGTAATTAAAATCAATCACATCGCTTCATTAGGATATAATCTTCTGTAATATCAAATGACATTTTCAGTTATTCAATGAATGATAACCTAAGATATCATATGTTATATTTTCATTGTATAATGGTTAATATTTCATTAATAAAATATATAACAATTAAATTGATATTCATTTTCAGCTCAATAAATGGTGTGTGAAAAAAAATCACATCGCTTCCTGATGCAGCAGTCCTCCGTCCAAAAAGTGACATGATCATATTCTATATGAAATGAAATGTAAGAAGTTATATATGATATTATCATTATATAAGTGTCGTTATATTATTAATATCATATAAAAACATTGTAACAATATATACATATTTTAGAATCGATTATGGAAATGTAATTATGTTTTTTAAGGCGGTAGTCCACTGTACACACGATCAACAATTTCATTTCCCATTTGGTGGTAGAGGATGTGGTTGTAAGTCCTTATGTTAACATAAAAAATATGAATATATGGAATATATATATTTTATTATATAATAATTGTTTAATAATATTTTATGTAGGTTTAGGATGAAATAAAATAAAATGATCAGTTTTGGACGATAACTCTTCTTTAAAAAAATTCCTTTGGTTTGCAACTAAAACCTATCGAGGACAGATTTATGACAAAAAAAGGATTATAGTATAATGTGACTTAATAAGAGAATTAATTTTAGTAGGAAGTTTCTGAACCAATGTGATTTGGATCTGTTTAAATGGGAGGTGAGTGGGTTTCATTTTATAAGTAGTGGAAAATATAGGCTTAAATTTTTTGAAAATAAACTATTCCACCCACATTTTCCTTATAACATAAGGCTCCAAATAGAAAATTTCAACAAATTACAAGATATAATGTTAAAATACGATCATAAAATATGAATTAGGCAAGTTAGGGATCATTTTTAACTATTTTCATTTTAGTTTAACCCCTAGAAAACCAGATTTTTAATTTAATGCGGTAAATAATTTTTTTTGTAATTTCTCTATTAATTATGTTGAAAAAACTTATCTGAAATTATTTGATAATATGAATTATTATTATTCGAAATATAAAATATATTATTCCAAATTAAACTCACAAAATCACTAGAATATAATTTATAATTATTCTTGGAGACATGTTGTAATAACTGTTTCATAAATAGAGAATATTAAAAAGTAGAAAATGTTTTTATAAAAAATTTGAAACAATTGATTCAAACAATATAACGTGGATAAATTAATGTAGATTGAACTAATTTTATATTAAAAATAAAATTAAAATAAAATGGGGATGTTAAATTAATTAAATTAAAAGGTAGTTCATAAAAAAATTTCTATATTTCACTATTTATTGAAAAATGAAAATATTTAGAAAAATTAAAGAATTGAACGAATGATAAATTTTATACGATAATTTAAAAATTTATGTTTGTTTTCATAATTTTTAATAAAAATTTAATATAAAATAATTTTATATTATATCTTAAATGTGCGACTAATTTTCCTTTTATAAAAAATATTTTTTTTCTTAAATCATTTATTTTTCTATCGAATGGTTCTTAATTTTGTTCTACACAATATATAATTATTGAATTTATTTTAATAATATGAAAATAACATAATTTTGAAAATTTAGTTAGTCCAATTCAAACTCTCCAAATTAATGTCTTGTATATAAAGAATTTTTTAAAATAATAATATTTTCATACAATGGCATATATTATTTAACCCTCTAATTCCACGAACTGTAAGATATCGAAGAGATTGAATTTATTTATCAATTAATATATCTTTATGTGTTGGGAAATTAATTCTTCCCCACTTAAAACTAAATTATTAGGAATAAATAAATTTTGAAATATTATATTATTTTTATATGATTTAAATAAATTCAACGATTATCTATTGAGTGAAACTAAATTATGAACCATTTGATAAGTAACCAAATTTTTTTCGAAAAACAATATTATTTATAAAATGGGATCATGTCATTCATTGAAGACATAATTTAAAATTATTTTGTATTAATTGTTTCTGAAAAATTAACAAAATAGACCTAAAATCTTAAATCATCATTTAAATGTTATAATTTGGTCAATTTTTATATTTTCTATAACCATTTTCGTATTATATACTAATCAAATGTGTTTCATGTATTAGTCTTGATGAATTACATATCAGACTCCTCACATGTATCACTGGTTCATGTTAAGCTCCTTATACTTCAATATATATTTTAGGATCTTTTGATCTGTATATATTTTATATTTTTACCCATTAACATAATGTTAGTAGTTATTTAGGAAAACGATAACTATGAAAAACTGTAGATATTGTAGCAGTTTTTTATTATAATGAAATTTTAACTTCACGGAGGTATAGTCTATAAATTTATCATTCTTGATTAGTACATATCCCAAACCTTTCTCTGAATAATCACTATAAACAACACAGAATTTCCCCACTTTAGGGTAGCGTAAGTACTGTTGTATTGATCAGCCTCATTTTATTATTCTGAAAATCTATCTATGCATTCACTGGTTTATAAATATTTTATTCCATTCCATGATAACTTGTTTTTTGAGTTGTAATATCATATTGTTTTTTCACAAATCATTTTTCATACCTAGATAATACAAGGAAACTAGTGGTCTCTATAGCGACCCAACCTTTTATTAAATTACTATTACATAATTTCAAAGATAAACAACATAATAGTATTACAAAAAGAGTATCCAAAGGGTTAGTGTCTTGGGAAAACTAGGACCACACATAAAAAATACAACATCTAGCATAAACATTTATTTAATTTCTTCTTCTCTAGCTTCTTATTAGAACTTTTCATCTCCTTAGTACATGTAGCCACCTGAGGATATACATCCAAAGGGGTGAGATAGAAGCAATGTAAGAGGATATATAAGAACAATATATCATGGGTGAGCATAATCATAACATAGGAAAAAGATCATGAACATGAGAGGAGCATAAATAAAAGACTTGAAATGTGGCAAAGCATAAAAATGAAACATCATGTCTTCGTAGTTAACTACCACAAATACTTGTGAACCAAGCTAGAATCTTGTTCACAAATAATTTCACATTTACTCGTGAGATTCATCAATTTACCCAAGGCATTGGTGCTCTATATAATTCAGGAGGCACCCATCACATTGAAACATCCATATTGCGCTATATAATTCCGGGCGCACCCGTCACATCATAACATTATCATCATTATGATTTCCACATAGAACACATATCAATAATGTAAATAACTAACCCATGTAATGGTATGGTCTTCATCTCATATGAACACATTCATAATCCTTGGGTACCAAAAATAAAGATGGAATGACATACATGTTACAAGAACCGTCCACTTTGAGTGAGAAGTAAAAGGGGTGTTCTTAAAAGAGGAGTTCTTTTGGAAAACATTGTGTTTGACATAAAAACCAGTGAAAAACATGTATATACCAGAAAATTATAGAAAATTATGAAAAAATTATCTTTATGGAGTTACCATATCAAAAATGGAGTGAAAGAGGGAGAACCTGAAGGAAGAAAATTGGGTTCAAGATTTCCCCTTACCTAGTACCTGAATTCTTCCTTCTCTTTAATGTCCTTTATAATGACATTATATTCATTATTTAGAAATAAAGAACCATGTGTACATTAATAGGGTTAATTATGGTTTCATTATGTCATTTTATGTTCCTTTGGATGACTTATAGAGTTTAAAAACATTTTTCGGGGATGTTCGTTTTTATGGGTTTTTCTTGGGTTGTTCACTTATATTCATAAATTGAAGTTCAGGTAGAACATTGGTAAAAATAGAGAAATTATATTAGATGTAATTAATGATATTAAAGGATTTTAATTATCTTATAATTAATTATATTATATCCATGTGGATGAATCATTATATAAGAATTAATTGATGGTTATTTGGGTTAATTTGGGCAGTTTTTGGATCACAACGAACTTGTCTTAACTTATCACTTAGTAATATAGCCATAGGTTATTTCCATAACTTTAAATAGGAAATAAAACATATAGCATATTCCGGTTCAACCATAAAAATGGGTTCATTACCAGATCTGATGGTAGAAATAGAAGAAGAAAGCATGTCATTCTTGAAGCTGATAAATTAACACCTCACGAACAACGTTCTCTTTAATAAAATAAAAGGAGGTGGGAAAGGGGGTTGGATGATATAACATCCCATTAGAATCATAAAATTCCAGTATATCTATAATAATGGAGTTAAAATACAATTATGATGAAGATAGGTGGGTTGAGATCAAGAAATGAACTTGAACATGAAAAGAAAATTAAAGGGGAAGAGGGAGAGAAATTACCACTTGTATCCTTCTCTTGAGAACATCCTTAAGAGCATAATCATGGTCTTTTGATGATCCCTGAATCTCTTGGAAGTGGAGGAGGGGATAGTGAAGGTTTTTGGACATATTTTAGAGAAGGCTAGGTGCTTGAGGGGTGTGAGGAAATGAGGGTGTGAAGGGTGGCTTTTATAGTGGAGGGGAGAGAGGTTTCCTTAATATAAAATTCATTAGTTTATTAATTTCCCCTAAGACATAAAAAAGTGAGTATTGGATGATCAAGAATAGTAATTTTATCATGTTATCCAGAACCAAGTGGGATTACATCAGTATAACATCATCGATGAATCAATTAATCCATTATTTAGCATTTATTGTAAATTATTAGATTCAACTATTCATCAAAAGTTCAAGTTTCTCATAAAAATCCAAAAATTTACCCCAACCATTTTTCAACATGTATAATCAAAAAAAAAAGTCCATTTTTCAAAAATAATTTTCTAAATATTATTAATTTAATATTTAATTAAAATCATAATTTACTTAAAAAATAGTTTTCAATATTAAAACTGATTTTATAGTGCTTTCAAAAATTACGTATGGTCTTATAAAATTATCTAAAAAATATAATACATTTATTCAATAATTCATGAATACAATTCAGGGAAATAAATATTCTTTTAAATTAATTAATTAATTATAATTAATTATTTATGACTTACAGAATACCAAAACGTTTACTAAGGTCAAATTGTCACTTTCTAAGATGTCTAAATTTTATTTCATTATTCATAGGTAATTTTACTCTTATGTTGGATGATTTACTATTCATAAGGGTCATATTACTATTCTTAAGGGTATGTTACTATTTATAAGGGTAAGTCACTACTCACCAAAAATTATTTTTGTTACATTAGACTCCAAAAATCATATTGAACACAACCGTGTATGTCGGATTTTCAAAATTCCAAACACAAAAGTGACAAACATATGTATAATGTTCACTTATCACATAGTAGTTCATTATGTTGTGATTTCCTGTTATTTCATGAAATAAATATAAGAAGGGAATTTCCATTGAAAAACATTGGGTCATTACATTCTTCCCCCCTTAAGAAATTTCACCACTGAAATTTCACTTTACACAAACAGGTGAGGGTGTTTCTCCTTCATTGTCTCTTATGGTTCCCTAGTTTATTCTTCAAATTTATAGTTCCTCGACAAAACATTGACAAGATGGGTTGTCTTGTTGTGTAGAACCTAATCTCTTCGATCCAGAATCCTTATTGGCTGCTCCTCATAGCAGAGATCATCGTCCAGCTGCACCACCTCTGAGTTTAGTACATGTTAGGGGTCTGGTATGTACTTCCCCTATATTAATACATGAAACACATCATGAACTTGAGCCATATTTGGTGTAAGTTAAAGGCGACATGCCACAAATGCTATGCGGTCAAGGATCTCAAAGGGGCCAATATACCTTGGGCTTAGCTTCCCTTTCTTCCCAAATTGCATGACTCTCTTCCATAGAGATTTTCAAAGGAAGTCTTTATCTCCAACATTGAACTCCACGTCCCTTCGACGGTTGTAAGAATAGCTCTTTTTCCAACTTTGAGCATCATTGATGTTTTATTGGATGACTTGAACCTTCTATGTCATCTCTTGATCAAGATCGGATCCAAGTAGCTTTATTTATCCAACTTCATCCCAACAGGTTGGAGTTCTACATCGCTTTCCATACAGAGCTTCATATAGAGCCATCTGAATACTCGAGTGGAAGATATTGTTGTATGAGAACTCAACCAATGGGAGATGCTGATACTAACCACCATTGAATTTAAGAGAGCAGGCTCTTAGAATATCTTCAAGCGTCTGAATAGTCCTTTCAAACTTGCCATCGTTTTGGGGGTGATAGTCCGTGATGAAATTTAATTCAGTACTCAAAGCATGTTGAAGGATCCACCAGAATTTAAATGTGATATTTGGATCATGGTTAGAGGAAATTGAGAGTGGAACACCGTGCAGTCTCACCACTTCTTTCACATATATCATTGCAAGTTGTTCAAGTGAGAGGTCTTCCTAAATAGCGATAAAATGGGCAGTTTTGGTGAGTCGGTCAACCAATACCAATATCACATTATTTCACTTTGACGTCTTCGAGAGACTTGCGACAAAGTCCATAGTAACATTTTCCCATTTCCACATGTGTATAGGCAATGGCTGCATCATACCTTTGGACGTTTGTCGCTCAACTTAAACTTGCTGACATACCAATCACTTTGATATATATTCCACAATCTCCTTCTTCATGTTAACCCACCAGAAGTGTTCTCGAAGATCACGATACATATTGGTACTACCAGGATGGATAAAGAATGTGGATCTATTTGCATTGTCCAATATCTCCTTCTTTATCCCGGGTGATGAAGGTACACAAATCCACGTTCCAAACTGAATCACACCATCATCATTGATATAGAACTCTTGCAGCTTACCTTCCTTTACTACATTCACCCTCTTTTGTATCTCCACACCATCCCTTTGTGATTCCTTAGTCTTGTCCTGGATGGATGGTTGAGCAATAATTTGGAAAAGGTAGGATGTATCACCTGCCCTTATGATTTCCAAATCCATCCTTTGCATATCCAAGAAGATATGGTCTTTCTCAATCTGCAACATGGAAATGGTAGTAGGTTCTTTTCTGCTTAGAGCATCAGCTACCTTGTTTTCCTTTCTAGGATGATAGTGAATAGAGCAATTTTAATCCTTGATTATCTCTAAACATATCATTTGACTCATGTTGAGATCCTTTTGTGTGAATATATACTTTAGGCTCTTGTGGTCGGTTTATATGTTACACTTCTCACCATAACGGTAGTGCCGCCAGATTTTCAAGGCAAAAAATCATGGCTTCCATCTCTAGATCATGCGTCGGGCAGTTCTACTCATGGATATTCTAATGTTGTGAGGAATAGACTATCACATTATCATTTTTTATGAGTACACAACCCAAACCTTTCTTTGAAGCATAACTGTATATCACAAAACTTTCTCCACTTTTCGGTAGTGTGAGTAAATGTGCAATGATCAGCCTTCTCTTTAGCTCCTTGAAGCTTCCCTCACATTCTTCCGTCTAGACATACTTTACCCCATTCCTTGTTAACTTATTTAGTGGGCTTGACAATCATGAGAAGTTTCTCACAAAACGTCGGTAGTACCCAGATAATCCAAGAAAACTTCGTATTTCTATGCCACTAGAGGGCCTGGTCCATACCTCAATCACATTTGTCTTTGAAGGATCCAAAAGAGTTTCCTCACTTGTGATCACATGTACCAAGAACATGACTTGCTTCATCCAAAAGTCACACTTTCTGAACTTGGTATACAACTTCTCCTTTCTTAATGTCGTCAACACAAGTCTTAGATGCTCTTCATGTTCCTCCTTAATCTTGGATTAGATGAGAATATCATCGATAAACACTACCAAAAATTTGTCGAGGTAATATCTAAACACTCTATTTATCAAATCCATGAATATTGCAGGGGCATTAGTAAGTACAAAGGGAATCACCAAAACCTCATTGTTCCCATACCTTGTACGGAAGGAAGTCTTCCGAATATCTTCCTTCTTCACCTTTACCTGATGATATCCAGAACAAAGATCCACCTTTGAGAAGTATTGAGCTCCTCTTAACTGGTCAAACAAGTCATCAATACTTGGGAGATTATACTTGTTCATTATAGTGATAATGTTGAGTTCTCGATTATCTATACACAGCCGTATGGTTCCATCCTTCTTCTTCACAAAGAGCACTGGCGCACCCCAAGGTGATGCACTGGGGCGTATGAACCCTTTGTCCAGATGCTCTTGCAGTTGCTTCTTTAACTCTTCCAGTTCGATAAGAGCCATCCTATAGGCGCACTTTGAGATAGGAGTAGCTCAATATATAAGTTCAATTGATAACTATACCACACAATCCAAGAGAATTCCAGGGAACTCTTTGGGAAATACATCGTCTTATTCCATCATGATGGGAATTTCCTCAAGGTTGGAACTTTCCTTCGACTCAACCATTTGGGTGAGGTATGCTTCTGCATAGGGAATCAACACCCACACCATTGAAGTTTTTTCAAAGGAGATTCATGATCTTCCTTGAATTTGTAGAGGAGCATGGGATGGTTCAGAATATGAAAAGATATTTCCTTTTCCCGATAGTTGATATCTGCTCTATATAACGAGAGCCAATCCATTCCCATTATAGCATTGAATTCCACCAAGGGATGTATTAAGAGATTTTTCAGACGATTATTTCCACATACGCCAATAGGAGAAGAGTCAAACACTTGGGTTGCAATGATTGCACCACTTGGTGTTTTTACAGATATCTCTACTTCATGGTTTCAGGGCTTCTATTCTATAGTTCTAGCAAGCTTCCAAGATATAAAGGAATGCGTAGAACCAGAACCAAAAAAGACTTTTTCCATTATTGAGTTAATAGGAAGTGTACCTTTTACAAAATCATTATCATGCTCCACCTCCGCAGTAGTGATGGAATAAGACTTCCCTTGTTCCATTGGCTTTGGTGGCTACTGACGCAGATTACCCTCGAGAACTCGAGGTTTAGTGCACTGGTTTCCATAGTTCCCTAGCTCCTTATAGTTGTAGCATTGAACCATGAGTGGTTCTTTCCTTTCATCGGTTACATTCTCCTTCCTTTTCGTGTATTTTCGACACTCTTGAGAATGGTGTACTTCTTTACCACACATGAAGCATTTCCCCGTCCCTTTGAGGCAGTTCACATGGTGCAACTTCCCATATTTTTGGCATGTGGGGTGTTGATTTTTCTTCCCACCTTTGTCACTAGATCCACCGGCTTGAAACTCCATCTTTCATTTCTTATCCCCATTGCCATGGGACCATTCTCCAAACTCCATCTCCTCTTTGAGAGCACACCAAACAACTTCTTCAAAACCCCCAAATTCTTGAATTTCAAGAGCCTTTCGAAGGTGTGGTTTTAATCCACTAAGGAATCTATCAATTTTTCTATCATTGTTGATAACAAAACCCAAATCATACCTTGAGAGCCTTGTGAAATTCGCTTCATAGGTCGTGACATATTATCCTTCTTTTTTATTGAGCTCTATGAATTCTCTCTCCATATTCATGCAAAGGGTTCGTGGGAAATACTTATTAGGAAACATTATCTTAATGTCTTCCCATTCTATCTCTTCAATTTCTTCCCTTGGATTGGTGTTCTTAATCAAAGCCCAATATTTATCAGTTTCTCCATCAAGATGATAAATTAATAGAGTTACCTTCTCCATCTCATAACAATGAAGAACGGAAAAGATCTTCTCCATAGAGTGGACCCACTATTCTGCAACTAGTGGATCGGAAGATCCACAAAACGTCGGTGGTCGTTGCAGCATAAAACATTCAATAGCCAGTTGCTCCCTCTTTGGTGAAGGAAGATTTTCCCCATTATTATGGTTATTATTCATAACCTGAGATAATTGGGTAAGCATCTCCATGATGTTTTAAACTCCACCTCCCAAATCATTAGGGATGTCGTTCGGGTAATCGTTGCATTGGCCCTCGCATGAGTTGTTGGCTTGATTTCTCCTGGTTCCCACCATTTTCTAAAATAGAAATGGATAGAAAAAAAAAATAACTAAACAAGTCATGAATAACTTATTAATTTATAAAATTATACCAAAAACATAACATATGGTATCCCTATGTAAATATTCTTGTGTGCATATTTTTACTTAGTCTCATACTAGAAGTTTTCTCTTGGGTTCACTAATCCTAATTCCCAAAATAACTAAACCTTGCCTCTGATACCAACTATAGAGACCCAACATTTTCTTACATTAAAATTACATCATTTCAAAGATAAAAAATTTAATATTATTACACAAAGAGGATCCAAATGGTTAGTGTCTTGGGAAAACTAGGAACACACATAACAAATACATCATCTAGCATAAATATTTATTTAATTTCCTCTTCTCCAGCTTCTTATTGGAACTTGTCCTCTCCTTAGTACATGTAGCCACCTGAGGATATAAATCAAAAAAGGTGATTTAGAAGCCCAATAAGAGGATAGATTAGGACCATATATCATGGGGTGAGCATAATCATAACATAGGCAAAATATCATGAACATGAGAGGAGCATAAATAAAAGACTTGAAATGAGGAAAAGCATAAAAATGAAACATTATGTCTTAGTGGTTAAATACCACACATAATTGTGAACCAATATACCATCTTTTTCACACATCATTTCACATTTACTGATGAGATTCATCACTTTACCCAATTCATTGGAGAACTATATAATTATGGGCACACCCGTCACATTGAAACATTCATATTGCGCTTTATAATTCCGAGTGCACCCGTCACATCATAACATTATCATCATTATGCTTTCCACATAGAAAACATATCAAGAATGTACATAAATAACCCATGTAATGGAATGGGATTCATCTCATATGAACACATTCATAAACCTTGGGTTCCCAAAAGAAATATGGAATGACATATATGTTATAAGAACCGCCCACTTTGAGTGAGAAGTAAAAGGGGTGTTCTTAAAAGAGGAGTTATTTTGAAAAACATTTTGTTTGACATAAAAACCAGTAAAAAACATGTATATACAAAAAAACTAAAGACAATTATGATCAAATTATCTTTATGTAGTTACCATATCAAAAATGGAGTTCAAGAGGGAGAACCTGATGGAAGAAAATTGGGTTCGAGATTTTCCCTTACCTTTTACCTGAATGCTTCTTTCTCTTTAATGTCCTATATAATGAAATTATATTCATTAATTAGAAATAAATAACCATTTCTACATTAATTGGGTATATTCTGGTTTCATTATGTCATTTTATGTTCCATTGGATGACTTATAGAGTTTAAAAACATTGTTCGGGGATGTTTGTTTTTATGGTTTTTCTTGGGTTGTTCACTTGTATTCATAAAATGATGTTCTGGTAGAACATGGGAAAACACACAGAAATGATATTACAAGTAATTAATTATATTAAAAGAGTTTGAAAAATCTTATAATGAATTATATTAGATCCATGTGCATGAATCATTAGATAAAAAATAAATGATGGTCATTTGGGTAAATTTGGGTGGGTTTTTGATCACAACAAACTTGTTTTAACTTATAACTTAGTAATATGGCCATAGGTTATTTCAAGAACATTAAATAGGAAATAAAACATATAAAATATTATGTTTCAACCATAAAAATCTTTTCATGAACAGATCTGAAGGTAGAAATTGAGGAAGAAAGCATGTCGTTCTTGAAGGTGATAAATTAACACCTCACGAACAACGTTCTCTTTAACAAAATAAAATGACGAGGGAAAGGGGGTTGGATTATATAATATCCCATTAGCATAATAAAATTCCAGTATATGTATAATAATGGAGTTAAAATAAAACTCAGATGATGATATGTGGGGAGAGATCAAGAAATGAACATGAACTTGAAAGGAAATTTAAGGAGAAGAGGGAGAGAAATTACCTCTTGAATCCTTCTCTTGAGAACCTCCTTTAGGGACTATGATTGGTATTTTGATGAGACCAGAAGCTCTTGGAAGTGGAGTAGGGGATAGATAAGGTTTTTGGGTGGAGTTTATATAAGTCTTGGAGCTTGAGAGGTGTGAGGAAATGAGGGTGTGAAGGGTGGCTTTTATAGTGGAGGGGAGAGAGGTTTCCTTAATATAAAATTAATTAGTTTATTAATTTCCACTATGACAAGGAATAGTGAGTCTTGTATGACCAAGAATAGTAATTTTATCATGTTATCCTGAACCAAGTGGGCCTACATCAGCAGAACATCATCGATGACTCAATTAATCCATTATTTAGCATTTATTTTAAATTATTATATTATACTATTCATCAAAAATTCATGTATCTTAGAAAAATCCCAAAAATTTACCCCAAACATTTTTCGACGTGTAGAATCAAAAAAATTATTTCCATTTTTCAAAAATAATTTTTTAAATAATATTAATTTAATATATAATTAAAATCACAATTTACTTAAAAAAACAGCTTTTACGATTAAAACTGATTTTATAGTGCTTTCAAAAATTACGTAGGGTGTTATAAAATTATCTAAAAACTATAAGAAATTGATTAAATAATTCATGAATAAAATTTAGGGAAATAAATGTTCTTTAAAATTAATTAATTAATTATAATTAATTATTTATGACTTAAAAAATACCAAAACGTTTACTAAGGTCAAATTGTCACTTTCTAAGATGTCTAAATTTTATTTAATTATTCATAGGCAATGTTACTATTATGTTGGATGATTTAATATCAATAAGGTTCATATTACTATTCATAATGGTATGTTACTATTTATAAGTGTAGTTCACTATTCACCAACAATTATTTTTGTTTCATTAGACTCCAAAAATCATCTTGAACACAACCGTGTATGTCAGATTTTCAAAATTCCAAACATAGAAGTGACATATATTTGTTTAAAGTTCACTTATCACATAGTAGTTCATTATGTTGTGATTTCATGTTATTTTATGACATAAATATAAGAATGGAATTTCCATTGAAAAACATTGGGTTGTTACAATCTCTCTTACAGATTCTTGTCTATGTTCATCCTTGATTGACTATATCTTTGAAGGGTATACTAATTGAATTTCAATGTTATTATATTCCCCCTGAATGATACTTTATTCATCCAAAACTAACATTTAATATACATTTTATATATCATTTCCTTTCTCAATTCCCTTATCAGAATATTTAAATTCCCCTCATGGACCTCCTAGATTTTAGAGTAAATAAGAATATTATCTATAAATAACACAAAACTTTTATGTAGGTAATCTCTAAAGACTATATGAATCATCCTTATAAATATTAATGGATCCTGGTTGAGTTTGATAGGAATCACTATGAACTCATAGTGTCCATACCTTGTACATATGGCTGATTTAGGAATGTTATCCATCTTTATCCTTAATTGGCGACATCCTGACCAATGAACCACCTAAGAGAAATAATGAACTCCACATTGTTGATTGAACAAGTAATTTATCCAATATATGGTATACATTTTATTTATTGTGATTTTTTTTCAGTTCATGATTATCTTAACTAAGGTTCATTTAACTATACTTATTCATGGAGAAGAGGAACGAAAAACCCCACAGTGAAGCACTAAGGAATATAAAATCCTTTTCTGAATTCTCATACAACAACATCTTCAATTCATCCAACTCAATATTGGACACTCTATACAATGTCTGGGATATGTGTAAATCTCTATGTAAATGTTTTATTGAGAAAAAAACCTCTCAGTTCGGAGGGAGACAAGAAAACTACTTCGGGAATACATCAGTATAATCACGCACAATAGTCGTGTTTTTAAGTATGATTTTCTCATTTTTCATAATAATTTAGGCTTTATATGATTTATCATATGTTAATAATATATTTTCTAGAGAAGATTTATCTATGGGATATTCTTCCTCTTCCATACAATTGTAGATAATTAGATTATGACTTGGGACATGAGTTGTGGTGTCTATCTCTTGATAGTTGAAGTTGGATTTATATAAGGATAGAGAATCCATTACCAAAACATAATCAAACACCAGTATGTTATGTAATATGATATTTTTTGAAATATTATATACAAAACAACTTTTTGGGAAGGATTTATATACTTTGTAAGTGACAGTCATTGCATTTAATATCCTCAAAGATTGTTCAACCTCCATATTTTGTGGTTGTGTTTGACTAGTTATTCTAAACATGAAATATATAAAAGTATATATAGATCCAAAATAGAAAATTAAATTCTCTATTATTAAATGAATAATTAGAATACCATTAACCATATCATTTTTGGCATCTATCTCAGACTTAGTCATAGCACACGTCTTCCCTTGAAATCTTGGACGTTTTTTTCATTGATTATCTCAAAAAAACTGAGTTCATTGAATTTTATTTCCTAATGATCATGTTATTTATATCTAAAACAACGTACATAAGGTATAATGTTGATATAGATCTTCTTTTATTCTTCTCCAATAGAATGAATATTTATTTTCAAACAAAACTAACTATTATAATTATCTTATTTTAAAAACATGAATTTTCTTCTGATTACCAATAAGAAATTTGAAGGATTATTCTACTGATAATTTTAGAAAGTGTGATGTAGTGTCTTCTTTTTCCATGGGATTTATAAATTGATACCCCTGAATAAAACTCTATTTTATATCTTTTTTCACTAGTCCTATGAGACAACTAAGATTCTAGGATCTCTATCTCTACATTGAGTTCATAACAGACAATATATTCATTAATATCAAAGTCTCATATCACCAAATATTCTCATGGAATCTTCTTTAACCCACTAAAGAAACAATCTACGTTACATTAGGTGCTGATAAAAATTATAGAGGCATATCATGTAGGAAATGTAATGTTTGAACTATATACACACCAATATAATCATATTGTTATTGATTTAGACTGAGGAAATATCTCTTTATTTTAATACAATGATTTCAGGGAAAATATTTATTGAATAATATTTTCTTGATGCCTTACCATTCCTCAGAATCAATACCTTATTTGTACATTGTGTTCTGGATTAGTGTTCCACACTGATTAGCTTCCCCCTCAATTTGATAAATAAACACCAAAATTTTTTCATTCTCTACACATTGTATGAAAGACCATATATTTTAAATAGAGGTAATAAATTGTTCATCTATGAGTGGATCAAAATTTCCCCAAATGGCAAGTTGTCTTTTTTACAAAAAATGATTCATCGACAACATGATTCTTTTTAAAAAGAGTAGGGTTGTCCACATGATTCATGTTATTATTACAAACATGAGCTAGTTGGGCTGATACTTCATGGAATTTCTAATCTCCGACACAATTGATATCTAGAATATCCTTGGGGAAATCCTCACATTACCTATCATGTTGGTTGTTTTCACTATTTATCCAATTTCTCACCATTAACAATAAAAAAATGATAATTTATTAACAAATAAAAATACAAAAAGGGAATGTTTAAATGTTGGATAAACAAATTATAAATTTTAATTTCATACAAACTTATGAGTTTCATTGATTTATCCAATGTCATCCATAGTAATTTCCATTTTTTTTCAAGTATAATAGTTTTTTTCAAGTCCTTCAAAATGGTTAATAATGTCTTTGTGAGTTTCCAAAACAGATCTCTTGGGAGATTCAAAGCACGTGTGAAAAAAATAATGTTGTTATGAACTTGGTAATTATTGAGTCTATATCAATGTAGTTTTTTTGTGTTAATTTCCCATAGAAACTTTAATTCTAGAGCCACACCAACTTGTAATATCTTGATAGGGATGCATTTTCTTGAAAACCACTCAATATATAATTCATTATGATTTCATTTTATTTTTCTATAGATAGAATTATTTACATTCTTCTCCTTATGGTGTTCACTAAATATTTCTAACCGTAGTTCGAAATATATAAATATTATCTTATTTAATACAAACTTTAGTCACCCAAGCCTTTTACACATATTATTTCATGATTAATAAACATAAATATCCACTAATACAATAAAAGGATCATAGTGGCCAAGTGTCCTAATTATACTAGGTTCATAATACAAAAAAAGCAACATAAAAATGGATTATTTATTTTTTATCTATAGTGATATACGTAAATCAATTTGAGATTTTAAAACTACATGGGATAACATGGGGAATAGGTATAGAAATGGCTGAGATAAAAATAAATGAAAGGGAATAAACATGATAAATAAGCATAACATGATAGTCAAAGTTTCAATATGGTTCCCTTATGGAATCATAACATAATGATCAGATATAATAATATCAGGTTCAATAATTAATCTGAAAATAATATATTACATGTCATAAATAAGATTAAATGATTAATTCCTAGACAATATCACATGGTGGAAAAAATTCCCCTAATGTATTATGTTAACTCTATAAACCCATATATAATGGATCATGAGACAAAATATTTACCTATTAAATTAGTGAACTATTTAGATCCAACTTTAATTACATGTTCATGATCAATGTGTACCACATAAATTAAGTCAAGCATAAAGCATAATATAAGAATTACCCCTAGATAGAAAATAAGCTTCATAATCTTGATTCATATCATGATCAAAGGAAATTTCCTAATAAATGAATTTGAGAAAGGATCATAAGGTATTTATTAATCTATATAATAAATGTGGAAAAATATAGTTATATATGAGAGACACACATATATACATTTTATAATCATTGCATAACATTAATAGTGAGATGGAGTGAGTTAGAGAGACAATGATTATAACCTGATGGAAAGAGTGTTTTAGAGAGATCCCTGAACATTATCCTTATTTTTCGTGTCCACTATTTATCTCAATGAATAATAAACTAAAGTAAATTATTTAACTTCTTAAGAAACTTTGTTAATATTTTTATACCTTTTATTTCATTCATTACCTTGTCGTATTAAATTTCATAAAAAATAATCTCACATTTGTTGTTTTAATGGTAATAGATCATATGTATGAAATCATTTTGTTAAGATAATTTTGGCCAAATAGATTATGTATTAACAATATAAAAAACTTTAAACATGTAATACTTATATTTTTTAAAAATAAACTATAATTTTTAGACTATCTATGAAATATTTATATGAAAAATGAACTACTTTAAATACATGGAGATTGTCGGATATATATACACATGAGTAACATTTTAATTTTATGATTATCATGATGGAATGCAAGAAAATTATACTTTAACATTGAATTATTATAATTATATCATTCATATCATATTATTTCTTTAGATACCTTTCACATACCAATATTTTAATGTTGTAATAAAAAAAATCACATAGTTTCACAAGCCGTATTCCACCATACACACAAACAATGTTGTCACTTATTAATTGAATCATAAATCAAGAATTTATACAATATATTTATTTTAGGGAATTTTTTATATATTGGATTTTTAATATTAAATCTTAAAATTAATCCTTATTAGATTTCATGTAATGACAATTTTAAAAACAAGTCGCATCACCTTGTGAGGTGATAGTCCTTCGTACACATAAGAAATGATATCATATTATCCAAGGAATGTAAATTAAGAAGGTATATGTTCTAATTTAATTTTTTAAGTATAATTATATAATAAATATCATTTATAATCATTTTATAATTCTATATATCCATCCTTAAGAAGTGTTATTTAAAAATTAATTATATTGGTGCATGTAGTTGTTGTCCACCATACTCACGACCAACAATTTTATTTCCCATTTGAGGGAGGATACCATATTTTTATGTCATTAAATTAACAAATAAATCAAAAATATTTTTGACACATACCTAATAATATTTCTAGAATTAGACAAAATTAATTTAAAATTATGTTCTCAATTGTTGATTAAACTACAATTTATAAAAAACTAGTTTGCAGAATACATTTCATTTTCAATAAAATGGGTAAAATTATATTTATAATCATTATATCATCATTTATTTTATTTTACACATTTATAAACCATAAAAAATTTCATAATTTTAATAGTCATATTTGTACTCTCCAACATAACTGAGGTATTATAATGACCTTGCTTAAATAATAATATTTTAATATAGTACCATGTTTTTTTAAACCAAGATTTTCATTCATAAAAATATATCGACAAGGCTAAATTTATTTAAACAATATATATACATTAAATAATATGGGTGTTACATTTCCTCTTAATCAATAATGTTGGATATTATGTCTTCAACTTGGAGAACTTTTAAATCATCATCCATTATTAACTTCTAATAGAATATATAGAAACAATTGGAATGGTTGATCCAATTAGAGGTTGGTATACTATTTTATAGAATTTTTAGAGACCATATAGATTGTGGAAGGATACTTTTTGGGGGGATTTGGGGTGGGGGTTAATCATTTTAACCAAATTTTACTAAGTTTTCCATTATTGTTCCTAATCCCCCTCACACTTGAACCTCTCCTCAAGTTATGAGGAATGGATCAATAAATTCACTATTAAACCTTACTTTAGTATATAATAAAGATATAAATAATGAATATTAATGTTTCATATTTAAAATATACAAAATTTATGTGAGAGACTACTCTTTTCCATGTTTAAATATTGTTTAGTACATAGATTTTGATATCATTAATAATTTTAGCAATTTAATAATGATGTCTTGGGTTACACCAATTTTGGGGATTGTATAACAAAAATATTGAATGGAATGAAAAAAATCATCTTGAGGGTTTTGTTTAGTTTATACTTGTATGATTAATATTCACATAAAATTGTGTTTCTTTATTTATCCTTATTGAACCAAAAATTCTAAATTCAACCACTAGATAATGATTAGAAAATAAAAATTTAGTTTTTCCTTTTCTCACTTGGACTGACAATGATATTAAATAACAATAGTTCTAAATAGTCAAGAGTATAAATGTTTGTAAGTAATTAATATGTGAAACACTAGTCTATTTTCATTAATATTCATATTCTCCATTGATGTCAGTAATCTTTCAGTAGTATTGGATTCTCCACTTCTTTCTCTTCCTTGATTGTTGATTTTATTCTATTATACACTAGTTTAAAAAGATTTGATCACTTGATCTTATACATTGATAATACCTTACAGGCTATATGAGGGCTGAATGTACTCTCACATTCAGTTTTAATGACTCGAAGAGCTTTAGAAAAAGAAATAAGTGTTGAACAATATTCCATTCGCCTCATCTTATATATATATATATATATCTCACTCATTCACAATTATGTGAGACTATTTTGTATTTCATTGGTATATTTTTAATTTCACGTGATATATATATATAATATAATTTAATATCATTATTTTAAGATCATGATCTTATGTCTTTATAAATAAAAAATGTATCCTTCTTCAGTGTTTCTTCCTAAAAAACTATCATATATACTTGAAATTTTTCAATATTATGCGATATTATTTCTCCCCAAAACTAATTTTTTTAATTAATTTCACATTGGTGTATGATAAAATTTTTATTATAATTTTTCTTTTGAAAAAATGGGTCTAACCCTTGTAGTATAATGACAAAATGATTCATAATCTACGATTCTAAATCAAATAATGTCAATACATATGTATCATCACATTAGGATATCAGAAGACTCTAATAGGATTATGGAATCAAGTCATGTGATTCACCTTCAAAGTATTATAATGAAATTAATTATTCTCAAATAAAAATATATACTCCAATGTCATATGATTTCCATAATAAAGATTTCATACTATTATTGTATGACTTAGTGAATGTCATGGGAAAAATTATATGTTTTCCTGTATCGTTATGTAGCTTCAGATTAATGGTATTTTCATCACAATTGTTTTTATCCAGAATTTCCATTCATAGTGAAAGCCATATTTAGTATATGAATTCTAGTTTATATACATCATTTCATATTTTTCATCTTCTACCTTTATCATTTTTATCCTATGATCTTATGATAACATTAATAGTCTTAATGGATCATGATAAATAATATCATGATATATCATTTCGAGTTATTTCGATTTGTGTCATTAGATTCAAATCTATATTGTCTTCAGGATAAAATCAATACTCAATGAAATATCACAACAAAAATGAGTGGTATAATTTATGAATTCTTCACTAGTTTCATAAATTTAATACAAAAAATATTAATTTTTTGTTCAAGGAATGGTATTTATGAACAAGGTGTGATTTTACCATAATCACTTCTCCATCTAGAATATATTGGTCCAAATCCCAACAAGAATATTCCAATGCTCATGAGGATTAAGATGATATAAAGGGTAAATTTGTTGAATAATTACTTTCTGGAATAAGGTCATTTAATATCAATGGATCCACGTATAGAAAATATATTATTCCTATTTAAATCATAATCTAACATTTCAAATTTACATTGATTTTGACTACTGAATAAACAATAATGTTCCATTTATGGTTCACATAGTCTATCTAGTGTTGGGGATATCCTAGGGATGCTCGTACTACCCTACACAGGGGATTCTAAGATTAACTCATTCATACCAAGGTTTCTACCCCTTTACTACTCATGTTCTACACATTAATGCTTTACCTTTTCTATTTTATATCTACACAATCTTATGATTTATGGTTGAGTTAGATCTTTTGGTAATCATTTTTTATTATATTCAAGATGAATCCCTTGGTTGGACCAATTAATTTTATTTTTTTTACTTTAAAGTCATTATAAAAATTTGAAAAAGTAACATAACTCATATAATTTCATTCTGAAAATATACATGAAGAAATATCTACTGCTATACTTTTATTCTATATTAAATTATCCAAGATATGTCTTTTACAAATAAATGATATTAATACTAATATAAAATATTTTTGGGTACTCAAAACCCTTTCTATGGGATTGTGATTTTCCATACATATTGACATCATCATTAACATATAGGTTTCCATTCATAATGACAAGAAAAAAACTAACATGGGTTATTCTTTCTTTACTATCTTCTCTAAATATAATTATTCTTATCATTAGTCTTTATCCTAATAATTTTTTTATCTTCAATGTTATAAAACAGTCATGGTCTCATCTATGTTTTTTAAATAAAAAAATTTTTCCCTTTCAAAATATATTCATGTGGAGATGCATATAAAATACTATCTCAATGGTCTTTGAGGTGACCCAAACATGGAATCTATAAATATTACATCTTATTAGATTAATATTCATTAGATGTCTTTTAGTTTTACTCTAGAACCAAAACAATTTAATTTCATAGGAAGCATGTATTATTGAGAAAATGGAACATAAGATATCTACATTACCACCCACTATGTTCATTAAAACTATCTCCCTTATTATATATATCATACATAAAACATGTATTCATATTATAGGAGGAAAAAGTATTATAAAAATTTAGATAATGTGCCCCACATGTTCAAAAAAGTGAGGTATCAATAATCATTTTAGAATGACATGAGATTAGGGGCATGCAAACATGATCGTAATATTTGAAAAACACACCCATCAATTCATAGATAATAATAGTGAGTCAAGGAATACTATTTTTCAGTTAAGAAGACATGCATCACAGAATAATCAAAGAATGTGAAAAAATAGAGAACAATATTTTCATAATATAATAAAAAAATTTCCATAATGTGTCTCATAATAACAATAATATAAATATTATGTTATGTATAGAAACTATGAAATTCATCATATGTTGGGCATGGGATAACCTACCATGTACCTACATTGGGGCTGGGATAATATCTCATGTACCCTTGTTAGGATTGGAATAACGACCCATGTGTGCAATTTTCATCTTTGGATAACCTCATATAAACCATTTTATATCATAAAAATATTACCTAATGCATTGGATGGATATAAAATACCTACCCATCAAATTATTATAATCCATTCATATATATTCCATAGAATCATGGAATCATTTATCAATTAACCATTGCTTAACCCATAGAAAAGAAAATGATCTTCATAAATATTTTTTAATAATAACCATTAACATTTTAATGATTTAAAAATTATAGTATCATATACATATTGAATCATAATTACTTCCAATTGATTTTGTTATAGATGAAAATATATTAAAATATCAGTTTAACATTTCATTAAGAAAACACCCATCCCATTTTGGAATCACTTATTTAAAACTCATAAATGTCAAAAATATTTATATATTTTTTGGAAAGTTCCAATGTATATTGTAATTTAATCCACATGTAAAATAATGATGATGAAATTGGGAAAATTCATTCATGGGGGGTAAGTTAAAACAAAAAATCTTTTCACATTTCCAAAAAAAAGTGAGAATAAAATCATTCAAAAAATGATAAGTGGATTAATTTTAAAAAATATTATAGAATAAAAAACAAGGGTAAAAATTAATTTAAATAATAATTGGGATATATTATGAATATTATTGTTATTTTTAATGAAAATATGAAATAAGAATAAATTATTATTGTTAGAAGAAGAAAATAAAGTATATTTTCATTAAAAATAATTCTTTCAAATAATTGATTACGTAGAGAGATTAAGATTACTGTAAAACATGGAATCACATGATATAAATACTGTAGAATAAGAATAATTTGATTTATGTGAGATAAATCATATAATTTCACCATTGGAAATTTATGAATAAATTATCTAACTAAAAATGGGAATCTAACATAAAAGCCTCACCATTAGTCTCACATGTTTTTCAGGCACTCCATCATATTACATAATAATTTAAATTTATTATATTATTAACCATAACCATATACATAATGATAATATCATATATAATCTACTTATAATATTTTATCCAAAAATTTATTAATAATTATTTATTAAATTAGTTGTTTCTCGGTGACAACTGTTTCATTTTTCATCAATATTTCTCTTTAAATGTTATGGCCCTTACACATTGGTAATGTTTCCATTATCTTTAGAACAATAATCATTTCATAAGTATTATATTTATTAATTATATAATATAGTACCAATATTTTCATTTATAGATATCACATCTTAATTTATTAATATTCATTATATAACGAAAAACCCACACCAAAATCCTATAGGTATAATTCCCTTGGAATCATAAAAAATATTCATAAGAGATTGAAATTATCTCCCACTATTTTATTCAAAAATATCAACTAAATTAGAAATATAATACTTTTTACCAGTCTACGTAACCTAAGTAATGTAAAGATCAGTATGGGTGGGCTCAGATTCATAGTAAGGGTAAAAAAAGGAGAAATCAATGCTCACTTGAGAATAACATGAAGATAAAGGTTATAGAACATTATAATAACATGGTAAAATCATACTATATATATCATTGATGAAAATCTTGAATCATTTCATAAACATGAAAATTAATAAGAATAAATCATAGTGGAATCAATGAATATCATTCTTGAGACCATAACATCAGTATAAAACATAAGATTGTGTTATAGACATAAACATTGAAATTTATTTCCTTAATAGTAAATTAATATTTCCAAGACTAATAATGTAATTATTTTACTCTGAAAACCATTTTAGTACAATAGTTTCACTCCTAAGAAAATTATAATGAAAATATCCCTTATTGAACTTGGTTGACTCCCTTATCCTGTCATGTTTATTATATGAGATATGAATTTTTAACTAACTAATTGGAGGGACATATAGTTCCAAAAAATCAAATAATTAATATCATAAATATTTTTTCCAAATAATAATAATCCACTCATCATATCAGATCTTCTAAAAATAATTGGATGTTATAATCACTACATCCTAACATTAATAATGGAAGTGAAATGGGTTTTATTAAAAAAATTCATTCCATGATTGTATAAACCAATGAAAATGTATGTTATTCATATAAATAATTCCATAAAAAACATAAACCATATAAATAAGTAATAAGTATGCTATAATTTGGTTATATCCCAAGAAAATATTTAGTAACATAATCGGATTTCATCTAATATGGAAAATGATTTTGAAAGATCATTTAGAATATTTCAAGAGAAAAACATCCTTTCCATTTTGACATAAAATTATTAGAAAATAAAATTTTCCAAATTATTAATAAAAACATATTAATTGAAAGGAAACCTGAAAACTAGTAATAGAATATTCAATTAATTTATTGGTCTTGATGACCAAAAATTCTTTTCAATTTGTATACATTAAACTAAAATATTCCTTTCACACTTTTGTAGAATGAGTCAAAAAGTACCTCATCTGAAAAATGAAAACAACATTCCATTTAAAAAAATTATATAAATAGTTAAATGAGGGAAAAAATGACATTACACAATAATTGGATTATATAATAAAACTTCATTAAAACTTTTTTTCAAAACATGTATATGGATGAACATGTTTCCCCCCTGGAGAGATAAGTAAGGTTGATTTTACATAAAATTATTTTTTTGGATTTTTTGAATATGTTTGATGTGTAAATTGAAATAAAAAACTAATTATAAATAAATAACCATAAGATAATAAATTCAACGATTTTAGTAATATGTAAATCATAATATTACATCATCAAAAACATAATCATAAACCATCCCAAAAAATGAGACCATAACAAAAAAAACCCTTACAACATTGGTAATTTTTGAATCATAATCCCCGTGAAATAAATAAACATACATAAAAATTTAAATCACCGTAAAATTCATAATATTAGATATAAAATAAATTTATATTACATATATAGACCATGAAATAGAAACAAGTGGTGAAAATGGGATATGTCTTCGATAAATGAAACGGAGACTAGAAATCAGTTAAAATGAGTTTTCATTTCTTTAAAAGAACCATACCCACATATATAATAAATTTAAAATTAATATAATTATATATGATATAAATTTTCAGTATTATAATATCACAAATTTTTCTTTTATAATGTTTCAATTCTATATTTTATCAATAATTCCTTATTCAAATAATATTGTTCAGGTTGTAATTGTTTCATTTAAAATTAGTATTTCAGCTCAGAAGATTAATTACATGTAAATTGATATTTTTTTCCATCTCTATAGGATATTATTAATTATATAAATATAATATATATTCATTATATACATATTTAAAGTCATCCATAAATATTAGTGTTAGTTAACTGAATTACACCGTTAATGGAGAAGATATGTCGCTTGAACACATGAACACTATTTTCTTTTTTTGAAGGATAGAATACAAGGATTGTAAATATAAATTCACATTTATAATAAAATTATTATAACATATATATCATATATATTAAAAAAAACTATCCTCATTACAATCCAATTATAATATCAGTGAAAAACTAACCACATCTCTTTGTGGTTGTGGTATTCCACACGTGCACAGAAAGGAAATTTACATTTCCAAATGTATTGGATTGTAAGTAGGTATAAATTATATTATAAATGATTTTGTATAATCTTTTTATAAAATTTAATATATAAAAATTTAGACTATATTAAAACACATCAAGTATATATTGTGATAAAAAATGAATGGTCTTTCTACATGGAGATGGTAAATCGTACGTACGTACTAGTGATACTTTTAGTTCATGTTCAATGGTAAAGAGGATTTAAAATTGGGTTTTCATAATCAAAATAAAATTTTTGTATATCGAGTATAATGAATTTATTATTTTATAAATCTTATAAAATATTTATAGGAGTTAAAATAATAATTTTAAAGGAAGTGATTTTTAAAATAGTTTATATGTGACATTTTAATAGTTTTTCAAGATATACTTCTCTATATGAGGTAAATAAGTGATCAAGGAGGTTCCCTATTATAATTGAGGTGAAGGGTACTTTTGAAATATCTCAAATGATTAAATTATAAAAAATTAGTTCTCTAGGAATGTTCCTCAAAATTGATAGGTATTCAATAATAATGCTGTAAAGGGTTATAATACAGTCAAATATATAATTTATTCATGTTTTTTTGTTATTTTAAACCTTATCTTTTTTATTAACCCTTAGTAACCAAATAGTAATTGTAATTACGTTTACACATTTTTCAATATTAACGGGTTTTAATTTTTACTGATAATGAGAAAATTGTACCATAAAGGATCAATTTATAATATTTTAGACCATATAGTATCAAACATATCTAATTTAAAAATTTTCATGTCTTTTAAACAATTTAATAATACATTAGATTGATAAAAAATCATTATTGCCAATTTTGACACTATTCATTTAATTTAACTTAAAAAACATATAGAGAATGTTTTATATTGAATATAGTATTTTAACATTCAGAAAATGTGAAATTAATCTATTAAATTATTGGAAAACTATACCTTACCAAAATTATATCACTTTTAATGTGTTCAAAATCAGGTATTTTATTTTTATATTAATTGAATAAATAATATTTCGAAATTGAGTAAGATTTAATGAAATTATACAATACCTAAAGATTATAAATTAACTAAAATAATGAATAAAATTTCCTCAATAGTATAATTAATATTAACATTCCTTCATTTCAATATTTTTTATCTTTATAAACACTTAAAGGATATTTAATACTAAGAGAGTGATATTTTTTAACCTTCTTTGATTTAAAAAGTATATATGTCAAATTTTGTTTAATGTATTTATTGAAGAACTAAATTTAGAGAATAATGTGATAATGGTATAATTGTTTTCCTAAAATATCAATTTAGATGATAAATTATATCCGTATTAATTTTTTTAATATTGATTAACCCAATTTACCCTAACTTAAGTGATAAATCATATGGTAATTACAATTCATATTTACCAAAAAATGTCCCTATTTAGAAAAGTTTGTACTTAGAATTCCAAACATGAGATCCATTTTATCAAATCTAATAAATATATTTCCCATAAATTAATTTTAAAAAATGTGACAAAAAATCAATGAAAATATATTTAAGAAAAAATATTGTTTTAAATCTAAAACTAGATTTTTTGTTATCCCATGGATAGTTAAAATATTAGATGAATGGTAATTTTTTTGTATTAATATATATTATATAAATTTAATAATAATTTTAAAAAATTAGTTATAAAATTATTTTACTATAACAAAAAAAACATCGCATGAAAATGAATACTTTTCCCAGAAAAAGCCTTTTTATTTATAAGAAAGGGTTTAATCCAAAACTAAAATTTAAAATTTATTCAAATTAATAGAAAAAAATTGCTAAAAATATAATATAACTAATAATTTAACATTCATAACAGTTTAAATTGAATTTTTTTTCATTCTTTATACAAATAATAATTTTCAATAAAAATTTGTATTTTCACTATTAACTGGAAAATCAATCTTTTCAGAAAATAAAAAAATATTTATCCTATGATACTATTTTTTTATTTAATTTTTTTTCATTTTTAAATAATATTTAATTTTATAAATTTACTGAAATTTATAATCTTATTTTCTGAAAAATAGTAGAATAATTTTTTTAAAGAAATCAAATTTTTGGAGAATAAAAACTATTTTATTAAAAAGTGACAAATTAATTACTAAGAATTTATTAATGAATTAATATTTATTTTGACACATATATATACACATCAAAATTTCGTTAATCATATTATTACCCTCCAATTTAGTGGACGTGTTATAACATTCATAAATAATATTATTTAATAGTATATTAGAGTCTCTGTAATATTAATGTTACATGTAGCAGATTTTTTAAAAGAATAAGAATTATCTGAAGAGAAATATTTTCTAAAATCAAGTTTTGTTACATATATACACTTATATGACAATTCAAATATATTATTAATGAAAACTGCAATACATCATTTCTTGGATATGAAAATGCATAAATACCCATGAGTGATGTTTTTCACCATTAAATAGATGGAATGAATTAAGTATAAAAAATATATCAACTATTTAGAATCATTATTTTATTATAAATTTCATATAAATAAATTCAATATATCATTGTAATCATCCATCAATGATGGTGATGGAAAATAAATCATATCGCTACACGGAGGAAGTAGTCCACTCACATACCTGAGGGATATTTACTTTCCCCATTTAAAGAAAAAGTGGTGGAAAACTAGTTATTTATCATAATTATAACATCTAAATTTATTTATGAAACTTAATTAATCATGTTTTAATAGATAAAATAAGTTTAGAGGAGGTGTAATAAAAAACATTGAAAGATTTTAACTAATTCTAATATTTTCAATGTAAATAATAGAAAATGAATTTTGAATTATTTTATTTTATATATAATATATAAATTTAATTTAATAAATTAATAAATGGATATTAATTTAATTTATTAAGAAAAAAAACATTTCATGGATACAATTTTTTTAGAAAAAGGTTTTTATGCTTAAAAATGAACTTATACTGAAATAATGTATAATGTTTATTACTACATATTAAATTATATTATTTATAATTTAACTTTAATTTTGTTAATTTAAGGGAAAATTCAAAATATAATGGGACTATTAAATTAAATAATTCAATAAAAATGAATCACCTATTTTAAGAAACCAGTGTTTCTAAATATTTATTAATAATTAAATCAATCAAGAAAAATCCTAAAATATTACCATAAAATAATATTTGAATTATGATTTCAAAAATGATAATCACTTCACTGAATAAAATTTATAAAAAAATGTATAAATTAAATATAATTTCTTTGCAAAAATTATAATAAATTCATTTTTGAAGAAAATATATCTTTAAAAATAAATTTAATTTATTGAAAGATGAGTTCTTGATTATTATGGATTTATCCCTAAATGTTAATTATTTAAAACCATTATTGATATTTTACAAAATTTGGCTACCGGTATTCCTAAAATTAAATTTTATCGACATGTAATAAGTTTAGGCTACAACACGATTCATTTAGCCTTGGTGTTTCTTGTAAGGTAAGCTATCTAATAACTTACAATTATTTTCAAATGATTCACATATATGATATGTGTCTTTACATTATACCCCATGAAAATGAATTTCAATCATGAAATTCAGTCATTATGAGATAAAAAGGATATCTCTACTTCATCACATCCTCTAGTTCTAGTGTAGCTTCTTGTAATTTTTATCTCTCTAGAGAACATTGACCACGTGAGTAGTTATATTTAATAGTACTTAATATTGACAATGAAATATTTCTACTAGTTCTTCGTCATAGAAAGTATCAATATATAGTTTTATGACCACTGATTTCATTATATGTGATGAATTGATTATGTACTTTCTCTGAAGAGATATAGGGAATGCATCATGAACATGGGAGAGGTTTGGTTTAAGCACCAAGTGATAATCACTCATGCACATTCTATATATAATATTTAATCATCCGGTTTATATAATGACCATATTTCCCTTATTTAAAAACCTCATAGAATTCTTCATTAGATTAATTCATAGAAATATCAACTCACCAACTTCAAATTATGGTTCTCAATGATGATTTTCAGCATAAATATTTAGTTGAATATAATCTACTTCGATGTGCTACAAAATGATTATAAACTTATCTTCAATTTCCTAAGATTGGTAAATTCATGATAAATATAAATCCTTAAATTCATCATTGTACGTATCATTTTTTCACTTCTTTTGGTAGAGGGATCCATAAGGGGACATATGATTTTTTGAGTGAAAGATATTCGTATAAGAAAATTAGACAAGAGGAAAGTGTCGATCAGAACCAACTTTTCAATATAGGGAACATGATCTTATAATATCCTATATGGTTTTAATTGTTATCTTTGAATGACTATATATTTTATGATAATAATAAGTATAGAAACATAACTCTATATCCAGATCCTTCTAAAGAGTTCACTAGAATATCATGGTTACCCTGAGATTTCAATATAATAAAAATATATTATGGTAACCCATGAATACATACCAATTATATAATATATAAAATAAAAAGATGACCAAGATAGAAATGTTCTATAATAGAAAATCAATGTGATGTCTTTATAAGGTAGTTTAATGTAACCCAAATATCATTAATTCCATTCGATGTGTTGGTGAATTTGAAGAAAACAATCTATGGTGATGTCTTCGAATTTTTATTCTGGTATAGGTAATGGTTATAAAACTCAATTAGATGTATAACTATTATATTATACTTAATTACATACCATGAAAAAATATATACACACTATAATATATCAATTCATGGTATCCCACCAGAAATAAGCTTTTCTCTATATATATATATATTCATAATTCCAAGATGAATACAAAATGGTGAGTTATGAGATTATTCCAATAGTACATTCTCAAGGTATGGTATTGATGAGACACATACTGAGTTATTGAACCTTATAACTACATTAAAATAAATGTTTAACTCAAGAATATTTTTTACCATACATTTCATCTCAATATCATCACTTTTCACATTTTTAATATTCATATTGAGGGATTGTTGAATAGTTATTTGAGAAAGATAATATTTCTCCTCTTCTATAGATATATCCATGTACATCCATTTAAAATACTAAATTATTATATTTTTTAATCTCATCGTAGATTATATATCATAATTCATTCTACGCAATAAATTAACCACCTTATTTTCTTTCCCATGGCGGTAATGTATTAGTGATTCATAAAATAAAATCAACTCCAACCATGTTATTGTGTGAACATTCACCCATTTAAGGGTGAATATACACTTTACGATTCTATGATTATTATATGTTAATAACTTTTCTCCCCAAGTATAATACCTCATTATATATAATATAATGATTTTCGTTGATAAATCTAAATCACGAGTCACGTAATTTTTTCATTAACATTCAATTGGCATTAGGAATAAGCTATCAACCTATAGTTTTGAATAAAAAGTCACCCTACCATCTTATTCAATGCATAAATATAAATAAAAAACCCTTGTCCACTATAGGATTGTGTGAAAATAAGTCCACTAAACAACCTTCTCATCTATTACTTTAAATTTCCTTCACATTCATTAATCCAAGGGAACTTGACTCCCATCCGAGTTAACATGGGTAGTGGAATAGATAGTTGAGAGAAATTATTCACAAAGAGTTATTAATATTAAAATAGTACATGAAAATATAAAACTCAATCATAGGGGTTAGAAAGATATAATGTTTAATAACTTCCACCTTTGATGGATCCCTAAATATTTCCTCATATAAGATTATATGACAAAAAATTGAATCGTTTTGTAGCCAAAATTCAAAGTCGTTAATTTTTTCATTCAAATTATAATTCCATAGGGTCTTTAGAACAATCTTATAGTGATATTTATAATATTACATTATTTTGTAATATATTATAATATTATCTACAAAGACGACAACACATTTTTCAAGGAAATCGTAAAATATTGTATTCATTAAATATATGGTTTCTGTGGAAAAATTCATAAGACAAAATGGTTTCCAAATAAATGCACAGTGTCCATACCTATAAAGGAAAGATGAATCGGGCATGAATTGAATTAATTTGTTTTCAATTTATAGCATCCAAATAAATGATAAATCTTTTAAAAATATTGATCTCCTATTCATTGATTGAAAAAATAATTAATATGTGGTATAAGATACTTATTATTGCTTAGGATATTGCTATATTAAAAAAACATAATAAAAGTTCACATAGATCCATCATTATTCTGTACAAAAAGAAGAGGTTCCACCAATAGTGACACACTTGGATGAATCAGAAACCTGATTAAGATTCCTCAAGAGTTTCCTCATAAATTTTTTCATGTCAATCAATACCATTCTATATAGATTATTTGAAATAGGAGTATCAATATGTATCAGTTCTATTTAAAACTAATCTTTAGTATTTGGATGATGAATTGGGATATATTTTAGAGAAAAAATAAAAAAAACCTATACAATATTAATATTTTCAATTCTCAGTTCCCCCTGAATATATAAGATAAATACCACATTTGAAAAATAATAATTACCCAGTCAAAGGATATAATTTTCCTTGGATGTTAATATTCATCCTCACATTGATAGATGATTACAGGATAGTTCATAATATCAAAAATTTCTTCCCTTCCTTAATAATTGATATGTTTTCTATATAAATAAAGACAATCCATAACTAAACAAACATCAAATTAAACTAGAGTTTAAATAATGTGATTTTCAACAATCACATTCCCATAAACATCAATTAGAGAGGAATCTTAGACATGAGATGAAACCACCATACCATTCAACGTTTTCACTGCTGATTCAACATTTAATCATTGTGGTGTTAATGTAAAACCCTTAACAAGACTTCAGATATAAAATGGTGTGTAGATCCAAAAATTTAATAATACATAATTAGTTATAGAGTTGATTGTATGTATAAATTTCACCACATCATTCTCATACCCCACATTGGAAATATTGATCAAATGATATTTAAATTTTTCTCTGGGTTTTAGAGGTTGTGGTTGTCTATCAAATTCATTTACCTTAAAACTCATGAATTGGTTTTCATAATGCCTACACTCGATGCGCATGAAACATTATAGAGTGGCTAGTGCATTATGTAGAGATATCTCTCCATTCACATCATTATCTAACTTTTTCCCAACATATTGTCATTCAATTTCATTATGAAATTACTTAATACAATTTAATGATAAAATATGCCCCTCAATACTATTTTATCTTTTTTATATCCTAACATATTTCATTAAGTAATAGTCAGATTCTTCTATCCATGGTTTTATTATTTGATTTTCCATTAAATTCTATATTTCTATTCTCATCAAAACCTGAGATTGGTGGATGACTCAACTCTATATTTCTACATTGATATCACATAAAAGTATTTTCATTAGATCTACTAAAGAATATTTTGGCAATAACTCTTACAGGACTTTGCTATAATATAATGAAAAATAAAGATATATTAAGTTCAGTTTGGATGATAATGTGAAAAAACATACATCAGATGTCTTCTAAGTTTTGTTTTACATGTAGTAATGGATTCATTATCCTTATTTTATATATCATATAATTATTAATAAAAATTAAAATTAATATCATAATGAAATTAATTTCTCAAATAATATATTCTAAACTCATCCTACTCCGTAATTTCTATTATATCCTATAACTACATATTCTAGATTCTATTACAAAAATTATTTTATTCTCCTTTTAAATGATAAATAGTTAAAATAAAATTTTAATTCTATGACCACTGTAAAATGGAAAAAATATTTCAAGAATTACTGATCCATTTCTAAAAAATTAGTCTATGAATAGTCCCACTAAAAGAATGTGTATGTTATCTTTTGGAGGACTAAATATTGTTTGATATGCTCCATTTCTTAATTTTCATTTTAATAGGATTAATGGCCTAGAAATGTTGCCCTAGTATATAAATATCATCTTCAATTCCAACACTTATAAAATTTGGTATCTCTATAGGAAAATAATTGAATTATCATCACATTAAGCATTTATATAGGCCTATTAGTTCCATCCATTAACTGAAAACAAAAAGAAAAAAATAAGAAACTATAATCATTCTTAGAGATCATACAATCATGAGAATAATTTTCCAAATTTCTATATATTAACACATTCTTTTCAATCTATGAAACCTCATTCTTTTCTTAGGTCTTCCATTTTCATTATTTAATCAAATACATCATAAAAAATTATAAATAAAATTTTAATTAACCCATTAATATCAACAAAGAGTGTCTAAATATATGTAAAGACTTAGTCCCACTCATCATGCACTTGTGAAAATTGTGTTAATACCAAATCCACCTCATTTAGAGTTGTTACACCAAGGTAAAACTTTTCAACTACCACATCCACATACAAATTTCAAAAGATTTATTAATTTTATTGAAAATCCATAGTCATTTAATTACCATAACCATGGATATTTATCTATATAAAGTCTTACCCAACGGTTTTTCGTTACATTTTTCACATCCAAGTTTGAAAAAATAATTAAACCTTGCTCTGATACCAACTAAGGTGACCCAAACATTACATTACTAATATTTTATTTTTATTATATGAATATCCATTACATATCCATTAGATAAAATCTAAAACCATAAATGATTATTGTTTTTTTGAAACATGGATATATAAAAATTGGTGCATAAAAGATCTTCATCGAATCCCACTATGTTCTTTACAGGTTCCACTCATCATAGACACATTGTAAAAACATTATATCTTGGGGAAAAGAAAAAAAAAATAAATGGTGAGATATGATGCTCAGTAAGGGTAATCAAGGGAGATACCAATGATCATTTATTAATAATATGATAATTATTACATGAGGAAATGATATTATGATTTTAAAACCATAAACATCCATTAATATTTATAATCATGAGTCATGGATACAAGTTTGTAATTTAAAATACATGGACGACAATTGAATCAAAGAAAATAATTCATGATAGAATAAAATTAGAATAAGAACATTTTATGAAATACTTTTATAATGTTTATGAAAATCATAATCTTTGAAATATTATGTCAAGGATACCCAACAAGACATTAATTACAGGATAGGACTGGGATAAACACCCATGAACCTTTTTTGGGAATGAGGTATCCTCCCAGGAATAATTGTTGTGTTTGATCTAATAACCCGTATAACCAATTTCTTACTAGGGATAACCTCCCACATACGATTTTACATCATAAAATTTTAATATTTATCTAAATAATTGGACATCAAAAATTGAAAACCTGTCACATAACCCTAACATAATAATACGTATGCCAAAAAATCATGAAAACATTTATAATTTTATAATATCATAACTAAATGAAAATAAAATGGATTCAAATACGATATTATAATTATAACCATTCACTATCCAAATAATAGATACAACTTTTTTTATATCATTAGTGAATAATAGTTAACATCAATGCATGTTTCCACATTTGAATTTATCTTTAAAATATCAGTAGTGAATTCTTTATGAAAAAACCAATTTCATCTTGAAATTAAAAATTAAAAATCTAATCTCTTAAAAAATATTAGGGAAGAAATTTCATTTTAAATAATCATTGAAACATGTAATGTTTTTTTTCAAATAAAATATTAGTCATGATGATGAGAGAAGTCTCTATTCAGGTGTATATTAAAATAAATATTTCTTTAACAATTTTTGTAAATATTAAAAGGATCCTCATTGAAAAAAGTTAAAGAATATTTATTTATAATAATTTCATATAATGTCAAAAATGGGTACTAATTACCATATATAATGACATAGAAATATTAATAACATCCATGAAAATATTTTAAAGGAAAAATAAACCTGGATGAATGGATTGACAACCAAAGAGAAAAATATTGTCATCTTTGAATAAAAATATTCTTTTAGAATTTTTAGTTCATAGATATAATAAAATGAATGTAAAACACATTATCTATATAAAAATCCAAATAATAAAATACATCATATTTTTATATAAATATCATATAATTTCATCACAAAAAAATTATGTATAAATAATACCAATAAAAATGATATTGTAACATAAAATGCTTTCCTCAAGAGTCTGTTGATTTTTAATCACTATAAACTAATTCATAATAAATATAAATGTATTATAATTCTTTAAATTTACTTTCAACAATCTTATAACATGATATATGATCCACTTATAAGATATCAATTTCAATTTATTAATATATCTTTATTAAAATCATAAGTTTTAATTATTAACTGTTTTGTTTTTAATGTATTTTTTAGTTTTAAATCTGTTGTTCTTATAATTTAATCATGGTTACATATTATAAATAATAATAATCTTGTAATAGTGATAATATATAGTCATTATATACAATTTTACTTTTATTCTTGTAAAGAGATGATAAAAAATTAATTGCACCACTTCATGGAGACGGTAGACCATACATATGCTGAAGTGATGTTTTAGTCATTCTTATGGAATAAATAAAACACATTTAATTAATAATTAACATGTAAATAATAATTATTATAACCTAAATTTCATATATATTAATTAAATCCATTATAATAACCAACCACCAATGACTGTGATGGAAATTGAATAATATCTCTACATGTGAGTGGTAGTCCGCATGTTCGGATGGGTGATATTTTCATTTACCATTTCTGGGAAAAGAGATGGAAAATGTTTGTAACATAATCATAATAACATATTAATATATTTATGGTTCTGAATTCAAAATTTTAAGATAAATACAATTTTTTTAGAGATGGTGGATGGTGAAATAAAATTGAAGAACTCTGTTAGTACTTATCCCTCATCTTTGAGAGACCCCCTTTAGCATAAAAAAGTATGGTTTAAAATATTGTTCATTGGAATAGAATATGGAACCTATAAATTGTATTTTTTGTAATATATGAATTTATTAAAGTTGGGCATGACTGAGATATAAGGCTCAAAATTCATGAATACTGGTGGAGATGTGGGGACCATTTATGAGTGAGGGAAGAGGAGCATAAGAAATTAGATAAAATATTAAAATATAATCACTAAATTTTTGAAGTATACTGTGTAAAAATGTACAAGGAATCTAATAAAATAATAATGAAAAAGTCATATCTAGAAATATTATATTTGTATCTTAATTTAACCCTCTCAATAAACCCAATTTAACCTTTATAGTTATAATAATCTTTTGTTATTTTTACAATTTATTCTTACCAGAACTGAAAGGGGACTCATTAGAAAATATTAAAATGATGATTTCAATTTTAAAATCAGTTTTATAAAATTAAAATTTCGTTTTTTAAATTAAATTTAAAATATTCAAGTAAAATTCTATGATACCCTATTTATAAAAATGAATATTTGAGTATAAAAATGAATTTTCTCCTAGTACATAAATTGTAATATAATCGTAGAATGATAAAATGTTTCATTGAATATATAATCTATAAATTTTATAATTACAATTAATATATATATCATAATTTAATTATTAAGATAAAAAAACATTGGGGGAATAAAAATAGTTTTCTGAAAATATATTTGTTTACCCCAAAAAATAACTTATACCAAAATAAATTATACTGATTATTCAAATTTAATTAATTAGATTATTTATAATTAAAATATAATTATGTAATTATAATACAAAATCAAATAAATAATTTTACTTTTAAATTACCCGATATAATGAGATGAAATAAAAAAATTACAAAGAGTATTTTTTTTACTATCCACAAAAAATTAATCTTCATTAAAATATTCTAAAAATTCACCGTATTATAATAATGACCTGATAAATTCAAAAATTATATCCATTATATCAAATTAAACATGTTAAAATTTTTTAAATTAATTTTAATATATACAAAAAAATTAATCAAAATCATATATATAGAAAACATATTTTGGAAGAAAAAAATGAATTTACTAAAAATTGAGCACTTATTCATTATTCATTAATCAATAAATTTGAATTATTTGAAAACATTAGATTTTTTTCATAATTTTTTTATCTCTTTCCTAACCTACCAATTTAATAACTTGGTTATAACAATATACTAAATAACAGTTCATTTAGGCTCGAGTTTGCATGTTTGGAAATCTAGCAAATACATCAAGTTTATTTCAATGGAAATTCATATAAAATCATGTGGTGTTACATTCAAACCCCCATAAATCGACTGAATACCATGAAATTCCATCACTATGAAAAAAAGTGGATATCTCTACATTTTCACATCTTATGGTTCGTATGTAGTGACCCAGAATATTTTATTCCTCCATTAGACATTAACATTATTAGTATACGTATTCTATAGAACATTATCTCTACGATCCATGATTTTTATTGGTATTTTTTTCACTGTAATGATTTTGATCTAGTGGTAAATAATTTTATTTTAAAACATGTAAAGGGCCATGTATATACTTCCTTGTGATAGATACATAGAACACATCATGAACATGAGATATTTTCTATAGAATTTCTATGTGATATGAAACCTACCAAATTTATTCATGATTTAAAAATGTGATGATATATATATTGGTTACCTTCCCATCAATCTAAATATCATAATCTTTAACGATGGATAAATTCATAGGAATACATTCTCACATACTTTGAATTCTGGATCACATTGATGGTTACCAGCATAACACATCTACTGACTCTGAGATATATTGATGTGTTAGGAAATAGATCTAACTTTATATTCAATTTAATTGTTTTTATTTGGTCTCAATGTAATTTTTATCTATCTTTATCATATTATTTCATATTTCTATACTTATTTCAATAGAGGGATTTATAAGGATCCAATTAAATTCTTGAGTGAAAGCAATTATGAGAAGAGAATTCGAAAAGACGAAGGTGTTGATCACAACTTGCATTTAAATATATAGAACATTATATTAACATATCCTCCAAGTTTTGAATGGTTCTATTATATATAACATTAGTCAGTGGTTGATAAAATGTATTGAAGGAAAAATCTAAATCCACATCATTCTAGATAAATTTTTATTACATCATGGTAAACATCTAATCTCGACCAGATTCAATAGAATTTTGTACCCCATACAACATTTCCACCTCATTAATATATATCGTGAAAGGATGATCAAGGGAAAAAACATATTAGATAGAAATTTTATATGGTTACATCATAAGGTAGTTCACCACAACACAAATAGAATTATAACCTTTTAATATTTCATGGAGTGCTATGAAAAATTCATTGTGACATTTTCCAATTTCCATAATAATTTGGGAAATGAATTTAACATGCCATTTGGATTTTAACTCTAAACCTTAACTTTCTAGAATACTAAACACCGATATATAGACTCTGTAATATCTCTCATTATTTTTTCCCTCAAAAATACGGGTTCATATCATTGTACATCCTCACTCTTCTTGAATGAATTGAAAATGATGGGAAATGAGCATATTCCAATGAATCATTTTCAAGTACTTTACTAATGGTAAATATTATCAGTTCTAAATCCTTATCATTCCATCAAAATCATGGATGAACTTAGGAGAATTTATTACATTCTTTTTTAGCTTTACATCTTCCCATTCCACCTCTTAAATCATCAAATGTATAGATGATTGAACACAAATTAGATAAAGATATGTTCCGTACCCTATAGTCAAGATCTCAGTGTCTACCCTTTCCTAAAAAAATAATGCACCTTTTATGATCCTCATCATAGGTAAACTATATTGAACATTTCAAATGAAATAATTAGAAATTGTTTTCTTCTTTTTATTGTGGCAATGTATTGACTAGTCACAAACTTTAATCAATTCCAACAATATTCTCTATATCGTACACAGCTATTTATGGTTTAATATATTCTTTAAACCATTATATTCATTATATATTTCACACCATTCTCTATAAATATAATTCATCCATACCATCAAAACAATAATTACAGAAGGTTACTCGATATTATGAGTAAGATAATTTACTATGTGGATATTCAATTAGTGTGAGGTATAAACTATCCCCATATAATTTGATAGAAGAATACATCTCATCCGCTTATTAAAATTATCACTATAAATCGATGTCTTTTCTCCATTATATGGTAGTGTGATTAAATTTACACTAATAAAGAATCTCTTCTGTTCCATGAAATTTTATTCACATTCTTATATTCAAAAAATGTAGACTCCCTTGTGAGTTTACATGGTGAGTGGATGGGATTTTTGTGGGAAATTATCCAAAAATTGAAGATAATGTCTATATAATATATGAAAATGTTTGGATCTCGGTCCAAGTTGTTGGACTATGCTAATGTTCAATAACATCCATCCATGAAGGATTAAATGATATACACTTAATGAAGACTATATGACCCAAAAATGAATTTTTATGCAACTAAAAGTCATACGCGGTAAATTTTTCATATATTGTCTCTTTTTGTAGCTTCTTTAGTACAATCCTCAAGTGATATTCATACTCTTAATTTCTTTTGAAATATATAATAATATCATCTAAAAACACTACACAAAATAATTAAGGTAACCTATAAATTAATAATTCAATAAATTCTTGAAATTAGAGGGGTAATTATTAATTCCAAATGAAATCACTCTAAATTCATAGTTTCTATACCATAAAATAGAAAACTATATTTGGTATGCCTTCACTTTTGAACAATAATAACTTGCATCCAGATAAATAAACAATATTTGATAAATATTGATCTCATCTTAATTGATAAAAAAAATCACAAAGACATGGAAGTGGTTACTTATTCTTGACTATGATATTGTTATGTTCACAAAAAAAAATACAGAGTCTCACACCCCATGCTAATTCACTTGGATGAAAGTATCACTAGGTTCTAGTTCTATTGAAAACAAAAAATCACATTTTATAGGAATAATGTGAACAAATTTTTTAATTATAATAACAAAAACAAATAAAATAAACATATCCGTGATGTTTAGTATCTCCATAACCATTTGATATGAATACACCCTTTGAATATCAATCAAGACCCACAAAAAAGAAAATAATTTCCCCCAAAAGTTCAAATTTATCCACAAACCGATTGACGATCATAGGATAGTTCATAATATCAAATTATAATTAACTTCATCAACAATTGATTTGGAATATATATAAGGAAATCCAATCCATCCCTAAAAAGACAAAAAAATATTGAGGAATAAAAAAAAGTTCTATAGGAATCACATTCCAAAAAAAATCAATTTTATAAGAATCCTAAACATGATAAGAGATTATCATACCATTAAAATTTCATATAAAAGATTAAATATCTATTCCATTATATGGAAATTAAATACCCTTAAAACATTATATAATATAATAGATTGAGTAGATCAAGAATCAAATTAGACTTTAGTAGTTCTAGAGTGGATGGTATGTGTACCTTTCACCACATAACTCAATTAACCTACATCAAAAATAGTGATATCATGAGATTTACATTTTAAATTTGGATTAATATATTGATAAAATCAATCATAACCCTTATGTCTCATATTCAATAATTGGGTATAATAATAACCATAAATAATTTATTTAAATAATTATAGTATGGGTGGTGAATTCTATAGAGAATTTTCTTTATTCACATCATTAGCTATCTTTGTAAGAACCTGGATATTAATTTCAGGAATGGATATTCATTTTGGGTTGTTTTGAGGATAAAGGAAGAAATGAGGATTTTCCAAGTACACGCCGTGTACTTATGAGTACATTCCATATACCTGATTACTATGTATAGCCATGTAATATCCATTTAATGGATGAGTACATGTTCATGTGATTACTTGGAAGATTTCTTAAGTCAGGGGCCGGTTATGGCTACTGTACAACATGTACATTTAATAAACATGCTGTGTAGTTTTAGTTTTCTTTGATATAGCATAGTGGGGTTGTTTCTCATGTCCAAAACTTACTTATTCTTCTCGTGTTTTTCTATAGGAGTCCTCCGGAACATCCAATGAATATTGAACCCCTGATTCTCCATCCAACCTCCAATTTAGATGCCTTCGGGTGGGTTAGAATCCCACCAATGAGTACTCAATTCTGCAAGATCATTTCTTTATGATTCATCCTATTTCATGAGTTGTTCAAGGTTGGTTGTTTTTACATTTTTGTATATCTACATCGATTTAGTCTGATTTAAGGGCCAACATTCAATGACATCGATCATACAACATTGAGGTTTGTGGGTTTTTCTATTCACTCTATTGTATAGGATTATATATTATATATGTGCTACATGCCCAAGTTGGGTTTATTGTATGATTTGGAATTTAACCTTGATTATCACTTTATATGGTCTATTTATTTGATAAAGGGTTATTTATTATGCATAAGGTTAAATACCTTGTTTATGGGACACATGTGGGTGCATTTCCCTTGTTTGACTGTTTTATGGCTATTTGGTCTAGGATTCATGTTATGATTTTCTTGTTTTCCATTCCTTTCTTTGTTATGATGGAGTTTATGATTCTGTTAGATGGATGTGATATGAATTGTGAATGTTTTACCAAGAGGTATTACCTATGAGATATTCCCATAGAAGGTTCATTTTTGTATGTTTTAACTATTTCATTGACCCATGGGTATTGACTATGAGAGCATCTAGGTGGTTCTCGACCCATGGGTTTTGACCGTGAGAGCTTACCGAGGTGGTTGTTTATAATTGTTTGATAGTAAATTTGAAAAAATGGGTTAGACAGTGATATATTTTTAAGAGGGTCTTTATTAAATTAATTATTGTTATGTTAGATAGAGGGGGATTAGAGTGTGATATCTTTCCCAAAGGGTCATTTTTGATTGATTGAATGATTATGAAGCGTCTGTCAAGCATAATCACATTCTTGGATTCAGTATTACATTTTTTAGATGGTCTTTGGAGATATCTATTTTATTACATAGATTGGTGAAAAATATTAGCCTAGATCCTAAGGATTACTTGTTTCAATGGATTTAATAATAAATGAAAATGAATGAAATAGGACTTGTAGGATTGTTTACTTTTGTGTGCTTCTTAGCTTATTGCTTCATTTTTACAATTACCTTCTATATATATTGACTGCCAGTTAGACATAGATATTTTGGTGGATGCCTATTGGGATCTCTCTAACACCCTATTTGGGTCATGATTTTGGACCCAAACTGATTATATGGTTGTAGGTAATGATAAGGGATGTCTCCCTTCTTAATCAGGTACATGAATACTATTAGATTTGGATAGAATGGGACCAATATGAGGCCTGTGATGCTACTGGAGTTTATTTGTTTCTTTTGTTACTTTTTTTCTGTATTGATTTCCAAAAATTGTGACTTGTTTAGACGTTTTCAAATATACATATTTCATGCAATTTTTATATCTATTGCAGCTTCTGTTGGATTTACTTTCAATGTTACGTTGCTTATTTTTGTTGGTATTATTGCTTCTTCTATTGTTTATTGTTTGTTTTTCTATTGTGTATACTCTGCTAATGACGGAATAGAGTCCCTAATATCACACATGGCCCTCCCTACTAGTCGAAAACATCTGGAATTTTGGGAAATGCACTTGAGGTTATGTGTCCAACCAGGTTCAAGGCACCTTTGGGAGTCACCTAGATTTGGGATGTTATAAAGTTGTATTAAGGATAGTTTCCTTTCTACATTGTCTTACTATTTGGATCCAATAGACTAGGATATGAAGGAATAGGTAGATGGTTATAATCTGTGATTAGGAGTAGCTAACTAGTGTACATAGAAAAGCCAAGTTTCAAAAAACATTTCAATTTTTCAAGACTTTCAATTATTACAGTTTATTGATTTCACCATTGGGTGATTCAATTGTATTATGCTATTATGATTGATATCATTGTGGTTCAATTTCAGTTACAACTAGATTAAATGAGTGTATACTATGTAATGAATTATATTGTAACTTTCTAGAGATTACAATTCAAGCATTATTGTAATTCTATTTAGGGTGAATTACTGATTGCATGTTGTTGTGATAGATGTTGTGATAGATATGCATGTTTTTTTGATAGATTTCATGATATAAATACATGATATCTGGATAGGGTATTGTCCAATGTAATTTTTTGTTTAGATGGATGACATGATTTGGTCCTTGAGGTGTTATGGGCCCTATTGGATCATAATTTTTTGGAACATGTTGGAATATTATATGATCTTTATTAAGGAATTATATGAATAAGGATTCCAAAATTTGATTCGTGAGGAGAATGTGCTCTCATGAATTAGAAATTTTCATGCCTTGGGAAAAATTTTAAGATTTTGAGGGTTCTGGAGAAGTTTTTGAGGCTTAATGTCTGGAAACCCAGCCAACATACCATGTTATGTTCTAAACACATGCCACATGTTCTTATGTTCTGGTAGAACTGACTTTTCATAGGTATATGTTGTGTAAAGTATGTACACGCCACATATTTTTAGACTGTTTTATTGACTGTGTTAGCAGAGACACAGGGTTGGTACACTCTTGGTAGAACACACTGTGTACTCTGAGTAAAGGTCATGCTGTAATTGATTATGTATCCAACCGTCTAACTACCGGCACATGCGGATGAAACATGAGTTGTACACAACATATAGTAATCAACTGTGTATCTGGTTATGTTAATAACAACACAGGTGGATGTAACATAAGTAGTACGTGAGTTTTCTAGGGTGAACATGTTGGGTTGTGTTACATAAGAAATACAATGTATTTTTAGTTGTGTATAAGTACTCAGACAAGAATGGGATATTCATGTACAAGCCGTGTCTCACTAAGAACACGACGTGTGTATGGGTGGGACACAACAAGGTTGGAAGAGGTACACTTCCATTTTATGGTTTCAACTGAACATTCTGTGTAGTGGTTTTATACACCATTTAACCCTATTTAGTAAATCTTGAATGCATTATTCTCCTATTCCATTCTAGAGATTTTATGTTTCTTTCCTAGATAATCATGAAATACGGCGCACACTTGACCTTGCAGAGTCAGGCTACCAAGACGTTTTTCAGTTTTACACTAGGTACAGGGTGGTGAACAAACACTAAAAATGGAAGATTAGGGGATACCAATATATCCTCATGTAATGGCCATTTTGACACCAGCTATTATACTGGATGATGTTGATGATTCATAGTTTGGTAAAGGCCTAATGAGGATGGCACAGACCATTCAGGGAGCACAAAATCCTGCCCCGACTATAGTAGATATGATGAGGGTGTTACAACAGCAACATCCTCAAACTTTTTCATGGTATAGAGGACCACAGTCTACAGAGTAATTGTTATTGTCCATTCAATCTATCTTCAATAATTTGGAGACACCTCCTGAGAAGAGGGTGAAGATCACGACCTCCATGCATAGTAATTCCACTAAGAGATAATGGGATGTTATATCACAGGAAATATATCATTGAGATATGACTTGGGAAGAGTTTTTGAGGACCTTCTATGATTACTTCTACCTTGATATGTTGAGGGCCGATAGAGCTTGAGAATTCATACATTTGGATTAGGGTGCTATTTAAGTATTGGATTACTCATCTCGTTTTACATTGATTCAACACTTCACACCTGTTCTGGGGGGTGATGAGTTATTACTAGATATTCTATTTGAGGATGGTCTTATGTTTTACATTCAATCACAGGTGAATGTTTTCATGTATAATTAAGTGACTGCAATAGTAAATCATTATCTAATTTCTGAGTGCAATCTATGGATGTTTGAAGCTGTGAGGCTGGGCGGTTCAACATCCAGGGTTGGTACTCTTTCGAGTGATAACATGAAGCCCCATAAGGATGTTTCTTTAGGTATCTGAGTTGTGTGTTACCACTATGAAATGAGAGGGTACATGAGACCACAGTGCTTGAGAGACTGATTTTAGTGTCAATACTGTGGAAATCTGGGTAATATTTAATGTTTTTATAGGATTTTTCCACCAACAACAAGTTATAGGGGATCTGTTATGAATCCAGGTACAGGGGATGGACTGCTAGTTTATCATCAATTATGGAATTGGGGTTATTTATTCTCATGATGTGGTCATGTCAATAGTAACAAGATGATAAGTTCTTAGTGACAACAGGGTGGACTAGATCAGGCTATCCATGCAGGGTCATAGGGTCGCAGTACATGTCAGACTTTTGTGATGGAATAGAACCAGTAGGAGAAGGACCCCTGACCCACTACAGTTTGAGGTATGATTCTAGTTTCCTCAGTTTTAGATTATGATATTTTTTATATAGGGTCTTCCCATATTTTTTTATCATTTCCCATTATGGAGAGCCTTGGGCTATGTATCTTTACTTATGAAGATTTTATGATGCTAGAAAATCTATTGGGGATTATGACGACTAGTGTACTTCAGTGCAAGGAGTGTCCTCTTGAGGTTGGTGGGTGTAACCTTTTTTGGGACCCCTATGTCATATAAATAACCATACTCTTTTCCATTCTTGTAATGTACTAGTTGGTCTCTATATAATAATTTATTGACTCCTATCACCATAGGGTGATTTTCACGTCTCCATAGGGGTGGTATTTTCTAAACAAGGGTGAATGGGTTGTCTAGGTTAGCAGAGCGGGACTTGAGAGTCATGGGTTGGAAGTTATTAGAGCCTAGATCTCTAGTTTATATCTGGATGACCAATGGACATCAGAGATTGACTTTCCTCCAGTGGTGGATCATTCCAGAGATGTCCTTCTAGACAACTTTTTAGGTTTTCCTCTAGAGAGAGGTAGATTTCTCAATTCATCTTGTGATAGAAGCGACACCAGTGCCTATTCCTCCTTATAAATTGGATACCCTAGAGTTACAAGATCTCAAAAAGTAGTTAGAGGATTTTTATGAAAATGGTTTCTTCTAAACTATAACTTCTCCTTGGGGTTCCCTTGTCTTTTTAGTGAAAATGTTGGATGATAACCAAAAACATTGTGTGGATTATTCGAAGCTGAACTAGTTGATAGTAAATAAAAGATATCCCTTGCCAAGGATTGATGATCTATTTGATGATATTTGCAGATCTTGGGTGTTCTCGAAGATTTACTTGAGATCTAGTTATCATTAGTTACAAGTTAGATGATCATATATATCTTTTATAGCCTTTCAGAGTATGTATCACCTATAAAAGTATTTGGTTATGTCATTCGGTCTCACGAATGCGCCAGATATTTTTGTGGAACTGATGAATTGAGTGTTCCATCCTTACATGGATTCCTATGTGGTAGTATTATGAACAATATTATTGTATACTATCACACCTGACACAACCATGCCATCAATGTTGAGATCATATTGAGTACATGAAGATAGAATGAGTTTTATGAAAGGCCCAGATAAAGTGACAGCAGTAGTTTCCAGGGGGCATCCGAAGAACATATTTTTAATAAAATGTTTTCTGGGGATGGGTGGTTACTATAGGTTCTTTATTCAGGACTTTTCATTCCTTGAATCACCACTTAAGGGGCATAACGAAGAATGGTGTGAAGTAATTGTGGATATATTCCCATGATACATCCTTTCAAGATCTAAAAGGGAGATTGAATTCAATACCTATACTAATTTTTCTGGAGCTGAGAAAGAGTTACACGATTTACTGTGATGCGTCAGGTATCAGGATGGGAGTAGTTATTATGCAGTTGGGAAGGAGTTTTTTCATATGGTTCTCTATAGTCGAGTCCACATGAGAGAAATTACCTGAAACATGATCTCGAGTTAGCTGTAATTGGGAATGGTTTACAATTTTGGAGAAATTTTATTTTTGGAGAAAAATTTTTGGTATATAATAACCACCATATCCTCAAGTATATCATTACTCACTGTGATATGAATTTGAGACAACAAAGGTGGTTTGTGTACCATTAGTCTTTTTATTTTGAGCTAGCTTAATTTCATGGGAAAGGCAATGTAGTGGATGTTGTTTTGAGTAGGATAACTTAGATATAAGATGTTCTAGGGGCCAATAGTGAGTGGTAGGTTATGGATTTGTTCTCTAAGTTACATTTGGAGGTGCACGATTGATAGGGGGAGATGTTTCTTTCGTCTCTAGCTGTTACCTATACAATTTTGGATTGAGTGCGATTGATGAAGTTATCATATTCTGAAGGCCTAATACTTCAAGAGAGTGTTTCAATTGAGGACCCTACTCTTGGGTGGACTATAGGATATGGTGCAGTTTTTCATTTTCATGGACACTTATGAGTGTTATAATACATATGCGAGGTGCTTCTAGGATATTTTCATACCTCAATATGGGAATTTCATCCTCTTGTCACCAAGATGTTTCATGATCTACAACGTCAGTATTGGTGGCCATGCATGGAGATGGATGTTTCTTATTTTTATGAGATGTTCCACCTTTCAGTAGGTGTAGGAAAAGAATCATCAACTGACAAGGCTATTATAGAAGTTACCCATTCTCGAGTGTATGTGGAATGATTTTGTAATGGATTTATTTATGATTTTACCAAGGTCTTCTAGAGGAAATCATTACTTATGGGTTATTGTTGTCCAAATCATGATGGATTCACATTTCTAGATGATCAAGGAAACCTTAAGTGTTGATGAACTTGTAGAGTGGTACATCTGAGGTATTGTACATTTTCATGGGGTTCCTCAGTCTACTATTTCAGACAGGGACACCCGGTTTACTTCTCATGTCTACTAGGGACTACATAGGGATTTGAGTACATAGGTATTTCTATGTGATACTTACCATCCCTAGACATATTTTCAGTCTGCGTGGGAGATTATAGTTTTAGAGGACATGCTTCAAGCCTGCATCCTATATTTCAGGGGATCATGGGAGAGACACATACCCCTAGTGGACTTTTCCAATAATTGTTCTCATGAAATGATTCAGATGGAATCTTATGAGGATTTGTATGGTAGGTTGTTCCAATCAAACCTATTTTTGGATGGAATTAGGAGAGGAATCTATTCTAGGACCTCATCTTTCCGAGGAGACTACTGAGCAAGTGGAGTTGATTTGGAAGAGGATGGATATTGCACAATATCTGAAGAAATCTTATTCTGATCAATGGAGATGACCTATAGAGTTTGAGTTCAGAGATTGGGTTTTCTTACATGTCAAAAAAATGTTGGGACAAAGGAGTATTAGGATATTGGGGAAGCTTTCACTGAGATATATCGGTCTATTCAAGGTTTTTGAGTGAGTCGTAATGATTTCCTGTCAGTTTTAGTTACCTCAAAGGTAAAGGGAAATGCACAACTTCTTTTCCATTTCTCTTTAACAAATGTTATATTTTAGACCAGTCTTATGTTTTTTAACCCTATGAGGTTTAGATGGAGGTGTATGCATACTTTGAGGAGCACCTTATTCATATTCTAAATTTCATCGCGATGGTTCCCCATGGATGGTATATTCTTATGGTACACGTGATATGGAAACCTGGGAAAGTGTAATTCAAGACATGGGAGAGGGAGGTCAACGTACGATCATATTGGTACCTTTATTTTGAAGTTTATTTTTCACCTAACATAGAAGGGATGTTCTGGGAATAATTTCTTTATTGGGGGAAGTTTGTATGAAAATAGATCTTCATTTCTAGTATGGATCTTGATTTCGTGTTGTTTTAAAGAAAAAGAAAGAAATGTGATGTTTCTATGTACATGTAATGAACTTATGAGTACACACCGTGTTCCTGGTTTCCACGTACAGTTGTGTACTGGCCGTGTAACATTTGAGTAAATGGCCATGTGATAACCGGACATACCACTTATGTCGGGGGCCAGTTAAGGCTACTATAGGGCATACAAATTTAATGAACACACCATGTAGTTTTCTTTTAATTTGATATATCATTCTGGGGTCATGTCTCATGTACAAAACCAACTTCTTATTCCTTTGTTTCATACAGGAGTGCTTGGGAGAAATGAATGAAAATGGAACCCCTGATTCTCTATCCAACCTATGATTGGGATGTCGTTGGGAGCATTGGAATCACAATGGTGACTTCTCAATTCCTCTATAGCCTTTCTTCTTGATTCCTCCTCTATCTTGTGTTATTAAATGTTGGTTTTTTTTTCAAATTTTTTTAGATCTACAACAGTTTAGACTGATTCAAGGGATAACATTCAAGGATATAAATCATACCACATCGAGGTAGGTGTTTTTTGCATTTCGTTTTTTGTGTCTTCGATTTTATATGCTTAAATTTTCTCTTGACCTTGTTTTGGCGTATTTCTTGATTTGGAATTTAACCTTATTTATCACCTTCTATGGTTTATTTATTTGATAAAGGAGAGTTTCTTATGAATAAGTTTATATAACTTATTTATGGAACACATGTGGGTTTATTTCCCTTATTCTTCTATTTTCTGGTTTTTTTTCTAGGATGCCAGTTAGGCTTGCCTTGTTTTCCATGCATTTCCTTTATAGGATGGAGTTGATTATTATGTGAGATTCCTCTAATATGCATTGAGATTGTTTGACAATGGGGAATAGATTGTGAGAGATTCATGAGGAAGGGTCATTTATGTATGTTTTTAATGTTATGTGGACCAAGGGGTACTGATTGTGAGAGCTACTAGGAGGTCATTAACCTTGGGGTTTAGATTGAGAGAGAATTACCATGTGGTTTTTTACAAATTTTTATAGTAAATTAAACAAAAGAGGTTAGTCCATGAGATATTTTCAACACGGTCATTATTTAATGAATTGTTTTTATGGTAGGCCACGAGGGATTAAACTGTGAGAACATTCCCAAATGGTTGTTTTTTATGGAATGGATAATCATGAAGCATCTTCCAAGAAAAATCACATTGTTGGATTTGGTATTGTAAGGGTTGGTGTCCTGAGAACCAACTGTTTTGTAATTTGATTAGTTGAATGTTCACTTATTATATATTGTTCATTGTTCTGCATGACTATAATATAATAATGTCCTTGAATATTTGTTCCATTAATAAGTTCATGGAAGATCCCCACTATGATGAGAACCTTAAAATGCTATAAAATATTCTTAAATAATTTTCTCCAGTTGGATGACATACTATGATAGGACACATAGTATACACACCTTCATGTGTGAGTACTCATACGAAGAGGAGACTCTTTCTCATGGAGTTATCACTTGGTAATCTCCATGATGAGAGATTATGAGAACAGACCCGCTATTAGAAATTCCACACATCTTGGTGTGATCATACATTACTATCTGAGAGAATGTGTAATGGTCTTTAGACTGGAATATTATCATTAACTCATGTCATGACTTGCGCACTAATATTTGCTGAAGAAAACTATCACGAAGACAGTTGGCAGGAAGTAGGGTATGTTGTATAAGGACCTGGCCTTAAAACATTACATAATCTTGAATTAAATGAATAGTTCACATTGAGCATATTTTCCGGTTTAGAGTTATAGAGAGTTAGGCCATAACTATTACATCTCAAAAGTTTACAATGTAGACACTTCTACACAGTTTCCATTTTTTTACAAAACCTGAACTCTTGAAAAAAAGAGTCATGTCTAGTACCATGTTTAAGATAGCATGACTTTTCCTTGATCCCATCATTGACCCTATTCAAAATTATGTACTGTAAAAAACATTTAAAAAACTTGGGATGAGCATAAAAAGCTCAGTAAGGGATGCACAAATAAGGAAAACTGTTAGTTTTTCAAAACAACAAGTAAAATCGATGAATGGATGATTTACATAAAAGTAGGGCGTATAAAATTTAACCTATATAGAATAGTTGAAACTAAGAATAATGAGGAACGAAATGATTTTAATTATTATCATACATACATAGATCCAACGAGACAAATGGTTCTTGATTCTAATAGTAGACATAGATTTAGTGGAATATCCTAGAATATGTTTCAAAGAGAGATTCTCATGTTGAAGGGTACTTCCACCAGAGGAAATCAAAATGTAGGTTTTAATAAATAGATTAACTAAGGTAGATTTCGTAAATTCACTTAATATATAATGATATATAGCCTCATTTGCCGCCAAAATGACGGCCAACCATGAACCCTTTAAAAAGGAATGATAAAATCACATGGTTTTCCTACAAAGCTTGGCTAACATTTCACAAATAGTGTATCATCACACTATAAAAAACTATAGACATCCCTTCCTGACTGTGAACCCCAAATCACCTGGTTTTTTAACCTTATATCTGGTAGAAATACACTATTCACTATATCATGGTTAGAATTTACCAGGTGGGTACTCCACATTGTTTATACTAACCATTCGGAAGGACTTTTTCACCTCAAAATCAGTGTTCTAAACACCAAAAAATCCCAATATACACTAGTTACCTCGATTACGTACAAGGGAATTCATATAAGGCCAAAAAAATTAAATTATATAAATAATTCACAGAATATAATAGATTTTTTATTCATTAATGTTCTTGTATCATACACAAAACCCAAGGGACGATTTATGGTTTTGATAAAATTATTATATAGAGTCCAAAACCAATGCCTGGAAATTAATAAAGAACTCCACTCTCCTTTAATATATAAACCCACCTAGTATTGAATTAATCATCACTCAAAAACATTGGATCACTTCATTACAATTCTCTTCCATCATGAGTGTGCTCCCACGGCTCCCCTAAGATCTAATGAATCCCATAAAGAGCCCTTGCAATCAACCTCTCTAGGTAATGAATCATCTCCATCACCTAATTATTAAAACATTCTCATTACCTTATTTTGGCTATCACCAATTCATAATTATCAGATATTTTCTTCCTTGTACTAACTAATTCCATTATAATGTCAAAATTATGAGATTCCTAATTAATTATCTTTAATCTGTACCATGACCATTTATGTTACCCTATTATGTTGTTGAATTTTACTTATGTTTTCCTATGAAAAAAATAATGTAGTTAATACTTGTACACATGTCTAATTGTGGTTGTTCACTTTTATGACCTTATAATTATTCTATTGGAAATTTAAATGTATGTGGTGTAAAATACATAATTGAGGGGTTAAATATGATGAAATATGATCTTTTTAATATGATCTATGTGGAACATTTATCCATATTGAATATATGATTATAATGGGTGTTCCCATATTTCACTCTAATGAATTGGGAAATGTTTTCGTCTCATGATGTTTCTTATAATGTTTTTAGGAGGTTATCCTAAAAAATTACATTATATTTTCATAATTTTCATCCTTTACATATGCTTATGATGTCATGTTTAATTTTTTTCCACATTATCATGTTGTCTTTTTGTTATCATATTATATCATTCCTCATTTTTTAAGAATATGATTATCACATCTTTCAGCTCCTATTAATACTCTTTTAGTATATCATATAATATATTATTAATTTTATGATTTTAATATTCCCGTACATGGACATATATATGACCACTTACTTATATACGTCTCATAGTTATCCCATACTGTTTGGGAAGACTGATTTTTTTAAGAGCACATTAAAGATATTTACATTAATTTTGTTGTATCCCATGTTAAGAACGGTATTCTTAATACGTAATTCCAAAATAGAATAGAATAAATGATATTATATCTTGTATTTTCTAAATTATTATTTAAAAAATCATGAATTAATGAGTAATAAAAATAATGGGTGTCATAGAGTGTACCCATTTCAGTACAAGACTTTCTCTACTATGATAGACATGAGAGTGAAACATGACTACAATGATGGATTAGAGAGTGAACCCATTCCCCTATGATATTATTGCATACAACCAAGACAACTAATGAAATATTTTCTATGCTTTAGTTCCTTTTACTATTCATTTATTTATACTAATGTTATCCTCTCATGGCTCATGTTCTTAATCCTATCATGATTTATGTATTATAAACTATCATGATATAATATAAGACTCATGATTGTGATATATGATATACATGGTATAATTTTCAGATTTTAATATTATGTTGTCATACCTTCCGTATCATTTTATAATCATATGACAATTTATATCTACATTATTATCCCTTTACTAAGGGACATATTTTATATATTCTTATTTTTCATTTCCCATGGTTTTGAGGAAAATTTTTATGTCTGATATTTCTATTAATGTTGATCATTATGTGGAAGTAAGTTGACGATGATGTATATATTTTTTGTAAAAGTAGTTTATATTTCCATGTTTTGAAATATACTTGACTAAATCGATTCTATTGTTGAACAAATATTCATGTAATGAATATTATAATTTTAATATGTAATATCAATGTATGAAAATAATGGGTCATTTTTATTTGTTCAAAGGAATTTTTAGATAAAATTTGAAAACTGTTATGATAAAAAATTATTATGAACCATGATGACAAGGGTATGTATAGGAAAAAATCTTAATGTTTTAGTACTGATCCTAAATTCACTAGGTTAAACCCACGAAGTCTTAGAAGAAGGTGTCATGATTTACAAATCTTATAATTCATTTTTAATGATTATTTAGAATCCCCAATGGTTATTGTTTCTTATAATAGGATTTTGGGTTTGAGTCATTGGATTAAACCTAAATGTAAAAATGTTAATTCTGAATATAATGGACAATTAAATTATTTTCCATGGAAGAAACATAATAATATGTGAGTTGGAATGAAAAATATTTTTAGTACGCACACACAAAATTCTCTATCTATGAATCTTGATGATCTTGCAAATGAGAAAATTATGGAACATTGATTTGTTTAATACATCACAATATAATGTACGAATCATTTGAAGGATTCCACTGATATAGTGGCCATTGATGAATGTATTATTAAAAATAAAAAGAAATTTTCCACTTTTTAGTGTTCGTAACATGGGAAAATTATTTTTATTATTAGTCATTTTAAAGGAAAATAAAAACAATGGTGTAAACTGAATAAGAACATGAGAGAAAAAGATGATATTAGATCAATTTTTTGTGATTAATTTAAAATATTATTCTTCAATATGAATTTTCCATGTATTGTTACTATTTATATGAATAATGATTCACTGAGTAAATGTATAAGTATAAAAAATATTTTGGTACATATAAGGAATAATTCTTAATATATATGATTAATGCATATCATATTATTTGATAACATGAATATAATATTGATCGATTATTTAGTGTATTATATTTTAATCTATGAAGCGTGATATCCATATGAGACATCAATTATTATGAATAGAATTTACAATTTTCTTTTATTGTGGATTTTGAGATGGTAGTTACCCATATATCTGAATGTTCTAATATGAAATAAATAATGGAATTCACATAGAATTATAAATACCATAGAGGGAATAAGATGAGGAATCCATTATGCCAAAAATGTTGAAGGAATCAATAGTTAAATGATATAAGTAGATATATTAAATTACTCATGTTTATAAGGAATGTTCATCAGGTATTAAAATGATTATTTAATGGGAAGAAGATAGAAACTGATGTGAATAGATAGAAATATACATAGAGTTCACCACATATACTCTAATGTTTTATTTAAAAGGGGGGATCTAATTATTCTACAAAGTTACCAAATATGACGGTTAATGATGATGAATAATTTCAACAACCTCTAAATCCCATATAATTGGAAATCTCATGTTATCACTATTTCTAATGAAGGGTACGATAAATTTTTTTTGAAACAGACATGTAATATTCTCTCGTGAGATGATGATTCCTTATTTTATTCTATATTTAACATCACTTTTATATCATAATAATTTTATATTGGTATCATAGCACCACATAAATAATTAAATGTTGATTTAGGAGAAAAACCAATAAATGTAAGATAATTTCATCCCAAGTCTATGATTCTACATTGTTTGAGGTTTGGGACAATGTGTTTCAAAAAATTCATTTCATTCATAATCATTTTAAATGTGATGTTATTTTCAGTATGGATTCTCTTTACTACATGTATACCACATCGATTTTTGAGAAATGGAAGTTGAATTTTCTATTATGAACTAACCATTGACCACCTTTCAGTGTCCTAAAAACAATACATCTTATGTAAATTTCAACCATCACACGAGTTATCCTTAATATCATTAATGTGAATATGTATCATATTTATAGGGAGATAATTATCATCAATGACATGTATATTGTATGATATTTTATTAACGTAATCCGTGAAAAGGTGAATATTCTTTATCTGAATCATGATTATGAAATTTTAACAAAAATCCTACAAAGTCCTACACCCATTTATATGAATCTATATAGAATAAAAAAGATTAAGTCATAATATATAATGAATAAAATCTATAAGAATTCAGATTAGTGTTTTATTAAGCCATGTGTGTCACCATAGAAAGTAACACTCATTTTTATTAGGAAGAAATATGGATAATTATGATAATCCTATGATTATATAGTAGATTACATGATCAAAAACAATAACAAGTATCCTCTACCCTATTTTGATGACTTATTTGATCAACTTCAAGGCGATATATACATTTTCCCAGTTGTTCTTCATTCTTGATTTTATCAATTTTGGGCCATTTAAGATGATATAACCAAAATATAATTTCATCAAATATAATCAAACTATAAATTTATAGTCATTCTATGTAGTATTACTAATTCAATTTATATTATCATTGATTTAATAAAGAGTATTTGGTGTTTTCCATGATCAGTTTATGGTTATATTTAATGAAAATATTACTATTTATTCAAATAGAAAGTTTGATCGTGAAAATCAATTAAAGACCGTTCTATGAACACTAAGGATTTTAATGTGTTATAAAAAGTTACCATGTTATAATCTTGGAGCCAGAATATTTAACTCATTGGTCATACAATCTAAAGTGAGGTTATTTTAATATAACCTTCAAAGAGTAATTTTATAAAACATTATCCTAGAATAAAAATATTATATATATCCATAATTTTCTTGTTTTATCTTGATATTGTCACAACATTGTTGAATTTTATTTATATAAATAGAATTCTATCACTTATTAACTGAAAAAGGGAATTGTGTTACTTTGGAAATATGAATGTGAGGAATGTTTTAAGGTATTGAAGGGAATGCTTGAAATTGCACTTTTTTTTGCACCACCGTATAATGGAAAATGGTTTTTAATCTATAGTGATGAAATAATAATGGATTTTATTGTGTTTTAATGAAAAATGTCAGGGTTATAGCATATGACTCTAGAAAATTGGGGGTTCGTGGGAAAAAATTACCCAATATAAGGTTTGGAGTTTGGCATGGTAATTTGTTTATCAATGACATAGAGGAATTTTCTCTATTAAGAGAGGTGTGACATATATAGTGGTCATAGAAGAGTAATTTATATATTCACGAAGAATGATTTTTTAGCAGAAAGGATCATGCAATATTTTAATTATGTGGATCAAAAAATATCAAATGGTTCATGTCAGTAAAAATATGGATAAATAAATCATGAAATAGTGGTATATATTTTTTTCTTGAATTAATTATCAACCATCTATTATAGTGAATAATGTAGTGGAAAAAATTATGATTTTGAGCTTCAAAAGATGATGAGAAATATTCATGATTTCAAAATTGATTGTGATTGATGGGTATGATTTAGGATTCATGTACAATTCCAATACATAATATATTTGAAGAATGATTTTATCAATAATTCTTTTAGTTCTTCATAGTCTTTTCATCATATAATTTTAGTGATGTTAATTGATTTGAAATAGTATTTTTGGTGGGATATAATGAAGAGATATATTATAGAGTATGATTATTTCTGCATGGTTTTTAGTAAAATTGTGGATGAGAGGTTGAAGTTTAAGGGGTTGTTACAATATTTTCCTCTAATACAATGGAAATGGTTAAATTTTATCATTTAATTTCTCATCTGAATCCCCAAAAACAATGAATGGAAAAATCATATTTGTGTTGTAGTTAATTTCCTTACAATGTTAACAAAAATTATTTCCATTAGAGCATATATCTATATTTAATAAAATATTCTATAATACATTATTTAGATGGTAATATTTTGTTTAATAAAACTATATTTTTTAGGATTAGGATATTATAATTACCTCAATGTATTAGAGAAGTATATTTCATGCTTGGGATGTTCTGTTATGTTTCATAACTGCTTATATTCTTCATAAATATGTTCTATATAAGAGAATTATTAATACACTAGAACACATACTAAATGATATCTATATGTATTTAAAAGGTGGTTGGGATCAGCACCTTCCATTGGATTATTTTTTATAAAAAAATAAAATTCACTAAAGTTTTCAAATTACGCCTTTTGATTCCATCTATTGTAAGAGGGGATGAATTCTTACATGATGAAATGAAGTTGGAAAAATAAATCTATAAGGACATGATCTGGATGATTAAATTATAAATATGGTTATAAAAATTCCAAAGACACATAAGATAATATTAGAGTCTATAAGAAGGATACGATGGAATTTGTCAGAAAGATCATGATTTTAATGATGGTGAGAAGGTATTCCTATGAATAAATCCTTTTAAGAGGTTGAAGAGATTTTAAAATATGGGAATTATAATTCCATTATATATCTTTCCTTCTTAATCTATTGATCATATAATGATTATATCTTATCAATTATAACTTCTACCCAATCTCTCCCCTTCTTATGATGTGTTCCAAGTATCTATTCAAGAGATGCATATACGTGATCATTACAATTAATATACATAGATGATTCACCAATTAAACCTAATATATATTATAAACAACACCCTTTTGATATTATTGATTGTAGAGTTAATTTTCTATGATATAAGATCCCTCACACTGAAAATGTTTTATATGAAACAACCTTTTTGAGAATTCTACATGGTATCCTAAGAATGTAATGCGATAGATGTATCCTCATTTTATTTATCTAATATTATTTTTTATGAATTTATTTTTTGGTTGTCGAGTTTAATACACATATATGTTTATTGAAATATCTCTCATAAAATAATTTTATTTTTTGATAGCCTATGTTACACACAATAGTGAGTTTAAATGAATCATGATACAATATATGAAAGTTATCACCTAGCCATTGGACTTGTATGCTTGAAAAGGAATAACAAAATTTGGAAAAATGTGTCTTTATATAAATATTAAATATTTTTATTTTTTTATTGATTATAAATGAAAATAAAAAACATTTTAACTATAATGAAATATTTTTTAGAAATGTTTATTCATGTTGTAATGTATTTATTTATATTAATAAATAAAATTAATCATAATTTAGAAATTATTTTAATTATTTTCAAATATGATTTACTTTATTGAATTATTTCAACATTACATAAAAAATTTCCTTCCAAATGGATAATAATAATTTTTTAATGTATAAAAAATGTTTTTTATTTCATATAAGTATTTATCACATTTTTCACCACTAAATAAAAACTACACTCTTGTACAATTAAAAAATTAATTAAATAAATAAAATTATTTGTTTCAAATGGGATAAATTGTTACCCTAAATTATTGTTCAATATGAATACAAATTGTGGAAAAATAAATCACCATAATAACGAGTAATTTAGGTTAAACTAGATTAAAAATAAGTGATAAATTTTAAAATTTTCATCCTAATTATTATTTGATGAAGGTAATTATACCATTATCACCATATAATCCAAATTAATTATTTTAATGTTATCTTTTCCATGATAATTATTTTAATATTCATTAAATCAATGAGCGTTACTAAATGTCACTGTATTTTTTATATGTTTAATTTTTTCAACATAGGAAAAAGTAAAGGATATTAAAGAATATATGTATTTATTTTTATCATAAAAAATTAATTTTTTTGATAAAATATTTTTAAATGAAAATTAGTAATTATATAATGACATTAATTTTTATGAAACACAGATTCATTATTTCTCCATTTACTAAAAAATATTACAAATGACATTATAAGTTCTAAAAGTTATAAAATTTCATTGAATCAATATCTCCCAAGTATTTTATAGACATATAGAACATTTTGGAGAGATATTAAATCATTATATTCTAATTTTTCCATTTTCCTGATTTATTTAATGTTAAATTATATGAAAAGTGTCAAAAAAGTAAAAAATGATATTTATTAAAATAATATATTTTAAAATTATTTTTAAATCATAATAATCATGAAATAAGAAAATGTTGAAAATACATGATAAATTTTTTTATAAATTTCCATTTATTGTTCAATTTCACCTTATAAGGAAATAATTACATCCTTTTAATATTGTAATTTTTTAATCATCGTTAAAATTATAAAGTCTTAACAGTGGGTTAATAAAAAAGAATATTATTATAATAACAAAATACAATTATAAATTATTTTGGATATTGGGATTAAAACACAATTACAATTAGATATGAATCCAAATCCATTTGGATTCATATTGATCAAGATCAACAATATTATAATTTGACTTAGGGGATATTCTGAAACCTCCACTAACATTATTTATAAAGGGGAAAATCCAACAAAATTATTCAAATCATATTGATCCATCTAGATCTAAAAAAATTCCAATATCTATTATATGGATCACTAGAAACATTCTAGTATTTCCAGGCTTCTGAAAATTCCAACCCTAGAACCATTTATAGGAGATCTAAAGGGGTTGTTTCAAAAAAGAGGTAGTCATCTTAATAGATAAATTTCTCTTTTAATTTCATTATCCACCAATAATGATATGGTATTTTTAATAAAATAAAAAAATATATTATCCAAATTACTATTAAATGTTATAAGGATTCTTAAAACACTATTTTATACCCTCTCTCCCATTAAATGTGAAGTTAAATTATACCTCATGAAAACATACGACTTACTCTCTCCATGTAACCAAACATTTAATTTTTCATACCCATAATTTATGGATCTATATTATGATAATATTAATTTTTATACACTATATTTATGAAAATATTATTCCAATTTGGTTATATTATTACATATACCTACATAACATTCAATCAGTTTTGAAATGAAAATGTCGTTTGCACGTATGTGTGTACCACCAACTCCATGAAGCTATATGTTCCATTTTTCATATATATTTTTCACGGATGGTAACATGGGTATCTTTTATCAATATGTATGAAATATATTATATAATAACGATTCTATAAATATGAATAAATATTTAACCTTAATTTGTAGCATACATTGAAAAATGGAAGAAACATTCATTCGTACAAACGGCCTACCGTCACCATGAATAATGATATTCATTTTTCAAAATCTAATTTTATGAATGAGATTTATTTTGTTTAAAATGAATATGTAAGATATTTATGTAATTATTTATATTATGGAGATGATGTACCCATAATCAATATTCGTGGACCAAAACTACCAAACTGGAACCTAAATGAAAAATGAAGAAGATACCACCAAGAATAACGATTTTAATAAAGATGTAATAAGAAAATTGTTATAATAGATTAAAATAAAATCATATTTTTTGGAAATATTTGTATAGAATACACTAATATATTGATAATATATTTATATTTAATATATATGACGTTTCAATGCATACAATGGATCTGGAACATCGTCTATATAATTTTTTTCTCACTCAAATTCTTATGGGTCACATGACATATTAACCACTTATTTTATTTTTTGGTGTATTTAGTAACCATGAATTTAATTTATTATTCTTATTATAAACATTATTGTTATTTACATATCAATTTGTAGTTATTTCCTTCACGGTTCTTAATTTTCAAATGATACTAATGTGGTAAGGGGTAATATTATTTCAACATCAATGTTCATTTGGATTATTTTTTATTATGATCCCATTGATGATATAATTTGACATATATTTCAAGAAACTTATTGTTTTTTGTCCTCCAGTCATTTAACTAAAATACATTTATTTTCATTTTCCCCATCTGATGTTCTTAATATATAAAAAATATTTGGTTTGTAACATCGACTTCATTTAACTTTTTGGTCGAAATTTTCTTCTCAATTTTCATTGTTTTCTAAAAATGTTTTAGAAAATGTATTCACTAATAACCAATTAATTTTTATATGATTTTCCCCAGGATTTATTTTCAAATTAATTTTATTTAAATGAAACAATTTTCCTTTTCCAAATACAGTGCTTCATAACATTTAATACAGTAGTATGGAAGGAATTTTTAATAATATATATAGTATGAATAGTGTTTCCAACCAAAATTAACAACATTATAATTCATCATTGCTTTAAATGATAAAATGTTTCCATTAAAATAAATTTTTAACTTCTAATTGATATTTTTTAAATATGATTCTTTAAAATTCCAATTTTATTTTCCCCAATAATTATTAATGATCGTTTAATGGTATGTGTATTCATAAAAGATTACAAACCATGATTTCACATATTCTTCACTGGGGATATGGTCTAGGATACCATCCATTTTATTTCACTTGATTGTTTATGAACATAGCACACAATTTTTATGAAATCTTTTTTAGATCCATTGACAATGCTATAATGAAATCATTAAATGTTTATGAATCCCATTTATTTTTAATTGGTTATGATATAATGAAATGTTTATAAAAACCAATTACTTTAATGGGTTATGATATATTTATTTTTTTAATGAAATTATGTCACACAAATGATTGATAAAATTATCCGATGGGTTGGTAATATATCTCCCTTCATTTTATTAGGTAAATATTGATATCTAATGAGATAAATAGGGCTGGAATGAGGAGTGATCCCCATTAAATAATGGATCTTTTACACTATGACAGTAATGGGAGTGATCCATGATTACTAAGATGATTTGGGTGTGAACCCATTTCATTACGTTATTCTTGTAAGATATCCTGACTGCTAAGGAAGTGATTTTCTTTTCTTATGTTTACTCCACAATTAAATGTTTTACACTGACGTTTTATTCCCATGGATGTTATTTTTTAATTCCATTATTATTCATGTATTATTGTTTATAATTAATTATTTAATGTCTCAATTTTATGATCTATGATATGAGGTGTATGGTTTCCAAATGTTAAGATCATGTTCTCATACAATCTTTCTCAAATTATGCTTATATGATCCTTGAAAACTCCCTTGTTTACCCCTTACCAAGCATAAATTACCCCCCTTTATTGAGTTCTATTTATAATTATTATAAATAAATGTATTATGTATTATATATATAAGAATGGTTTGATTTATGAAGAAATAAGTAGAAGGTGATGTATATATTTTCACAAAAATATGTTTATGTTTCTTTGATTCCATATATAGTGGAACAAAACTCTTATAGTGTGGAATATATTGATATGTAATGAATATTAATATATTATTATGTAATAAAAATGTATGAAAAGAGTGGGTCGCTATAAAAAATATCTAATGGAATCTCAAGAAATAAATGAGAATATTTCTAGTTATGCTCTCTTTGGACAAAACTATTGTGTTTTGAAACTATTATATATTATATACATCGATATACAACATTACTATGGGTTATATGATATTTTTCTTCCTAGAACTATCTAATGATTTCATAACCAGACTCCCATTCCATTTTTTGGACTTAAATAAAGGGAATTATTGATCTCCATAGGCTAGGAACATGTTATTGGGGATTAATGAATCATATAGATGGGAATTATTTCCCTGAATAAATAATTATTACAGCACCATAGAATCTCAAAAAATATAGCATTAAGAATCCATAATATGGTAATTGATGAAAAAACAAAAATTATTTCAAAAATTATAGATAAACCAAGTAACTCAAAAGAAAAAATTAACATATAACTCTCATATATAGACAAATAAGCCTCAATGAGACTAATGAAAATATCATTTTACTAGAAACATTCCATATTTGATTTTTTGCATAATATAAAAAAGTGAACCGAAATGGGACAATACCCAACTGAAGGTATCCTCTTGAATAATGGTTTGAATTTTACATCATTTCAAAAAATTCATTTTGAATAACCAAGGTGATATGGTATATAGTTAATTGAATACAGTGAAACAGAACTATGGATTGTAATGGAAAAACATTCCACATAAATCGATTGGTACAGTAGGTTTTGGGAATAAATCACAGTATTAAAGAATCACATATTTTAATATGAATTTATATATGAATTATTACATAAATTTACACATAATACAGTCCCATAAGATTAATAGGCCATGTTTATTTTTTAAAAATTTGGATCATAACCCAAAAACATGAAATAGGAAAATAACAAAATTATTTAAATCTCATTGATCTTTATCATAGGTATTTTATTTCTCTTCTAAAACAACGATAGATTGATAGAGGACGTGCATAAGAAACTGGCGATCAATAAATCATAGTAACATACCAATAAAAGAGTGACACATAGAAATTCAGTACATATGATACAAGATTCATATCATGTTAACAAAACTGGGGTGAGAATCATAAACTTGAACATCAATGATAACAACAAAAAGAAACATGGAAATGATTATACAACATAGAACATATCATCATTTTCATATTAAATTGATAAAAATTAAGACATCATGGCTTAATTTTCATAAGATATCCTACCATGAACAGTAAATTGAGTCTCATTATATGAATAGAATAGAGAATGCGTTGGGGGGATATATAATTTAAGGAAAACACATCTAAATCATAATTTTCAAATGCATATACGTTCAATATATAACATTCAAGGTAGGTTCATATTTCTGAACATTTAATTAGAAGATTAGTTAGTGTTGGTTACATTAATTGATGAACAAAATCAATGAAATATATTTACAACAACATTAATACCATTTAGTTGAAATGGAGATGCATATTCATTACACATTTTTTGGAAGGAAAAAAATTTAAGGATAATTTTGACTAAATGATGGGGGTAAATTAAGATTCATTTAAGGGTTTAATGTGATTAATAAGGATCTCTAATCAAACGAAAATAGTTATTAATTTATTTATGATGTATAAAATTGTATCCCAATATGAAAAAATGGGAATCATATGTCATTATGTAAAGAGTGTTCATGAATAAAAAGGATATAGAGATGATCCAATGTCTTAAGAGGGTTCTTCAAAATTCATAGTAGGAGCTTATTTATAGCTCGGGAAAAATTATAATGGATATAGTGAGGGGATATAAGATTTAATATGAGATATAAGGGTATAAAGATATGATAAATGGGAGGGTGGGTTGTTATAAAAAAATAGAGAATAAATCATTATTAATTTAAAAATATAGGTTTTGGTTTGTATATGATAATGTAACAAAAACTAAAAAACTTTCCATGGGTTTTTCACATGATTTATACCAAAGACAAGGGTCTATCTATATTTTAAAATAATATTATTCAAACATATTAAAATAATACCCGTGATGATATTGAATTGAGTCATGTTTATAATTAATTTATATTAAATCCTCGAAATATGATATATGTTTTTAAGGGTTCATTAAGTGTTTATAAAATTAATCAAAACACATAAAAAAATTTATTTTAAAAAAATATTATTTTCATGGATACACTTTATAGGGTTTAATATATCACTTGTGAGATTTTATAATGCTATAATACCTACTATATAGTGATAACATATTTAATTTTTATATAAAAAAATTGTTATTTTGAGAAATTTATTACAATTCACAATTTAAAAGGTTCAATGTGTCGATTTCAAAAATAATATATAAATAATTCTCAAAACATATGAATTTATACTATTAATTCAAAAAACTATTTATCGAAAAATATTTTTTTTATTAAATAACCAGTCTCAAACCGTTCTGAAAATAACATTTGAAATTATAAAATTAAATTATGAATTTATATTTAATAAATTAATAATAATAATATGTCATAAAAATTAAAATTACAAGAAAAAATTTGGGAATCATCAAAAGGGGGGGTCTTTATTCAATTGATGTATATATTCCCAAAAAATAAAAATTGTTGTTTCGTCTTTCATAATAATTTTTTTTCAAAAATATTATTTTATAATTTAACAAATAATAATAAAAAGTGACGTATATTTTATTCATTTAATGTAAATGAAAATATAATACATTATACTATTTGGTTGTAGATATATAACCCCACATTACACCAACGTACTCCCTATTGGTAGTGTGTGCGATTATGACACATTTTTAGGGTGGTTCAATGAACATAGTTTAGGACCTGATCTCAGTAATCTTGAACATCTCCTCTAAACTACTTCACCCATGATTTTGTTTTTTAACCTCAACATGGTCTTTTTCCTATAAAAATCCTTTTGATTCATTCCCTATTAAAATATTTGATAAATAGACTACATATGGTAAGATCCTACTTTTCAAAACCATTGATTATTTTTTACTTTTACTATTATACATTATCAAAATAAATAATATATTAATATTAATTTCTACTATACAGAAACCATTATATCAATACATATGATGTTCAACAATCCATTAAATCATATAGGATTAAACTTATAAGGTTCTAAAATAACCAATGTAGTGAATTTTTTTTCTATAATTTCATTTCCCAATAAGTAATTTACCCATTAAAAGGTTTAATAATTTATAAAAGTCTTAGTCATTACATGGATTCCCCCATCTAACGTTTCACTGTAAAAATATACATCTAAAACGTTAAAACATATATGGGTATTTTAGTTTCATTTCCACTTCTGGTTCTAATGATTAATCCTTAATCATGTGGTTTCCCCACAACATTTTGACCTTCTTTGTTGACATTATTTTTTTATATCATTGACTCTGTGATTTACAATATTTAACATCAAATTCTCATTTTAAATACCATTATCCAATTATACCACATTTATAACTAGAATATGTAAGGGGTCACATATGAAATTACTAAATATGGATACATGGAATACATCATGAAAATATAATAGGTTGGTTGAGAGTGCTAGTAAATAGGTCATCACTCAAATGCAATCAAGGATCATGATTTAACCTCATTAACATGGAATAAGATTTCCATTCATCAAAAATCTCATTAAAATCTTCAACGATGATATAAAAAATGAACACATTATATGCACCCGCAAACTCTATGTTATATTGAAAACCTTTTAAATTGACTTTCATTCTTATTTTATTGGTTTTCATATAATTTTTTTTTAGTTTTCATTTTCTCTATAATATCATGGACTATTTAATGTTCCCTAATCATCAACATCTAAAAATTATACCATCATATGGGAGTATGAAACCTCTTCACATTTAGAGACTCATAAGGTGGAATTTTAATTTAATAATGCTTTATTATTTATTTTACAACTTCACAAAGAGAAGGTGGTGACCCTTTAATCATTGGAATGTGATTCAACAAGTGTAAGAAGCATCCTATAGAGTTTTATATGTTATATCAGGGTAACCATCCATCTAATGGCAAGGATTCATTTTGAAGAATAGTTATGTGTCAATTCGAAATTGAAGTCCTTTCTAAAAACTCATTGAAAACCATATTTCATAACAAAGTATAGTTGGGAGTAGAACTCCATTTAATATTATAACATAAATTATATATATATATATTGATGACTCAGTTATAGGATATGTTTCTCTTAATAGAACAGAAATTCACTGATTTGGATAGGAGATCGACTACCACCCATATTTTTAAATTTACATTTGGCAATCATTTGGAGACTTAAGATGAAATTATTTTTTCCCATATCAATACTAGTATTTTTAATGGTTTCATCATAGCCTTGTATTTTTTTTGTTTATCTTGGACATGAAAGAATACTCAGAATGCAGATAAAAGATTTCAATCTCCATCTTTCTATTATCCAATAAAAGCTAAATTTAGATCCCTGTAAATTTTACTAGTTCAAAGATTCATTGGGAATGATGAGATATAAACATCACCAAGATTCTCCATATTCATTTATTTTATTTAGGTGATGAATATTTTGGATCCAAACCACAGTGCATCATATTTAGGAACGTTGAAGTCTGAAATATTCACTTCCTATTGATGATTCACCTCTTATATTTTTAACCTCCTAAAAAATCTTGGGAATAGAAGGTTGAAAAATTATTTTAGAATTGCTGGATGAATAATTTTTAATCATTCCAATGTCCATCCTTTGTCTATCCAATAATATTGGATCCCTTGACATATTCATCATGGATAGATTTGTAGGATCCTTTATGCTCAATGTATCTATATATTTATTCACCGTATAAGGATGGTATTGGATTGAGAAATCATAACCCTTGATTCATTTTAACACATTCATTATTTCATATTGAATTACATTTGTGCGAATATATACATTAAGAGTTCATGAATTTTATATATTTCACACTTTTCCTTATAGAGATATTTTTTCTATGTTTTAAATGTGATGAAATATTTATCTAATTCTATACCATATATAGGGTAGCTCTACTCATTAATCATTAATTGGAAGTAGGCATATATTTTCACATTATTATGCTTCATTGTTAGATATCCCATTCCATTTTGGACAAATATATTTAAATCAATAATCCATCCCCACTAGACAGAAATGTGAGTATATATTTGGTTATTAGTCTCTTATTAGGATGTATAAAACATTATTCTCCATCATCATCAAAAAAATATCACATGCTTCCAAGTTATCTTTTATATTCTGATTGAAAATATTTATAATTTTCTCATAAACCAAACATTGATCCTAGAAAATCACTTAAAACTGCAGGTTTCCATCCCCAAGGTTGGTCTGGAGATGTCGTTAATTTCCACAATTTTTAGAGGATACATATTTAACATTATTATTGATAATATTATCCATTAATGTTACACTCTCCATCCAAAACTGAAATTTAATATAATTATCATATATATTTTCATTCCAATTACTCTTTAATAAATCCTTAAAATTATTATCATAATCCCTATTAAAATTAGATTTTAAAAAATTTCAGCTATAAGGGCTATCATAAATTTTCATGTTAATCCATAAGGACTCAATTAATTAATTCCATGATGACTTCCAGAGAATTATAAAGTGAAAATAAATTTACAATGAACTCGTAGTACCATACATTGTATTAATTTAATCTTTAGTGATATTTAACTTCTTCACTGACACTTGATATTATCTAAACCATAGATCTAATGTTGAGACGTATTGTACTCCATGTATCTGAATGGAAAGACCATAAATCAATGAAAGACGACACATTTTCATTATCATTATTTTTTTATTTCAAAATAATCAATGTAGAGGTGCATTGACCCATTTTTCTTCTTTATAAAGAGAACCAATGCACCCCACAATGATTCAAATGGTAATATAAACCTTTTTTCGTGGTTATCATATAGTTTCTTCTTCATCATATTTTCAAAAGTGGCCATTATATAAGGATTCTTACATATTAGAAAATTTCTTGGTAAGAGATAGATTAATAACTTATCCTAGTATCTACGTAGATGAACAAATTGTTCGTTGGGAAATACATCCTCTAGTTTCATTATATATGATATTAATGGTAATATTTTCCTTAATCACAATCATTTATCCTAGATATTCTTTCTTATAAATCAGTAATTCTCATTCATGGCATGATGATACCATAGATGTTTCATTCTCCTCCAGTGGTTTTTATAGAATCATAGGATGATTAGAAATATGGGGAGTGATTTACATATATTGGAAAATATTTTGGATCAATATAAACAAATAAAAACCATACCTACATGAGCCTTAATTTCTTCGTAATGGTGTATCAAATGGTTTTTAGGGAAATTAGACCCTGATATATTTATTGGTGAGATTTTATGTAATAGGGGAGAAATAAATTCCACATAACTAATTTTCACATATAATACAACTTCCTTGTTTTGGGATTGAGTTTGGATATTTCTACAGAACATGAATGATATTATGAATGAGTAGAACTAAAAAAAAATTTCATTATGTATCATATAATGATTAACGAGCATACCAATAAGAATTTCACCATTATATTCCTCCTTATTAGTTATATTGAAATATGATCATCTATGTTATTTATTCATTAGAGGTTGTTGTAATAAATTTTCCCAACAACAATTGGCTTCGTACAATGATTCCGATAGATTCCTTATTATTTCTAGTAGAAAAATAAAAAATAGGATGAGGGTTTTGAGTGGAATTGATTTCAATTGTAACATTAATGTGTTTCCATAGATTAAATTAGTTAGATAAATTTCTTTCCATCATGAAATTAACAAATTATCATGTCACCATTAAAAAATATCTGGATTCTTCTTCTATCACATATAATAGGTGGAATGTTCGAATTTCAATCCACCATGAGTTTTCCCTATCAGAAAATCATTATTAAAAAACATTCTTCCTTTATTATCTTTTATCCCAAGAGAATTACATATTAAAAAATATACATTTAAACAATGAATGAACACCATAAAATTTCTTTGTACATATCGAAGTTTCAAATTGAAAAATCCCATCACAGAATCAAATTTATCCAATCAATGATTTGGTGAACATTAAATTTAGTGGAGATGAAATATTAGAGTTCCATCATGTATGTATTATGATGTTTTAACCATGCATAAATATTGATTTTTCATCTTTTTTTAGTTACTATATAAACTAATCTACATTTCGTTTCAGAATGTGAGTGGAATATTTATTTTAAAAAATATTTTCTAGAATTACCACCAGTCTATCACTCCAATATCATCCTTGATTATTATATTCTTTACAAAATACATAATCGATCATCTTCACATTATATTTAATTAATTACTAGTAATAAATTCAATTTATTATTGAATTGAAGGATGGTGAATATATTAAAAATTGATTTTATCCATTGTTCCAATATTAAATTATAGGAATATCCACTAGAAGTCAGAGGAATTTTTCATAAAATATGGTCTACTAAAACTTTCATATCTTAGGGAAATTTGAAATTTCAACCGTCATTATTATTTGGTTCAAAAAATTAGTTGATAAAAATTATTTATCTAGTATTTCATGAGTAGTGATCCCATTGGTTAGGGAATTTAATTTTGAGTGTCATTGATTTTCCATCACATTGGTTTTTATTTTTCGTTTCACTAATTCCTATTCATTGACAGAAAATAATATGAAAATTATGGATTTGTATTTTGAAAATATTATAATAATAAATAAATAAGCATGAAAATTAAATGTAAAACTCATTAATGACATATATTCCTTAACAAATGAATTTTTAGGAATATATATAAATTATTCATTATTTAGTTCTTAATATAAAATATTTTTGGAATTTTTATTCCCATAACAAAGGTTTATGAAGATTATATGAGTTTAAGAAATACAATCCTGTAGGAGTGTCGAACCAGGTGTGCATTGAATATAATTTTCAGACACTATGGGATGATTGAGTCCATATAAATGTGCCCTTCATGGGGTTATTACCGATATTTTTATTGTTTCGTAAAAAATTGTACTTGAAGTATAATGATATGTATGATTTTTTATGGAATCCACACACCATATGCATTAAAAAAATTCAGGGATGTTTGCATTGGTTTATTTTTAACCCTAAGGATTTTAGTAGTGTTTTAAAATCCTAATCCTAAACAAAGTAAACATTTATATGATACTAATTATGAAAATACTTATTTCAATACAAAAATTTTCTTAATTTATTATAAAAACATATAAATTAATAAAGGCCCATAAGACCAGGATACCTATTGTATTTGGGTTATTTGGATCAATAAATTAAAAATTTCACTAGAAAGAACCTCATTGTTCAAAATCCCTATAACATGGTCCTGAAAATATTATACCCTTCAAAAATTGCATGGGCTAACCATGTGAACAACATTATAATGGGGTAGGCTATGGAGGCTAGTAAGGGAATAATCAAATATTTTAACAAGTTAAATAGATTCATGTTATTTAAGAAACATATCAACATAACAGTAGAGGGGTTATAATCATGAACATAAACATTGAAGCATATTTTAAGATTATAACATATGTATAATACTAGAATGTGAATAAAATATAAAACATTATATCCTAATAAAAGGTGAGGAAAACTGTAGAGATATCAGAACAGAGTGTTCTTTATATAACTTTCCCTAGAACCTACATGATATTTTATGACAAAAAACATTTCCAAATTCATTGGAGGTATGTATAAATATAGTCCAACCCATAAAATTGATATCATGTATCTGCATAACTATTCTATATAAATGTTCTAATAATGGATCATATTTCTTCAAATTTTATACCATGATAATGTGGTGTGGGTTACAAACCTAGATTAACCCATTAATTTTTGAATATGTACAACTAAGTGCACACAATTTGTAGAAAATGGGGATGGGTATTCATAATAAAAAATTTTAGAATTAAAAAATCGAATGATCATTTTGGTAAAATAGTGGGGGTATACAATGTTTCATGGAAGGGTTTAACGAAAGGGAAATATATATCTCATCACATGGAAATCATATCGATAGAATGATGGGTTTTTAATTACATATTCAAATGTAAAAAATTATATATAAAAATGAATAATATAATTACGGTTCTTGAATAAATAGGATAAGGGGATGATACCTTACATTGAAAGGGAGCTTCTAAAATATTTTGTGGAGTTTAATAGGATATTGGGGGCGTATTATGTGGTCTCTAGATTAGTAAAGGATGTGTAAATTCATGATATAATGGTTATTAGTTATTATTAAAGGGTGTTTTGGTGGGGTTTTATAGAAGGATATAATAAAATTATCAATTAATTTAAAAATGTAGGTTTTCAAAGATATACGATATATTAAGAAAAAATACAAAACATACCTTAGTATTTTTGAATTTTTCTATAAAATAGGTTTGTAAATCAGTATTATATAACAATACGAACCAAATCCCTTAGAATAACATCCCTGTTTATTTGAGAGTGAGTAATTTTGTTAATTATATAATTTTATAACAATAAAATATATTGTAGGATTTGAATGATTCAAATAGTTTATAAAATTATAAAAATAACATAAAAACAAATAGTTTTAAAGGGGAAATATAATTATGTACTTCAGAGTCCTTATAGTATTTATTAGATCAGTTTTTTTCTTTTATGAGGTCATAATACATACCATATAATCTTACCATATCAAATATTTTAAAAAATGACTATCTTAGAAATTTATAATAAATTAAGTATTTTATAATTTTGACATGAGGATTTCATAAATATTACTTTTTTATCAATAATTATTTTCTATATATGAAATGAATAATTTGTAAATAAAGAAATCCCTATTTGTCAAAAAATACATGTTTTTGGAAAAAACCTTTTTTGGCCCTCCTAAAAATTACATTATACATAAATAATTTATTTTAAAATTTATATTTGATAAATTTAATTTCATGTAATTTTTTTAAAAATATAATTTCTTCCAAAAAAAATCAACATTCATTATAATTTTAATATTCCCGTACATGGACATATATATGACCACTTACTTATATACGTCTCATAGTTATCCCATACTGTTTGGGAAGACTGATTTTTTTAAGAGCACATTAAAGATATTTACATTAATTTTGTTGTATCCCATGTTAAGAACGGTATTCTTAATACGTAATTCCAAAATAGAATAGAATAAATGATATTATATCTTGTATTTTCTAAATTATTATTTAAAAAATCATGAATTAATGAGTAATAAAAATAATGGGTGTCATAGAGTGTACCCATTTCAGTACAAGACTTTCTCTACTATGATAGACATGAGAGTGAAACATGACTACAATGATGGATTAGAGAGTGAACCCATTCCCCTATGATATTATTGCATACAACCAAGACAACTAATGAAATATTTTCTATGCTTTAGTTCCTTTTACTATTCATTTATTTATACTAATGTTATCCTCTCATGGCTCATGTTCTTAATCCTATCATGATTTATGTATTATAAACTATCATGATATAATATAAGACTCATGATTGTGATATATGATATACATGGTATAATTTTCAGATTTTAATATTATGTTGTCATACCTTCCGTATCATTTTATAATCATATGACAATTTATATCTACATTATTATCCCTTTACTAAGGGACATATTTTATATATTCTTATTTTTCATTTCCCATGGTTTTGAGGAAAATTTTTATGTCTGATATTTCTATTAATGTTGATCATTATGTGGAAGTAAGTTGACGATGATGTATATATTTTTTGTAAAAGTAGTTTATATTTCCATGTTTTGAAATATACTTGACTAAATCGATTCTATTGTTGAAAAAATATTCATGTAATGAATATTATAATTTTAATATGTAATATCAATGTATGAAAATAATGGGTCATTTTTATTTGTTCAAAGGAATTTTTAGATATAATTTGAAAACTGTTATGATAAAAAATTATTATGAACCATGATGACAAGGGTATGTATAGGAAAAAATCTTAATGTTTTAGTACTGATCCTAAATTCACTAGGTTAAACCCACGAAGTCTTAGAAGAAGGTGTCATGATTTACAAATCTTATAATTCATTTTTAATGATTATTTAGAATCCCCAATGGTTATTGTTTCTTATAATAGGATTTTGGGTTTGAGTCATTGGATTAAACCTAAATGTAAAAATGTTAATTCTGAATATAATGGACAATTAAATTATTTTCCATGGAAGAAACATAATAATATGTGAGTTGGAATGAAAAATATTTTTAGTACGCACACACAAAATTCTCTATCTATGAATCTTGATGATCTTGCAAATGAGAAAATTATGGAACATTGATTTGTTTAATACATCACAATATAATGTACGAATCATTTGAAGGATTCCACTGATATAGTGGCCATTGATGAATGTATTATTAAAAATAAAAAGAAATTTTCCACTTTTTAGTGTTCGTAACATGGGAAAATTATTTTTATTATTAGTCATTTTAAAGGAAAATAAAAACAATGGTGTAAACTGAATAAGAACATGAGAGAAAAAGATGATATTAGATCAATTTTTTGTGATTAATTTAAAATATTATTCTTCAATATGAATTTTCCATGTATTGTTACTATTTATATGAATAATGATTCACTGAGTAAATGTATAAGTATAAAAAATATTTTGGTACATATAAGGAATAATTCTTAATATATATGATTAATGCATATCATATTATTTGATAACATGAATATAATATTGATCGATTATTTAGTGTATTATATTTTAATCTATGAAGCGTGATATCCATATGAGACATCAATTATTATGAATAGAATTTACAATTTTCTTTTATTGTGGATTTTGAGATGGTAGTTACCCATATATCTGAATGTTCTAATATGAAATAAATAATGGAATTCACATAGAATTATAAATACCATAGAGGGAATAAGATGAGGAATCCATTATGCCAAAAATGTTGAAGGAATCAATAGTTAAATGATATAAGTAGATATATTAAATTACTCATGTTTATAAGGAATGTTCATCAGGTATTAAAATGATTATTTAATGGGAAGAAGATAGAAACTGATGTGAATAGATAGAAATATACATAGAGTTCACCACATATACTCTAATGTTTTATTTAAAAGGGGGGATCTAATTATTCTACAAAGTTACCAAATATGACGGTTAATGATGATGAATAATTTCAACAACCTCTAAATCCCATATAATTGGAAATCTCATGTTATCACTATTTCTAATGAAGGGTACGATAAATTTTTTTTGAAACAGACATGTAATATTCTCTCGTGAGATGATGATTCCTTATTTTATTCTATATTTAACATCACTTTTATATCATAATAATTTTATATTGGTATCATAGCACCACATAAATAATTAAATGTTGATTTAGGAGAAAAACCAATAAATGTAAGATAATTTCATCCCAAGTCTATGATTCTACATTGTTTGAGGTTTGGGACAATGTGTTTCAAAAAATTCATTTCATTCATAATCATTTTAAATGTGATGTTATTTTCAGTATGGATTCTCTTTACTACATGTATACCACATCGATTTTTGAGAAATGGAAGTTGAATTTTCTATTATGAACTAACCATTGACCACCTTTCAGTGTCCTAAAAACAATACATCTTATGTAAATTTCAACCATCACACGAGTTATCCTTAATATCATTAATGTGAATATGTATCATATTTATAGGGAGATAATTATCATCAATGACATGTATATTGTATGATATTTTATTAACGTAATCCGTGAAAAGGTGAATATTCTTTATCTGAATCATGATTATGAAATTTTAACAAAAATCCTACAAAGTCCTACACCCATTTATATGAATCTATATAGAATAAAAAAGATTAAGTCATAATATATAATGAATAAAATCTATAAGAATTCAGATTAGTGTTTTATTAAGCCATGTGTGTCACCATAGAAAGTAACACTCATTTTTATTAGGAAGAAATATGGATAATTATGATAATCCTATGATTATATAGTAGATTACATGATCAAAAACAATAACAAGTATCCTCTACCCTATTTTGATGACTTATTTGATCAACTTCAAGGCGATATATACATTTTCCCAGTTGTTCTTCATTCTTGATTTTATCAATTTTGGGCCATTTAAGATGATATAACCAAAATATAATTTCATCAAATATAATCAAACTATAAATTTATAGTCATTCTATGTAGTATTACTAATTCAATTTATATTATCATTGATTTAATAAAGAGTATTTGGTGTTTTCCATGATCAGTTTATGGTTATATTTAATGAAAATATTACTATTTATTCAAATAGAAAGTTTGATCGTGAAAATCAATTAAAGACCGTTCTATGAACACTAAGGATTTTAATGTGTTATAAATAGTTACCATGTTATAATCTTGGAGCCAGAATATTTAACTCATTGGTCATACAATCTAAAGTGAGGTTATTTTAATATAACCTTCAAAGAGTAATTTTATAAAACATTATCCTAGAATAAAAATATTATATATATCCATAATTTTCTTGTTTTATCTTGATATTGTCACAACATTGTTGAATTTTATTTATAGAAATAGAATTCTATCACTTATTAACTGAAAAAGGGAATTGTGTTACTTTGGAAATATGAATGTGAGGAATGTTTTAAGGTATTGAAGGGAATGCTTGAAATTGCACTTGTTTTTGCACCACCGTATAATGGAAAATGGTTTTTAATCTATAGTGATGAAATAATAATGGATTTTATTGTGTTTTAATGAAAAATGTCAGGGTTATAGCATATGACTCTAGAAAATTGGGGGTTCGTGGGAAAAAATTACCCAATATAAGGTTTGGAGTTTGGCATGGTAATTTGTTTATCAATGACATAGAGGAATTTTCTCTATTAAGAGAGGTGTGACATATATAGTGGTCATAGAAGAGTAATTTATATATTCACGAAGAATGATTTTTTAGCAGAAAGGATCATGCAATATTTTAATTATGTGGATCAAAAAATATCAAATGGTTCATGTCAGTAAAAATATGGATAAATAAATCATGAAATAGTGGTATATATTTTTTTCTTGAATTAATTATCAACCATCTATTATAGTGAATAATGTAGTGGAAAAAATTATGATTTTGAGCTTCAAAAGATGATGAGAAATATTCATGATTTCAAAATTGATTGTGATTGATGGGTATGATTTAGGATTCATGTACAATTCCAATACATAATATATTTGAAGAATGATTTTATCAATAATTCTTTTAGTTCTTCATAGTCTTTTCATCATATAATTTTAGTGATGTTAATTGATTTGAAATAGTATTTTTGGTGGGATATAATGAAGAGATATATTATAGAGTATGATTATTTCTGCATGGTTTTTAGTAAAATTGTGGATGAGAGGTTGAAGTTTAAGGGGTTGTTACAATATTTTCCTCTAATACAATGGAAATGGTTAAATTTTATCATTTAATTTCTCATCTGAATCCCCAAAAACAATGAATGGAAAAATCATATTTGTGTTGTAGTTAATTTCCTTACAATGTTAACAAAAATTATTTCCATTAGAGCATATATCTATATTTAATAAAATATTCTATAATACATTATTTAGATGGTAATATTTTGTTTAATAAAACTATATTTTTTAGGATTAGGATATTATAATTACCTCAATGTATTAGAGAAGTATATTTCATGCTTGGGATGTTCTGTTATGTTTCATAACTGCTTATATTCTTCATAAATATGTTCTATATAAGAGAATTATTAATACACTAGAACACATACTAAATGATATCTATATGTATTTAAAAGGTGGTTGGGATCAGCACCTTCCATTGGATTATTTTTTATAAAAAAATAAAATTCACTAAAGTTTTCAAATTACGCCTTTTGATTCCATCTATTGTAAGAGGGGATGAATTCTTACATGATGAAATGAAGTTGGAAAAATAAATCTATAAGGACATGATCTGGATGATTAAATTATAAATATGGTTATAAAAATTCCAAAGACACATAAGATAATATTAGAGTCTATAAGAAGGATACGATGGAATTTTTCAGAAAGATCATGATTTTAATGATGGTGAGAAGGTATTCCTATGAATAAATCCTTTTAAGAGGTTGAAGAGATTTTAAAATATGGGAATTATAATTCCATTATATATCTTTCCTTCTTAATCTATTGATCATATAATGATTATATCTTATCAATTATAACTTCTACCCAATCTCTCCCCTTCTTATGATGTGTTCCAAGTATCTATTCAAGAGATGCATATACGTGATCATTACAATTAATATACATAGATGATTCACCAATTAAACCTAATATATATTATAAACAACACCCTTTTGATATTATTGATTGTAGAGTTAATTTTCTATGAAATAAGATCCCTCACACTGAAAATGTTTTATATGAAACAACCTTTTTGAGAATTCTACATGGTATCCTAAGAATGTAATGCGATAGATGTATCCTCATTTTATTTATCTAATATTATTTTTTATGAATTTATTTTTTGGTTGTCGAGTTTAATACACATATATGTTTATTGAAATATCTCTCATAAAATAATTTTATTTTTTGATAGCCTATGTTACACACAATAGTGAGTTTAAATGAATCATGATACAATATATGAAAGTTATCACCTAGCCATTGGACTTGTATGCTTGAAAAGGAATAACAAAATTTGGAAAAATGTGTCTTTATATAAATATTAAATATTTTTATTTTTTTATTGATTATAAATGAAAATAAAAAACATTTTAACTATAATGAAATATTTTTTAGAAATGTTTATTCATGTTGTAATGTATTTATTTATATTAATAAATAAAATTAATCATAATTTAGAAATTATTTTAATTATTTTCAAATATGATTTACTTTATTGAATTATTTCAACATTACATAAAAAATTTCCTTCCAAATGGATAATAATAATTTTTTAATGTATAAAAAATGTTTTTTATTTCATATAAGTATTTATCACATTTTTCACCACTAAATAAAAACTACACTCTTGTACAATTAAAAAATTAATTAAATAAATAAAATTATTTGTTTCAAATGGGATAAATTGTTACCCTAAATTATTGTTCAATATGAATACAAATTGTGGAAAAATAAATCACCATAATAACGAGTAATTTAGGTTAAACTAGATTAAAAATAAGTGATAAATTTTAAAATTTTCATCCTAATTATTATTTGATGAAGGTAATTATACCATTATCACCATATAATCCTAATTAATTATTTTAATGTTATCTTTTCCATGATAATTATTTTAATATTCATTAAATCAATGAGCGTTACTAAATGTCACTGTATTTTTTATATGTTTAATTTTTTCAACATAGGAAAAAGTAAAGGATATTAAAGAATATATGTATTTATTTTTATCATAAAAAATTAATTTTTTTGATAAAATATTTTTAAATGAAAATTAGTAATTATATAATGACATTAATTTTTATGAAACACAGATTCATTATTTCTCCATTTACTAAAAAATATTACAAATGACATTATAAGTTCTAAAAGTTATAAAATTTCATTGAATCAATATCTCCCAAGTATTTTATAGACATATAGAACATTTTGGAGAGATATTAAATCATTATATTCTAATTTTTCCATTTTCCTGATTTATTTAATGTTAAATTATATGAAAAGTGTCAAAAAAGTAAAAAATGATATTTATTAAAATAATATATTTTAAAATTATTTTTAAATCATAATAATCATGAAATAAGAAAATGTTGAAAATACATGATAAATTTTTTTATAAATTTCCATTTATTGTTCAATTTCACCTTATAAGGAAATAATTACATCCTTTTAATATTGTAATTTTTTAATCATCGTTAAAATTATAAAGTCTTAACAGTGGGTTAATAAAAAAGAATATTATTATAATAACAAAATACAATTATAAATTATTTTGGATATTGGGATTAAAACACAATTACAATTAGATATGAATCCAAATCCATTTGGATTCATATTGATCAAGATCAACAATATTATAATTTGACTTAGGGGATATTCTGAAACCTCCACTAACATTATTTATAAAGGGGAAAATCCAACAAAATTATTCAAATCATATTGATCCATCTAGATCTAAAAAAATTCCAATATCTATTATATGGATCACTAGAAACATTCTAGTATTTCCAGGCTTCTGAAAATTCCAACCCTAGAACCATTTATAGGAGATCTAAAGGGGTTGTTTCAAAAAAGAGGTAGTCATCTTAATAGATAAATTTCTCTTTTAATTTCATTATCCACCAATAATGATATGGTATTTTTAATAAAATAAAAAAATATATTATCCAAATTACTATTAAATGTTATAAGGATTCTTAAAACACTATTTTATACCCTCTCTCCCATTAAATGTGAAGTTAAATTATACCTCATGAAAACATACGACTTACTCTCTCCATGTAACCAAACATTTAATTTTTCATACCCATAATTTATGGATCTATATTATGATAATATTAATTTTTATACACTATATTTATGAAAATATTATTCCAATTTGGTTATATTATTACATATACCTACATAACATTCAATCAGTTTTGAAATGAAAATGTCGTTTGCACGTATGTGTGTACCACCAACTCCATGAAGCTATATGTTCCATTTTTCATATATATTTTTCACGGATGGTAACATGGGTATCTTTTATCAATATGTATGAAATATATTATATAATAACGATTCTATAAATATGAATAAATATTTAACCTTAATTTGTAGCATACATTGAAAAATGGAAGAAACATTCATTCGTACAAACGGCCTACCGTCACCATGAATAATGATATTCATTTTTCAAAATCTAATTTTATGAATGAGATTTATTTTGTTTAAAATGAATATGTAAGATATTTATGTAATTATTTATATTATGGAGATGATGTACCCATAATCAATATTCGTGGACCAAAACTACCAAACTGGAACCTAAATGAAAAATGAAGAAGATACCACCAAGAATAACGATTTTAATAAAGATGTAATAAGAAAATTGTTATAATAGATTAAAATAAAATCATATTTTTTGGAAATATTTGTATAGAATACACTAATATATTGATAATATATTTATATTTAATATATATGACGTTTCAATGCATACAATGGATCTGGAACATCGTCTATATAATTTTTTTCTCACTCAAATTCTTATGGGTCACATGACATATTAACCACTTATTTTATTTTTTGGTGTATTTAGTAACCATGAATTTAATTTATTATTCTTATTATAAACATTATTGTTATTTACATATCAATTTGTAGTTATTTCCTTCACGGTTCTTAATTTTCAAATGATACTAATGTGGTAAGGGGTAATATTATTTCAACATCAATGTTCATTTGGATTATTTTTTATTATGATCCCATTGATGATATAATTTGACATATATTTCAAGAAACTTATTGTTTTTTGTCCTCCAGTCATTTAACTAAAATACATTTATTTTCATTTTCCCCATCTGATGTTCTTAATATATAAAAAATATTTGGTTTGTAACATCGACTTCATTTAACTTTTTGGTCGAAATTTTCTTCTCAATTTTCATTGTTTTCTAAAAATGTTTTAGAAAATGTATTCACTAATAACCAATTAATTTTTATATGATTTTCCCCAGGATTTATTTTCAAATTAATTTTATTTAAATGAAACAATTTTCCTTTTCCAAATACAGTGCTTCATAACATTTAATACAGTAGTATGGAAGGAATTTTTAATAATATATATAGTATGAATAGTGTTTCCAACCAAAATTAACAACATTATAATTCATCATTGCTTTAAATGATAAAATGTTTCCATTAAAATAAATTTTTAACTTCTAATTGATATTTTTTAAATATGATTCTTTAAAATTCCAATTTTATTTTCCCCAATAATTATTAATGATCGTTTAATGGTATGTGTATTCATAAAAGATTACAAACCATGATTTCACATATTCTTCACTGGGGATATGGTCTAGGATACCATCCATTTTATTTCACTTGATTGTTTATGAACATAGCACACAATTTTTATGAAATCTTTTTTAGATCCATTGACAATGCTATAATGAAATCATTAAATGTTTATGAATCCCATTTATTTTTAATTGGTTATGATATAATGAAATGTTTATAAAAACCAATTACTTTAATGGGTTATGATATATTTATTTTTTTAATGAAATTATGTCACACAAATGATTGATAAAATTATCCGATGGGTTGGTAATATATCTCCCTTCATTTTATTAGGTAAATATTGATATCTAATGAGATAAATAGGGCTGGAATGAGGAGTGATCCCCATTAAATAATGGATCTTTTACACTATGACAGTAATGGGAGTGATCCATGATTACTAAGATGATTTGGGTGTGAACCCATTTCATTACGTTATTCTTGTAAGATATCCTGACTGCTAAGGAAGTGATTTTCTTTTCTTATGTTTACTCCACAATTAAATGTTTTACACTGACGTTTTATTCCCATGGATGTTATTTTTTAATTCCATTATTATTCATGTATTATTGTTTATAATTAATTATTTAATGTCTCAATTTTATGATCTATGATATGAGGTGTATGGTTTCCAAATGTTAAGATCATGTTCTCATACAATCTTTCTCAAATTATGCTTATATGATCCTTGAAAACTCCCTTGTTTACCCCTTACCAAGCATAAATTACCCCCCTTTATTGAGTTCTATTTATAATTATTATAAATAAATGTATTATGTATTATATATATAAGAATGGTTTGATTTATGAAGAAATAAGTAGAAGGTGATGTATATATTTTCACAAAAATATGTTTATGTTTCTTTGATTCCATATATAGTGGAACAAAACTCTTATAGTGTGGAATATATTGATATGTAATGAATATTAATATATTATTATGTAATAAAAATGTATGAAAAGAGTGGGTCGCTATAAAAAATATCTAATGGAATCTCAAGAAATAAATGAGAATATTTCTAGTTATGCTCTCTTTGGACAAAACTATTGTGTTTTGAAACTATTATATATTATATACATCGATATACAACATTACTATGGGTTATATGATATTTTTCTTCCTAGAACTATCTAATGATTTCATAACCAGACTCCCATTCCATTTTTTGGACTTAAATAAAGGGAATTATTGATCTCCATAGGCTAGGAACATGTTATTGGGGATTAATGAATCATATAGATGGGAATTATTTCCCTGAATAAATAATTATTACAGCACCATAGAATCTCAAAAAATATAGCATTAAGAATCCATAATATGGTAATTGATGAAAAAACAAAAATTATTTCAAAAATTATAGATAAACCAAGTAACTCAAAAGAAAAAATTAACATATAACTCTCATATATAGACAAATAAGCCTCAATGAGACTAATGAAAATATCATTTTACTAGAAACATTCCATATTTGATTTTTTGCATAATATAAAAAAGTGAACCGAAATGGGACAATACCCAACTGAAGGTATCCTCTTGAATAATGGTTTGAATTTTACATCATTTCAAAAAATTCATTTTGAATAACCAAGGTGATATGGTATATAGTTAATTGAATACGGTGAAACAGAACTATGGATTGTAATGGAAAAACATTCCACATAAATCGATTGGTACAGTAGGTTTTGGGAATAAATCACAGTATTAAAGAATCACATATTTTAATATGAATTTATATATGAATTATTACATAAATTTACACATAATACAGTCCCATAAGATTAATAGGCCATGTTTATTTTTTAAAAATTTGGATCATAACCCAAAAACATGAAATAGGAAAATAACAAAATTATTTAAATCTCATTGATCTTTATCATAGGTATTTTATTTCTCTTCTAAAACAACGATAGATTGATAGAGGACGTGCATAAGAAACTGGCGATCAATAAATCATAGTAACATACCAATAAAAGAGTGACACATAGAAATTCAGTACATATGATACAAGATTCATATCATGTTAACAAAACTGGGGTGAGAATCATAAACTTGAACATCAATGATAACAACAAAAAGAAACATGGAAATGATTATACAACATAGAACATATCATCATTTTCATATTAAATTGATAAAAATTAAGACATCATGGCTTAATTTTCATAAGATATCCTACCATGAACAGTAAATTGAGTCTCATTATATGAATAGAATAGAGAATGCGTTGGGGGGATATATAATTTAAGGAAAACACATCTAAATCATAATTTTCAAATGCATATACGTTCAATATATAACATTCAAGGTAGGTTCATATTTCTGAACATTTAATTAGAAGATTAGTTAGTGTTGGTTACATTAATTGATGAACAAAATCAATGAAATATATTTACAACAACATTAATACCATTTAGTTGAAATGGAGATGCATATTCATTACACATTTTTTGGAAGGAAAAAAATTTAAGGATAATTTTGACTAAATGATGGGGGTAAATTAAGATTCATTTAAGGGTTTAATGTGATTAATAAGGATCTCTAATCAAACGAAAATAGTTATTAATTTATTTATGATGTATAAAATTGTATCCCAATATGAAAAAATGGGAATCATATGTCATTATGTAAAGAGTGTTCATGAATAAAAAGGATATAGAGATGATCCAATGTCTTAAGAGGGTTCTTCAAAATTCATAGTAGGAGCTTATTTATAGCTCGGGAAAAATTATAATGGATATAGTGAGGGGATATAAGATTTAATATGAGATATAAGGGTATAAAGATATGATAAATGGGAGGGTGGGTTGTTATAAAAAAATAGAGAATAAATCATTATTAATTTAAAAATATAGGTTTTGGTTTGTATATGATAATGTAACAAAAACTAAAAAACTTTCCATGGGTTTTTCACATGATTTATACCAAAGACAAGGGTCTATCTATATTTTAAAATAATATTATTCAAACATATTAAAATAATACCCGTGATGATATTGAATTGAGTCATGTTTATAATTAATTTATATTAAATCCTCGAAATATGATATATGTTTTTAAGGGTTCATTAAGTGTTTATAAAATTAATCAAAACACATAAAAAAATTTATTTTAAAAAAATATTATTTTCATGGATACACTTTATAGGGTTTAATATATCACTTGTGAGATTTTATAATGCTATAATACCTACTATATAGTGATAACATATTTAATTTTTATATAAAAAAATTGTTATTTTGAGAAATTTATTACAATTCACAATTTAAAAGGTTCAATGTGTCGATTTCAAAAATAATATATAAATAATTCTCAAAACATATGAATTTATACTATTAATTCAAAAAACTATTTATCGAAAAATATTTTTTTTATTAAATAACCAGTCTCAAACCGTTCTGAAAATAACATTTGAAATTATAAAATTAAATTATGAATTTATATTTAATAAATTAATAATAATAATATGTCATAAAAATTAAAATTACAAGAAAAAATTTGGGAATCATCAAAAGGGGGGGTCTTTATTCAATTGATGTATATATTCCCAAAAAATAAAAATTGTTGTTTCGTCTTTCATAATAATTTTTTTTCAAAAATATTATTTTATAATTTAACAAATAATAATAAAAAGTGACGTATATTTTATTCATTTAATGTAAATGAAAATATAATACATTATACTATTTGGTTGTAGATATATAACCCCACATTACACCAACGTACTCCCTATTGGTAGTGTGTGCGATTATGACACATTTTTAGGGTGGTTCAATGAACATAGTTTAGGACCTGATCTCAGTAATCTTGAACATCTCCTCTAAACTACTTCACCCATGATTTTGTTTTTTAACCTCAACATGGTCTTTTTCCTATAAAAATCCTTTTGATTCATTCCCTATTAAAATATTTGATAAATAGACTACATATGGTAAGATCCTACTTTTCAAAACCATTGATTATTTTTTACTTTTACTATTATACATTATCAAAATAAATAATATATTAATATTAATTTCTACTATACAGAAACCATTATATCAATACATATGATGTTCAACAATCCATTAAATCATATAGGATTAAACTTATAAGGTTCTAAAATAACCAATGTAGTGAATTTTTTTTCTATAATTTCATTTCCCAATAAGTAATTTACCCATTAAAAGGTTTAATAATTTATAAAAGTCTTAGTCATTACATGGATTCCCCCATCTAACGTTTCACTGTAAAAATATACATCTAAAACGTTAAAACATATATGGGTATTTTAGTTTCATTTCCACTTCTGGTTCCAATGATTAATCCTTAATCATGTGGTTTCCCCACAACATTTTGACCTTCTTTGTTGACATTATTTTTTTATATCATTGACTCTGTGATTTACAATATTTAACATCAAATTCTCATTTTAAATACCATTATCCAATTATACCACATTTATAACTAGAATATGTAAGGGGTCACATATGAAATTACTAAATATGGATACATGGAATACATCATGAAAATATAATAGGTTGGTTGAGAGTGCTAGTAAATAGGTCATCACTCAAATGCAATCAAGGATCATGATTTAACCTCATTAACATGGAATAAGATTTCCATTCATCAAAAATCTCATTAAAATCTTCAACGATGATATAAAAAATGAACACATTATATGCACCCGCAAACTCTATGTTATATTGAAAACCTTTTAAATTGACTTTCATTCTTATTTTATTGGTTTTCATATAATTTTTTTTTAGTTTTCATTTTCTCTATAATATCATGGACTATTTAATGTTCCCTAATCATCAACATCTAAAAATTATACCATCATATGGGAGTATGAAACCTCTTCACATTTAGAGACTCATAAGGTGGAATTTTAATTTAATAATGCTTTATTATTTATTTTACAACTTCACAAAGAGAAGGTGGTGACCCTTTAATCATTGGAATGTGATTCAACAAGTGTAAGAAGCATCCTATAGAGTTTTATATGTTATATCAGGGTAACCATCCATCTAATGGCAAGGATTCATTTTGAAGAATAGTTATGTGTCAATTCGAAATTGAAGTCCTTTCTAAAAACTCATTGAAAACCATATTTCATAACAAAGTATAGTTGGGAGTAGAACTCCATTTAATATTATAACATAAATTATATATATATATATTGATGACTCAGTTATAGGATATGTTTCTCTTAATAGAACAGAAATTCACTGATTTGGATAGGAGATCGACTACCACCCATATTTTTAAATTTACATTTGGCAATCATTTGGAGACTTAAGATGAAATTATTTTTTCCCATATCAATACTAGTATTTTTAATGGTTTCATCATAGCCTTGTATTTTTTTTGTTTATCTTGGACATGAAAGAATACTCAGAATGCAGATAAAAGATTTCAATCTCCATCTTTCTATTATCCAATAAAAGCTAAATTTAGATCCCTGTAAATTTTACTAGTTCAAAGATTCATTGGGAATGATGAGATATAAACATCACCAAGATTCTCCATATTCATTTATTTTATTTAGGTGATGAATATTTTGGATCCAAACCACAGTGCATCATATTTAGGAACGTTGAAGTCTGAAATATTCACTTCCTATTGATGATTCACCTCTTATATTTTTAACCTCCTAAAAAATCTTGGGAATATAAGGTTGAAAAATTATTTTAGAATTGCTGGATGAATAATTTTTAATCATTCCAATGTCCATCCTTTGTCTATCCAATAATATTGGATCCCTTGACATATTCATCATGGATAGATTTGTAGGATCCTTTATGCTCAATGTATCTATATATTTATTCACCGTATAAGGATGGTATTGGATTGAGAAATCATAACCCTTGATTCATTTTAACACATTCATTATTTCATATTGAATTACATTTGTGCGAATATATACATTAAGAGTTCATGAATTTTATATATTTCACACTTTTCCTTATAGAGATATTTTTTCTATGTTTTAAATGTGATGAAATATTTATCTAATTCTATACCATATATAGGGTAGCTCTACTCATTAATCATTAATTGGAAGTAGGCATATATTTTCACATTATTATGCTTCATTGTTAGATATCCCATTCCATTTTGGACAAATATATTTAAATCAATAATCCATCCCCACTAGACAGAAATGTGAGTATATATTTGGTTATTAGTCTCTTATTAGGATGTATAAAACATTATTCTCCATCATCATCAAAAAAATATCACATGCTTCCAAGTTATCTTTTATATTCTGATTGAAAATATTTATAATTTTCTCATAAACCAAACATTGATCCTAGAAAATCACTTAAAACTGCAGGTTTCCATCCCCAAGGTTGGTCTGGAGATGTCGTTAATTTCCACAATTTTTAGAGGATACATATTTAACATTATTATTGATAATATTATCCATTAATGTTACACTCTCCATCCAAAACTGAAATTTAATATAATTATCATATATATTTTCATTCCAATTACTCTTTAATAAATCCTTAAAATTATTATCATAATCCCTATTAAAATTAGATTTTAAAAAATTTCAGCTATAAGGGCTATCATAAATTTTCATGTTAATCCATAAGGACTCAATTAATTAATTCCATGATGACTTCCAGAGAATTATAAAGTGAAAATAAATTTACAATGAACTCGTAGTACCATACATTGTATTAATTTAATCTTTAGTGATATTTAACTTCTTCACTGACACTTGATATTATCTAAACCATAGATCTAATGTTGAGACGTATTGTACTCCATGTATCTGAATGGAAAGACCATAAATCAATGAAAGACGACACATTTTCATTATCATTATTTTTTTATTTCAAAATAATCAATGTAGAGGTGCATTGACCCATTTTTCTTCTTTATAAAGAGAACCAATGCACCCCACAATGATTCAAATGGTAATATAAACCTTTTTTCGTGGTTATCATATAGTTTCTTCTTCATCATATTTTCAAAAGTGGCCATTATATAAGGATTCTTACATATTAGAAAATTTCTTGGTAAGAGATAGATTAATAACTTATCCTAGTATCTACGTAGATGAACAAATTGTTCGTTGGGAAATACATCCTCTAGTTTCATTATATATGATATTAATGGTAATATTTTCCTTAATCACAATCATTTATCCTAGATATTCTTTCTTATAAATCAGTAATTCTCATTCATGGCATGATGATACCATAGATGTTTCATTCTCCTCCAGTGGTTTTTATAGAATCATAGGATGATTAGAAATATGGGGAGTGATTTACATATATTGGAAAATATTTTGGATCAATATAAACAAATAAAAACCATACCTACATGAGCCTTAATTTCTTCGTAATGGTGTATCAAATGGTTTTTAGGGAAATTAGACCCTGATATATTTATTGGTGAGATTTTATGTAATAGGGGAGAAATAAATTCCACATAACTAATTTTCACATATAATACAACTTCCTTGTTTTGGGATTGAGTTTGGATATTTCTACAGAACATGAATGATATTATGAATGAGTAGAACTAAAAAAAAATTTCATTATGTATCATATAATGATTAACGAGCATACCAATAAGAATTTCACCATTATATTCCTCCTTATTAGTTATATTGAAATATGATCATCTATGTTATTTATTCATTAGAGGTTGTTGTAATAAATTTTCCCAACAACAATTGGCTTCGTACAATGATTCCGATAGATTCCTTATTATTTCTAGTAGAAAAATAAAAAATAGGATGAGGGTTTTGAGTGGAATTGATTTCAATTGTAACATTAATGTGTTTCCATAGATTAAATTAGTTAGATAAATTTCTTTCCATCATGAAATTAACAAATTATCATGTCACCATTAAAAAATATCTGGATTCTTCTTCTATCACATATAATAGGTGGAATGTTCGAATTTCAATCCACCATGAGTTTTCCCTATCAGAAAATCATTATTAAAAAACATTCTTCCTTTATTATCTTTTATCCCAAGAGAATTACATATTAAAAAATATACATTTAAACAATGAATGAACACCATAAAATTTCTTTGTACATATCGAAGTTTCAAATTGAAAAATCCCATCACAGAATCAAATTTATCCAATCAATGATTTGGTGAACATTAAATTTAGTGGAGATGAAATATTAGAGTTCCATCATGTATGTATTATGATGTTTTAACCATGCATAAATATTGATTTTTCATCTTTTTTTAGTTACTATATAAACTAATCTACATTTCGTTTCAGAATGTGAGTGGAATATTTATTTTAAAAAATATTTTCTAGAATTACCACCAGTCTATCACTCCAATATCATCCTTGATTATTATATTCTTTACAAAATACATAATCGATCATCTTCACATTATATTTAATTAATTACTAGTAATAAATTCAATTTATTATTGAATTGAAGGATGGTGAATATATTAAAAATTGATTTTATCCATTGTTCCAATATTAAATTATAGGAATATCCACTAGAAGTCAGAGGAATTTTTCATAAAATATGGTCTACTAAAACTTTCATATCTTAGGGAAATTTGAAATTTCAACCGTCATTATTATTTGGTTCAAAAAATTAGTTGATAAAAATTATTTATCTAGTATTTCATGAGTAGTGATCCCATTGGTTAGGGAATTTAATTTTGAGTGTCATTGATTTTCCATCACATTGGTTTTTATTTTTCGTTTCACTAATTCCTATTCATTGACAGAAAATAATATGAAAATTATGGATTTGTATTTTGAAAATATTATAATAATAAATAAATAAGCATGAAAATTAAATGTAAAACTCATTAATGACATATATTCCTTAACAAATGAATTTTTAGGAATATATATAAATTATTCATTATTTAGTTCTTAATATAAAATATTTTTGGAATTTTTATTCCCATAACAAAGGTTTATGAAGATTATATGAGTTTAAGAAATACAATCCTGTAGGAGTGTCGAACCAGGTGTGCATTGAATATAATTTTCAGACACTATGGGATGATTGAGTCCATATAAATGTGCCCTTCATGGGGTTATTACCGATATTTTTATTGTTTCGTAAAAAATTGTACTTGAAGTATAATGATATGTATGATTTTTTATGGAATCCACACACCATATGCATTAAAAAAATTCAGGGATGTTTGCATTGGTTTATTTTTAACCCTAAGGATTTTAGTAGTGTTTTAAAATCCTAATCCTAAACAAAGTAAACATTTATATGATACTAATTATGAAAATACTTATTTCAATACAAAAATTTTCTTAATTTATTATAAAAACATATAAATTAATAAAGGCCCATAAGACCAGGATACCTATTGTATTTGGGTTATTTGGATCAATAAATTAAAAATTTCACTAGAAAGAACCTCATTGTTCAAAATCCCTATAACATGGTCCTGAAAATATTATACCCTTCAAAAATTGCATGGGCTAACCATGTGAACAACATTATAATGGGGTAGGCTATGGAGGCTAGTAAGGGAATAATCAAATATTTTAACAAGTTAAATAGATTCATGTTATTTAAGAAACATATCAACATAACAGTAGAGGGGTTATAATCATGAACATAAACATTGAAGCATATTTTAAGATTATAACATATGTATAATACTAGAATGTGAATAAAATATAAAACATTATATCCTAATAAAAGGTGAGGAAAACTGTAGAGATATCAGAACAGAGTGTTCTTTATATAACTTTCCCTAGAACCTACATGATATTTTATGACAAAAAACATTTCCAAATTCATTGGAGGTATGTATAAATATAGTCCAACCCATAAAATTGATATCATGTATCTGCATAACTATTCTATATAAATGTTCTAATAATGGATCATATTTCTTCAAATTTTATACCATGATAATGTGGTGTGGGTTACAAACCTAGATTAACCCATTAATTTTTGAATATGTACAACTAAGTGCACACAATTTGTAGAAAATGGGGATGGGTATTCATAATAAAAAATTTTAGAATTAAAAAATCGAATGATCATTTTGGTAAAATAGTGGGGGTATACAATGTTTCATGGAAGGGTTTAACGAAAGGGAAATATATATCTCATCACATGGAAATCATATCGATAGAATGATGGGTTTTTAATTACATATTCAAATGTAAAAAATTATATATAAAAATGAATAATATAATTACGGTTCTTGAATAAATAGGATAAGGGGATGATACCTTACATTGAAAGGGAGCTTCTAAAATATTTTGTGGAGTTTAATAGGATATTGGGGGCGTATTATGTGGTCTCTAGATTAGTAAAGGATGTGTAAATTCATGATATAATGGTTATTAGTTATTATTAAAGGGTGTTTTGGTGGGGTTTTATAGAAGGATATAATAAAATTATCAATTAATTTAAAAATGTAGGTTTTCAAAGATATACGATATATTAAGAAAAAATACAAAACATACCTTAGTATTTTTGAATTTTTCTATAAAATAGGTTTGTAAATCAGTATTATATAACAATACGAACCAAATCCCTTAGAATAACATCCCTGTTTATTTGAGAGTGAGTAATTTTGTTAATTATATAATTTTATAACAATAAAATATATTGTAGGATTTGAATGATTCAAATAGTTTATAAAATTATAAAAATAACATAAAAACAAATAGTTTTAAAGGGGAAATATAATTATGTACTTCAGAGTCCTTATAGTATTTATTAGATCAGTTTTTTTCTTTTATGAGGTCATAATACATACCATATAATCTTACCATATCAAATATTTTAAAAAATGACTATCTTAGAAATTTATAATAAATTAAGTATTTTATAATTTTGACATGAGGATTTCATAAATATTACTTTTTTATCAATAATTATTTTCTATATATGAAATGAATAATTTGTAAATAAAGAAATCCCTATTTGTCAAAAAATACATGTTTTTGGAAAAAACCTTTTTTGGCCCTCCTAAAAATTACATTATACATAAATAATTTATTTTAAAATTTATATTTGATAAATTTAATTTCATGTAATTTTTTTAAAAATATAATTTCTTCCAAAAAAAATCAACATTCATTATAATTTTAATATTCCCGTACATGGACATATATATGACCACTTACTTATATACGTCTCATAGTTATCCCATACTGTTTGGGAAGACTGATTTTTTTAAGAGCACATTAAAGATATTTACATTAATTTTGTTGTATCCCATGTTAAGAACGGTATTCTTAATACGTAATTCCAAAATAGAATAGAATAAATGATATTATATCTTGTATTTTCTAAATTATTATTTAAAAAATCATGAATTAATGAGTAATAAAAATAATGGGTGTCATAGAGTGTACCCATTTCAGTACAAGACTTTCTCTACTATGATAGACATGAGAGTGAAACATGACTACAATGATGGATTAGAGAGTGAACCCATTCCCCTATGATATTATTGCATACAACCAAGACAACTAATGAAATATTTTCTATGCTTTAGTTCCTTTTACTATTCATTTATTTATACTAATGTTATCCTCTCATGGCTCATGTTCTTAATCCTATCATGATTTATGTATTATAAACTATCATGATATAATATAAGACTCATGATTGTGATATATGATATACATGGTATAATTTTCAGATTTTAATATTATGTTGTCATACCTTCCGTATCATTTTATAATCATATGACAATTTATATCTACATTATTATCCCTTTACTAAGGGACATATTTTATATATTCTTATTTTTCATTTCCCATGGTTTTGAGGAAAATTTTTATGTCTGATATTTCTATTAATGTTGATCATTATGTGGAAGTAAGTTGACGATGATGTATATATTTTTTGTAAAAGTAGTTTATATTTCCATGTTTTGAAATATACTTGACTAAATCGATTCTATTGTTGAAAAAATATTCATGTAATGAATATTATAATTTTAATATGTAATATCAATGTATGAAAATAATGGGTCATTTTTATTTGTTCAAAGGAATTTTTAGATATAATTTGAAAACTGTTATGATAAAAAATTATTATGAACCATGATGACAAGGGTATGTATAGGAAAAAATCTTAATGTTTTAGTACTGATCCTAAATTCACTAGGTTAAACCCACGAAGTCTTAGAAGAAGGTGTCATGATTTACAAATCTTATAATTCATTTTTAATGATTATTTAGAATCCCCAATGGTTATTGTTTCTTATAATAGGATTTTGGGTTTGAGTCATTGGATTAAACCTAAATGTAAAAATGTTAATTCTGAATATAATGGACAATTAAATTATTTTCCATGGAAGAAACATAATAATATGTGAGTTGGAATGAAAAATATTTTTAGTACGCACACACAAAATTCTCTATCTATGAATCTTGATGATCTTGCAAATGAGAAAATTATGGAACATTGATTTGTTTAATACATCACAATATAATGTACGAATCATTTGAAGGATTCCACTGATATAGTGGCCATTGATGAATGTATTATTAAAAATAAAAAGAAATTTTCCACTTTTTAGTGTTCGTAACATGGGAAAATTATTTTTATTATTAGTCATTTTAAAGGAAAATAAAAACAATGGTGTAAACTGAATAAGAACATGAGAGAAAAAGATGATATTAGATCAATTTTTTGTGATTAATTTAAAATATTATTCTTCAATATGAATTTTCCATGTATTGTTACTATTTATATGAATAATGATTCACTGAGTAAATGTATAAGTATAAAAAATATTTTGGTACATATAAGGAATAATTCTTAATATATATGATTAATGCATATCATATTATTTGATAACATGAATATAATATTGATCGATTATTTAGTGTATTATATTTTAATCTATGAAGCGTGATATCCATATGAGACATCAATTATTATGAATAGAATTTACAATTTTCTTTTATTGTGGATTTTGAGATGGTAGTTACCCATATATCTGAATGTTCTAATATGAAATAAATAATGGAATTCACATAGAATTATAAATACCATAGAGGGAATAAGATGAGGAATCCATTATGCCAAAAATGTTGAAGGAATCAATAGTTAAATGATATAAGTAGATATATTAAATTACTCATGTTTATAAGGAATGTTCATCAGGTATTAAAATGATTATTTAATGGGAAGAAGATAGAAACTGATGTGAATAGATAGAAATATACATAGAGTTCACCACATATACTCTAATGTTTTATTTAAAAGGGGGGATCTAATTATTCTACAAAGTTACCAAATATGACGGTTAATGATGATGAATAATTTCAACAACCTCTAAATCCCATATAATTGGAAATCTCATGTTATCACTATTTCTAATGAAGGGTACGATAAATTTTTTTTGAAACAGACATGTAATATTCTCTCGTGAGATGATGATTCCTTATTTTATTCTATATTTAACATCACTTTTATATCATAATAATTTTATATTGGTATCATAGCACCACATAAATAATTAAATGTTGATTTAGGAGAAAAACCAATAAATGTAAGATAATTTCATCCCAAGTCTATGATTCTACATTGTTTGAGGTTTGGGACAATGTGTTTCAAAAAATTCATTTCATTCATAATCATTTTAAATGTGATGTTATTTTCAGTATGGATTCTCTTTACTACATGTATACCACATCGATTTTTGAGAAATGGAAGTTGAATTTTCTATTATGAACTAACCATTGACCACCTTTCAGTGTCCTAAAAACAATACATCTTATGTAAATTTCAACCATCACACGAGTTATCCTTAATATCATTAATGTGAATATGTATCATATTTATAGGGAGATAATTATCATCAATGACATGTATATTGTATGATATTTTATTAACGTAATCCGTGAAAAGGTGAATATTCTTTATCTGAATCATGATTATGAAATTTTAACAAAAATCCTACAAAGTCCTACACCCATTTATATGAATCTATATAGAATAAAAAAGATTAAGTCATAATATATAATGAATAAAATCTATAAGAATTCAGATTAGTGTTTTATTAAGCCATGTGTGTCACCATAGAAAGTAACACTCATTTTTATTAGGAAGAAATATGGATAATTATGATAATCCTATGATTATATAGTAGATTACATGATCAAAAACAATAACAAGTATCCTCTACCCTATTTTGATGACTTATTTGATCAACTTCAAGGCGATATATACATTTTCCCAGTTGTTCTTCATTCTTGATTTTATCAATTTTGGGCCATTTAAGATGATATAACCAAAATATAATTTCATCAAATATAATCAAACTATAAATTTATAGTCATTCTATGTAGTATTACTAATTCAATTTATATTATCATTGATTTAATAAAGAGTATTTGGTGTTTTCCATGATCAGTTTATGGTTATATTTAATGAAAATATTACTATTTATTCAAATAGAAAGTTTGATCGTGAAAATCAATTAAAGACCGTTCTATGAACACTAAGGATTTTAATGTGTTATAAATAGTTACCATGTTATAATCTTGGAGCCAGAATATTTAACTCATTGGTCATACAATCTAAAGTGAGGTTATTTTAATATAACCTTCAAAGAGTAATTTTATAAAACATTATCCTAGAATAAAAATATTATATATATCCATAATTTTCTTGTTTTATCTTGATATTGTCACAACATTGTTGAATTTTATTTATAGAAATAGAATTCTATCACTTATTAACTGAAAAAGGGAATTGTGTTACTTTGGAAATATGAATGTGAGGAATGTTTTAAGGTATTGAAGGGAATGCTTGAAATTGCACTTGTTTTTGCACCACCGTATAATGGAAAATGGTTTTTAATCTATAGTGATGAAATAATAATGGATTTTATTGTGTTTTAATGAAAAATGTCAGGGTTATAGCATATGACTCTAGAAAATTGGGGGTTCGTGGGAAAAAATTACCCAATATAAGGTTTGGAGTTTGGCATGGTAATTTGTTTATCAATGACATAGAGGAATTTTCTCTATTAAGAGAGGTGTGACATATATAGTGGTCATAGAAGAGTAATTTATATATTCACGAAGAATGATTTTTTAGCAGAAAGGATCATGCAATATTTTAATTATGTGGATCAAAAAATATCAAATGGTTCATGTCAGTAAAAATATGGATAAATAAATCATGAAATAGTGGTATATATTTTTTTCTTGAATTAATTATCAACCATCTATTATAGTGAATAATGTAGTGGAAAAAATTATGATTTTGAGCTTCAAAAGATGATGAGAAATATTCATGATTTCAAAATTGATTGTGATTGATGGGTATGATTTAGGATTCATGTACAATTCCAATACATAATATATTTGAAGAATGATTTTATCAATAATTCTTTTAGTTCTTCATAGTCTTTTCATCATATAATTTTAGTGATGTTAATTGATTTGAAATAGTATTTTTGGTGGGATATAATGAAGAGATATATTATAGAGTATGATTATTTCTGCATGGTTTTTAGTAAAATTGTGGATGAGAGGTTGAAGTTTAAGGGGTTGTTACAATATTTTCCTCTAATACAATGGAAATGGTTAAATTTTATCATTTAATTTCTCATCTGAATCCCCAAAAACAATGAATGGAAAAATCATATTTGTGTTGTAGTTAATTTCCTTACAATGTTAACAAAAATTATTTCCATTAGAGCATATATCTATATTTAATAAAATATTCTATAATACATTATTTAGATGGTAATATTTTGTTTAATAAAACTATATTTTTTAGGATTAGGATATTATAATTACCTCAATGTATTAGAGAAGTATATTTCATGCTTGGGATGTTCTGTTATGTTTCATAACTGCTTATATTCTTCATAAATATGTTCTATATAAGAGAATTATTAATACACTAGAACACATACTAAATGATATCTATATGTATTTAAAAGGTGGTTGGGATCAGCACCTTCCATTGGATTATTTTTTATAAAAAAATAAAATTCACTAAAGTTTTCAAATTACGCCTTTTGATTCCATCTATTGTAAGAGGGGATGAATTCTTACATGATGAAATGAAGTTGGAAAAATAAATCTATAAGGACATGATCTGGATGATTAAATTATAAATATGGTTATAAAAATTCCAAAGACACATAAGATAATATTAGAGTCTATAAGAAGGATACGATGGAATTTTTCAGAAAGATCATGATTTTAATGATGGTGAGAAGGTATTCCTATGAATAAATCCTTTTAAGAGGTTGAAGAGATTTTAAAATATGGGAATTATAATTCCATTATATATCTTTCCTTCTTAATCTATTGATCATATAATGATTATATCTTATCAATTATAACTTCTACCCAATCTCTCCCCTTCTTATGATGTGTTCCAAGTATCTATTCAAGAGATGCATATACGTGATCATTACAATTAATATACATAGATGATTCACCAATTAAACCTAATATATATTATAAACAACACCCTTTTGATATTATTGATTGTAGAGTTAATTTTCTATGAAATAAGATCCCTCACACTGAAAATGTTTTATATGAAACAACCTTTTTGAGAATTCTACATGGTATCCTAAGAATGTAATGCGATAGATGTATCCTCATTTTATTTATCTAATATTATTTTTTATGAATTTATTTTTTGGTTGTCGAGTTTAATACACATATATGTTTATTGAAATATCTCTCATAAAATAATTTTATTTTTTGATAGCCTATGTTACACACAATAGTGAGTTTAAATGAATCATGATACAATATATGAAAGTTATCACCTAGCCATTGGACTTGTATGCTTGAAAAGGAATAACAAAATTTGGAAAAATGTGTCTTTATATAAATATTAAATATTTTTATTTTTTTATTGATTATAAATGAAAATAAAAAACATTTTAACTATAATGAAATATTTTTTAGAAATGTTTATTCATGTTGTAATGTATTTATTTATATTAATAAATAAAATTAATCATAATTTAGAAATTATTTTAATTATTTTCAAATATGATTTACTTTATTGAATTATTTCAACATTACATAAAAAATTTCCTTCCAAATGGATAATAATAATTTTTTAATGTATAAAAAATGTTTTTTATTTCATATAAGTATTTATCACATTTTTCACCACTAAATAAAAACTACACTCTTGTACAATTAAAAAATTAATTAAATAAATAAAATTATTTGTTTCAAATGGGATAAATTGTTACCCTAAATTATTGTTCAATATGAATACAAATTGTGGAAAAATAAATCACCATAATAACGAGTAATTTAGGTTAAACTAGATTAAAAATAAGTGATAAATTTTAAAATTTTCATCCTAATTATTATTTGATGAAGGTAATTATACCATTATCACCATATAATCCTAATTAATTATTTTAATGTTATCTTTTCCATGATAATTATTTTAATATTCATTAAATCAATGAGCGTTACTAAATGTCACTGTATTTTTTATATGTTTAATTTTTTCAACATAGGAAAAAGTAAAGGATATTAAAGAATATATGTATTTATTTTTATCATAAAAAATTAATTTTTTTGATAAAATATTTTTAAATGAAAATTAGTAATTATATAATGACATTAATTTTTATGAAACACAGATTCATTATTTCTCCATTTACTAAAAAATATTACAAATGACATTATAAGTTCTAAAAGTTATAAAATTTCATTGAATCAATATCTCCCAAGTATTTTATAGACATATAGAACATTTTGGAGAGATATTAAATCATTATATTCTAATTTTTCCATTTTCCTGATTTATTTAATGTTAAATTATATGAAAAGTGTCAAAAAAGTAAAAAATGATATTTATTAAAATAATATATTTTAAAATTATTTTTAAATCATAATAATCATGAAATAAGAAAATGTTGAAAATACATGATAAATTTTTTTATAAATTTCCATTTATTGTTCAATTTCACCTTATAAGGAAATAATTACATCCTTTTAATATTGTAATTTTTTAATCATCGTTAAAATTATAAAGTCTTAACAGTGGGTTAATAAAAAAGAATATTATTATAATAACAAAATACAATTATAAATTATTTTGGATATTGGGATTAAAACACAATTACAATTAGATATGAATCCAAATCCATTTGGATTCATATTGATCAAGATCAACAATATTATAATTTGACTTAGGGGATATTCTGAAACCTCCACTAACATTATTTATAAAGGGGAAAATCCAACAAAATTATTCAAATCATATTGATCCATCTAGATCTAAAAAAATTCCAATATCTATTATATGGATCACTAGAAACATTCTAGTATTTCCAGGCTTCTGAAAATTCCAACCCTAGAACCATTTATAGGAGATCTAAAGGGGTTGTTTCAAAAAAGAGGTAGTCATCTTAATAGATAAATTTCTCTTTTAATTTCATTATCCACCAATAATGATATGGTATTTTTAATAAAATAAAAAAATATATTATCCAAATTACTATTAAATGTTATAAGGATTCTTAAAACACTATTTTATACCCTCTCTCCCATTAAATGTGAAGTTAAATTATACCTCATGAAAACATACGACTTACTCTCTCCATGTAACCAAACATTTAATTTTTCATACCCATAATTTATGGATCTATATTATGATAATATTAATTTTTATACACTATATTTATGAAAATATTATTCCAATTTGGTTATATTATTACATATACCTACATAACATTCAATCAGTTTTGAAATGAAAATGTCGTTTGCACGTATGTGTGTACCACCAACTCCATGAAGCTATATGTTCCATTTTTCATATATATTTTTCACGGATGGTAACATGGGTATCTTTTATCAATATGTATGAAATATATTATATAATAACGATTCTATAAATATGAATAAATATTTAACCTTAATTTGTAGCATACATTGAAAAATGGAAGAAACATTCATTCGTACAAACGGCCTACCGTCACCATGAATAATGATATTCATTTTTCAAAATCTAATTTTATGAATGAGATTTATTTTGTTTAAAATGAATATGTAAGATATTTATGTAATTATTTATATTATGGAGATGATGTACCCATAATCAATATTCGTGGACCAAAACTACCAAACTGGAACCTAAATGAAAAATGAAGAAGATACCACCAAGAATAACGATTTTAATAAAGATGTAATAAGAAAATTGTTATAATAGATTAAAATAAAATCATATTTTTTGGAAATATTTGTATAGAATACACTAATATATTGATAATATATTTATATTTAATATATATGACGTTTCAATGCATACAATGGATCTGGAACATCGTCTATATAATTTTTTTCTCACTCAAATTCTTATGGGTCACATGACATATTAACCACTTATTTTATTTTTTGGTGTATTTAGTAACCATGAATTTAATTTATTATTCTTATTATAAACATTATTGTTATTTACATATCAATTTGTAGTTATTTCCTTCACGGTTCTTAATTTTCAAATGATACTAATGTGGTAAGGGGTAATATTATTTCAACATCAATGTTCATTTGGATTATTTTTTATTATGATCCCATTGATGATATAATTTGACATATATTTCAAGAAACTTATTGTTTTTTGTCCTCCAGTCATTTAACTAAAATACATTTATTTTCATTTTCCCCATCTGATGTTCTTAATATATAAAAAATATTTGGTTTGTAACATCGACTTCATTTAACTTTTTGGTCGAAATTTTCTTCTCAATTTTCATTGTTTTCTAAAAATGTTTTAGAAAATGTATTCACTAATAACCAATTAATTTTTATATGATTTTCCCCAGGATTTATTTTCAAATTAATTTTATTTAAATGAAACAATTTTCCTTTTCCAAATACAGTGCTTCATAACATTTAATACAGTAGTATGGAAGGAATTTTTAATAATATATATAGTATGAATAGTGTTTCCAACCAAAATTAACAACATTATAATTCATCATTGCTTTAAATGATAAAATGTTTCCATTAAAATAAATTTTTAACTTCTAATTGATATTTTTTAAATATGATTCTTTAAAATTCCAATTTTATTTTCCCCAATAATTATTAATGATCGTTTAATGGTATGTGTATTCATAAAAGATTACAAACCATGATTTCACATATTCTTCACTGGGGATATGGTCTAGGATACCATCCATTTTATTTCACTTGATTGTTTATGAACATAGCACACAATTTTTATGAAATCTTTTTTAGATCCATTGACAATGCTATAATGAAATCATTAAATGTTTATGAATCCCATTTATTTTTAATTGGTTATGATATAATGAAATGTTTATAAAAACCAATTACTTTAATGGGTTATGATATATTTATTTTTTTAATGAAATTATGTCACACAAATGATTGATAAAATTATCCGATGGGTTGGTAATATATCTCCCTTCATTTTATTAGGTAAATATTGATATCTAATGAGATAAATAGGGCTGGAATGAGGAGTGATCCCCATTAAATAATGGATCTTTTACACTATGACAGTAATGGGAGTGATCCATGATTACTAAGATGATTTGGGTGTGAACCCATTTCATTACGTTATTCTTGTAAGATATCCTGACTGCTAAGGAAGTGATTTTCTTTTCTTATGTTTACTCCACAATTAAATGTTTTACACTGACGTTTTATTCCCATGGATGTTATTTTTTAATTCCATTATTATTCATGTATTATTGTTTATAATTAATTATTTAATGTCTCAATTTTATGATCTATGATATGAGGTGTATGGTTTCCAAATGTTAAGATCATGTTCTCATACAATCTTTCTCAAATTATGCTTATATGATCCTTGAAAACTCCCTTGTTTACCCCTTACCAAGCATAAATTACCCCCCTTTATTGAGTTCTATTTATAATTATTATAAATAAATGTATTATGTATTATATATATAAGAATGGTTTGATTTATGAAGAAATAAGTAGAAGGTGATGTATATATTTTCACAAAAATATGTTTATGTTTCTTTGATTCCATATATAGTGGAACAAAACTCTTATAGTGTGGAATATATTGATATGTAATGAATATTAATATATTATTATGTAATAAAAATGTATGAAAAGAGTGGGTCGCTATAAAAAATATCTAATGGAATCTCAAGAAATAAATGAGAATATTTCTAGTTATGCTCTCTTTGGACAAAACTATTGTGTTTTGAAACTATTATATATTATATACATCGATATACAACATTACTATGGGTTATATGATATTTTTCTTCCTAGAACTATCTAATGATTTCATAACCAGACTCCCATTCCATTTTTTGGACTTAAATAAAGGGAATTATTGATCTCCATAGGCTAGGAACATGTTATTGGGGATTAATGAATCATATAGATGGGAATTATTTCCCTGAATAAATAATTATTACAGCACCATAGAATCTCAAAAAATATAGCATTAAGAATCCATAATATGGTAATTGATGAAAAAACAAAAATTATTTCAAAAATTATAGATAAACCAAGTAACTCAAAAGAAAAAATTAACATATAACTCTCATATATAGACAAATAAGCCTCAATGAGACTAATGAAAATATCATTTTACTAGAAACATTCCATATTTGATTTTTTGCATAATATAAAAAAGTGAACCGAAATGGGACAATACCCAACTGAAGGTATCCTCTTGAATAATGGTTTGAATTTTACATCATTTCAAAAAATTCATTTTGAATAACCAAGGTGATATGGTATATAGTTAATTGAATACGGTGAAACAGAACTATGGATTGTAATGGAAAAACATTCCACATAAATCGATTGGTACAGTAGGTTTTGGGAATAAATCACAGTATTAAAGAATCACATATTTTAATATGAATTTATATATGAATTATTACATAAATTTACACATAATACAGTCCCATAAGATTAATAGGCCATGTTTATTTTTTAAAAATTTGGATCATAACCCAAAAACATGAAATAGGAAAATAACAAAATTATTTAAATCTCATTGATCTTTATCATAGGTATTTTATTTCTCTTCTAAAACAACGATAGATTGATAGAGGACGTGCATAAGAAACTGGCGATCAATAAATCATAGTAACATACCAATAAAAGAGTGACACATAGAAATTCAGTACATATGATACAAGATTCATATCATGTTAACAAAACTGGGGTGAGAATCATAAACTTGAACATCAATGATAACAACAAAAAGAAACATGGAAATGATTATACAACATAGAACATATCATCATTTTCATATTAAATTGATAAAAATTAAGACATCATGGCTTAATTTTCATAAGATATCCTACCATGAACAGTAAATTGAGTCTCATTATATGAATAGAATAGAGAATGCGTTGGGGGGATATATAATTTAAGGAAAACACATCTAAATCATAATTTTCAAATGCATATACGTTCAATATATAACATTCAAGGTAGGTTCATATTTCTGAACATTTAATTAGAAGATTAGTTAGTGTTGGTTACATTAATTGATGAACAAAATCAATGAAATATATTTACAACAACATTAATACCATTTAGTTGAAATGGAGATGCATATTCATTACACATTTTTTGGAAGGAAAAAAATTTAAGGATAATTTTGACTAAATGATGGGGGTAAATTAAGATTCATTTAAGGGTTTAATGTGATTAATAAGGATCTCTAATCAAACGAAAATAGTTATTAATTTATTTATGATGTATAAAATTGTATCCCAATATGAAAAAATGGGAATCATATGTCATTATGTAAAGAGTGTTCATGAATAAAAAGGATATAGAGATGATCCAATGTCTTAAGAGGGTTCTTCAAAATTCATAGTAGGAGCTTATTTATAGCTCGGGAAAAATTATAATGGATATAGTGAGGGGATATAAGATTTAATATGAGATATAAGGGTATAAAGATATGATAAATGGGAGGGTGGGTTGTTATAAAAAAATAGAGAATAAATCATTATTAATTTAAAAATATAGGTTTTGGTTTGTATATGATAATGTAACAAAAACTAAAAAACTTTCCATGGGTTTTTCACATGATTTATACCAAAGACAAGGGTCTATCTATATTTTAAAATAATATTATTCAAACATATTAAAATAATACCCGTGATGATATTGAATTGAGTCATGTTTATAATTAATTTATATTAAATCCTCGAAATATGATATATGTTTTTAAGGGTTCATTAAGTGTTTATAAAATTAATCAAAACACATAAAAAAATTTATTTTAAAAAAATATTATTTTCATGGATACACTTTATAGGGTTTAATATATCACTTGTGAGATTTTATAATGCTATAATACCTACTATATAGTGATAACATATTTAATTTTTATATAAAAAAATTGTTATTTTGAGAAATTTATTACAATTCACAATTTAAAAGGTTCAATGTGTCGATTTCAAAAATAATATATAAATAATTCTCAAAACATATGAATTTATACTATTAATTCAAAAAACTATTTATCGAAAAATATTTTTTTTATTAAATAACCAGTCTCAAACCGTTCTGAAAATAACATTTGAAATTATAAAATTAAATTATGAATTTATATTTAATAAATTAATAATAATAATATGTCATAAAAATTAAAATTACAAGAAAAAATTTGGGAATCATCAAAAGGGGGGGTCTTTATTCAATTGATGTATATATTCCCAAAAAATAAAAATTGTTGTTTCGTCTTTCATAATAATTTTTTTTCAAAAATATTATTTTATAATTTAACAAATAATAATAAAAAGTGACGTATATTTTATTCATTTAATGTAAATGAAAATATAATACATTATACTATTTGGTTGTAGATATATAACCCCACATTACACCAACGTACTCCCTATTGGTAGTGTGTGCGATTATGACACATTTTTAGGGTGGTTCAATGAACATAGTTTAGGACCTGATCTCAGTAATCTTGAACATCTCCTCTAAACTACTTCACCCATGATTTTGTTTTTTAACCTCAACATGGTCTTTTTCCTATAAAAATCCTTTTGATTCATTCCCTATTAAAATATTTGATAAATAGACTACATATGGTAAGATCCTACTTTTCAAAACCATTGATTATTTTTTACTTTTACTATTATACATTATCAAAATAAATAATATATTAATATTAATTTCTACTATACAGAAACCATTATATCAATACATATGATGTTCAACAATCCATTAAATCATATAGGATTAAACTTATAAGGTTCTAAAATAACCAATGTAGTGAATTTTTTTTCTATAATTTCATTTCCCAATAAGTAATTTACCCATTAAAAGGTTTAATAATTTATAAAAGTCTTAGTCATTACATGGATTCCCCCATCTAACGTTTCACTGTAAAAATATACATCTAAAACGTTAAAACATATATGGGTATTTTAGTTTCATTTCCACTTCTGGTTCCAATGATTAATCCTTAATCATGTGGTTTCCCCACAACATTTTGACCTTCTTTGTTGACATTATTTTTTTATATCATTGACTCTGTGATTTACAATATTTAACATCAAATTCTCATTTTAAATACCATTATCCAATTATACCACATTTATAACTAGAATATGTAAGGGGTCACATATGAAATTACTAAATATGGATACATGGAATACATCATGAAAATATAATAGGTTGGTTGAGAGTGCTAGTAAATAGGTCATCACTCAAATGCAATCAAGGATCATGATTTAACCTCATTAACATGGAATAAGATTTCCATTCATCAAAAATCTCATTAAAATCTTCAACGATGATATAAAAAATGAACACATTATATGCACCCGCAAACTCTATGTTATATTGAAAACCTTTTAAATTGACTTTCATTCTTATTTTATTGGTTTTCATATAATTTTTTTTTAGTTTTCATTTTCTCTATAATATCATGGACTATTTAATGTTCCCTAATCATCAACATCTAAAAATTATACCATCATATGGGAGTATGAAACCTCTTCACATTTAGAGACTCATAAGGTGGAATTTTAATTTAATAATGCTTTATTATTTATTTTACAACTTCACAAAGAGAAGGTGGTGACCCTTTAATCATTGGAATGTGATTCAACAAGTGTAAGAAGCATCCTATAGAGTTTTATATGTTATATCAGGGTAACCATCCATCTAATGGCAAGGATTCATTTTGAAGAATAGTTATGTGTCAATTCGAAATTGAAGTCCTTTCTAAAAACTCATTGAAAACCATATTTCATAACAAAGTATAGTTGGGAGTAGAACTCCATTTAATATTATAACATAAATTATATATATATATATTGATGACTCAGTTATAGGATATGTTTCTCTTAATAGAACAGAAATTCACTGATTTGGATAGGAGATCGACTACCACCCATATTTTTAAATTTACATTTGGCAATCATTTGGAGACTTAAGATGAAATTATTTTTTCCCATATCAATACTAGTATTTTTAATGGTTTCATCATAGCCTTGTATTTTTTTTGTTTATCTTGGACATGAAAGAATACTCAGAATGCAGATAAAAGATTTCAATCTCCATCTTTCTATTATCCAATAAAAGCTAAATTTAGATCCCTGTAAATTTTACTAGTTCAAAGATTCATTGGGAATGATGAGATATAAACATCACCAAGATTCTCCATATTCATTTATTTTATTTAGGTGATGAATATTTTGGATCCAAACCACAGTGCATCATATTTAGGAACGTTGAAGTCTGAAATATTCACTTCCTATTGATGATTCACCTCTTATATTTTTAACCTCCTAAAAAATCTTGGGAATATAAGGTTGAAAAATTATTTTAGAATTGCTGGATGAATAATTTTTAATCATTCCAATGTCCATCCTTTGTCTATCCAATAATATTGGATCCCTTGACATATTCATCATGGATAGATTTGTAGGATCCTTTATGCTCAATGTATCTATATATTTATTCACCGTATAAGGATGGTATTGGATTGAGAAATCATAACCCTTGATTCATTTTAACACATTCATTATTTCATATTGAATTACATTTGTGCGAATATATACATTAAGAGTTCATGAATTTTATATATTTCACACTTTTCCTTATAGAGATATTTTTTCTATGTTTTAAATGTGATGAAATATTTATCTAATTCTATACCATATATAGGGTAGCTCTACTCATTAATCATTAATTGGAAGTAGGCATATATTTTCACATTATTATGCTTCATTGTTAGATATCCCATTCCATTTTGGACAAATATATTTAAATCAATAATCCATCCCCACTAGACAGAAATGTGAGTATATATTTGGTTATTAGTCTCTTATTAGGATGTATAAAACATTATTCTCCATCATCATCAAAAAAATATCACATGCTTCCAAGTTATCTTTTATATTCTGATTGAAAATATTTATAATTTTCTCATAAACCAAACATTGATCCTAGAAAATCACTTAAAACTGCAGGTTTCCATCCCCAAGGTTGGTCTGGAGATGTCGTTAATTTCCACAATTTTTAGAGGATACATATTTAACATTATTATTGATAATATTATCCATTAATGTTACACTCTCCATCCAAAACTGAAATTTAATATAATTATCATATATATTTTCATTCCAATTACTCTTTAATAAATCCTTAAAATTATTATCATAATCCCTATTAAAATTAGATTTTAAAAAATTTCAGCTATAAGGGCTATCATAAATTTTCATGTTAATCCATAAGGACTCAATTAATTAATTCCATGATGACTTCCAGAGAATTATAAAGTGAAAATAAATTTACAATGAACTCGTAGTACCATACATTGTATTAATTTAATCTTTAGTGATATTTAACTTCTTCACTGACACTTGATATTATCTAAACCATAGATCTAATGTTGAGACGTATTGTACTCCATGTATCTGAATGGAAAGACCATAAATCAATGAAAGACGACACATTTTCATTATCATTATTTTTTTATTTCAAAATAATCAATGTAGAGGTGCATTGACCCATTTTTCTTCTTTATAAAGAGAACCAATGCACCCCACAATGATTCAAATGGTAATATAAACCTTTTTTCGTGGTTATCATATAGTTTCTTCTTCATCATATTTTCAAAAGTGGCCATTATATAAGGATTCTTACATATTAGAAAATTTCTTGGTAAGAGATAGATTAATAACTTATCCTAGTATCTACGTAGATGAACAAATTGTTCGTTGGGAAATACATCCTCTAGTTTCATTATATATGATATTAATGGTAATATTTTCCTTAATCACAATCATTTATCCTAGATATTCTTTCTTATAAATCAGTAATTCTCATTCATGGCATGATGATACCATAGATGTTTCATTCTCCTCCAGTGGTTTTTATAGAATCATAGGATGATTAGAAATATGGGGAGTGATTTACATATATTGGAAAATATTTTGGATCAATATAAACAAATAAAAACCATACCTACATGAGCCTTAATTTCTTCGTAATGGTGTATCAAATGGTTTTTAGGGAAATTAGACCCTGATATATTTATTGGTGAGATTTTATGTAATAGGGGAGAAATAAATTCCACATAACTAATTTTCACATATAATACAACTTCCTTGTTTTGGGATTGAGTTTGGATATTTCTACAGAACATGAATGATATTATGAATGAGTAGAACTAAAAAAAAATTTCATTATGTATCATATAATGATTAACGAGCATACCAATAAGAATTTCACCATTATATTCCTCCTTATTAGTTATATTGAAATATGATCATCTATGTTATTTATTCATTAGAGGTTGTTGTAATAAATTTTCCCAACAACAATTGGCTTCGTACAATGATTCCGATAGATTCCTTATTATTTCTAGTAGAAAAATAAAAAATAGGATGAGGGTTTTGAGTGGAATTGATTTCAATTGTAACATTAATGTGTTTCCATAGATTAAATTAGTTAGATAAATTTCTTTCCATCATGAAATTAACAAATTATCATGTCACCATTAAAAAATATCTGGATTCTTCTTCTATCACATATAATAGGTGGAATGTTCGAATTTCAATCCACCATGAGTTTTCCCTATCAGAAAATCATTATTAAAAAACATTCTTCCTTTATTATCTTTTATCCCAAGAGAATTACATATTAAAAAATATACATTTAAACAATGAATGAACACCATAAAATTTCTTTGTACATATCGAAGTTTCAAATTGAAAAATCACATCACAGAATCAAATTTATCCAATCAATGATTTGGTGAACATTAAATTTAGTGGAGATGAAATATTAGAGTTCCATCATGTATGTATTATGATGTTTTAACCATGCATAAATATTGATTTTTCATCTTTTTTTAGTTACTATATAAACTAATCTACATTTCGTTTCAGAATGTGAGTGGAATATTTATTTTAAAAAATATTTTCTAGAATTACCACCAGTCTATCACTCCAATATCATCCTTGATTATTATATTCTTTACAAAATACATAATCGATCATCTTCACATTATATTTAATTAATTACTAGTAATAAATTCAATTTATTATTGAATTGAAGGATGGTGAATATATTAAAAATTGATTTTATCCATTGTTCCAATATTAAATTATAGGAATATCCACTAGAAGTCAGAGGAATTTTTCATAAAATATGGTCTACTAAAACTTTCATATCTTAGGGAAATTTGAAATTTCAACCGTCATTATTATTTGGTTCAAAAAATTAGTTGATAAAAATTATTTATCTAGTATTTCATGAGTAGTGATCCCATTGGTTAGGGAATTTAATTTTGAGTGTCATTGATTTTCCATCACATTGGTTTTTATTTTTCGTTTCACTAATTCCTATTCATTGACAGAAAATAATATGAAAATTATGGATTTGTATTTTGAAAATATTATAATAATAAATAAATAAGCATGAAAATTAAATGTAAAACTCATTAATGACATATATTCCTTAACAAATGAATTTTTAGGAATATATATAAATTATTCATTATGTAGTTCTTAATATAAAATATTTTTGGAATTTTTATTCCCATAACAAAGGTTTATGAAGATTATATGAGTTTAAGAAATACAATCCTGTAGGAGTGTCGAACCAGGTGTGCATTGAATATAATTTTCAGACACTATGGGATGATTGAGTCCATATAAATGTGCCCTTCATGGGGTTATTACCGATATTTTTATTGTTTCGTAAAAAATTGTACTTGAAGTATAATGATATGTATGATTTTTTATGGAATCCACACACCATATGCATTAAAAAAATTCAGGGATGTTTGCATTGGTTTATTTTTAACCCTAAGGATTTTAGTAGTGTTTTAAAATCCTAATCCTAAACAAAGTAAACATTTATATGATACTAATTATGAAAATACTTATTTCAATACAAAAATTTTCTTAATTTATTATAAAAACATATAAATTAATAAAGGCCCATAAGACCAGGATACCTATTGTATTTGGGTTATTTGGATCAATAAATTAAAAATTTCACTAGAAAGAACCTCATTGTTCAAAATCCCTATAACATGGTCCTGAAAATATTATACCCTTCAAAAATTGCATGGGCTAACCATGTGAACAACATTATAATGGGGTAGGCTATGGAGGCTAGTAAGGGAATAATCAAATATTTTAACAAGTTAAATAGATTCATGTTATTTAAGAAACATATCAACATAACAGTAGAGGGGTTATAATCATGAACATAAACATTGAAGCATATTTTAAGATTATAACATATGTATAATACTAGAATGTGAATAAAATATAAAACATTATATCCTAATAAAAGGTGAGGAAAACTGTAGAGATATCAGAACAGAGTGTTCTTTATATAACTTTCCCTAGAACCTACATGATATTTTATGACAAAAAACATTTCCAAATTCATTGGAGGTATGTATAAATATAGTCCAACCCATAAAATTGATATCATGTATCTGCATAACTATTCTATATAAATGTTCTAATAATGGATCATATTTCTTCAAATTTTATACCATGATAATGTGGTGTGGGTTACAAACCTAGATTAACCCATTAATTTTTGAATATGTACAACTAAGTGCACACAATTTGTAGAAAATGGGGATGGGTATTCATAATAAAAATTTTTAGAATTAAAAAATCGAATGATCATTTTGGTAAAATAGTGGGGGTATACAATGTTTCATGGAAGGGTTTAACGAAAGGGAAATATATATCTCATCACATGGAAATCATATCGATAGAATGATGGGTTTTTAATTACATATTCAAATGTAAAAAATTATATATAAAAATGAATAATATAATTACGGTTCTTGAATAAATAGGATAAGGGGATGATACCTTACATTGAAAGGGAGCTTCTAAAATATTTTGTGGAGTTTAATAGGATATTGGGGGCGTATTATGTGGTCTCTAGATTAGTAAAGGATGTGTAAATTCATGATATAATGGTTATTAGTTATTATTAAAGGGTGTTTTGGTGGGGTTTTATAGAAGGATATAATAAAATTATCAATTAATTTAAAAATGTAGGTTTTCAAAGATATACGATATATTAAGAAAAAACACAAAACATACCTTAGTATTTTTGAATTTTTCTATAAAATAGGTTTGTAAATCAGTATTATATAACAATACGAACCAAATCCCTTAGAATAACATCCCTGTTTATTTGAGAGTGAGTAATTTTGTTAATTATATAATTTTATAACAATAAAATATATTGTAGGATTTGAATGATTCAAATAGTTTATAAAATTATAAAAATAACATAAAAACAAATAGTTTTAAAGGGGAAATATAATTATGTACTTCAGAGTCCTTATAGTATTTATTAGATCAGTTTTTTTCTTTTATGAGGTCATAATACATACCATATAATCTTACCATATCAAATATTTAAAAAAATGACTATCTTAGAAATTTATAATAAATTAAGTATTTTATAATTTTGACATGAGGATTTCATAAATATTACTTTTTTATCAATAATTATTTTCTATATATGAAATGAATAATTTGTAAATAAAGAAATCCCTATTTGTCAAAAAATACATGTTTTTGGAAAAAACCTTTTTTGGCCCTCCTAAAAATTACATTATACATAAATAATTTATTTTAAAATTTATATTTGATAAATTTAATTTCATGTAATTTTTTTAAAAATATAATTTCTTCCAAAAAAAATCAACATTCATTATAATTGTGTTTTGGTATAAAATATATATCTCCAAAAAATATAATTGTTTTTTCATTTTATCAAAATCATATTTTTATCAAAATTATTAATTATTAATTTAAAAACTATTAACAAAAATTTGTAAATATTATCATTATTTAAAAATAATAAATAAAAATATTTTCATACTATTAGATACTTGATTCATACCCACCTTTTCCACCCACGTAATCTCTAATGGAATGTTTTTTTGTTGTAACAATATTATAAGGTGGTTTAGTGATCATTGTATACAACGTGATCTTGATAATCTTTAAATTCCAACATAAATAATTTCACTCATGATTCAGTTCGTGATTCTCATTATGGGTACGGTCAAGTGAAAATCATAGTTATTTTTTCACAATTGAAATCTATGATAAATGGGCATTATATGGTATGATCCAATCAGATGAGGCCATTGTTTCTTTGGTCAGTGTGGATTATACATTATCATAACCCAAAAATATAAAAATATCAATGGTCATTATATAGTGTAAATATTATCAATGTTAATGATTGATAACATCATTATATATTTTAAATTAAACAACATATAATGGTTAAAATATTGATTATAGTGAATGTGTTTTCTATAATATCATTTCGTAATATGGAATTTACACATGTAAAAAATGAATTTCATTTATAAATTTCCTGGGAATTATATATAGGATGACACAAATAATTTTTTTTATTCCTTTCAAAAATCATTGCACTAAGGCTATACTGAAATATAATTACATAAAAATTATAGCATTTTACATTTTAGATAAATAATAGAAATAATAATATTTCATCATTCATATTTTGAGAAGCATCCCAATTTATTAAAAAAATGAATCCCTGAATAATATATTCTTAAAAATATTTTATTTTACAATGAAATTGATGGATTTAAATAAGAAAATAAATTTTATTTTATTTTTTAAATCATCTCTTTAATAAATTTCAATCATAACAAAATTTATAATTTTTTTAAAAATAATTTATCAAACAATATCAAAATAAATACATATTAACAATATAATATTATATAAATATTTTATCAAATAATGTGTAAATAATTAATACTTGAATACAATCATAAATAGAATACAAAATATAATGTTTGTAAAGATATTTTTTTACAAGGATGGATGCATTGTCTCTTTTTGTTGGAATTAAGAAAACAAGACATAGTATCCTAATAGGGAATGATAAAAAAATGCAAAATGCACAAAAAATAGGAATTAACTGCCTATCTTTTTCGACAATGTCACAATTACCTTTCTTTCTTCCACCTGAATTTTATTCCATTAAGCTATTCCACATCTATTCCCCTAACCACTTGGTCCTCCCTACATGAAGGATGTGATTGAATACTTTCAAGAATACTATTTGCATTAGTTCTTTCATAGATAGAGATATCTATCTACATATCCATGATTTTGTCAGGGGAGGTGTCCCCTGAAGTCATCTTGCCCTTAACCACACCCTAAGAAAGAATCTCAGGAAGTTTGGATTCTTCATGAAGTGAATCGAAATAACCAAAAAATGTATTGTTCTTTTCAATGGAATAATAAAATATTTTGTCTGGTATTAGGAACTTGTTTTCCAATAATTGGTTTCTCAATCACCACATGGGGATCAACATGAGACCTTGTCTTATTGTTGGATTTTTAGAAACCGTTTTTATCAACAACATATTTTTAAGGGTCCGAGATGATTTTAAAAGTGATTAGAGAATCCATTTTTAGAATATTCTTTCCATTTCAATTTCCTAAAAAATCCTTTCTTTAGTAAGAAAGCAGATGGTTATTCATTTTTTGAATTTCTTCATCATTGAATTGTTCAACAATATGATTATTTCCACTTCCAATAACTTGGGGTTAGATTTTTGGAAAGTCATCACTTCTTTCATTCCTATAAGTGTCATCATCAATGACATTAAACTCTTCTAATAATATGGGAGCCCAATATTTTTTCTTGTTTCCAGATGTGGAAATAGTTTTAGCCAGCATCCCCTTTCCATTAGGAACTTGATAGTCAAGAATAAACACAACTTTTCCATTGTTAACCAGATATTTGAGGGAAACTCCATCATCAAAAAAAAATTTTGGAAAATTTTCATCTATATTCTGTGAATTCCTTCGAAATATATTAGAAGGGTGAACTCTAACCCTACATTTTCCATAAGAAAAATTATTTCGATATATAACCAAATAATTCCCAACATCCATACATTCATTGCAAAAAAGCGGTATTTTTTCATACTGACCATCAACATATATGCTATTAGAAGGATTCAAAAGAGTTACCTTGTGAATTATGGTTGAGATAAGATAAATATCCATCGACATCATGGAAATGTGTCAAAATCGAACATACTCAGTCTCCTTGTCAAGATGGATATGAATCTTGATTTCCACACTAATGTAATGATAAATTCCCTAATTCCATGACACCCAATTCAGTCTAGGCATATGAACCCAAACCTGATAGAATGTATTCTGAGCATATGAGGAACTAAAGTACAAATTCCATTTGTGTAAATGATAAAATATATGTTTCAACAACAGGGACCCAATTATCTATAATTGATGTATCAATTCACACAAAATCAGGATCATATGACAAAAATATTCAAGATTCCAGGGTTTTTCTCCTTTATGTAAAACAATACAAGAAATCAGAGAATTTTGTCCAATTTCCATTCTCTCATATAATGCTGCAGGGTTGGATTCAATGTTGGATGATAAGTTATTGTGAACGATTATACCAGGACATTAATCCTTTTACAATTCCAAGGATCGTGATCTAATAAACAATGACATGTATGATGGAGTATTCTTTATCACATTACCATAGGATCGACATGAAACATCACATTGAATATTTAACCGTGTATGCCACAACACTGCATTAGAGGAATATGACATCTCTGTTGCATCCTTATATTTGATAGGGTTAACATCTAGAGATTTCAGGAATGAAAACATCAAATTAGATGATGATTTCTTGTCCAAAGTGGGAAATAGAACTGATTAAACATAGGTTGGATAAATCCCCTTCCCCACATCGTTATAAGTGAAAGCAGCAGCATCGCGCGAGATGTCGTCGACATTGAAGAGGGATATGCCAACATAGGTTTTCCCGAGGTATGGAAAATCTTGAATCTAAAGTAGTGTGGAACTACCATGGGGAATGTAAAACCAAAATATACTTCATCTCATTGAGGGAGAAGTCTCCCACTATCCATTTGTATCTCACTCCCGATATTAATATCTCTAAACATTTATAATACAAGATATTATTTCTAACAAAATAGATAACATCATTGGAGTGGACCTAGGATACTATGCTAGTAGATATCGATGATATCCATGATCTATATGAGATTAAGAAAACTTATAAAACAATTTTCAAGAATATTGATAGATTAATATCAAATATTATTATAATGATAACCCCCATATAGAAAGAGGATCACATTCAATATAACTAGAGTGTCTATATAGAGTAGTCACAAGATTCCCTGGCTATAGAGAGTGTGTAAATGTATCAGGATTACGGTTATATTATTCCTTCAACAATATCCTAGGATCTCATGACAGGCTAAATTAAAGTGAGTTTATATGTCATCAAATAGTAATAAAAAATTTGTAAAATATGAACATACCCGTAAACTAATCTATAGGAACTATCATTATAATAAAAAACAACTTTACATTATAACATAACACATTAAATTAGATAGTCAATCTCAATAATGTGAAAAAGAAATGGAATAAATATGGTTTAATTAAATAATATTTTGATTTGGACTACTATACCACTTTGATAACTAAAATATGCAATTACATGATTTTTTTCAAATGGGCCATAAATTGTTAATCCAATATTACCAACATGGTAAATAACTTTTAAAATGAAATTTATTTTACAACTTAAAATTTTTACAAAAATATGATAACCATTTCAGTGATAAACATATTGAGGAATCCTATTACAAATTCAAATGATTATTAAAAAATATTAAAATATACATATGAAACGTGGTAAAATTATAGATCATAAAATAAAATAAATATAATAGAAAATAAATAATATAATAAATTAATTTGAGAAGACTCTAAGATATTTTATTTAAAGACTAGTTTCTAGGAGATCACATTTTTGAGATTCATTTATAAACACATATAATCATAAAAATATCATTCAACCATTATATTTCATGTATAAATAATTATTGGTTTCTAAACATACACAAATAATGTTATTGAATTTTTTTACTAACCCTTATCCTAAATATAGTAGAGACTAAAATTAATACAAAATACTGAACTCAACATGTTAGATAAAATTATGTGTCATTGAGAAATATTGAAGCATTGAAAAAAATATAGAAGTGATTATATATATATGGAACTAAAGGAATTATAAATAAATTCATATCCAAATAAGGACCTAAATCAATCAAGTGGTGTGAAAACCATGCCCTACAATACGAGAGATATAAAACCATTCAATAATAGCCAAACAATAATCCCAAATAACCATAAAGAGATAGGATAATATCCCACCCATTGGATTTTCCAATATTATAACACTATATTGGGATAAAAGAAATTGAAAAAATTGTGATGGTCATTCACTATAAACATTCATTTTTGAAAACCATGAACCGACCATAAAACCATCATTTCACCCAAATTTTCAGACTACATTAGTTTTACACATGGTTTGAGAAACCTTGGGCTGATTATGTAAATATAATTTCAATTTACTATACAATTTCCATAGCAAGGTATGATGGTTAGATCATATATTGTGAGAACCCAACGCACATATTGGTAGAATATAAAAATTTATATTATTAAATGAATTAGAACCCAAAACATCTTTGATGAGAAAAAAATAAATTAAATAAGTGAAAATAAAAATGTTAATGTCGTTTATGAAAAAAGAACCACAATTTTATAATCATACAATGGGTAAACTACTTCGTCTTTATTTCATCATTTAAGGGTACCAAATGTTATGCCACTAGAATTTATACTATTTTTAATGATTGAATATAATATATGTTATTCAATAAGATAAATGTATTTATTATATTCAATTGGAAAGTTAATACCACTGAAAAAAGAACATAAAAGAAAAATTAAATTTCCTATCATAGTAAAAAAGTATTGAGTGGGTTCATATGATTTTCAAATCATAGAATAATTCTTCTTCATATGTTTTTTATACTATTGGAATAGAACAAATGATGTCATTATATGGGAGTGTAAAATTTGATACAGTTGAGAATATCATTGAGATAAATGTTTCTGGGACTCTATGTCGTATCTGTGTTATTTATTCAGTAATTAGATTCAGGGATCTATTTGATTACCTTGTTGAAATATGGTATTTGGATTATGGTGACTGTATTTATGGTTGTGGTTTGAATAATTATTAGCAATTATTTTGGAGTGGGTATATTATCTTCTGAAGTGAATTAACACAATTTTTATGGATATTGTGAATTATGGTAAAATTTCAATTATTATACAAGTGGACCATTTATAGTACTATTCAAAAAATAATAAATTGAAATAGTCAACTCTTTGGTTAAACATCAGTTTTGTGAGATCAAATAGTTCCTTGGTAATTTCCACTATTCATTAGTATGAATCCAATAAATTACCTACAATTTTTATTTCTTAAAGGGGTGAACTAAAAAATATGGTGATATATTATTCCCCAAAAAATTTCATATAGGCTTGAATAATTTAGCTATGATGTTGTTTGGTGAACATAGATGGATTCACATAATAATTAAAAGGAATGCGATTTTAGGTGTAATTTGTGTATGAAAACATGATATAAACGTTTCATTAGTATTGTTCTATAATGTGGGGTTTACATATTTTCCACATTATGTAATTAAATATTTTAAATATATTATGATATAAGAAATAAAATCCTTATTCAATGTATATGATGTTCAATAATCATATATTCATTTCTTTTTAGAGATTCTTAGTTCAAAATCGTTTTCATGTGTTTTTTTGTTCTCTAGAGGATGCATTCTCCCCTTATTTAACTACTCTCTCTGAACTAGATACTAACTCATGTCCTTTTAGAGTTGGGTTTGATGGAAATATATGGTTATATTAATATCATATGAGAGGTTTTATAGTATAAATATATTATTGTAAAATTAGAAAAATCCTAGAAATCATGTAAATATTTGTATAATATAATTAATCGTAGACTTATTTGACTAGAATCCCAAGAAATATTCATATTATTAATGAGAAAATGTTTCAATTACATGAAATTAAATATCTTATAACTTGAATAATCCAAAATATTTAATATTATTTCAATTCACGTCATAAATAAATAAAATCATTCACTCAAGAATGGTGAACTATACTGACCATCATTGGATTTATTTATTTAGTATACATAAATTATTTTTCACATTTATTTTTATACAATTTATTCATAAAAAAATGTGGTGTCCAATTGTTTTTGTAAATAATAGAATTTTATTTCACCCTAATCACCATATCTGTTAATTTTTAATAATGTGATTTTCTAATGAATTAATCTGAATGTGGTTTTAGATAAGGTATAATAATGAATATAATAAGTCTTAAATATAAAAACTATTATAAAATAATAAATTTTTATTGGCATTAAATTAATGTAATAACGAATAAATATTAATTTCATAATTAATATTAATTTAATTAAATTGATGATTTTTTTATTTATAGTGTTATATTTTTTTAACAATTTTTTACAAAACAAATGAAAATATATTAATTTGTTTAAATGTTTCCTATTTTAATTTCCATGAATTTTTTTTAAAATTTTGATTTGTTTTAATTTTTCTTATTGATAAGAAATTATTATTTTTATAATATTACACAAATATTATATTGGATTATTATTTCCTTAAAAATGAATGTAAATTAATCATGATATATATTATATACAAAAATTCATGTGAATAACTATTTCATGGATAAATTCTGAAACCTGGTCCAATTCTCATGGAATTTTTATATGAGAAAATTGATTGTAAATAATTATTGAATAAAAAAGGAAATTAAATTTCAGTTTTTCTATTCCCATAGAAATGTGATGAATATATAAAATATGTAATTTCATGGGTAATTATTTATAATATTATGATTTTGAACAGTACTTTTCATTCCCTTATATATAGAGGAAGATGATATATTATAATAAATGAGTATTATTAATATTTAAGGCAGTAGTTTAGAGAAATTATTACTTAATTCCCATGGATATCTGTAGAATATATGGGATATTCCCTAATTATTTCATAGATAATAATTATACTTATTATTTATAATTTTTACTTCATTTTATTTTATGTTTTTCATTTTTATGACTTATATTTTTAATGAAAAAAACATTGGTAACATTCCTTAATAATGGATTATGATGTAAATACTAGATATTGGTTTGAGTTTACACATTATTTAAATCACACACATCAACAAATAGTTTTTGAAATGATCATTCAATAAATGATTATGATCATAAAGAAATAACTGATGAACAATATCTCTTTGAGATAAAAAATAAAATAAAATCAATTATATTCTTAAAAAACCTTATATGTAAAATTCTATAAAATAAAATCTCAATGAATAAATAATTTTAGTAACAAGGGAAATAAAATAATTTGTAAATCATTCCAAAAAACACTAATACCCTTTTATTGAAAATTTATATCTCATCCTGTAGTTTCATAAAATCCCTTGGGTTTGCTTATATGATCAATCCTTGTGCTCCATCTTAATTTCTAAATGCTTCATTCCTCATAAGAAACCTTGGTGGGATCTCCTTAAACTATTAACATCATCTTATATTATAGATATGTTAAACATATGTAGATATCTTCTTATCTAAAAATATTTATCCATATGTAGTTATAATAGTTTTGAATTCATCACTAGTAATAGTTAACTATCAAAACAAAGAATTATTTTGTACTTGATTCAATACATGATATGTGTCATATATAAATCTCATGATCATGAAATATCGAATCTCTTATGTTGGGTATTATTTCATTAAAGAATATATCATTTCTTAATTTTTTAGGTATCTCATAGAGGGAATATTTGTTTTATAAATATATTATTCAATGTATATCACATGTCTCATGATCAAAATATATAATTTAGAATAATTTGTATGAAATACAATTTTTGAGATATTTATGTTTATAAAACTTATGTAATATTTTTTCTAATTCATATTTAATATTTATAACGTACTATTGAATTTTATGATCGCTTTTTTTTATTTATGATGTAATGTTTTATGTTAATTGATATTGATCAATTTAGTTCTATTGTCGAGTCACACTAGCAAAGTTATTATAATGAAAAAAACATTATAAATTCCATCTTTTTAAAATGATTATTTTAAAACATAGTGATTACGTAATTATTTTTGAATCGTGTGACTTATAACATCAGGTTGATTCATATGAGGAGAATCCCATTTTTAAATTTATAAATATACATATTTTATAATGAAATCCAAAAATTTATGGTCTATAATTTCTTAATTATTAATTTATGGTATCCTAATCATTCAATGTAGGTTACCATTCTAATATAGGTGGATTCACTCATTTTCAGTTCAATGTGTCCCAAAAAAGGATTCATATAAAATTGTATTAAATACCATGAAAATATTTACAATATCACATACTTGATAAAACTTTGTTTAATTGAAAAGCTACATATATGAATAATGGTTGACTATTTCCTTTAATTATTGAATCATTTATTCATCATCATTAGTCATATTGATCAGAAGTTTGGAACATAGGGATTCGCTCAAAATAAACAACATGGTCAATCACGTAGTATATTTTCCATGAAACATTATATACATGTCCAAATTAAACAACAACCCATAAAAATAATAAAAGGTTTTATTTATCCACTAAATCTATACAACATATTTTAACTTATAAAAAATTAAATTTAAGATGAATTTAATAAAATCAATGAATGAACAATTAAATGAGAATGTAATAAATATCCAAAATCATTTGAATTTTTTATATTAAAATTCCATAAAATGCATCTAAATATGTAATAACCCCAACTATAGTAACCATGTGATGGTGTATACTTCATTATATTGGAAAAGATACAAGTTATTATTTACCAATGAATAAAAGTGTTAAGTAGTTGGGAAAAACTAGATAAATAAATTCATCATTTTTTTATTGGAATTAAAATATGAACTCAAAAATGTTTTCATTTCAAATAGTTGAAAATGATGTAATTATTTCTTCTTCATAAAAAGTGGAACAAGAAACAAAATGTAGTGAAAAAAATAATCTATAATGGTTATGTGTAGTAGAATTTATCATGAGTAAATACAGAATATTCAATTTGAAATTTTCAATAAATTAGACCATTTTCCATTTAATAAAAAATTTGATCACAAACTAAATATTTGAATAATATCAATTCAAATATTTCATGGATAAAAATAACAAAATTCTCAACAATGGAAAATAATAACATTGGTTGTCATGATCTCGTGATTCATGAAAACCCCACCATCATCACCTTGTGCCAATACATTTTATAACTATGGGTACAAACCCCCTAAATTTTGGCAATAGATTTTTTATGAGATATGTTAGTACATCAAGGGGATATATAATTCTGGTACCCACAATTCACTACATGTTTAATTAATCCCTCATATATAGAAGACAAATTTAATTAATGAAAAAAATTACATATCAAAAAATATATATACAATCTAAAAAATCATATTTAACAATTATTCATAGTTAATTGTATATATTCAATTTATTCCACTATATGTTGAAATGACATGTTCTTTAAGAAATTATCATTTCTATGATCCAATGAATACAGATGTTTAAATGAAATTTAATATCCACTGATCACATAAGTTTTATTTTCATAATGGATGGTACCATTTAAATTGATACCTAGTAGAAATTATGTATAATAAAGGGGTCATTAATTGATGAATAAAGATATCATTTATTATAAATTAAACCTTTTTGTAAAAAATAAATTTTCCCTTTTTAACTCACTTATTAAAAACATACAATGGATTAAATTTCAATTAAAATTACAATTTTAAAATTATAATGAAATATTCAATGAAAATAGTAGTTATGTTAGGGGAAAAATATATTAAATTCATATATGTTAGTGAAATATTAATTTCATTCTATTGAAACTAAATTTAAATAGAACCTCATTAAGAATGTAAAAAAATATTCCTTTGAAATCATTTAGTAAATAGTAAAACAAGGGTAAAATTCAACTTAAAAATTCATAGTTGAATTTTAATAACATTATTTAAAACATCATTTTGAAAATATATATTAATATAAAATATATCTGATTAAAAAAATATATCCGTGTATTCTTTTAAATATTACATTATTTATTCATGTTCTATAGAGATGAAAATTTGGAAGAAAATTTGGAAAAAAATTAAAAGTGTAATATTAAAATGAAAATTAATCATCAGGAATAAATTTATATTCATGTTAAATTAATTAATGGTGTAGTATATACACAACATGAAAATAAAAAGGTGTATAATACAAAATATTCTACAATAGAGAGTATGTTGAGATGAAGTTCATTAACTCATGTTCTAGATAACTTGAAAATGATTTTAACATAAAATAAAATAAAATTATATTTATTATAATTACGTAATAGAAAATTAAAAATATTTATATTTTCATTCATGATCTATTTATAATTTTTTAAATCCCTTTTAGTTTAATTTTTATGACTATCATAATGTTGGGTGTTAATAACTTTTTTCATGTATTTGTTGATTCAGTAGTTACTATATTTATAAATTTATTATGGATAAATAATTTCTATAAGATATTTCAAATAATAAATTATATATATTAAATGTATATATATTTTGATTCAACCATTAAATATTGATTTTGAAAATGAAGTCCACCGTTCATGGTTACATTTTGTGGTATGTTTGTACAAATGCAATTATGACTTTTTGATGAATGGAATGAGCGAAAGGTGTTTAAAATTAAATCTATCTATAATAATGATAACATCAAATATATTGTATATATATATATATTAATAAAAACTATCCTTTATAAAATTGATGTAATTAAAATTGAAAAATGGATCACATCGATTCATAATAGTTGTAGTCTACATGTACACACAAAAAAATTTAAAAGCATCCATGGGAATGGAATTTAGGAAGGTATATATGTTATTATCATTATATAATCATATTTAATTAATATACATAATATATATAATCATTATTTCTATATTTATTTCCAATAATGTAAGATTCCAATGCAAAATGGTTTACACCACTATGTGGAAACAGTAAGACATACGTATACACAAGTGGTGTTGTCACATTTCATTGGAAGGAACATAAAATGAATATGGTTTCACCATAATTCTAATAACATCTCATAATGTTATTTTTATAATATTAATTACTTTTATATGGATACAAAACATTATTATGGTGTATAAGAAGACATAAACATGTAGTACTTGTTCAAGAAGATTTCCATGTATCACATAGAATTAATTTTGATAACTTCCTAAGTGAAATTTGGAATGTATTATTTAAATAAAACCCACGAGAACATGTATAATGATATTTATATGATAAATTTTATAGTTTTTGTTTTTGAATTTTTCCTAATTTTCTGTAATGATGTGAGGGGGGAGGTTCCATTTTATTATTTTTGTGAGGGGATCATATGGAATTTATGGAATGTCTAGTTAATAATAAAGTAATTCTAAATCCAAATAAATGATAAAGGAATTGGATTATAACTTAAGTAAGTATATGAGTGAAACATAATACACCGATACATATTTTAATGGTTTTTTTGTTTTTGGAACCCTATCTTTTTGTTTAACCACTTAGTTAACTTATTGTCACATTAATCGTGGTAATGCGTCCCTCTCTATCAAAATGATATAATTTTACATACAAGGATGATATGTAATCTTAAATGGAAAAGGGAATAAAAATAAAACCATAATGTAACCCCATTTTCCTCGTTCTATATTCTAATGTTTTCAAATTGTTTAATAATACATTCATATCATAAATTATTGTTTTCGTCATTTTTAAATAATTATTTTAACACTTCTAGTAAAAATTTAATTTTGAATATAATTCAATCAAAAAATCACTAATATTTATTATTAATGTAAAAATGTCATTGATCCCAATAAATCTCTCAAATTTTATCATTTTAAATATTTTTTTATATCAATTATTTCATTTTTATACAATTGAATTAATATTGTATTCTCATTACACATGAATTTAAGGTAATTAAATAATTAAAAATATTTAAAATAAAATATAAAAATTAATATAATTTTCATATACATAAATGTGAAATTAATATTAATTGATAAACTTATTTGTGACTTATGGAGACACATAATAAATTTTAAAAAATAATAGAGTAATATACTGTTTTAATTTTTGAGATAAATAATATATTGGTTATTTTGAGGGACAATATTCTATTAAACATATTAATGATAAGATTAATTTGATAAGGGGTTATTTTAATTTAACCCATAATATTTAATATTAAATATTTTTACCTTATCATTATGTTTTAACAGATATTAACATAATTTACCCTTTACAAAAGTGATAAATTTTACCACTATTACTATTCATATTGAACAAAAATAAAAAGAACCAATTTAATAAATTTTAAACCTCTTCTTTCAACTATGTGATAAAATTTTTAAGATTCAATTTTGATATTTCAACTAAATAAATTCTTAACTAACTATTTAAAATTTTATGAAATTCCCTTTTTAGAGAAATATTATTTTATGAACAAAAACATGATTTATACATATAATATGAAAAGTAAAATCTCTGTATGAATGGTAAAAACAGGGATGAATATATAATTTGTTTATATCATTAAAATAATTCATAAAAAGTGATAAAATTAATAGGAAAACACATTATACATTAATAAAAACATTACTTAAAAGAATTTATTTTATATTTAATTTATTATTTTTTGTTTATAACTAATGAATTTATTTTATAAATTTTTAAGCCATATAATTTTTATAATTTATATAGTACTATTCATATTCACTAATTTTTATTTTTAGGTGTTAATAGTGTAATAATAATATATTACTCATAGTTTATGGTTTCTATAAAAATTATTTCGTTTGAAACACATGCTATTGTATAGATTAAATTTCATTGAAAAAAAAGAAAAATAATTTTAATATCATGGGGCATTAAATTATACCATCCTTCATAAAATTTCATCCATGAAATGTTTTATCCTCATTAATTGATTTAGTTTTTTTTCATCATTATTTCCTAATGTTCCTATATCACCACTTCTATCTTATTATTTTTTTGAATGTACCTTTAAGATTTCAGTTGTCTGATTCATAGATAATTGATAATTAGTGTATATAAATTGTGTAACGCCCCGACCCCAGCTACCCAGAGTCGGTGCATTACTTCGTAACATTGGCATGATCACAAAAGATCAAGTCTCGAAAGACCGATTAGTTTAGTAGCCTTGGAAACACTAGATACATTCGTAAACGTTACATTACATCATAAAGTGAAAAACTACAATAACAAAGTCTCCATAGTCCACACTCATATCCTCTTCTGACTATCCCTGCAGGTCATTCATAAAATACTTCTTCACATCCTGGAAAACATTAAAACATTGAAAGGGGTGAGCTCAGATGCTCAGTAAGGATAACAATAATGCGGAAGCTTTCATAAATAAACATTAACATTTAAGGCAATGTATAACTAAAACAAAAGCCTTTTAAACTTGAACTTCAACATAATATGGCAAAAGTAAAATGAGATAATGCCATTCACTTCTTCACATGGATATTCTACTGGCCGAATAATCACATGCAATATCAATAACCACTTTCATAATGAGGGAATGTATAATGCCGGACATTCTGAAACATTTTGTCAAGGCCTCGACCAAGACATCTAAAATGATTAAGGCCTCGGCCAAAACCATAAATCAAATTGGGAAAGGGCCTCGACCAATTCCACGTCTAGTTGTCTCATGAGACCTACCGATGCATCGAGGAGCTATAGCGGGCTCCACCCGTCACTTATTAAGTCCAATACATTCCTCATATGAATAGGTTTAAACATATCATTAACCATAACATAATCATATCACATAAAACATGCATAAAGTAAACATAACATTTCCACATTTCAATCACAAGATATCAATACAACACATTGATATAATAAAAACGATTTCAAAACCATTTTCAATACCAAAATAAAAGAAAGTTAAAACTTTGTATTTATTTTTCATTAAAAAAATGATAGCTTGTAGAGGAAGCCGAAACTCAAATAATGGTCACGGCGGCAGAGAAGTCGTTGTCGCCGCATAAGTACGGAAAGAAAAACATTCCCTTTTGTCGTTTAGAAAAACGCTTCGTATAAAAATAATTCCTTTTGAATAAACGTAAAAGTCAAAGGGGTTTATACACCGTATAAAAGAAAGCTGTGTATAAAACCAAATATGCCTCGATGAAAGGGGATTGAGACGAAGTCCTTAAAAAGATCATTTTTAAAATAAAATAGATCTATTATGTGTATTCATTATAGGTACACATAAAGAAAGTAAAAATACAAAATAGGACATAATAACATCATGACATAATTTGAAAGTAGGAGATTAACCCAAAGAATGGAAATTGGGTTAAGAAGTTCCCTTACAAAGAGCATTTTTAAAATAAAATAGATCTATTATGTGTATTCACTACAAGTACACATAAATAATGTACAAATACAGGATATGACATAATAATATCATGACATAATTTGAAAGTAGGAGATTAACCCTAAGAATGGAAATTGGGTTAAGATGTTCCCTTACCTTGTGTCCGACTTGACTCAACCGTTCTTTAACCTCCTGAATAATAAACTAGAGTTAATATATACCTTATTAAGAACCATTTTTAATTTCATTATCCTTATTATATCACTTATTACAATGATATGAACATTATGTAATTATTTAAGTTAATAACGGTCGTTTTGTCGATCTTTGGTACTTGAGTCAACAATAAGCTTCTTATAATTACAAGTTGTTTATGTGGTGAAATATCCATTATATCCAGAATTATATTCATGATTTAGATGTCATATATATCTTATATATCCAGTATATACATTCATTTATAATATTACGTAACATTTAGAGGTAAGAAATGAAATGCACCGTTCATGGAGACGGTAAGCCGTACGTACGCATGAACGCTACTTTCATTTGAATTTCATATTTAATGGAACTAAATCATAATGATATAAATGTATAATATAATTCCAGTATAATATAGTGTATAATACCATTTACTCCATCCTTTATACATCCCACATATGGCATTAACGATTCAAATCACTTTGAGGGGGCGGTAGTCCGCACTTCCTAAAATGAAGATATCGCGTATACCCATAATGGAAGCCATAATGGTAAGACACAAATGAAAAATAAATAAACATAAGTAAAACATAAACACATTATATATCATATATAAATATAGTGACATCTTAATGGCCACCTTTGAAGGTGTTATATGAGTGTTGAACAATCATCGTTTCGTGAGGCAGAAATTCTCCATCCACAGAAACCGTATGTTCATTAACCATTAGATGTAGGTGTGTGTAAGTGTAGCTCGAATAATTCTTATAACAACATCCTAGTATATTGAGGATACTGGTGTTGTTACAAAATAAATGAATAAAAAGAGTTTAGGGGGTTGGAGAAGAAAAATAAAACAAAACAAAATTAGAGAAGACATTACCTCAAACCCGGGTAACTCTTTTTGATTTGAGCCAAAGGATTCCTTGGGAAGCATTCTGCCCAAAGTGAGGCTTCTAGGAGTAAGGGAGGGAAGTGTAGAGAGTATTTTGGCAGAGTTTGGCCGAGCCAAATGGCTTGAAAGTGTAAATGAGGTGGGAGAGGTGGGGGCCTTTTATAAGTGGAGAGGAGGGGCACTTTTGGAAAGATTGAAATGTTACGTTATTTCACAATGCTTTTCGGATTCTAAAGGTCCCACACTTATATAACTCGAGGATAAGGTGATAAGGGTTCGAAATCTCCTCATCCAATTGGCTTTGGACAAGTTTATGCCTTGGATTTTTCATTATCTTCCCATTTTATTTAAATCGTTAAATAATGAGGTCATCACTACATCATCATGATGTCATAAATAATTTAATTTATTTAATGTATAAAAATTATAAAAAAACTACTATGATGTAGGAAATCATTTTAGCTTTCCAATTAATATTTATAGTCAAAATTTGGATTTGTGTAACCCCACTTAAAAACTGTTTTAGTAAAACAACTCATGTTTGTGTCAATTTAATTTCAACATTAAATAAATATATATTAATGTCATTTTCCAACTAAAGTGGCTCCACGGGGTCCCCAAGTTGACCCATGGGTTGTCTTGGTCGGCCATGACTCATCCAATAGGAGTAGGACAAGTGTCAAGCTCATATCATATTAATAAAACATTGTTTTTACCTTAAACTACACTAATTACCTCTAATCGCGATTAAGAACTTAAAAGTTACTATTCACCAAAAAATTATTTTGATCTCATTGAACCACATTTTACTTCTTAATGACAACCATGTATGTCGGATATTTGAAAATCAAATCACAGAAGTGGTAATATTTCATTTAAACGAAAAATCAGTTATTTAACTACCACTTAGTGGTTTCACTATTCATCAAAAATTGAAGTTTTTCAGAATAAGGCCAAAATTTCACCCTAAGCTATAATTGATATTACGAATTCAAAAATGATGTCTATTTTACAAAATTCCAAACATATTAGTTGCATTAATTAATTTTATAATTAATTCCCGCTGTCACAACAAATAGCGTGTTTTTAAGAAACAATTTATATCAAAAGATTGGCAATTGTTTATGTCCAATTTCAATGTTAAATTAATTTAATGACCACCATTGGATAAAATGGTAAAAATATATTCTAATTATACTCTAAAACCCCTCAATATTATAATTTATCACTATGAATTATTTTGATTAAAAAAGTTGTTTTAAGTATTTTTCACTATTCATAAAAATTTTGAAGTTCTCAGAAAATTACAAAAAATTCAACATAGGCTAATTTCAATATTAGGAATACAAAAATGAAGTCCATTTTGAAATATAAAATTTATATAATTTTAAAAAGTGGTTATTACTATTCATAACGGCTACTTTGATTTGTCGCGATGTTTTAGAACTCGAAGTTGCGTACAATGCAAGCTATTGTATTATTGAATGAGAAGCGTATCGTGGAAGCTCGGGGTGTTACATTCTCCCCTCCTTCAATAAATTGCGTCCTCGCAATTTGAAATTTTTCTTGGAAAATAAAAGGTTGAAAAGAGAAAATACCTTTGAGGATAACCCACATCGGAAATAAGGTTAATAAATATATAACATTAAAAGAAAGCAGGATAAGTACAAAGGTCACCCGATATAGCCCATTCTAGGATTCTATGAAAATATGGATATGGAGGAGAAACAAACCATCAAGGTCTGATGGAGAGTTATAGAAAACAGGATTAGGAGAAAGTTTAACTACAAGAAAATCACAAAATTGTGATTGGTTAAACGGTCATTGAATCCCCAGTTGGAAACGTTAACCGACAACATTTTTGTTTTAAGTTACCTTTTATAATGTTGAGGAATTTATTTATGAGATTTACTAAGAACGTAAGGGAATATACATACTTGTTATGTATACTTTCATTCGTTAATAAATTTTTACCACAAACCCAACTTTTACTCCAAATGGTAACAGAACTCGAAAATATTCTATTTATCCTAATTGTATAAGGTTCAAAATGTTAACACATACCACTTAGAATAGTAAAACTATTTTGTAATAACCAGGGACTTCCTGTAGGCTAGTGGTAGGAAATAAAGGCTTGTCGCACTATGGTTGTGGGTTCGATTCCTGCAGCTTTGTCCGACGCGACGAGTGATACCCCACCCTGCAGGTTGTCCTTTTCCTAAAACTATAGTATCATAATATTCCAAAAATTATCATCATAAATGCTTTAACCTTAAACAATACTATCCATGGTTCAACTTAATCCATTCCCACCTTAATAGTTATCCAAAATACCTCCGTCCAGACTTTCTCTAAAAGGTCTCTAAATTCCAAAATCAATTTATCAGATTCCCAAAACAAAGAAAAGTTTCTCTTATTGTCACATACTAAAAATATGATTACCTTAATCATATTAAAACCTTACTGAAATCAAAAAGTACTGCAGTACAATCCATATATATATATTACATTATTCTTATAACCAGAATATAATCCTTGAGTCCAAAAGCACCAATACATTAGTTATTCTGCTTCAACTGTAGTAACAACATAAGATTGTCCTTGATCCCTTGGCCTTTTCTGAGGTAAGTTTCCCTGACGCTTAGGACATTCATTTGCATAATGACCCATTTCTCTACAATTGTAGCATTCAACTTTGACAGCCTCTTTCTTTCCCTTGCAATCACGAGCCTGGTAACCCTTTTCTCCTCATTTATAACAAACTCCCATTCCTTTTAGGCAAGTACCAGGGTGATTCTTCCCACAATTATCACATAATGGAAAATCCTTCTTTCCCTTTTTCCCTTTATCTGTCTTTTGTTCCAGCGTTCTCTTCTTCTCTTGCTTTACTTTGTGGTCATAAGACTTAGAGAATTCCTTTTCTGTCTTGATAGCAGACGAGACAATATCTTCGTATGATGAAAAGGATTGTGATACCAAAGCTCGACGGAGAAATGGTTTTAACCCATCAAAGAAACGATCAATCATACTCCTTGGGTTACGTATATAATCGGCAGCATGCCTCGCTAACCTTGTAAAGTTAGCCTCATACTTTGCGACATTCTCATCCTCCTTCTGCCTCAAACTCAGAAATTGCCTTTCCATATCTGCTCGATGGTCACGAGGAAAGTATTTTTCTAAGAAAAGATCTTTGAACTCCCTCCATTCCATATTCGATACGTCATCATCTTCCTTTGTGTTTTGAATCAGCGACCACCACTGATCGGCATCTCCAGTGAGGCGGTAAACTGCCATGACAACCTTCTCCCTTTCACTACTCCCCAAGGCACTGAATATTTTCTCTAAGGAATTTATCCATTTCTCAGCTACTATAGGATTTGTACTCCCATTAAATGTTGGTGGTTGTTGCCTCATGAAACGATCTAGCATTGATCCTCCACGTTGCGGATCAGGGTGCTCCATACGAGTAAGGTTATTATTCATAACCTGAGTGAGTTGTCCCAGTATGGTAATAAGTTGATCAGCACCAGTTGTATCTCCAGATACACAATAATTATCTTGATCAGGAGGGCAATCCCTACACGGAGTTCGTGCATTGATACGGTTTCCATTCCTTATACTAGGCACCATTTCTAAACAATGGCATAAACTAGATTAGTATATGATTCAAAATACATAATTCCATACTTGTAAAACACTTTACATAAATTGAACTATTTATGGATATAATCCATAATCATAAAAAGAAATGTTTTCTTTGAGGAAGTATATACTCATAACCCTTCATAGTGGTTTGTAAATAAAATGAGAATTATCCTAAGCATATCCCCCGGGAGTGTCGTAACCAAGAGTGCAGCAAGGCCCGTTGTCGTGCACCAGTTCCCGTTCGAGTCTAGCTCAAAGCGGTGTTTTCGGGTTTTACCCCTAGGTACATCTGTGCCAGAGCCGCCTCTACCTGCTCGTATCCAGACAGGGATGTATTGCTCGGAAAAGTCATAACATCTCTATAATACCAAAATTCTAGGAAGTTCTTCTATACTAATCCTCAAAGTCTATCTTTGGGCTATGTGCTCTAATCAGAGTTTATCTAAATCTAGCTTCCAAGGTTAGTACTAAACTGCCTCTGATACCAACTGTAACGCCCCGACCCCAGCTACCCAGAGTCGGTGCATTACTTCGTAACATTGGCATGATCACAAAAGATCAAGTCTCGAAAGACCGATTAGTTTAGTAGCCTTGGAAACACTAGATACATTCGTAAACGTTACATTACATCATAAAGTGAAAAACTACAATAACAAAGTCTCCATAGTCCACACTCATATCCTCTTCTGACTATCCCTGCAGGTCATTCATAAAATACTTCTTCACATCCTGGAAAACATTAAAACATTGAAAGGGGTGAGCTCAGATGCTCAGTAAGGATAACAATAATGCGGAAGCTTTCATAAATAAACATTAACATTTAAGGCGATGTATAACTAAAACAAAATCCTTTTAAACTTGAACTTCAACATAATATGGCAAAAGTAAAATGAGATAATGCCATTCACTTCTTCACATGAATATTCTACTGGCCGAATAATCACATGCAATATCAATAACCACTTTCATAATGAGGGAATGTATAATGCCGGAAATTCTGAAACATTTTGTCAAGGCCTCGGCCAAGACATCTAAAATGATTAAGGCCTCGGCAAAAACCATAAATCAAATTGGGAAAGGGCCTCAGCCAATTCCACGTCTAGTTGTCTCATGAGACCTACCGATGCATCGAGGAGCTATAGCGGGCTCCACCCGTCACTTATTAAGTCCAATACATTCCTCATATGAATAGGTTTAAACATATCATAAACCATAACATAATCATATCACATAAAACATGCATAAAGGAAACATAACATTTCCACATTTCAATCACAAGATATCAATACAACAAATTGATATAATAAAAACGATTTCAAAACCATTTTCAATACCAAAATAAAAGAAAGTTAAAACTTTGTATTTATTTTTCATTAAAAAAATGATAGCTTGTAGAGGAAGCCGAAACTCAAATAATGGTCACGGCGGCAGAGAAGTCATTGTCGCCGAATAAGTACGGAAAGAAAAACATTCCCTTTTGTCGTTTAGCAAAACGCTTCGTATAAAAAAAATTCCTTTTGAATAAACGTAAAAGTCAAAGGGGTTTATACACCGTATAAAAGAAAGCTGTGTATAAAACCAAATATGCCTCGATGATAGGGGATTGAGACGAAGTCCTTAAAAAGATCATTTTTAAAATAAAATAGATCTATTATGTGTATTCATTATAGGTACACATAAAGAAAGTAAAAATACAAAATAGGACATAATAACATCATGACATAATTTGAAAGTAGGAGATTAACCCAAAGAATGGAAATTGGGTTAAGAAGTTCCCTTACAAAGAGCATTTTTAAAATAAAATAGATCTATTATGTGTATTCACTACAAGTACACATAAATAATGTAAAAATACAGGATATGACATAATAATATCATGACATAATTTGAAAGTAGGAGATTAACCCAAAGAATGGAAATTGGGTTAAGAAGTTCCCTTACCTTGTGTCCGACTTGACTCAACTGTTCTTTAACCTCCTGAATAATAAACTAGAGTTAATATATACCTTATTAAGAACCATTTTTAATTTCATTATCCTTATTATATCACTTATTACAATGATATGAACATTATGTAATTATTTAAGTTAATAACGGTCGTTTTGTCGATCTTTGTTACTTGAGTCAACAATAAGCTTCTTATAATTACAAGTTGTTTATGTGGTGAAATATCCATTATATCCAGAATTATATTCATGATTTAGATGTCATATATATCTTATATATCCAGTATATACATTCATTTATAATATTACGTAACATTTAGAGGTAAGAAATGAAATGCACCGTTCATGGAGACGGTAAGCCGTACGTACGCATGAACGCTACTTTCATTTGAATTTCATATTTAATGGAACTAAATCATAATGATATAAATGTATAATATAATTCCAGTATAATATAGTGTATAATACCATTTACTCCATCCTTTATACATCCCACATATGGCATTAACGATTCAAATCACTTTGAGGGGGCGGTAGTCCGCACTTCCTAAAATGAAGATATCGCGTATACCCATAATGGAAGCCATAAAGGTAAGACAAAAATGAGAAATACAGAAGCATAAGTAAAACATAAACACATTATATATCATATATAAATATAGTGACATCTTAATGGCCACCTTTGAAGGTGTTATATGAGTGTTGAACAATCATCGTTTCGTGAGGCAGAAATTCTCCATCCACAGAAACCGTATGTTCATTAACCATTAGATGTAGGTGTGTGTAAGTGTAGCTCGAATAATTATTATAACAACATCCTAGTATATTGAGGATACTGGTGTTGTTACAAAATAAATGAATAAAAAGAGTTTAGGGGGTTGGAGAAGAAAAATAAAACAAAACAAAATTAGAGAAGACATTACCTCAAACCCGGGTAACTCTTTTTGATTTGAGCCAAAGGCTTCCTTGGGAAGAATTATGCCCAAAGTGAGGCTTCTAGGAGTAAGGGAGGGATGTGGAGAGAGTATTTTGGCAGAGTTTGGCCTAGCCAAATGGTTTGAAAGTGTAAATGAGGTGGGAGAGGTGGGGGCCTTTTATAAGTGGAGAGGAGGGGCACTTTTGGAAAGATTGAAATGTTACAATATTTCACAATTCTTTTCGGATTCTAAAGGTCCCACACTTATATAACTCGAGGATAAGGTGATAAGGGTTCGAAATATCCTCATCCAATTGGCTTTGGACAAGTGTAAGCCTTGGATTTTGCATTATCTTCCCATTTTATTTAAATCGTTAAATAATGAGGTCATCACTACATCATCATGATGTCATAAATAATTTAATTTATTTAATGTCTAAAAATTATAAAAAAACTACCATGATGTAGGAAATCTTTTTATATTTCCAATGAATATTTATAGTCAAAATTTGGACTTGTGTAACCCCACTTAAAAACTGTTTTAGTAAAACAAATCATGTTTGTGTCAATTTAATTTCAACATTAAATAAATATATATTAATGTCATTTTCCAACTAAAGTGGCTCCATGGGGTCCCCAAGTTGACCCATAGGTTGTCTTGGTCGGCCATGACTCATCCAATAGGAGTAGGACAAGTGTCAATCTCATATAATATTAATAAAACATTGTTTTTACCTTAAACTACACTAATTACCTCTAATCGCGATTAAGAACTTAAAAGTTACTATTCACCAAAAAATTATTTTGATCTCATTGAACCACATTTTACTTCTTAATGACAACCATGTATGTCGGATTTTTGAAAATAAAATCACAGAAGTGGTAATATTTCATTTAAACGAAAAATCAGTTATTTAACTACCACTTAGTGGTTTCACTATTAATCAAAAATTGAAGTTTTTCAGAATAAGGCCAAAATTTCACCCTAAGCTATAATTGATATTACGAATTCAAAAATGATGTCTATTTTACAAAATTCCAAACATATTAGTTGCATTAATTAATTTTATAATTAATTCCCGCTGTCACAACAAATAGCGTGTTTTTAAGAAACAATTTATATCAAAAGATTGGCAATTGTTTATGTCCAATTTCAATGTTAAATTAATTCTAATGACCACCATTGGATGAAATGGTAAAAATATATTCTAATTATACTCTAAAACCCCTCAATAGTATAATTTATCACTATGAATTATTTTGATTAAAAAAGTTGTTTTATGTATTTTCACTATTCATAAAAATTTTGAAGTTCTCAGAAAATTACAAAAAATTCAACATAGGCTAATTTCAATATTAGGAATACAAAAATGAAGTCCGTTTTGAAATATAAAATTTATATAATTTTAAAAAGTGGTTATTACTATTCATAACGGCTACTTTGATTTGTCGCGATGTTTTAGAACTCGAAGTTGCATACAATGCAAGCTATTGTATTATTGAATGAGAAGCGTATCGTGGAAGCTCGGGGTGTTACAAATTGCATAGGCTCATAATAGTAAGATAAATAATTTCACAACTACATTTCATTTGATATATGTATCTTGATAATTTTGGAAATGTATTTCCTTAATAATGAAATATGGAACATATCTATTACTTCAGAGATGATTGGTGGTATTCCCAAAAGGTATTCCATATTTCATATTAAATCTATAATTTTGAAGGTTTTGATGTGCCTAGGGATATATTTTCTCTTCATACTAAATTATATAACATAATTAAAAGGATATTTGTTCATGAAAGCATGATCAACAACTTCAAAATCAAAATAATTTATATTGTTATTGATATAACTCCTTTTCCTTAACTGATGAACATTACTATGAGTTTGGATAACACGTTCATTTTCCACTATTTCACTAACAAAATCTGAATTCTTGATCTGTATGCAACAAAAATATTCCCAACATGTAGAATTATGGAATTTCATTCCATATAAATCATTATATGGAACTATTAGAATAAATTAATGTAATATAATATTATAGGACAACTATACCGTAAGTAAATACTTGCCCTACATAACCACAATTTCTGGTGAGAATGATCAAAACATATCTTGAAATGATTGAATAATCCATTCTGAATACCCAGTAGTTTGAGGGATATATGTCATGATAAAATAAATCTCGGTATATACATACTTATGATGAATTTTATTGAATTTGTATGTAAATTTTAGATCCCCATTAGAAAAAATTTAATAACAATCCCCAACATCATAAACATAAAGTCATGCAACGTGATCCACAGGAATATATCCCTATAAGGATATAAAATGTGCATATTTGGTAAGGATATCAATAGAAACCAAAATATCATCATTTATTATATTATTTTTTGTAATCCCATGATAAATTTTATAATAATATAATCCCAACTCCAAATTGAAATTGTCATAGGTTGCATGAATCATTTCAGATGTTGTCTCTCATCCTTCAAATATTGAGAAACCAATCATGTTGACACATAATCTATAATTTCCCACCACATATAATCCTTCATATAATGTTCCTTAAAAAATATATACCACATGTTGCTTCTAGGGAGTATAATAAAATTATAACAATTTGAATCATCTAATAATTTACATTAATTATTAGGTATATAAAGAAAACAAAACCACTTTTATTATTTTTTAATTACCTCTTTATATAAAATGATTGATAGTTTACCAAAATTAAAATCTATAATTTTCAATTGAATATTCTCATCAGGAGGCATATTAAAATTTATTTATTCTATTAAATATGCATTGGAAAAAAGTAAAAAAAGAGTAATCCTTCCCCTTACATTATAATTCATTGATCCAAATTTAATAAATATATTAACATATAATCCCTAAGAATCATTAGTTTTGTCATAACTCTATGATCATTCCTTCTATGATCATGAAATACCTTCTATTCCATTCTTAAATGGTATTGTATTGAGAATTCATACTCATTAACAAGATTGAGCAATAACATTTGCATCATATTCAGTCCTTTCAATGATAAGATTTATTTTATAATAATTTTATCAATATATATATTATATCATTAAAAATATTGATATATTATCCATATATTTAGTGAAATTATTACAACTGAAAAATTCATGATCAGTGGGTGGATAGCTTTTTTTCACAATTCATCGAGCAATGTTGAAGGAGGAGATCGGCTCTATTTCAACCAGTGGCTCTGTGGACTCATCAGAGTTGAGCTAAGTAGTGCTTTCTACAAGAGATTCTGCTAGAGAAATAATGAAGATTGTTCAAGATTATATGAGAGAAGCCTCTTCCTCTCAGAAAGCCATAAAGAGAAAAGTGGACTACTACTTCACCAGAATTTTCACCAAGCATCAACTCGAACACCACTTCAAGCTGATGTTGGAAAACATGAAGCTACCTCCAGTCACTCATTCTTTTAGAGAACAAGTGAGCAAACTAAGACAATTGACTCCTGCCTTGGAGAAATTCATGGAGAACAAAGATGATTTCATCTCTGCTATGGAAGGTGGAGGAGGAATTATTATGGATTTTAGAAATCTGTTGCTGCCTTTCTTGCATGTTGATGCCAGACTAGTCATAGTACCTCCTGTTTTGCCTGCTTCTACCTCAGTTGTTTCCACAGTCCAGCTGACTCCTGCTCAAGCTATTCGAAGCCTCACACCAACGATCACCCAAAGATCTTCAACCTACAGGCCTGACTCTGTGTCAGTGGCTCAGCCTCCTTTGATCTTTTCTGGCATTCCAAAACCTTCACCTTCATCCTCACCACCCGAACCCTCTTCTGATCCCAAAGGAAAATCTCACGAGGAAGATGTGGATTGATCCAGTGGCCAGGATTTTTGATAGGAATTCATTTGTATTCTGTTTCTGTACTTTCTGACTGCTCTAATACAGAGGAACTCTTTTTTACTTCTCATGTTTTATTTGTCTCCTATATATGCTTTCCCACTTTTTGATTATCACAAAGGGGGAGAACAAAATGAGAGAATGAGGGGGAGAACAAAATGAGAGAATGAGAATGAGAAATATTTTCAATGGAGAAAGATAACCTTCTTTTCAATTTTATCCCTGATATTATTATGTTTCTTTTTACCTTCGGTACCTTATGATTGTTACCTCTGATAACTTATGTCTATATCATATTATTTCTATTATATCTGATGCTGTTTTCTCTGAGAAAATTGAACTCAATATTATACTCTTTACTATTATATTTTCACTATGTTAAATGCCCATATCATAAATTGTGATTATCAAAAAGGGGGAGATTGTTGACCTCACCTGTTTTGATAATCTCAATCATGTATTCATATGTGTTGAAAATCCCAATTATGTTTTCATTCTCTATGATATTTTTAAGTATCATTGATTTATACTTTAATTCTTTCAAATCTGTGATCAAACCAATAATAATTTTTAAAACAGTCTTTGGAATATGTTAATCCTCATTTATCCATGTTCATACAAGTTATAAATTGATTCTAACACAATCGGATGTGTTATGCATAAAACAGGTAAGTAATCTGCCTATAGCTACTGATAAAGAGCTACTGGTACCTAGTCTACCGATAGACTTAGTCTACCGACAGACAGAGTCACCGATATACTTAAGACAGAGTCACCGATATACTTAACACAGAGCTACCGATATACTTAACACAGAGCTACCGATGTTCTTATAAATGTAAGCTACTGACTTACAGACAGCTACCGATACAAACATAGAGCTACTGGTGTAAGTATAAATAGCTACCGATGGAATAAGAGTCACCGATGGACGAAGCTACTGACAGACTCACAGCTACCGATACCGACGCATGAAGCTACCGACGAATGAAGCTACCGACGCATGGAGCTACCGACGCATGGAGCTACCGACGCATGGAGCTACCGACGCATGGAGCTACCGACGCATAGAGCCACCGATAGAGTCAAGGAAACTAATGAAATTGAGATACCGATGTTCAAGCTGCCGATGTTCAAGCTACCGATGTCTAAGCTACCGATGCTGATTACCTACCGATCACTCGACTCACTGTTTGAATTTCTTTATTTCCTATATTTAATCTATCTAATGGTCATATCATGTACATTTTAATGATTTTTCAAATATCTGATAAAGGTTGTCGGATGTGAGGAACTCGTACCTCGTACCTGCAGAAAGGAAATCTTTCCTGTCCCCTGTTTCCCGTGAGATAAATACGAGAAGACTACGCTGCCCAACAATAACAAAAAAAAGAGAAGTGTGTGGTGGATGGAATATACCAGGAACACAAGAACGAGAAGAATCAAGAAGCTCATAGACAATCAAGCATACTCGAGAAGTGTTCTGTGCATATAAGAAGAGCACTGAATAACTTCAACCACTACATTCTCACTGTCTGTGAACCTGGAGCATACGACACTCTGTTTCTCAAACAGAAATGAGAAGAGGACTCAGACTCACTTCTGATCGAATCCAAAGGAGTCCAGAGATACACTGAAATCACTAGAACCATTTCTAAACTCTACATCTCTTGTTCTGTGATTTATAATTATACGTTTCGAGCAGTGTGTGTTATCTTCTGTATCTAACACATACATTGTCTCCTGTACTTAAACTGGTGTATTTGTAAATCCTTAACAAATTCTTGCATTCTTTCTTTCCCACGAATAACAGTGGTAGAGGTCGTGTGTGACCTGGACAGCTGGTTGCTGTTGTACTGTTTCCCACGAATAACAGTGGTAGAGGTCTTGGACCTGGAAAGTTGTAAACTGTTGAACCCCGATCCAGGGGGTGGATCATTTTTATATAAACTTTTGAGAGGACTAAGTATCGGCTTGAGACTGAACCTCTTGGTTACATTTGTTGTGCCATCTCATTCAAAGTTTTATTCCTCTGCTATTCACTTTAAAACTAATACTGTTTTTAAAGTTACTTTGATTATTAAATTATCAAGTGTTTATGTTAAGTGTAGATTAGTAAGTTAGTTTCAAAAGATAATCACACACTCATGTGTTGATTAACTGGGAATTAATCAATCCCTTGAGAATCTAACAGAACCTTTATTTTAATATAAATTCACTACAGTTTAATTTATTATTTTATTTGGGGGTCTTTAAGACAGTGTTTTTAAATACAGAAATTTTAATTGGTACTCAATTCACCCCCTCTTGAGTAAACCACTCCGACCAACACTTCTCTATTCACCCAATGAGCTCAAAGCTGTTTCGAGATATATAAGAGTACATTTGGTGGGACAATATGAAGAAAGAGATAGCTGAGTATACATCAAAGTGACTAGTATGTCAACAAGTGAAGGATAAAAGATTGAAGTCTAAGGGGATAATGAAACCACTAACTATACCATCATGGAAGTGTGAGAACATCACTTGGGATTTTTTCACTGGACATCAAAGGGAATTAAGAGGAAATAATTCTATATGGGTAACTGTGAGTCATCTTACAAAGAATGATCACATTATCGAGATTAGAGAGGACTTATAATTGGATTAACATGCATGGATATATATCAAATAAGTGGTAAGTATTGATGGAGTACCACTATATATTGAATCTGATCAAGATCTAATATTTACCTTGATGATCTGTAAATGTCTTTAACATGCACTATTAATTGAACTGAACTTTAATACAACAGATCATCCTCAAACTAATGTCCAATCTAGGAAAATGATTCCAAAATTAGATGATATGTTGAGATAATTTTTTATGGAAAACATAAAAGGATGGGACCAACATATTCCACTGTTTTAATTTTCATACAACAGTGGTTTCCACTCAATAATCTTAATGGCACGATACAAATCCCTCTATGGGAAAATGAGTAGAACACCAATGTATTGGGATGAAGTCGGGGAGGATAAGATTCTAAGTCCTGAAATGGTCAATGAAATGGTGGAGAAAGTAAAAACCATTCAATATATCATCATAGAATCCCAATTTCAATAAAAGGGTGTTGCAGAAAATCATTGACAAGACCTTTAGTTCAATGTTTGAGACATGATAATTCTATACATCTCCCTGGAAAACGGACATGAAGTTTTGGAAGAAAGGAAAGCTAAGTCCTAGGTACATAATCCCCTTTGAGATTCTTTATTATATCAGTGTTGTGGCATATTGACTTGAACGTTCACATATCATTGGTAAAGTACATGATAACTTACATGTATGACTCATAAAAATGTACATACGAAACCCTTCACATGGAATATCATAAAAGGTGGTATAGTTGGAGAATGATCTTTCTTATGAGGAGTAGCCATAAATGATCTTGGATCGTAGAGACAATGTTCTATGTAACAAGACTAATCACCTAGTCAAATTACTTTTGTGGAACCCTATGTGTGAAGAAAAATCATGGGAACTGAAGGAAACAATGAATGAGAATTACCACCACCAATTTATGTCTTAGAATGTAAAACAAATTCAAAGGAGAAATTTCAGAAGGGGGGAATAATTTAACGACACAATTTTTTATCAATGGAAATTCATTTCTTTTAATTATGTCATATAATCACATGAAATCAAAAAACAATGTACTACTAAGTACAATGTGACCTTTAATTATAATTTTGAAATGTCTATGTTTTGAATTTCCAAAATTGGACACACATGGATGCGTTCTTGGTGACTTTTGGGGTCTAATGGAACAAACATAATTTTTTGGTGAATAATAACCTACCCTTAAGGATAGTTAAAAGAGAGTAATGAATAGTAATAAGACCCTGATGACTATTAAATCACCCAAAAGAATAGTTCTGTCACCCATGAATATATAGATAAAATTAAGGAATCTTATAGATGATAATACAACCATAGTAAAAGTGTTCATATTTTTGTATTTAATTACCCAGAAATTACATGGGAAATTTTTTCCTAAATTCATGTGATATTTAAGAGACCGAAAAGATTTAAAGAGCTTGATTCCGAGGCCCGGGGTGCCCGGAATCAATTTCTGAAGATTTATTTAGGTACGTCCAGTAAACGTACGAGCAGAATTTTAAAACTTTTGAACTGTTGCTCAGAATTGATATCCGAGGGTACCATTGAACTCGAAGCATTGGTGATTACTTAGTGAGACCTTCAACGCAGTAGCATCCGAACTAGAATGAAATTTAGATTTTGGTTCTTTAATATGTTAAATAAAAATAAGGTTGAAACTTATTTTCATTGTGGTGGTTATAATCTCCAAGGCGAGGCTGGAGGTGGGGACCACAACACCCTAACCTCCCAAGGGAGGTTATGGTGGTGGGGACCACCTGGGCATAACGTCCCTTGGCAGGATAATTAAGGTGGGGACCACCCGGGGTTCTAACCCTTGGAACCTCCCCATTAATGTGGGGAGAACTCATGAACTCCCTTACTTATGTGACAACTCACACAATTAACTCAATTAACCCTTTTCAATTAATTAATTAAATCCATTTGAATTCATGCCAACCATTAAAATAAAGGATATGTTACTATTTTATTTTAGTTGGAAAAATGTTTTGATGGAGCTTGGGGGAGGAGGAGAACTCACCAATGAAGAACGCGAAGAATGCCATCTTCAACTTCGTCACTTCCGAACACTTTCCAACGCACAAGCTTGAGAGCTGGGAGTGCGTGATGAACGCGGAGAATGAAAAATCGACATCATCCCTTTTCCCGTGACTTCGTCAATGGTCATCGACAAACGAGATAGGGGATTTGAGTTTTTTTGTACCCGTTATTCGTCGTTCAAATTATTGAATGTGAATCACCAGTTTATATCACCGTAACTAGGAGAGCTCGGACCGCATGAACATGTCCCGACCCTCCCTCTTTTTTTTCTCGTGTTTTGACGATGGTAGTGGAGCAACAACGACGCCGGAGGAACAGACCATGGAAAAAAGCAATGGCGGCTTGCGACGAGCCGGCCGCGAAGAACCCGGCAGTGCAAGGCCACTGGGTTTCTAGGAGGGCGTGGCACCATTGGGCCACGCAGAAGGAGAGACATATCCAGGGAGGGATGTGGCGGAGGCATGCGGTGCCATAGCGCCACGCAGAGGCCAGCAGGGGGCTGTGACTAGGGTTGGTCATGGATGAGGGGCGCGACACGCTGGGGGTGGGGAGTTGCTGGCTGCACTTCCAGCTTGGAGGAGTGGGACTCCGTCGGGTCCTGTGTGGGCTGGACCGGTGCCACCTGGTGCCCGTTTCATCTCCCACCTAAATGGAAAAGCCGTTCGGGAATCTTGGGGGCACACGGTTTCCCCCTGGTCACGGCTAAGGCGGACCCCCGCCGGGCTGCGGAGTCACCAGGCCGACCGGGACTCGAGGACGACTGGGCCACCGGGGAAACCGACACAACCGGCCCGCCTTCATGCTGGGTCCCCCCCTCGGGCCTGGACACTCCCTCGGGTCGGGCCACCTTAGGGTTGGGCCGCCCCCTCAGGTCGGGCCACCATCTCATTTCGGGCCACCCTTCGGGCCAGACCACTTGGGTCGGGCCGCCCACTCGGGCTGGGACACCCTCAGACTGGGTTGAACCGTGGTCCGGGTTAGACTCTGGACCGGACCTGGGTTAGGTCGGGTCAGTCCGACTGGTCAGACTGGACCCGGACCCACTTTGTCCTATGTGCACCTTTTCTCCCATATCTTGGGCTATGGGTTTCCAATCGAAGAACCGTCTACGGTGACAGAAATCTTAGAGAAATAAGGTTCTTTTGAAATACCCCACATGATGTTTGGACACATATGGGGTACATTTGGGTTGGTTTTAATATAAAATCCAACCGGGCCCCTGGAATGGAAGTGCCAATAACTAACTGACCGGGTGTCTGATTAACGCGCTGTCTATTGCATTGAGACCCCTAGGACGAGGTAGACCTATTCGATACTTCTATATTGGACTTCGTGACAGTTGGAGTATCGACCAGTTGCTCGTGGGGAATACCCTTCCAGAGGCAAGTGACCGAAGTAAGGAGACCTTGTAGCTGGCTGATAACTTATGACTGCTGACATTTCAACCCGGAGTGTTTCGACTAGCCCAGTGGGAAGTGCCTCTATGTGACGCAGATGACCTACCATGGGGAGAACCTCTGTGTGATGCGGTAGACCCACGATACTCGACAGGAGAAGTACCTCATAAGGCTACGAGGGAGAGCACCTCTGTGTGATATAGCAGACCCACAGTGGGGAGTACCTCTGTGTGACGCAGAAGACCCATGGTGCTCGAGAGGAGGAGTACCACAGCAGTCCAGGATAGTGGGAAGTTCCTCTGTGTGATGTAGTAGGCCCATAGTACACTGTAGAAGAAGATTACACCAGCAGATGAGGTTTCGATAGTTTGACAATGACTGTTACATGTTACCAACCCTAGAACAAAATCCTGGTTTTAAGCCGAGTCAATGACTTTTGTGCTTTCTCATGATTGAGATGGGCTACTAGATAAATTAGGTATAATTATGGGAATATACCAAAGTAATGGTTATCCGTCGATTTAATTCTTTGTGGTTTATCCTTGTTGGATTTTGTGAGACCTTGAGGGTCTCAGGGTCCCTACTGAGTATCGTTATACTCAACCCTGCACGGGCTATGTCTGGACCTCGTTGTGTTGGTTGCAGAAGACATAAAATGCTGACTAAGGTAGAGAGTAGAAGGACTGGATGGTAACCAGAGGTGGACCACCTGGTGTGACGGTGCACGGAGCGGACAGACGGATGTGAAGTGATGAGGAGGCCATCTGAACCTACCCTTCAGGTAGGAACCCCCATAGGATGACCCAATAGCTTCTTCACTTTTCTTTAGTTGTACATGCTTTCAATATTTCCTGTACTTTACTGTTGGGTTTGTATTTCTGGCCCCTTCCACTTTCTAGTACTTCTTCTGTATACATTTTTTCATAGTGTTTTTCTTCTAGTTGTGTACTCTGATTGTGTGTGTTTACGTTTTTATATAGGAGATTCCCTCCCAGATTAGGAATTTACGCCTTTGGTTCTAGTTGCCTGCCTCTAGCCTATGGAAGGCGGGCTTGGGGTAGTCACGACACGGGTCCCAAGGACGGGTTGTGATAAATTGGTATCAAAGGAGTCAGTTCTGTTGCAGAACATAGAACTCTGATCATTCTTTTCTATGACGAAATAGTGTTAAGGGTACTATGTGTGGTTTTCCGTTCAGGGAGTCCAGTGTCGGTGAAGGCGGCTGACGTATCCATATGCCAGGACCCTGACTTCTGATTTCCGACTTAGAACACGAAAACAATGATTGCGTGTGTGTGTCTTTAAAAGTTTTCTTAAGTCATCTCAACTATTTCATCTCACTAGGTTTAATATTTTGACCGTGTCAAATATGTTTCTTCTAGGATGCCTCCCCGCAGAGCCCCGAGATTCATACGCTCTGACAGCCCAATGAGCGACGAGGCCTCGGTGCAGGGCCCTTTACCAGTGGAGGCACCATCGGTTCCATTTCCCATTGGGCCACCGATGCCACCAGGCCCAACAACAAATGATGCATGCCACTTGAGAACGTTGCATGAGTTCCAGTGCAGATTCCACCAAGGTTTCGGAGAGAGATGAACCCACAGGTAATTGAGGATTGGCTGGAGGTTGTGGTGCGTTTCTTCAGGCTAGTAGGGACACCATAAGATCTCATGGTGATCCTTTCTACAAGTCTCCTTCATGAAGCAGTAGCCAGATGGTGGAGCTTGATACTCGAGGTCCAGGATGAGGTGACAATTCTATGTGAAGAATCTGAGAACCTATTTCGAGTAGAGTTTGTACCATCCACCCTTCATGCGGTGCAGATACATGAGCTACTGCATCTACAGAATGGAAGCATGACAGTATCACAATAATAAGCGAGGTTCACCGATCTATCTCACTACTCCACGAATATGGTATGAGACCCATTTTTCAGGGCCTCGACCTTCGATCAGGGGCCCAGGTGAGATATCAGAGCCTCAATGATCTCCGTAAGAATCCGGACGTAGGTGTGGATGTTAGTGAGAGCCCTCCAAGTGGAGGCTTTCCTTGCTAAGCAGTCACCAGCAGCAAGACACAACACTAGTCGACTTGCATCAGAGTCTTCTACAGCTGACAGTAGACCGATGATGTAGAGGTCCAAAAGGACTAGACCCACAGGTGGATGATCTAAGGACTTAGGATCTGTTGTGCAGGGCATCTGGGGAATTGACATATATGCCAGAAGAAGACAGTGTTTCTCATGCGGCGGGCAGGTTCACATGGATTGTGACTATCCGACCCGCCATTCAGATGATCAGCAAACAGTTGAGGGACCCCCATGCAAAGGTGGTGTTTTGATCGAGGCGGTCTTGAGGGAGAAGGAAGACGTGGTAGTGGAGTAGGTGATGCAGCTGGCGGTGGACAACGTTATGAGGTGCCACCACCACCACCACTAGGAGGTCCACCCCAACTGTAAGGAGCTGGTGGAAAGGGGAGAGCTCAACTTCAGGTAGATGAGGCTTTCGACCACAACGCTCCAAAGATGATTCGAGCTACTATCTATGTCTACTCCACCTTAGATACAGTTCTTATAGGAACAGGTTCCAGTCACTCTTTCATTATCACAGCCCTCGTTTGGAACTTGGAAGTTCCCATGGAGTTGTTGGCTCTTCCCTTACAGCTAGAGACTCCTTCGGGAGCATACTCGACGATTACACACTGGTTCCGGTAGTGGTAGAATATTCAAGGATGGGAGAGCTTCGTCTGGGGTCTCCTAGTAGCAGCGTAGAGGCCTTACAACGTCATCATGGATATGGACTGGTTATCTACAATCCATGCTTAGTTTGACTGTATTAGGCGAAAATTGTGGTGTGTCCGAACAGATGGAACCAGGTTTACCTTCACCGGCGAGAAGGGAACCTATGAAACATAGGACATACTTACTCGGAGGAGGGTGCAGCAGATCACTCACAAGTTGGATTGCCATATCCTCAGAGTAGTTGATGTGAAGAGTCCGACTAATCCTGTAGTGGTGGACCAGTACACATATGTTTTCCCTAAAGATGCCCCAGGACTACCTCCTCGTAGAGTGGTGGAATTCTACATTGTCTTATACCCTGGGACGACACTGATATCTACTCCAGCATATCGGATGGCTCCTTTTGAGCTTCGTGAGCTGCGGGTATAGCTGTAGGACATACAGGGGAAGGGATTCTTCCAGCCCAGTGTTTCTCCCTGGGCATCCCCAATTCAGTTCACCAAGAAGGCAGATGGGAGATTGTGTCTTTGTGTTGACAACTGTTTCTTGAACCAGGTGACCGTGAAGAACAAGTACCCACTTCCTAGGATTGACGACCTCTTTGATCAGCTCAACGGAGCACGATGGTTCTCGAAGATAGACCTCAGATCAGGCTATCAACATCTCATTGTTCGGGATGAGGATGTGCAGAAGACGAACTTCCGGTGTCCGTACGAATACTATAAGTTCTTGATTATTCCCTTAGGTGTAAATAATGCTCCACCAGTGTTCATGTGTCTCATGAACAGGATCTTCCATCCATACCTCGATGGATTTATTGTGGCCTTCATCGACGACATTCTGATCTAATCTACCACTGAGGAGGAGAATTCCTTCCATTTGCAGGTAGTACTGGACACACTCTGAGAGCACCAGCTTTACGGTAAGATCTCGAAGTTACAATTTTCGATTCAAGAGGCTCACATCTTGGGACATTCCATCTCGGAGGCTGGAGTTATAGTGGATCCAATGAAGATTGAGGGGGTACATTCATGGGAGCCACCCAGGAGTGTGATAGAGGTACGGAGTTTCCTGGTCTTGGATGGATACTACTGGAGATTCATTCCAGACATCTCCAGAGTTGAATCACCACTATCATCCTTGAAAAAGAAGGTCAACCCTTCGTGTGTTCGGAGAGATTCTTGCAGAGCTTTCAGGAACTCAGGAAGTTGCTGACTAGTGCCCCCATATTTAGGCTTAGAGATGAAGGTGTAGTGTATGTAGTCTAATAAGATGCATCAGGGACCAGGCTCGGGTGTGTCCTGATGCAAGAGAGAGCTATGATCACCTATGGTCCCTGATAGCTGAGACAACCTGAGAAGAACTTTTCTACCCATGACCTGGAATTAGGAGCAGTGGTCTTCACCTTGAAGATGTGGCGACACTATCTGATGGGAAAACGTTTTACCGTGTACTCTGACCACAAGAGTATTAGGTATATCTTCTCTCACAAGGACCTGAACCTCATACAGTGGTGATATCTTGAATTCCTCTATCACTATGACTTCCAGATAATCTATACTCTTGGAAAGAGAATGTTGTTGCCGATGCACTCAGTAAGAGATCTGGTATTCAGCAGCTAGGAGAGAAAACAGAGCAGCTAGCTGCCTTACAAATATCCATTGTGGATAGGGTTGGAGGATCCAATATACAGTCACTTACAGTCACTCCTCAACTTCTTCAATGAGTCAAGGAGGCGCAGCGTGTGGATGCTGACTACGAGACATGACGTGCTCAGATATCTATAGGGCATGCACCGGATAGATTTTCTGAAGGTGGGGAGCACGTCATCCTCTTCATAGGATGTACCTTGGTACCAGTTCCACATCAGGAGGAGGTGTTGATGGAGTTCCACACTTATCCTCTAGTGGTACATCTAGGTGTGGCGAAGATCTATCAGGACCTCCGATGACAGCAATGGTGGCTAGGAATAAAGAAGGCACTAGCTGAGTTTGTCTCACGATACCTCACTTTTCAGAAAGTGAAGGCAGAGCACCAGGTACCAGTAGGCTTGGTTCATCCCTTAGAGGTCCCAGAGTGAAATTGGGATGAGATATACATGAACATCATGATGGGTCTTCCACATACATCCATGAGTCATGATTGGATATTGGTGATCGTTGACCTACACACCATGTCATCCCACTTCCTACTAATCAGAGAGCAGGGCACAGTAGAGAGAATGAGATGCCAAAATGTGTAGGAGATTGTGAGTTTTAATGGAGTATCTTATTCTATTGTCTCCGACCGTGACACACTGTTTACTTCCTAGGAATGGATGGGGTTCTAGGAGGCTTTCGGGACACATCTTTGCTTGAGCACTTCCTTCAATCCACAGACAGATGGTCAGACTGAGCAGACCATCCAGACCCTCGTGGACATGCTCCGCGCATGTGTCCTCGACTTTGGTCATAACTTTTTGGATCACATGCCTTTTGTGGACTTCACCTACAAAAACTGTTATCACTCCACCATCAGTATAGCACCTCTTGAGGCCTTATATGGTCGACCTTGCAGATCGCCACTGTGCTGGACAGATCCAAGAGATTCAGCACTAGTGGGACTAGAGATTATATGGGCTCCCTTGGAGAAGGTTTATATCATCCCAGAGTAGGTGAAGACTACACAGAGCTGGAAGAAGTCGTATGGTGTAGGATTGGAGGCCTCTATAGTTTGAGGATGGTGATCACGTCTTTCTACGGGTCTCACTTCTATGAGGTCTACGGATATTTGGCCGAGGCGGAAAGTTATCTCCGATGTTCATCGGACATTTTCAGATCCTTAGCAGAGTAGGCGAGGTGGCTTACCGCATAGCTCTTCCACCTCAGTTGCACTGGGTGCATGATGTCTTCCACGTATATCTGCTGAGGAGATATGTGAATGACACTTCCAACATCATTGGCCATAGAGAGCTAGACATCGATTACAAGGAAAATTTCACGGAGGTTCCAGTGGAGATCAAGGATCGACATGAGAGTTCTTTCATGGATGGTCGATACCTTTGGTGTGCGTTCGCTGGAAGCACGGGAACCGGCAAGAGAGCACATGGGTGCAGAAGGCTTAGATGCATGCTCAGTATCCCATTTTCTTTACTTAGTGTGAGTTGTAGCTTATGCGGACGTAAAGCCCTGAGATGGGTAGAATGTAAATACCTAGAAATTCCATGGAAATTTTTTTCATAACTTCATGGGAATTTTTGGAGTCCGTGAATATGTAGGGAACTTGATACCGAGGACCCGTGTGCCCGGAATCAATTTCTGAAGTTTTTTTCTGATGTGTTCAGTAAACATGTGAGTGGAATTGTATAACTTTTGAACCGGTGCTTGGAATTAAAATATAAGGGTACCATTGAACTCATAGTGTCGAGGATTTCATAGTGAGACCTTCAACACAGTTGTGTTCTAATGATAATGGAAGTTAGATTTTGGCTGTTTAATAAGTTAAATAATAATAAGGGTGCAACATATTTTTATTGTGGTTGTTATAATCTCTAAGGGGAGGTTGAAGGTGAGTTCCACCACACCAAAACCTCCCATGGGAGGTTATTGTGGTGGGTCCCACCCGAGCATAACCTTCATTGGGAGGATAATTATGGTGGGCACCACCCAGGCTTGTAACCCTTGGAACATTCCCATTAATGTGTGGACAACTCTTCAACTCCCCTCCTTATGTGCCAACTCCCACAATTAATTAATTAAACCCTTGGAATTAGTTAATTGAATCCATTTTAATTCATTACAACCATTAAAATAAATGATATTATATTATTTCATTTTTATTGGCATAATCATTTGGTGGAGCTTGGGGGAGGAGGAGAACTCTCCAACGAAGAACGCGAAGAAAGCCATCTTCGACTTCATCACCTCCGAACAATTTCCAATGCACGAGCCTGAGAATTTGGAGTACGTGACGAATGTGGCGAATGAAAATTCGACGTATTCCCTTTTCCCATGACTTCGTCAACGATCATCGACAAACGCAGTATGGTATTTGAATTATTTTTGTACCCACTCTTCGTCGTTAAAATTATTGAATGTGAATTGCCAGTTTATATCACCATAACGAGGAGGGATCAGACCACACAAACATGGCCCGACCCTCCCTCTTTGTTGTTCTCATTTGTTGATGATGGGGGCGGCACGATGGCGATTCCAGAGGAATGGAACGCGACAAAAGAAATGGTGACCGACGATGAGCCCACCGTGAAGAAATCGGCGGCGCAAGACCGCCGGGTCTCAAAGAGGGAGTGACACCACCATGACATCCAGAAGGAGAGTCACAGCCAAGGCAGGCTAGGGCAGAGGAGCACGGCACCGTCGAGCCGCACAGAGCCTAGTAGTGGGTCGCATCCAGGGCGGGCTGCGACAGAGCGGCGTAGTGCCGGCGTGCCGCACCAGTGGTGTAGAACAACGGCCAGAGCGGGCCGTGATCGAGGGTCACGGTGCCATCGCGCCGTGCCGGTGGTGTAGAGCGGCGGGCCGCTCGGCCAGCCGTGGGGAGCGGTACCCCGTCGGGTCTTGCGTGTGCTGGACCGGCGCCACCTGGTGCCGATTTCGTCTCACACCCGAATGACAAAGCCACTCGGGAAGCCGGGGGGAATTATGTTTCCCCCTCTAGCCATGGATAAGGAGGACCCCTTCCGGGCCACCTGGTTGACTGGGCCGTCGGACCAATTTGGCCAATCGGACCGCCTTCGGGCTGGGCTGCCACCCGCTCGGGTCGGGCCACTCCCTCGGCTCAGGTCGCCTTCGGGTCCGGCTGCCCCCTCAGGTCGGGCCACCCTTCGAGCCAGACCACTCGAGAAGGGCTGCCAACTCAGGTCGGGCCGCCCTCAGACCGGATCGAACCCACAAACCAGGTTAGACTTCGGACTGGATCCAGGTCAGGCTGGGTCAGTCCGACGAGGTCAGACCAGACCCAGATCTCCTTTTTCCTATTTACATCTTTTTTCCCATATCTTGGGCTACGTGTATCTTATCGACGAACCGTCTACGACGACAGAAATCATAGAGCAAGATGGTTCTTTCGTAATATCCCACATCAGGTTCAAACACAGCTGAGGTACAATCAGGTTGGATTGATCGTAAAATACAATTGGACCTCTCAAACATAAATTACAATAACTAACAGATTGGGGGGTCTGATTGAATTGTCATCTATTGCGTTGAGACACCTAAGACGATGCAGACCTTTGAAAAAATTCTACTTGGGACTTCGTGATAGTTGGTGTATCGACCATTAGCTCATGGAGTCGATCCTTCTAGAGGCAAACACGCGGAGTACGGAGACCAAGTAGCTGGCTGATACCTTACGACTGCTGACCTTTCGACTGGGAGTGTTTCAACTACCCTAGTGGGAAGCGCCTCTATGTGACGCGGCCGACCCATAGTGCGGAGCGCCTCTGTGTGATGCAGAAGAACCATTGTACTTGATAGGAGGTGTTCCTTAGCAGGCTAGGAGGGGGAGAATCTCTGTGTGACTTGGTAGACCTGCAGTGGGGAGAGCCTCTGTGTGACGCAGTAGACCCATGGTGCTCGAGAGGAGGAGTACAACAACAATCCAGGATAGTGGGAATTTCCTCTGTGTGACACAGTAGGCCCACAACACTCTATAGAGGAAGGATACACGAGCATCCATGGTTTTTACAGTTTGACTAGGAGTGTTAAATGTTACTACCCATAGAAAAAAATCCTAGATTTGAGCCGAGTCAATGACTTTTGTGATTTTATCATGATTGAGATGTGTTATTAGATAACTTTGGTATATATATGGGCATATACCTTTGTAATTGTTATTTGTCAATTTAATACTTTGTGGATTATCTTTTTTGGATTTTGTGATACCTTGAGAGTCTTGGGGTCCCTACTGAGTATCTGTATACTCACCCATGCATGGGCTATGGTCACACCTCGTTGTGTTGGTTGCAGACGACAGACATCACTGACAGAGGTAGAGAGTAGCAGGACTGGACGGTAACTGGAGGTGGACCACTCATTTTGACAGTGCACGGAGCGGACGGATAGACATGAAGTGTAGAGGATTCCATCTGTACCTTCCCATTAGGTAGGAACACCTGAAGGAAAACCCAGTAGCTACATCACTTTTCTTCAATTGTATTTGCTTTAAGTTGTACCTGTACTTTACTATTGGGCTTTTATTTCCTGGCGCTTTTACTTTCCAGCACTTCTTCTATATACAGTTTTTCTTAGTGTTTTGCTTCCAGTTGTGTACTCTAATTGTGTGTGTTTACTTATTATAAAGTCAATGCCTTCCTAGATTAGGGATTTATGCCTTTGGTGCTAGTAACCAGCTCCTAGTCTATGGAAGGTGGGTTTGGGGTAGTCATGGAATGGGTCCCGAGAATGGGTTTTGACATTGTAAGTCATAAATAACTAATTACAATTAATTAATTAATTTTAAAAAAAATTATTATCCTAAAAGTATTTCATAAATTATAAATTTTATGTCTTCTTATATAAAGATAATTTAAAAGACCATATGTAATTTTAGAAAGCATTATAAAATTAGTTATAGTTTTTAAATCCATATTTTCAAGTAAATTATGATTTTAATTAAATATTAAAATAATAATATTTATAAAATAATTATAGAAAAATAGAAAATATTTTGGCATTCTACACGTCAATAAATGGTTAGGGTAATTGTTTGCGATTTTTCAGAAATACATGAAATTTTATGAATATTGAGATATAGTATATTACAGGATATATACATTATAAGTTAAATGAACTATTCTTTGGATCATGGATAATTTAATAACCCTTATTAGTAATTGACATTCCCTTATTTCTTTTTTTAGTTATGGAGTCATTTCTATATCCTTTATTTTGAAAAATTGATAAACTAATGATTAAAATATTTATAAAACCTTCCTCCCATCCACTATAAAAAATCACCTACACTCCCATCTTCCCTTCATTCTGCTCAAGCCCTGTTTTATCACTAAATTATTCACAAATATACCCCTAAGATCCTCCCCCACTTCTAGACTCCCTTGGTCTCCTCAAAATACCAAATCCTCTCCCCTTAAGAGGCTCTCAAGGAAGATTAAATCAAGATGCAAATCCCACATTTCCTATCGTTCATTTTCTTATCATGTTCCATTATTATATTTTCTTTCCAAACCTCTCCCCATAAATAATGGTATCAAAACTCTAGCTCCATACAAGTAATGAAATATAGTTATGCTAATGGTTTAATTAATCATCATCTCTCCATTCCAATTATTTTCTATAATAGAATCAAAAATACCATTTAAGATGTGTTAATTTGTCACATTCAATAACGACTAGTTATCAGTTTCTATTACCTCCTTCAATTTTGTAAATTAACCCGTTTTTAGTTGAAAAAGCCTATTAAATTTTAATTTTATATTATGTGAGGTTCTGTAATCGTTCTTCTCACATGATGTAAAATAATAATACAAAACAAGTTAATTATGAGAAAAATCCCCAAATTAATCAAAGTTTTTATCATTAATTTTTTATATAATCATTCACCTTCAATCCAAAAAACCAAATGAATTTTATAGAAATTTAATCTAATGGTTGTTAACTAATGTCATATAACATAATTTCTTGACAACCATTTCCAACATACATGTTTATCCGATGATGAATATAAGTAAAGCAATAATTAAAACCAAGGACACAAACACTCCCAAACAATGAAATTGAACAACATAACTCATCAAAAAGTGAGATGGTTGTACATTATAAGGTTATAATAAATTGATATAATTTAGGGAAGGTTCTAGACTTATTATTTAATGAACCTGATTTAATTATTTAGGTCATTAATATCAAGAAATGTACACCATCAGACTTATGGAATAAGATCCTCTCTTTCTCACACTTTTTCAAGAATTTCATCTATGTTATTCCAATTTTTTTGTAATTCCCAACGATGAGGTATGATTGGAAACATTCCCCTTATTACCTTGGTGATTTAAAAAGATGTTAAACCCCTTTCTCTCCCATTAATCCTTCCTACGTACACCTGATACCATGCCGATATTTCGTATGGGATTCTACCCGAACATCCATCATTCCATAGGGTTGTTCTTACTATCATTCTAGAAAAATGAAATCCTATATTATATTTATGAATGAATTGTAATTTTTGATTATATGTCAAAAATCATGTTTCAATATCCATCCATCATTCTCTTTCAGGTATATACATGTCTTTAAATGATTCCCTCATCAATAGTTCCCTATAAGAAAACTCGTTTTAATGGATCATCG